>JAESUZ010003341.1:0-600000 GCA_017311185.1 Proteles cristata cristata
TGTCCGAGGATGTAATCTCAGGTAAATTCAGGTTAGCGACAAATTGGTGCGTAAAAGATGCCCAATAAAAATATAATTAACAAAAATGGGAAGGCCGTGGATTCAAGTCCTGATTAATCTGTGAAATGGATTATTGTAAAGACCTAATTAAGTAATCTATGCAAAATCACTCTGGCACCTACCGAGAATAAAGAATTGAAAGGGGTTAGATTAGATTAAAGGACTGTAGGGTAGTCCACTCACAGAGTGGAGGACTAGCAAAACCAAGAGGCCTGCATTGTGATAATAATTAAGATTTATTTGCATTGATTGTTTTTTCTGTTTTATCCCTTCCGGTTTAAAGGAAACAAAACAAAAATCCCTGCTATAGGCACGGAAGGATACACACACCTCAGCACAATCTCTTAAAGTAGGAGTGCGTGGGGGTGAGACACTGACTGGGGCAGCAGCTAAAACCTGCATGGGACCGCTAATTTTTAGATAGGTACAAAGTTGACTAAGAAATGTCAGAAGCATTCCCTGTTTACAAAACGAATTAATTAAGGCTGGTGACCAAGAAAGCAGAGGAAAAACAGAAAGGAAAATAAAAGCAGCCAGAGAAATGACTGGTCCCTAAAACATAGACCATGGACAGCGAGAAACTTTGATTTCCCCAGCATGTGTCCTCAGGACTGGCTTCGAAGCCCCCAATAGAGTGCAGGATCTGGGGACAGGAACTTGCCATACCACAGCTTCTTTCTGTTAATAGGCAGTTGGTCAGAAGCCAGACCTGAAGGCTAAACTACATTTTCAAAATGTATTTCTTTTCCTTGGTACTTTTCGTCAGTTTCAAGTCAGGAAATTCAAAGACTCTGACTTTAAATATTTCCCAAGTTTTCAGTAAAAGTTTTAAAAACTTTCATACTAAGAAAAGTGGGGCACATTCTAAATAAAGATAACCCCATGAATTTGAGACAATGGGAACAGTTTTGGGAAACTGACATATTTTGTTGCGCTTGGAAATCTTGTTCCAGGGAAATTTTCTAAAGAAAGCAGCCATCTCCTGCTTGCCAATGACCTGGAAATTTAACCACACCTTAGAATGGCTATTTTGGGCTCCATTTTTAAAAGCATAGAGAATTCACCATTAGAAAGAACTGAAGGCTTTCACATTTTCAGTCATGGGTTCTCCAAGGTCTTGGCTTCCTGGACATGAAAGTGTCCTGACAGACAGCTCCTTGTCACCCTACTTCTCAGAATAAGGCCCTCTGTTTGCAGGGGACGGGCCTGTTCTCCCTCGAGTAGGATGACAAACCCCTCTTTTTCATCAGTCCTCTGTAAATGCTGTGCATGACTGAGTCCTCACTCTTTCTAAAGCTGATTTTCTAACCAAAGGAAGACAAAAATTTAGTCTGAATTTTAAGAGCCCTAGACCACTCTAAAGAGCAGAAAGACATGCCTGGGCTGTTGTTTGACCAGGAAAGATGGTTGAGGGACCACTTGAGAAATTGCCCTGAGCCAGAGCTAGAGCAGCCAGCAGCACGGGGCTCTGAGTTGGCAGTTAGTAAGGCTGTTTCAGACAAGTTGCTGATCTCTCTGATTCTCAGGCAGCTCCCCTGTGAAAAGAGCGCTAATCAATTCTGCCCCAATTGCCTGCTTGGTTCAAGGAGAAAGTGGACAGGAAACGATTTGCAAGCCACTATTATTAGAAACTGACAAGTCTGATAATAACCCACGTTCCACCATCTCCAGTGAGAATGAAGTATAATAACTACCGTGCACCTGCTTTGCACAATGCTCTTCCATCTCTGTGTTCCACACCCTACAATATTGTCATAACCATCCCCATTTGACAAAGTGGGGGGAGGAACTGAGAACCAGAGAGTGGGTGACCCTCTGAAGTGCATCTAGCCATTAAAAGTCAGAACGGGGATTGAAACTGTCATCTGTCCAACTTTGAGGCTCTCTGTGCCGGTCTGTCTTTAATGAAGAAGAAAGGGACAAAAATAATACATTAAGGGCTAAGGTAAAAAAATAAATAGGACAGAGATGGTCAGTCTGTCATAATCTAAGAGGGTTTCTGAGGAAGACTGTTGCACTTTTACTTTATTTAAAATATTTTAAATTTATTTTAAAACGGGGATGGGGCCTCCTGCTGTCGGCAGGGTTCAGCTGTGGGTGGGGGTGGAAGGAGAGGAACTGAGGCCCCAGGGTGGGGGGGTCTGGCAAGAAGGGTGTCCCTATATCCCTCGCCCAGTGCCTGGCAGGGCCACATGAGCATAGCGCAGTGGCCACCCGGGGCCCAGGTCCTAGGAAGGGAGGATGGGAGGCAGGGAAAGGCAGGTGCAGAACGTGAAGTCCACTTCGAGGCTGTGTTCCCGTGTGAGCAGTGAGTAGGTAGGGAGACAGGCAGCCCACCCGGAGGGGACAGGCTGAATTCTGTCCTTAGAGTAATTGAACGATCCCGAGGTCTGGGTGGCCCTGTGTGCATGCAGATGTCTCCGCTGGCTTGTCCCGCTTACTGTCCCACCCCTCTTGTGTCTTGTCGTCTCTCCCTCCTCCCCAAGTCCGTTTCTCTTCCCTGACCTTGCTGGCCTCCTTATTTCTTGTGCACGCGCTCTCCCCTTTCCCTTCTGCCTCCTCCCTAGCAACCCCTCTGACAAACTGTATCAGCGAATCCCTCAACAGTGTCCTATCTAACTTTTTTATTCATTGCATGATTTATTTTTAGCCTGAGACAACTGCATCCTAAAAATGGAGTTCCTGATGAGACAGAGGCTGGGCCCAGCTATGCGAGGTATCTGGGGCTCGGCCATTGAGCCCGGCCCTCAATCCGTGCACGTATGTGTTGTGAGCCCACAAGTACTGCTAGCTGGAACCCAGGCAGAGGCGAGTAGGTCCTCCGGGCCCAGGAGCGATAGAGGGCAGGGACCAAATCTGCCTCTCTGTCCCCCTGCTTCTTGCAACCAGACCCCCCCCCAAGAGTCTGGTTGTCTGCTTTCCTGCACTCAGTCTTCCTGGGAAAGTAGAACGAAACTTTTCCCAGATGAAGAGAACACACCTGTTCCTTGTGGGGGTCTACCTGGTGTCTTCCTGCAGGGCAGAAGAGGGGCTCAACTTTCCCACGTACGATGGCAAGGACCGCGTGGTAAGCCTCACCGAGAAGAACTTCAAGCAGGTTTTGAAGAAGTACGACTTACTCTGCCTCTACTACCATGAGCCTGTGTCCTCAGACAAAGTCGCGCAGAAACAGTTCCAGCTCAAAGAAATCGTGCTGGAGGTAAGCAGGGGGCACGCTGGCCACCTTGTCCCAGCCAGCCCGGGCTGGCCAGTGGCTGGGGACGTGAGAACGTGGCTGTAGAGACCCTGTCTTGAAGCCCGGCTGCATTTTAGTGTCATGTGAATCTGAAGGTAGTCTTGTTGCAAAGCTGGGGTGTGTGGACCCAGGGTGGGGCCTGATTCCTAAAACAGGGAGAACCGAACATGTTGCACGATGCATGGGTCTGGTTTAAAGTCTGTCCCATGATGTTCCCTCTTGCTTTCTCAAGGGCAGTCGTCTGTTTTCCGAGATAATTTAAAAAATATCGTTAAGTGGCCAGGGTGAAATGCAATTCAGAGACGATTTGTGGGCTTCACTGGGCATGCTCACTCCCCACCCTCTGCTCGCTGGACACTTCCCGCGACCCTGGAGAGGCAGGAGGCATTTGACCTTTCTTCCCTCCATGGGTCAGCTGGGCAATAGCACGCAGTGATCTTCATCTCTAGTGACTTGGGTTCAGTCAACCTTGCACAGCATACACGCATGAAGATCTTTAGCTGCACGTCCATTAGTTAACGGGAGGTTTCATTTTTTTTCTCCTCAGAAGGTTCTTGGTGTGGGTTCAGGGCAGATGCTGAAGTCAGTTCTTATTTTATCTGCATTACACGGCCTGTTTGTATGCCTGGCACCGTGGAGCCTATTCTCTAATCCTTGGTGGGGGCCCCAGGGCCAATTCCCGCAGCGCCTCTTGGACAGTGTAAGCTCACTTACACCTCAGGAGCGCCAGGCACTCGAGTAGTCACCAAGATCCCTTATCAGCCCCGTGCCCAGCCCAGGCACAAACCGGTAGAAAGAGATATTGGAGAATTACAGCAGCTTATTAACTAGCACATCAGAGAGCTCAGCATAATCAAACATTGTGATTTAAGAGAGTTACCATATATGAAACTCATGTAGATTTGAATCTTGAAAAAAAAGCTTCAAATAAACTCCAGGAAAACATTGTCCTTTTTTTAGATCTTTGTGCTACATATGGAAACACCGCAGGCTGGGAAAAAACAGGGCATAGAGCATAGCTTCTGCTTAGCCCCTGAAATCCTTGCTCATATCATCGCTTGTCTCAAACGGCTGCACTCAGTTACCGAGAGACCGAAAAAGTTAATTGAAAGCATCAAGAGCCTACCCTATATGCTCATCACTGTCCGGCAGCCTAGAACTCAAAAAGAATGTCAGTACAAGCGATCCCCTCCCTTTCTGATTCCCCATCATGTTAAAACACATGCACGAACATATATACATGCACACACATATACCCATACACACACGTACACATGCTCTCCCCCAAGAATATATCTCCCTCAAAGACCTAGGGCCAAGTAGACCTGAGAAAGGACTTTCCCCAGGCTCACCACCCCTTCAAAGACACCTTTGATCCGAGAGTGCCCGTCAGACACCCACAGGACGTAGGTGACAATTCCGCAGGGGACTGACGCTGAGGTGGGCATTGTTACGGGGAGAAGGACATGGAACTTGGAATTGGGAGATCTTGATTTATATTCTGGCTTTGCCTCTCCTGGGCACATGACCTAGAGCGGGTTACTTCATTCCTCTGGGTCTCACTTTCTCATCCATAAATATGGAAAAAAACAACTGTCATACATGCTTAAGAGATAATTAAGTAACAATAATTAACGTTTGTCAAATGCTTACTGTGTACGGAGATGGTTCTAAGCACTTTGTATATGTTAGCTGGTTTAATCCTTATAGTGTTTCTATGGCATAGGTACAGTTCCTATCCCCATTTTACATATGGGGATACTGAGGCACAGAGAAGCTACGTTGCCCAGGGCCACCCAACTAGCACAGGCAAAGGTGATCTTAGCCCCTGCACTGCCCTACTGCTAGAACCAAATAATACAGTTTTTAGTGAGCTGCTAGATATTCTGTTGAGAGTCGTTTTGGAGTTTGCCTTGAATAGAGTTGCTCCACCCACGGGCCTGGACCCGGTGAGGCCGCCATATCACCCACAGCGCTGAGAAGCCCTGGGTGGAGGCACCACTTGTGCAGATGCCCCAGCCAGGCAGGAGGCCTTGCTCCCTTATGAGGATGTGGTGGGGGTGGGGTTGGGGTATCTGTCAGGTGCAGACTGTTTCTCAGAGTCCAGGACAGAACTGATTCCAAGAATCCCATGGGTCGAAAGAGGGTGATTTAAGCATCTACATTTTCTTCATAGTCAAAACAGTTATTTTGTCCTCTGAATTCCTTGGACCTGAGACCTGCATGAAGGGAAGTACTCTTGCTATTCCAGCGCAGTGGCTTTCGGGGGATAAAAGGAGGCAGCCCCCAGCCAATGTCCACAGGAAGTGAGGTCTCAGGCATGGGTGGACAGCGCAGGGGACAGCGCAGGGGCAGCTGGCTCCTCTCCTCCAACTGCTTCAGGAAGGTGGCTTCTAAAGTCTATCATAATTCACCGGGACCCAGTGCTCAGGGACACATACACAGCGGAAACGGATTTCATGGGACAATACTTATTATTATTTGGGGGAATGCTTGGATTTTTAACAAAATTCTTCTCTTCTCTATTTTATTCTGTTCTGTTGTAGTCTATTCTGTTCATCTACATTTAAAAAGAAGTATTGATTCCAACTTGTTACGTTGATTTCATTCTACAGTGATGAGTTGCTATATTTCCCCCAATTGAAACACCTGAGACATGCTTAGGGGTTAGGAGCCCACAACCTGTCCTGTAAGGGCCACTCCATTCTGAAAAGCCAGAGGAACTATCATCAGTTGTGGATTTTTGCCCACCATCCTAAGGGATGATAATAAAACAACCCAGAGACAGCCCCATCCACAGGGCGAGGGGGGCACCCCCTGACTCAGGATCTTGAAAGGCTGATCAGTCAGTCATCTGACCATCACTTACAGGTTGGGTCTTGGGGTAGATGCTGTGGACACAGGACAATGAGACCCTACGGTGGCTCACGGCCTATTATGGAAGAAGGGCAAACAAAAAGCCATGGTGCAGTGGTGTCACCATCAGAAGCTGCTCCCAGAGCACAAAGAGCAAGGGCCCTGCGACCTGGGAGACACGGGGAAGCTGTGACAAGAACTGGTTTGTGAACATGAGGAACACGTACCGGGCCGATAAGCAAGGGAGAGGAGGAGCAGCAAGATCAAGGATTCCGGCAGCCCTCAGGGATCTTCCTATCAAGTCTCCCTAAAATTGGCCCGTGAGGGCCTCATTCCTGAATTCAGGGGAGGGCTTTTGTCCAAAGGTGGTTAAGCCCCTCTAGGAGTGGCAGTCCTTTAAAATGTTGCCAGTCACTTCTACCTGCATCTGACCACATGTGAGTTCCGTATGGGACCAGGGTTTGACAAGGTGGAAGAGGAATAGGGAAAGAATAGAAGGTCACTAATGGCTTGGGCAGAAAAAGGGCAAATTAAATGATACCAGGCAGCACCAAGCTCAAGCTGCTTTCCAGTTGGGCCGGGGTCTAGCTCTGGAGGGTGCCAGGGGCAGTGCGTGGCACCTACTTCTATAGAATATTCCCAAGAGGCCTGCTGAAGGAATGGCACGTTCGATGAAATGTTCTCTTTAAGCACCATCTACACTGTTGTGAACTGTGGCTCCATCGGGATGGGACTCAGGCCACCAGCAATCCCGATTCCTGGTTGGGCAGGTCATCCACAAAATAGCATATGCTCACTTAGAAATGCTGGAATACATGGGAACGGAAAAAGAAGGCAATAAGAACATCCACTCAGAAAGCAACACGGTTTGCGCTGATAGATTTTGCTCCCGTACTTCCTGTCTACGTGTAAACATACAGTTTTCAATGGGTTTATGCCATATATACAGTCTTATATAATTTCATTTTTCCCCCAATACATTGTATTTCTGTGTCATGAAAGAGTTTTATATTCTTGACCAACAGTGCCAAGGCTGGCCCAGCATTCCGTGGTAGGATATGCATATTTTTAATATAATTTTCTCCATTTGGGGATGTTGACACAATTTTCAGAGTTTTAAAAATCTTTGTTGAGATTTTTCATTTGGTTTTTAGCGAGATGGAATTTTCCCATACAATCATCTCCTGTATTCATCTTTTCCTCCTGTGAATTGTTTTTCCGTGCCTTTGCCCCATTGTTCTGTTGAGATGTCAACACGATTGTAAGGGGGATTGCAGCTTCAGCCAAGACCGTGCACTGAGTTGCACCACTGTGGCCAAATTCTATCAGCATCACTGGACTTAGGCACACGAGGAGGGCCTGCCCAGTGATTGAGCTTCCTCCTTGTTCTTTGGCTTCTACTCTTCCCTTAAAACTGCCGTGCAAGTCACTGCTGCTATCACCCACTTTTAAAGGTTGTCAGAGAAAGTCTCCCAACATCACCGATCTCTCTCGGGTCGAAACGCTCAAGAAGTGGTACGCTCTAACATGGGCTTCTGCATCAGACTTGGGGCCAGTTCCGAAGGAGGCTGCCCTTCTGAGTTTGGGCTCCATGTCGGTGAAGTGGAGACGATGGTGGTAGCGTGTCAAGAGCACAGTTTCTGCCAGACAGGAAGTACTTGACCAACACTGGCCACTTGCAGCCTGTACTGGCCTCTTCCATCACGATTTTAGACAGCATGCAGCCTAACCCTATCACTTCAAAGACTGAGAACACCAGGCCACTTTCAGACAGCTTGGGACTTGTGACATGGTGCCATGTTGCTTATTCACAGGCAGCTAGGCCCCAGAGAGGAGGAGTGACTTGCCCATGGTCCCAGATTCTTGACACCTCCTCTCCCTGCCCCCCGCCCGCCCCCGCCCCATGTTGAGCTCTCCCTCTGCTCTCCCGGGCTTTGCTGAGTCTGTGCCTGATGCACTCAGTCACTTCGCCAGCACCATTTCTTAACTAGGCCCCTTCCACGTTTTCAGTCACACTCCAGTCTCTGTCTCTGAGGGATGTTTCCAGTTTCCTCCCAACTCCTTCTGACTTATGCTTTCCTTCCACGGAGATACACGTTGAAATTCTCCCTCTGGATTGGAAGCCTCCCGAGGGCAACCTGAATGCAAAGCAACCTTGGTAATAGAGGAAACGAGAAAACAAATGTAATCAAATCCATATGGGCAAGGACCAGAATCCTGCTTGCGAGTCAAAAACACAATAGAATGAATGAACAGGGGGTGTGGCAACGTGGCAGAACATCACCCGGATGGCAGAAGGGGCTGAGCTGGCTGTGCGTGAGCAGTATGGCAGCCCCACTGGGCGTTCCTGAGCTCCCTGGGAACAGTGTTCCAGGCACCTAAGCCAGATGTGGGAACGGTTTATCCCTTCCTCTCTCCTGCTTTCACACAGGTCCCACCCCAAGGCCGGGGCCCACTGCTCATCCTCTGCAGCCCTCCACTTCCAGGGAACCAGCATCCCGGCCTCCACAAGGGGAAAGGAGAAAGGACCAAAACGTTTTCCTAGTGAGCTTCATGCGCATATAGAAACCATGTCATGTCTACTCCGACATCTGCAGAAGGAAAAGGAGAAAGGAGACGTGATGGACTTCAGTTTTACCCTACATCATATCATGTCTTGTAGTCAAAGTTGTTGTTGTTTTGAGACAGAGAGTAGGGGGGAGGGACAGAGGGAGAGAGAGGGTTTTTAAAAAATGTTTATTTAATTTGAAAGAGAAGGAGAGAGCAGCAGAGGGGCAGAGAGAGAGAATCCCAAGCAGGCTCCCTGTTGTTGGCACAAACCCTGATGCAAGGTTTGAACCCATGAACCATGAGATCATGACCTGAGCTGAAACCAAGAGTCAGATACTTAACCAGCTGAGCCACGCAGATGCCTTGAAAGAGAGAATCTTAAGTAGGCCCTAAGCTCAGCACAGAGCCTGATGTGGGGCTTGATCCCACAATCCTGGGGTCATGACCTGAGCTGAAAACAAGAGTTGACGCTCAACTGACCGAGCTGCCCAGGCGCCCCTCATGTTCAAAGTGTGTAGATGTGTTTTGTGGGAGCACACAAATAGGCCAACCTGTAACCAGTATACATTTACTGGGTTAGGAGAAACCCCGCGGGATCTTCTCAGGCAAGTCACTGAGTGATTTAGAACAGGAACATAAGTATTGTGAATCCCTGAACGGAAGTATTAGTTCACCGAATATCCATTGCTCTCTCCAGACTCTGAGTACCGTTAGCATGAATAGGAGAACGAATGAGTCAGTGAACAGATGATGAACGAGCTGTGCCTTCCTCATTGTGAGCAGTGAGAACTGGTTCGGTTGTTGAGGGCGAGCTAGGTCCCTGAGATAGGCAGGCAGCCCTGGGCCCGCGGGAATAGCCACACCATCCTGGTGGTTGCATGCCAGGATGGTGTGGTGCTCCTGTTACTTTTATTTTTTTTTTTATTTTTTTTTTATTTTAATTTTTTTTTAATGTTTTATTTATTTCTAGGAGAGAGAGACAGCGTGAGCAGGGGAGGGTCAGAGAGAGAGGGAGTCACAGACTGAAACAGGCCCCAGGCTCTGAGCTGGCAGTCAGCACAGAGCCCGACGCGGGGCTCGAACCCACGAACCGCGAGATCATGACCTAAGCGAAAGTCGGACGCTTAACCGACTAAGCCACCCAGGCGCCCCGCTCCTGTTACTTTTAAACAGGCCTCAGCTAGAGTGTGAGGTCTGAGGCTGCTCCTCAGTGTCCCCCTCTGGGGACCTTCTGTTCTTCCTGCTTAAGGAAGTCCTACTTCCACTCACCACATGAAAGCTGCTGCCATCCTCACACAGTCTTCCCAGTGGCTTTCTCCTAGGCCCTCTTAGATGCTGATTGCAGGATGATCAGTGGTCACATAAAATTATTGGAAATAGACTGCACGCCAGGAAGAAGACAGCTTGTGACCAATTTTCCAGGGCTGGTAAACAGATTATTTTCCGATAATTTTAGATGGTGACTCTGGCATGGATTACGCACGAGGCCCTATAGTGCTGGGGGAGGCTGGTCCCACCATCTGTAGCAGAATCAAGAATCCGAATCCTGGGCCACGTCGGCCTCTGGGTTCTGCCACTATTTAAGGAGGTCTCTTGCTGCTGCTGCTGAGTCTGCAAAGGTCCCTAACAGACTGAGCTCCCTTCTCTATTCAGAACTTAGTCTCCTAATCAATTTGCATGTCAGTGAAGTATCTTTGGCTGGGAACTCAACCTCTTCAGACCCTGCGGTGTGCCCAGCATCATTGGATGTGACTTTTCGTGTGCACTTTCTGAGCAGGGCCATCCTCTTATATCTGACCTCAGATGAGGGAGCCACGCTCAGGAAGAGCAGACAACTGGAGTTCAGGGTGCTGAAATTCTCTTTAGCTTGCTTTTTGGATCCAGAACAAGTCATGGATGAGCACTGCATTTCCCTTGTCTACTAAACCAATCGTGTAGTTTCTGTCCGTGAATGAAAAACCTTCAGTGAAAGCAGGTGAATGGAAATTTCTCATAAAATTATAAGAAGCTGTACAAGTTTCAGGTATTATTTGGTTATGCTGATTACTATTTAGGAGGTTCTTCTATGTAGGATGCCTAAGTGAGGGTCTGAAATATACTCGGTGCTCATCAACTGCTAATTCTCTTCACCTGTTGCTTGAAATTTAGACCATGTGCTTGGCCAGTTGCAATGGTTCTCTCAACCTTGGCTGCATATTGGAATCACCACAGAGTTTTTAAAAATACTGGTGCCTGGGTCTTCTCATCCAAGATACTGATTTCATCGGTGATGGGGTAAGGGGTGATATCTAGGTACTAGAGTTTCTAAAAGTTCCCTGGGGGATTCTCACGTGCAGCCAAGTTTGCAGACACTTGAGACTTGATGCTCAAAATGTGGGACCCAGAGTAGCGGCAGTGACATCACCTGGGTGCTCGTTACATTTAAATGGGATTCCCCAAGTGATTCAGAGGCATGTTTCCAAAGCGCAATACTGGCCTCTTGGGTTGGAGAAATCTTCCAGATGACCAGAATCATGTTTAATTGATTCGCCTTTGGTCTGTTTCCTCTCCCCCATGGCCCTGTTAGCATACCGCTGGTTTGATAAGTTGGTACTGGGGCTATAGGGATTCAAACCTGCACTGGGTCTCACCCAAGCCTCCCAGTGGGCTCCCACTCTCCCCTCTCACAGCCAGGGATTGACACTTTGGACCTCCTTAAAAGGGGATGACTGGGCCCATTGGAAGCCTTACTCTACTTGAGAGGTTTCCCATTGAGTTATGGGGTTTTCTAAGGTCAAATCAGAAGGTAATCTTTGGCCAGGGTCCAGGATGTACCTTTAGAAAGAAGAAAGACATCTGTTGGGTTGCTGTGTCGCATTGTCCTTTTCTAGAAAGAAATGACAAACCAGAGAACCCTAGAGAATAGGGGATACTAAGGTGTTACCGTGTTTAACAGGAAACTAGAGAAAGCTGGTTACAGCAGACTAGTGAGTGTTCTATAATGTGAATCTTAGCCTTATGGCCACCCAAAGAGAAACATTCCTTCTTTCATTGGTCCATTAAATATTCATACCTGCTTCCTTACAAAATGCAAATGGCGTGGCCCCCATAGCTAAGGACATGTTCTTTTATTAATGCTAAGAACTCAACTTCCTTCAGGTCTCTGCTTAAATGGCATCTTCTGAAAGAATTTATTTCCCTGATCTCCTACACTGATCCCTCTCTGAGCACTCCTTTTGACCTCTCTTCCCTACTCTCTCTTTTCTCGATAGAGCTTGACATTGCCCATTGTCTGGCACCCTTAGAGAATGTAAAATCCACAAGGGCAGAGGCAAAATGTTCTCTCCATTGCTGTATGCAGCCCCTACATTAGCGTCTGACTCCTGGTGGGGCACCAGCAGTGTTTGTTGAGTGAATGTTAAGTGAACAAAAGAGAAGGAGAAGGGAGATAGCATTGATTATGAATTCACCATAAACCATACCCAGTAGGGGGCTTTATGTTACTCTACTTAACTCTTAAACATTTGTTCACATCCCATGCAAAGAAATGATCCTGAAAGTCAAGACTGCCCAAGGTCACAAAGCTACAAAATGGCGGAGCACATATCAGGATTAGAATTCATGTCTGTCTGGTTCCAAATGACACCCTCCGTCCACACCCAAGAACAGTCGAAAAGGATTGCTTTGTGTTTGTAAGTGGTGTCAACTTAAAAAGAGACGAGCCTTTAGCTTGTATTCTGGATTTTCACCTGTGCTTGAGCAACATTTAACTGTACAATTGGATTATGTTGAACCAAAATGACTAGTGTGAGCAAATGGGCTAATGCTTAGCACCTACCTGAGACTTGATAAAAATCCAGAAAACACTGGATGGATGGATGGATGGATGGATGAAGAGAGAAAGGGAAAGGCAAACAATTATAAATGTATTGCCTATATTGAAAATATATCTGCCCTTGATCTCTGTTTAAAATTAAATCTATTCATAAAAAAGCATTGAGTGGAACAGTATAAAATTAGGTTGACTCTGCCAGATTCAGGAAGCTGTTTGTCATCCTTGCTTAATCCCACTGACATATGGGTAAAACTTATTTTTTTTAAAACCACAGAACTCTCAGTCCCAAGTATATATCCAGCATGTGCAGAAGCCTGTGGGCTCTATAAGGCTGACCCTGCCTTCGAACCTATTTAGCACTGGCAAATGTCCCCACGGCTGCATTGCTAAACCCCAGGAGAGGAAGGCAAAGTCAAGTTGCTGGAGTCGAGTAAATCTGCACATGGAATGATGTGGGAGCTGCGGGCAGAGAATAGCAGCACACACAGGATTCAGGTATTTCTTCCAACTGTTCACCGCCCAAATATGGCATTCTCCAAACTTGCACCTGCTGCCCTCTGTAAAATCAGATGAGGTCAGGCTTATTTTGGTTTGGCTCTGGGAACAAACCCTCGCATAGAGCCAGTCGTCTCTCCGACGAGGTATACCCATGCCCACTCTTAAATTGCAGATCTTAGAGCCCAAGTGCCGCCCAAATATATGATGAGAGTTTGCTGTGCACTTCCCAGGGGCAGATGCTGGAAAGACAGGAGTGCTATTATAAGATCATGGCTTGAGTCAACGACAGTGAAATTCTTCCTTCCATATAGACATTTAATAGAGATTCACAAAATGGAAAACACACTGTTGACTCAGAAGTTTTAAACCGTTGAAACTTTCTTCCAAATAGGGTGTCTGGCCATCATAACCCTTACGTGGACTTTCTCCCAAAGTTACACGTTTTGAAATGGAGACATGAGATACCATGAGAGTCACCACAATAAAACGACCATAAGATAAAGCAGTCTAGTAAAAAGTCAAAAACAAAATCTTTCAGAATCACTCGGTTTTTTGTTAAAAGCAGCAGCCCCACCCTCCAGTCTGAGCTCCGTGGTTGGCGTGGAGGATTTTCGTAGAATTGACAGCTCAGCCTTCGCATCTCCAGTGACTTCTTCCACCAAGAGAGCCAGCCGTCCAGAGTACTGAGTCTGTACCCAAAAAAAGCCCCAGAGGCTCCCTCTTCTAAAACCTGGCTGTGATTTTATCCAGATAAGCCGTTTCTGTTTGGACAGCCACGCAGGAAGAGGGCCAGCGCGCCATCTTGCGGTGGGCCGGTCGGGCCAGAGCCGCTTCTGAGTGCCCGCAGAGGCTGTTCCAGGAGCGCCCGCCTGCTGCCCGGCGCGCCGTGCCAGGCAGGCCTCTCCTCGCCATCTGCTGTGTGCCGGGCGGGGAGGCGGGCCAGGCGAGCCAGCAGGTACGCTCTCACATGCTCACCTGCCTCCACCTCCCCCCGCCACACACAGCCGTTTGGCTCAGGACGCCGAACAGAGCTGACCACGCTCACCCGATTTATTTATGAAGAAAATGAGACCCCTCTCCCCCAGACCTGAAGAAAAGAGCAGACGCGGCATAAACGGGAGCCTTCGGTATCGCCTGACGAAGAAGCACACGTTCTGGAGTCAGACCCACCTCGCGCTGGCTTGTGACCACGGCCAGGTCACATCACTCCTCCAGGCTCCCTTTGTACAGATAGAAGCCACAGCACCTCCAGCACAGAGTTGTTACAAAGAGAACGAGGGGCCGCGCCAGGCGAGCGGCACACGTTTGGCGCACGGTAAGGGGCTGTGGTTGTAATGACTGTGCACAGGAAAGCGGCTTGCCCCGCCCACGCGTCGGCTGTCCATGCTACTTGTTGTCACCAGCAGGTGCCGTCAGAGCAGGCGCTGGTCAGACCGTTCACGCGGGGCAGCCATGCAGCAGCAGGCCTCTCTTCCGCTTGTCGCCGCTCGCTGGGGGAGCGACGGTCAAAGAGCCCCGCGTCTGCCCATTATCTTATATTTAGGGAGCTTCTCCATCGGCTGAACCACCTTTCTGCATTGTTTGTTTGCTTTTGAAAATTTTTTTGATGTTTGTTCAGTTTAGAGAGAGCATGAGCGGGGGAGGGACAGTGAGAGGGAGACAGAATCCGAAGCAGCTCCAGACTCTGAGCTGTCAGCACAGAGCCCGACGCGGGACTCGAACCCACGAAGCATGAGACCATGACCTGAGCCCAAGTCAGATGCTTAACCGATTGAGCCCCCCAGGCGCCCCTGTTTGTTTTTGGATGAGGCGCACCAAGCTATGGAAGGTTTAGTTAGAAAAGGGCTGGTCTCCCCCTGGCTTCCAGAACGTAGTTACTATTTTGTGGGACTCGGTTCTGGGGCGGGCTGAGGAGGGAGCTACCAGAAGAGGTTGGGTCGGGGGCTGCCAGATGGCATTTTCACAGCCTCTCCGGCACAACGGAACCTTGCCCAGAGCAACGTTAGAGGGTGCCGCCTGGCCCCATGTCAGTCAAAGCCATTTTTTAAAGCATTCCGTTGCAACAGTGTTTTTAGTATGAAAAGGGAGACACCTGGCCTTTCTCATCCAGTCGGTGTGGACATGGCAAGATGCTACAGGAGAGGAAAGATTGTGATCCTGGGTTAGAGACCATTGTAGAGCAGTGGCTCCCAACGTGTAGCATCTGCATGACCAGGGATAGGTTTCTCGTTGCAGATGCAAGTGCGTGTCACAAAATCCCAGACGTGCTGAAGCAACAACTCTGAGGTGGGCCCAGGAAATCTGTGTTTTCATGGGATCTTCCTCCAGGTAATGCTGACGTGGGCTCGGATTCAGGGACCGCCAGCTCGGTGTTGCGGTGTTGCCTCAAGTGTGACTCCTACAGGAATGAGATCTCATTTGTAGACTAGAAAGTAGAGATCAGAGAGGTTGTGACCTGCAGTCTCACAACTGATGAGCGACAAAGCAAGACCCAGGTGTGAGAGTACAATGTAATGGGTGAGAGCCTGGGCTCCAGAGCCACGACGTCAGGTTGGAACCCAGCTTTGTTGGTCACCCTCTCTCTATGCCTCCATTTCCTCATCTGCAAACTTCTACTTTATGTGGGTTTGGGGAAGACTCAATGAGGTAATTCATGCAAGGCTCTGGAGCTGTGTCTGATATATAGCTAACACCCAGCAGGCGCCATTTGTATTATGGTTGGTATACTGCTTCTCAACATGGTAGAGTGGAAGGAACACACAGCCTCGGCCCTTGGGTTTCTTCCTTGGTGTTGACCATCGCGAGAGCCTCACAGTGCCAATAAAAACAAGTGACAGCCTCCCTCTTCCCCCAACAATCAGATGCCACCCATTCCAGCCCCAGCAGGCCCCAGTACTTACTTCAGTCTCATAAAATAGCTGTTCCATTCCCTCGTCTCTCTCCCGCATGGGGACGTCATGTGCAATGCCCAGCTATACATAGCCCAGGCCTCGTTTGAGGGTGTTGGAAAGTGACAGGAGATTACCGGGGATAAACGTCAGCTCTCCGGTTTCAAGGGAGGGCACACAGTTGTTGAACTGCTTGACATGTCGCCAGATGGTATCAGGGACAGTGGGTGAAAACAGTTTGCTTCTTGGCTTACATGGAAAGAGCAGGATCGCAGCCAGGGTATTTTTAATGAGTGGCCTGAGGGACATTCCCTTCGAGCAAAGATCTGTGACACTTTTCCCCAGGCTCGTCAGTCCTCCCTTTTCTTTGGATTCTTGACTTTGCAGAAAGTATTCCCCCCCACACACACACACCCAGTTCCCTTTATTTTTTTTAATGTTTTATTTATTTCTGAGAGAGAGAGAGAGAGAGGGAGAGAGAGAGAGAGATAGTGTGAGCAGGGGAGGGCCAGAGAGAGAGGGAGACACAGAATCCATAACATGCTCCAGGCTCTGAGCTGTCAGCACAGAGCCCGACGTGGGGCTCGAACCCACAAACTGTGAGATCATGACCTGAGCCGAAGTCGGACGCTTAACCGACTGAGCCACCAGGTGCCCCAGACCCAGTCCCCTTTAATGGAGCCACTGTATGTCCTCTGCTGCCCCATGCCGTCCCCACCTTCCTTCTGCCCATGAAATGTGGTATGAATGTAGCTTTCTTCATTCTGTCCCTGGCATTGAGCACCACAAAGGGACCGGACTTGGAAAGACAACCACGGGCCCCCGGTGTTCCGCATGTGCTATCCTGGGGCCCAAGGGAACAGTCACGTGGCCCATGGGTGCTGGCTGGAGCTCTGTCTCCGCCTTTCATGGGCCAACTTCTTAAACAAGTGGGCCACACCTGCTCTAACATGTGCTAGCCACCCACTCAAGTGCTCAACTACCAGTGCTTTGGCTCCTGGCTCAGCTCTTCTCTGAAAGGTCACCAGTGACTTACCCGTCCTGAAAGGAGACCTCATGGTGGTCCTACTGTCCGTGACTCCCCCCCCCCCCGCAATTTTCGATCCAACCACCTGCTCCTTCTCTAGCCACTCTCCTCTCATGACTTTGGATCCCTATGTTCCCTGTCCTCCTCTGATTTCTGCATCCCCCGCCCCCAATTCCTCTCCACCTCCAGAGCGGCTCCTCTTCCTGCTCTTGCCTCCTATGAGATGGTCAGTCGTCCCCACTGTAGTTTCCCTGCACCCTGTTCTCCCTGAAGACGCCAGCCACCCTTACGCTCCCCCCTCCCACCTCCACCACTCCACTGGGTCCTCGCCCCCGAGTTTGGTACCTCCAGCCCTTGGCTGGATCTCGACTGCCATGAACACATTGCATCTAATCCAAACTGAGAATCTTGCCTCCGGTTCTGGCATGCCCTCCTGATGCCACTGCTTTGTCCTTCACTCTGTCCCCTGGCTGGAGACCCTGGAGTCATCTTACCTCCCCTTTGGGTGTGCTCTCCCCCCCTTCTCTCTCCAAAGCCACAGAAGAGTTGCTGATCTGACTGACTCTCCATGTGTAACATCACCTCCCTGGTTACTTCTTCCCCATCCGCTGCTGCTGCCTCAGTCTGAGATCAGTCATGTCATATGCAGACAATGGCGTCAGGCCCTCAGCTGGTCACCTTTCCTTTCCACTCTTCTTTCTGTCTATCTGGGCTGTGCCCTCAGGTCAGCCCTCCTCAAGCTCAAAGTAGCCATGTTGTTCTCTTACCCAAACACTCCCAACTCAGAACTGCTCATCCCAGTATTCAAATCCTTTACTCTCTTTCTCTCACGTGCCTTAAATATACCACTCCATTTGACATCCTCAGATAAGCTCTCTGTTCAAGTAAGGCAACCTGTTCTACACTCACCCTGCACAGCTGTGTCTCCAAATGTCCGCTCTGCCATTTTGTCTTCCTGAGATGCCCTTGCCGCTCTCCGCTGCCTGGCCACACACTCCTCCTTGCTCAAAGTCCAGCGGGCCTCCCCTCTTCCACGCAGCCTCCTCTTTCATTCATTCATTTGCTTAGAAACCAAATGGTGTTTTTATCTTCTGCAGGTAGAGATGTAGTTCCAGCTCTTCTGATTTCTCAGGGAAAGCCAGAAACCTCAATTTCCACATGAAAGCGGTTAACTTGCAAATTGGCACATCGTACTGTAAAGATGGTACCTACTATAGCCCCTTAAGATTGCAATTTATAGAGTACTTCATGTGCAACACGGATGTGAAATAGTAACGTATGCAGTGTACAGATACAAGAACGAGTAACAATTCTACTTTTCAGGACAGGTTTGGCTCTATAGATTTTCCTGAAAATTGGGAGTTGAATATGCTATTCTATGAATTTGGGATCTAAATGATAGGTGAAAAATTTGGCTGTGTTTTTCATTTCACAGTGGAATTTAGTAATATAACACTTCCATCAGTTCATGTAACCAGATGACTTCAATATCTTCTTGTTATTTTTATTTTATGAAAATATTCAGTGAAACAATTTTTATTGAGATACAGCTGACATGTAACATTGTATTTGATTTAGGTATACAGAATAATTGTTTGATACATGTATATATTGTAAAATGGTCACCATGGTAATTTTAGTTAACACATCCATCACCACATATAGCTACTGATTTTTTCCTTGTGTTGAGAACTTTTCAGATCTATTCTCTTAGCAACTTTCAGACATACAATACAGTCTGACATATATATGTGTGTATTTATTTGCATATATAATACTGTATTATATATGTAAACTATACCTATTATGCTGTATATTACATATTCTATTTTAGCAGCTTTCAGACATATATATGTATATACAATACTGTATTTTGTATTTATATATAATATATATTATGTATTTATACACATAAACTTTCAGACATACAATACAGTATTATGTATATACATATATTTGTGTATATATATTTGTATATACGTGTATACATAATACTGTATTTTATATTTATATATTTCTATATAAATAATATTTATTTTAAATTTATATATTGTATGTAATACATATTTTATATTTATACATATATACATTACATATAATATATTGTATGTTATTTGTAAAGTGTATTATATATATTATATATATATATAAAACACTATACCCATTATGCTGTATATTACATCCATAGGACTTATTTGTCTTATAAGTGGATGTTTGTACCTTTTGACCCCCTTCACTGATTTTGTCCGCCCTCTCCACCCTACCTCTGGCAACCACCCATCTGTTCTCTGTATCTATGAGTTAAGTTTTATTGTATCTTTTTGTTTTGTTTTTGGATTCTACATCTAAATGAGTTCATACCAAAAGCAAGGAACTAAGGGTTTGAGATCCATTCTGGTCAGGTACTGTACTAGGGAGAGTACGGGGAGAAAGACAGACATGGACAGAGAGCTGATAGGCTATCACATGAGTAGGTGCAGACAAGCAACCTGTAGGTTGAGGTGTGCTTGTGAGCTGAGAAAGAGGCGTGGCCTCCTCAGACAGGAGTGCTGAGGGCATCCAACTCAGACGGGGGTTGGGGCGGGGAGGGAGGCTCAGGGGATGCCTTTTGCGGCACTGACATTTCCATGTAGATATCACGGCTGGTGAAGAGACAGGCTCTTCTAGGAAGCGGGAAGGGTGGACATGAACGGGGCATGTTCGGTGCCTCTGTGTGACTGAACCAGGTGCTCCTGGCAGACAGCTGCAGCCGGCGCCGGCCTTGGGCCTGGGGACACAGCTGAACGAGATTACCCCGTACCAGGACCTCCTGAGGCAGGAGAGAGCTTGACGTTTGGAGGAACCGAAGAAGAGTGCATTAAGTAAGAGGCAGAGTGGTCCCAAACGAGGTTGGAGAGGCAGGCAGGCCCACCGGGCAGGGCCTGGCTGGCCACGCTAGGGATTTTAGAGTTCATCCTGAGTGTGCAGTTCAATCCATGCTGCTTCTCACAGCCCCCTAGGCTCTGCATGGTTTGACCTCCCTGCTCACAAGCTCTCTCTGAGTCTCCATAACCCTAGTTTCCTTTAGTGCCTACCAGGTAATTTTCCATTAGCTTCTTCCCTAATGAAACTACACGGTCCTTGATGCTCTGACGTGTCTTACACGCTTTTGTTTATCACACGCACCTTGATCATAGCAGGTCCTCAATTCATAGTTTTTGCTTTCTTTCCATTCCAGCACATTCGGCTCTGATCCTTTGAAAGTGGCACAAGGTCCTTATCCAGCTGTCTTTTTTTTTTTTTTAATGTTTTTTTTTTTCTAGAGAGAGAGAGAGACAGCGTGAGCAGGGGAGGGTCAGAGAGAGAGGGGTCACAGACTGAAACAGGCTTCAGGCTCTGAGCTGGCAGTCAGCACAGAGCCCGACGCGGGGCTCGAACCCACGAACCGCGAGATCATGACCTAAGCGAAAGTCGGACGCTTAGCCGACTAAGCCACCCAGGCGCCCCATAGCTGTCTTAATACTAAGAACAAAATTCAACATTTATTTAGCACTTATTGCATGCCCAAAGCTGTGTCAACAACTTTACGTGCATTATTTCATGTAACCTTCAAAACAGCCTCATGAAACGGGCTGTTATCATCCACGTTTTATAGCAGACTCACAGCACTTAGGGCCAAGTCGGTTGGGAATCCAGGTCACTGACGCCAAGTGGTGTGTTCTTTTTTTTTTTTTTTTTTGAGAGACAGAGAGTGACAGAGCATGAGCAGGGGAGGGGCAGAGAGAGGTAGACACAGAATCCGAAGCAGGCTCCAGGCTCCGAGCTATAAGCACAGAGCCTGACACGGGGCTCGAACCCACTGACCGCGAGATCATGACCTGAGCCGAAGTCAGATGCTCAACAGATTGAGCCCCCCAGGCGCTCACAGGTGCTATATTCTTAATGACTGGGATAAGCTATTTAAAGATGAGATTCATTTGTTCATTTAAAGATGAGATCTACTTTGATTCCATCATTACAGAGGTAGCATTGGTGTAATAAACGCCTACACAATGCGATATAAAGAGAAAAAGGGTATACCATGACATATGCTTATTTACACTGAATTGTACATATTATTTAGTATAACTTTTTTTTTAAAGTTAGTTTTGTACTCAAAAGGATCATCTGGGGCACCTGGATGGTTCAATCGGTTAGGCATCCGACTCTTGATCTCAGCTCAGGTCTTGATCTCAGGGTCATGAGTTCAAGCCCTGCGTTGGGCTCTGTGCTGGGTATGAAGCCAACTTAAAAAAATAATAATAATAGGGGCGCCTGGGTGGGTTAGTCGGTTAAGCGTCCGACTTTCGCTTAGGTCATGATCTCGCAGTTCGTGGGTTCGAGCCCCGCGTCGGGCTCTGTGCTGACTGCCAGCTCAGAGCCTGGAGCCTGTTTCAGTCTGTGACTCCCTCTCTCTCTGACCCTCCCCTGCTCACGCTGTCTCTCTCTCTCTCCTAGAAATAAATAAAACATAAAATAATAATAATAATAAAATAAAATAATTAAAAATTGAAAAAAAGAATTATCTATGGCCAAAGCAAATCCTAATGTTTCTGGAAAGAATAAGCATTGCATCAGTGCCCAGAGCTGCGTATGCCAGCCATTCTCCAGGATGGACAAGAACAGACCATCTGAGATGTAACCAACCAACCAAACTAACAAAACCAGCAGGGTTTTGCAGTCAGATGGGACAAGAGTATTCCAGTCTTCTTGGAATTTAGGAGACATATTGACTATTTTTTTCTCTTCCTCATATTTGTAACTCTTAATCACTGTAATTAGTGACAATTTGGCTCAGAAGCCCCTTGAATTTATGAAGTGCTCGGGCCAGCCCATCCATTCATCCAAAGTATGAGGAGTGTCTGTAAGGAGGTAGATGAGAGACCAGAGACACAAAATGGGGTCTTTCTCCTTAGGGAGGAAAGATGGATGAAACAGAAGAGACTTATACATGACTCTCATGGCTGCAAAATAAGTGTCAGAGAGCCATGTCCCTGCTGCGGGCTGTTGGAATTCACAGAGAGGAGGCTGGAGTGAAAGACGAGCCTGGAGCTGGCTTTACAGCCAGGGGCGCCAAGGCTGGCAGCGAGTGAGAGAGAGTGCAGTGAGTCTGGGCTGTGAGAGAGGCGGGGGAAGGACAGATGAGCTGGAGATTTAGGATCAGAGCAAAGGCGAGATAAGATGGAGCCAAGTGAGGGAGGCAAACAATGTCCGGCCGGCCCCCTCAGCCTGGCAGGGACTCTTGGTCCCGGGGGGACTGGGTCATGTCAGGACTCAGCCCAGGAGGGCCCGGACTTTCATCACACATGTGCTCCCCCAACCCAGTCTCACTGCTGTCCCTTGGGTTGCTGCCAGTCCCAGCCGCCCTTGGCTCAGCCCATGAGGGGTGCTTGCTGGGGTTGATGGGAGCGATGACAGAGCTCAAGTGGGCAGGCTTTGGGCCTAATCGGGGTGGGAGGCGAGAGTGACCAGCACCGCTGGGACCTGGCCAAGGAGGAGGTGGGCAGCTCTCAGCTAGCACGGGTTTCTGGCCCATCTGTGAGTTCCAGCTCTGCCCAGCCATCCGATGCTAGGACAGTCACCCGCTATGCTTAGTTCAACAGGAAACCCAACCAACAGAACTCAGCTTATCTGAGGTAGCACCTCTCACTCACGCAGGTTCAAGAGTCACATGTAAATATCAATAAAGCAACTAGAGGCCACGCTTTCCATGCCTGGGAGAGGCACACATTTGCATGGGCCTCAAACCCAACAAAACATGGTGGCATACGCCTAGGAGAGGTTAGAGTTAAAACTTCATTTCGTTTTCATAGTTAATCGCTTATATTCTTACCATTATTATTTGTCCTTCCTATGCCTGAGGTAAAGGAGTCAATAGAGCCCCGCATGGGCTGGAGGGTCACCGTTGAAAAAAACGATACTGTATCACTTTTGGATGAACTGACTATCATTTATAGCAGTGCTCCCTAGAGTGTGATAGGAGATCCTCTGCGTCAGAATCACGAGGTGTGGTAGTGTGGCTTATATAAAAATGTAAATCTCTGAGCCCCACCCTGGCCCTATTGTTTACTTCTGGAGCTGGGGCTCAGGAAGCCCCATTTTAAGTGGTGATTTAAATGCATGCTAAAGTTTAAGAGCCACTGTTAGAGGCTCACACAGGAGTAAGGAAACTTAATAGTATCATTATTAACGCTGAATGATAGACAAGGGGGCATTTAAGTCAACATTTCGGTAGCAGTAAGTAAGGACAATGTGGCTTATATTGGAAACCAGAAAACTCTTTCGAAAATGACCTTGTCTAATGAATTGAACACAACAGACTAAAGCCAAGTGACTTTCCAGAAAGATTAGCCTGTTTAAGTCTTGCAGGAAAGCTGGAGATGAGTCATAACATAAACACTGATGATGTCTTTCATCCTAAGCCTTTCCCCAGTCTCAGCCAAAATCAAGAAAGGACAGAAAACTGCCCGAGGGACAGGTGGTGGCATTTGCTGCTTGTCCCTCTACCCTGGGCCACCAGGGACCCTCCAAGAGCAATTTCTCCACTTCCCACCAATCTCCTTAGCCTTAAAGGAACAGAAGTGGTTAGGAGCAGAGAGAAAGAAAGAGAATGGGGAGGGAGAGTGAATAGGCAAAGAAAGCCCTCAAGGAAGTTGTAAAAGGAAAGGAAATCCAAGGGAGAAGACACAGATGCCAGGAAAATGAAGGCAGACGTAGGAATGAGGAGGAAATGAGAGAAGCAACCACAGAAGAAAAAGTAGAAGGATTTATAGCACAAACTGCAGAGCCAGACAGATCCAGGGTCACTCCACCGAGAAGACAGGAAATCCTAAAAGGATGTGCCCGAAAGGACAGAACTGCGAAATACGTGCAGTGAAAACTGCACTTAGAAAACTTTCGATAGAACCGAAAGGAAAAGTAGACAAATTCCTAAGCTTGAGAACAAGGTGCAGACGTTCGCTTTTGCCACTTTGATTCAACATAATGCTGGAAGTCCTTGCCAGTGCCATAAGGAAACACACTCACACACAAAAAGAAGAGGCATACAGATAAGGGGAAAAAATCGTCCCTCTTTGTAAATGACATGATTGTCCACACAGAAAAGTCCAAAAGAATCTGCAAAGAACAAAACAAAAACCTCTTAGTGTTAATAATAGTTCAGCAGGGTTGCAAGATAGAAGGTAAATATAGAAAAACCAATTATATACCTATTTACCATTGATAAGCAAGTGGCCACCAAAATTTAAAGTACAATACTATTAATAAGCACTGAAAACATTTAAATAATTAGGTATAGGGGTGCCTGGGTAGCTCAGTCAATGGAGCGTCCAACTTCGGGTCACGTCACGATCTCACAGTTTGTGGGTTTGAGCCCTGTGTTGGGCTCTGTGTTGACAGCTCAGAGCTTAGTCTGCTTTGGATTCTGTGTCTCCCTCGCTCTCTGCCCCTCCCCTGCTCAAGCTCTGTCGTCTCTCAAAAATAAATAAACATTGAAAATTTTAAAAAAAATAATTAGGTATAAATCTAACAAAATAAGCATATGTTTTGTGTGCAAAGAATTATGCAATGCTGATGGGAGAAGTCAAAGCAGATCTCAATAAATGGAGAGGCATACAGTATTCATGAGTTGGAGGACAACATAGTAAATATGTCATTTCTCCCCATGTTAATACACAGACTTAAAGATTCAACGCAGGGGCACCTGAACAGCTCAGTTGGTTAAGCATCTGACTTCTGTTCAGGTCATGATCTTGCGAGTTGTGAGTTCGAGCCCTGCGTCAGGCTCTGTGCCGATGACAACTTGGAGCCTGGAACCTGCTTCAGATTCTGTGTCTCCCTCTCTCTCTGCCCCTTCCCTCCTTGTGCTCTGTCTCTCTCAAAAATAAATAAACATTTTTAAAAAAGATTCAATCCAATTCCTATGAAAGTCCTAGAAATATTTTTTTGTAATTATAGACAAGATTATTCTAAAATTTATATGGAAATGCAAATGAACTAAACTAGCTAAAGCAATTTTGAAAAAGAATCATGTGGGAAGAGGCAGTCTACTCACCTTCAAGAGATAGTATATAGCTACTGTCATAAAACCATGTGATATTGACAGACAGATGAGAGAAAGCAGCATCTCCACATAGTTATGTCAACTGATCTTTGACAAAGGTGTAAAAGCAATTCAGTGGGGGAGAGATGGCTTTTTCAACAATGGTGCTGGCCAAAAAGAAAAAAGAACTTTAAGATAAGTTGAAGTTATCTTGTATACCTATCAAGTATACCTTGCCAACGTGTAGCTCAAAATGGATCATGAACCTGAAAGTAAAATTAAAACTATAAAATTTTTAGAAAAAGAATCAGGAGAAAATTTCAGGATACAGAGCTTGAAAGAGTTCTGAGACTTAACACCAAGGCACAATCCATAAACAGAGAAACTGATACAGAGAAACAGGAACTTCATCAAAATTAAAATGTTTCCTTCTGTGAATGACCCTATTAAGAGAATAAAAAGATAAGCCACCGAGTGGGAGAATTGTTTGTAAACCACATCTCTGACAACAGACTAATATTAAAGAGCTCTCAAAATTCAACAGTCAAAAAGCAACCCATTTAGTAAATAGGCAAAGACATGAACAAGAATTTCGTGGAGAAGAACATATAGATGTCAAATAAGCACATGAAGAAAATGTTCAGCCTCATTAGACATTAGGGGAATGCAAATTAAAACCATAATGAAATATCACTACACATCTGTAAAAATGGCTAAAATTAAAAACAGTGAAAACTCCAAATGCTGGGAGGGATGTGGAAGAACTAGATAGCTCATCTCTACAATGCTGGTGGAAGGTCATGTGGTACAGCTACTCAGGAAAACAGTTTGGCAGTTTCTTTAAACATTAAGCATGCAGTTACTATCCACAGAAATCACACTCCTGACACGTATCCTAGAGTAATTAAAACCAATCTTCACAAAAAAAACCTGTACATTAATGTTTATAGAAGCTTTATTCATTATAGCCGAAAACTTTAAACAACCCAGATGTCCTTCAATGGATGAATAGTTGACCAAACTGTAATCCCTCTATACCATGTAAATACCACTCAGCAAATTAAAAAATGACCTTTTGATATACACAAGAATCTGGATGAATCTCTCTAGAGAAATATGATGAGTTGAAGAAGCCACTTCCAGATGTATGTATGAGCCACATACATCCTATATGATTCAACTTACATAACATTCTGGAAATGAAAAGATTATAGAAATCTTGGGGTGCCTGGGTGGCTCAGTTAAGCGTCTGACTTCGGCTCAGGTCATGATCACACGGTTCGTGGGTTCGAGCCCCACATCGGGCTCTGTGCTGACAGCTAGCTCAGAGCCTGGAGCCTGCTTCAGATTCTGTGTCTCCCTCTCTCTCTGACCCTCCCCTGCTCACGCTGTCTCTATCTCTCTCTCAAAAATAAAACATTAAAAATTTTTTAAAAAAGAAATCTTTTCAGGGAGGGAATGAGTTTGGGAGAAAGAGGAGGTGGCTGTAAAGGGATAACATGATGCATCCTTGTGGTTATGGAAATGTTCTGTTTCTTGACTATATCAATGCCAGTGTCTAGTTTGTGATATTGTACTACAGTTTTACAAGATGTTACTTTGGGGGAAACTGGGTAAAATGTGCAAGGGGTCTCTGTATCATTTCTTAGAATTATACATTAATCTATAATTACCTTTTATAAAAAGTTGAAAGAAAGGGGTGTCTGAGTGGCTCAGTCAGTTGAGCATCTGGTTCTTGATTTCAGCTCGGGTCATGATCTCACGGTTCATGACATTGAGCCCCGTGTGGGGGTCTGTGCCAACAGCGTGAAGCCTGCTTGGGGTTCTCTCTCTCCCTCTTTCCCTGCTCCCCTCCGGCTTGCACTCTCTTGAAATAAAGACATAAACATTTTTTTTTAATTTAAAGAAAAGTGACATTAATATCTCATGATTTCTCTGGTAGCTCCTTCACTGTTTCTAGTTAGCTCCAACTCACCAGATGGCAGGACATAGATCTCAGTCAGTCGAGGGTTTCCCTGCTTCCTAAAATCTGAGTTTCAGGGAGGTTAACTTGATGCCAAACCTGTGCTTGCTGTCATCATCTATGCTGGTGTCCAGCCTTCCGTCCACCTAGGACACAGCTGCACCTTTGGGGCTGATGGTTCCATTCTGGGGCTCCACAAGTCCTTTCTCTCAGTGGACCACAGGAAGACTTCAGAAGCCATCTTGGGCCTATTGGCCAGATACACCCAGCAGGCATTTCTACTCCACAAGCCCAGGGGCTGAAGGAAGCCAAGGACTATGCTTGGGTATTGGGGGCACAGGTCTACTTCATTTTAAGGTTCCTCAGCTTTTTCAAGGATGAGAGGGAGGCTTTAGATGAGGCATGGCTAAGTGACCACAAAGTGCACCTTGTGATATCTTGTGTCCCCACCTGACTCCATGTTCAGTTGGTGGCTAAGGAAGGGCTCTGGGCCCCTTGTAATGTCCCTGCTGTTATCCAAGTGCTCTTTGCTTCCTTTTGGATTCTTCTTTCTCTCAGTTCAAACTTTATCTACCCCGAGGGCAGAGGAGAATGTGACACAGTGGATGTATTCTTCCAAATCCTACATCTTAGGTCCAGTCCTCACATTTTTTCTCTTGGGTTCTGAACATTCTGCTAAACCATCCTTCTCCTGGGGGGTGGCATGGAATCTCTTTGTTGCTGCTCAAATTGGTCAGAGTAACTGGACATATGGAGGAGAATCTTCTTGTCATTAGGTCAGAATATTATCCTATGACATATTCTACCATCTTTCTGCCCTTGGTCCCCTTACTCACTGGCTTGTCTTTCCCTTCAGCTTGTGGCCCAGGTCCTGGAACATAAAGATATAGGCTTCGTGATGGTGGATGCCAAGAAAGAAGCCAGGCTTGCCAAGAAACTGGGTAAGTGGGACTTCTTTAGGCATACCAGGAAAAAACAAATGTGTCTTACAAAAAAAAAAAAAGTACAGTTTCATTTCTTCTCGCATGGTAACTGGACTATTTTTCAATAAATACAAAAGGATTCTGCACACCATAGTCTTGGGGTGGGGATGAGTTTCGTGAAAGTAGTATTGGCCTGAATTGCATGATTTCATGTGAATCCTCAAATGTATCTTTGTATCACTGTAGAAATTGACACCAAAGAAGTCAAACCTATCTTTTCAGCCCCTAGAGCAGGCTAAAATCCTGGCCTCCTCATCTCACTGTCATGGTCATCTCTATGGAAGAGAGCAGATCTCTTCTTCCATCACCTATTATTTCCTCGTATCTTGGGCAACACAAGATAACCTTAATAGTAGTGACTCTGGGGTCCTAGTGGTTCCTAAATGTAAAGCTAAACCCCAGCTGGGCATTATCATTAAGGGCGAGAGGGAGGATTTAGATGCAGCATAGTTAGGTGGCTACCCAGTGCATGTTGTGATCTCTTGTGTCAATATGTCATGCTTAATTTCAAGTGCACTTTAAGACTCTCACACCCCTAAGCCCAAGGAGACAGAATACAGGTAGTACCTCTGGTTTTGCAGCATCCACACACATGTACTGCCCATTTTGCCTTTTCTGCATGACCAGTGAAGAATGGCTCTTTAAAAATAGCAGGAGCTTATAAAACAGGACCTTTGAAGAAAGGTTAATTGGATTTGGAGTAGTAAACGAAGGGGGGGGGGGAGGAAGATTAGTGGCTTCAGGTACTCAAAAGTTCATTATCTTTGAGCATTACAAACAACTGTTCTCTTATTTTCAAGAAGACCAGCCTTTCTTTCTTTCTTTCTTTCTTTCTTTCTTTCTTTCTTTCTTTCTTTCTTTCTTTCTTTCTTTCTTTCTTTCTCTCTCTCTCTCTCTCTCTCTCTCTCTCTCTCTCTCTCTCTTTCTCATTCTTTCTTTCCTTTTTAAAGATTTAAATTCTATGAGACTGTATTTAGGTTAGACACAAGGAAGAATTCATGATTATAAAGCGATAATGCACTATTAAGAATGTCTGAGTATCGGGGTGCCTGGGTGGCTCAGTCGGTTAAGCGTCCGACTTTAGCTCTGGTCATGATCTCACAGTTCGTGGGTTCAAGCCCAGTGTCGGGCTCTGTGCTGACAGCTAGCTCAGAGACTGGAGCCTGCTTCAGATTCTGTATCTCCCTCTCTCTGGCCCTCTCCTCCTCAGGCTCTCTCTCTCTGAGAAATAAATTTAAAAAAACATAAAAAAAAAAAAAAAAAGAATGTCTGAGTATCTCCCTGGAGATGCATTAAGGAATATTTTCCCCGCCTTGACAAGGGGAACAGAGTATGTTAAACTCTCTCTCTAGTCAAAAGCAACTTAATGACTTGTTTCTCTTTACCCAGAACCTGTTGATTCCCTAGTCTTCTTTCCCATTGCTTCCATGGGAAGTTGAATTTGAGAAAATTTCCAGTAAATTTAGTTGGAGGAGAATACTGGCATTCCAGTGATCTAAGAATTTAGGGTGTGTGTTGGGAGGGGGGAGGGTGCTGGGCAAGCTTTTATAAGAATGGACCTGTGGGCTTTCTCCAGGGGACAGAGAGCTTAAAAAATCTAAATGAACTTTTCTCTCCATTCAACCTGGAGGAATTGGAGCAGGAATTAATTTTTGGTTCTCAGAGTTTACAGGACAGCAGTATTTTGTGAACCTGTGCCTTCATCGTCATCCTCCCTTCCATTTGCCTGAGTTTGGTCTCCATCAGGCTATTTGTGAACTACTACAAAAGCTTCCTAACTGGTTTTCACTTAGAGAAAAATCCAACAGCAGGACACTGACTGATATTCCCAAGTTACCCTTTGTGATCAGTCAAGGGTACTTGACACCTTGGCCCTTTAGATTTACCAGATGGTGCTCCAGGTGTGCCTGCGGCCTTTCAGACCTGCCCTGGACACAGCAGGCAGTGGGCCAGCCTCCTTTCCTCTACAGGTTCTACAGGAGAGTTCCTTTGGAGAAAGCATTCTCCAGCTAATAGAGAGTTTGAAAACAATTAGTCTAAGGAACTAAGGATGACATGCAGTTGGACCACATGCCAGCCTGAGTTATTTAGCATTCCTGGAGGGAAATGCAGTTTTCCAGCATCGAACATTTGCTAAAGCGCATAGCATTATGCCAGGAGCAATGGAGGGCAGAAAAGATGCAGAACTTTCCCTTGCAGGATTATCAGCTAACTGGAAAAAGATGGGAAGAATTCAGCCACGATAGAAAAGTCAGCTGCTCATTCTGGCTGCGGACGTTTATGGGGTGCCCGATGTGTCCAGGCTCTGTGCACGCTGCTGGGGGTACCAAGATGACAGTGGTCCTCCCTTTGGGGGAGCTTACCGTTCCAGTGAGCTCCTATAAACGAAGCTGAGAAAAAAGCAATGATGGCAAGAGATACTGGCGTGACCTCCTTGGGAAAGAGGAGTCCTAAGCTGAGATCCGAAGGAACTGACCAGAAGGAGAGCAAGGGTGGAGGTCACTCCAAATTTAGGGAACCAGGAGAACATCTGGGTAAAGAACCACACTCTGTGACTTTTCCTTCACAGTCCCTGTCACCTCAGCACGAGGGCAAGAAGGAAGGAGGGCGCAGAGAGGATTAAGAGAGCAGGTCTAGCCAAGGGAGAATGTGAAGGGGGGAGGATTGGCACTAGGTTGTGGAGGGACTGGAACGCCCGACTAAAAGGAGTCAAGTAGGTAGTGGGCATTGAAACGTTTTGATGGGGAGAATGAGGCTGCAGTATACTTGGAAAATGAAAACAGCAGTAGAGTAGACAATCAAGCTTTCTTTCAAATTAAAGTTCAGGTGGGGCTGTTGGTTCTTGACTATGTCCATTTAAATGTGTACTTAGGGTGTTCTTTCCAGGGGTGGTTTCCAAGGGAACTGACCCCAAGGTTAATGCCAGCTCCACAGATCCTGAGCCAGACTTCAGCCCCTGGGATGACTTTTCTTGCATCAAGGTGACCTTCTCTTGGGGGCTCTTTTTTTCTTCCAGGTTTTGACGAAGAAGGAAGCCTGTATATTCTTAAGGGTGATCGCACGATTGAGTTTGATGGCGAGTTTGCCGCTGATGTCCTGGTGGAGTTTCTCCTGGACGTAAGCATTTATGCACTGTGACCATGCATGGAGCTGCTTGGGTTCCCACAGAGGGGGTTGTAAAACCCCTAAGTCAAAGCGGAGAAGCTGGATACTCCATCCTGGCCTAAGACAGATCCCCATGCCTCACAAAAACCCAGGAGTACCTACTTCACAGTGCTATTTTCTCCTGGGAAGCTGGCCCTTAAGTTACCTTAGAAACTGTTTTATTAGTGGCCAGAGACTAATTGGGACCATGTAGGCAACACATTAATTCTCTTAGCAGTTATACACCACGAACGCCTGAAGCCCCATTGGCTTTGTTCCAGGGCATCTGAAGAGGACCTGGGGAGAGCGGGAGAGAGAGATGGATAATCAGAGACGGAGACAGAGGAACAGTCAGCTGAGGGGGCAGGACTAAGGGCCCCCTGCTATCCCACTCCCCTCTCAGCCACAGAGGTACAACACTCCAGATCCATGTGCTCAGGCAGCTAGAGCAACCTACCTGATAAAGATGTGTTATCCATAGAGAAACGCACACTTTCAGTAGTAGCTGTGAAGTCGAATGCTTTTGAACAGATACCTGTACAGATAGACGACATCCATGTCAGTGATTCCCTGGATACTGGCTAGTACACGGTGGCCTGTAGCCTCTTCCTCGTGGCCTCAAAAAACCCAGACAGAGTGAGTCAAAAGTGAGTTGAAGGCCACCTCCTGCAAAGAACCACCCAAGACCACCTCGGCTCTCTCGTGGACCCATGACCTACAAGCCCTAAAAATGTGAAGGAGGCAACAGAAAACTCTGGGTCAGCCCAGCACTGGCCCATCTCTGGCTGCTACACAGAGGCTTTTAGATGCACGTAATGGAAACCAGACTCAGCTACCTCAAAGCACAAATGGAAGGGCAGAGTGAGGGCAGATGTTAGACTTATTGATAAATCACAGGTAGTGCGCTTCTCAGTGTTTTGCCTTTGTCCTCAAGCTGACTATTTTTGGGTTGGTTATAAGACAGCAGTGGCGGGAGCTGATAGCACAACTCCTCATTCATACACAGTGAGGGGTGGTTTAGGGGGGAAGGTGGGGGAGGATCTGGCTTCCCTCCTTCTCTTTAAAGGAAAGGAGAACTTTCCCAAAGCTTGCAGCACATCTGCCCGGGAGAGTCATTGGCCAGAACTGGGTCACATGCCATTCCAAACTCCATACGGACAAGAGAAATAGAACTGCCCAATTGGCCTACCCCTTGAGTTACGTCCATTCCTTGGAAGGCATTGCCGCTGTGCGCACTGAGGGTGCATGGGGTCCACAGCTTCCTGGCAAAGTATCTTACATGTGTGCCCAATTTCCCCACTGAGGAAGGCACAGTTCTCTTGTTGGAACATATTTCATATACGTGTGTGTATGTGAGCGTGTGTGTGACATTCTAGCTAATTGAAGATCCTGTGGAGATCATCAGCAGCAAACTGGAAGTCCAAGCCTTTGAACGCATTGAGGACCAGATCAAACTCATTGGCTTTTTCAAGAGTGAAGACTCGGAGTGTAAGTTGTCTGTCAGCCCCACCTGTGAGTCTAAAGGCTAGATTCCCAACCGGATAGGTTACATATCGCCCAGAAAGAGGATGGGCTGTCGGCATATCCTGTGCTGGGTGGGATAGAGGGAGAGCCTTCCTTGCACCCTCTGCAGTGGGTGGGACGCATGTACAAGAATGATGCAAAACAGGCAGGGATGCTGGAAGAGCATTAAGGTTGGGCCATGTTCTCCGATCTTGATCAGAGGTGATCAAGGGGAGGTAAGTGTTTTACAAAATAGAGAAAAGTCTTCTTCCACCTGCCCACCTACCAGTGGGCCTCTCCCCTAAAATAAGTAAGTAGTGGGCTCTTTCCCTGACGTCGGGCCCTCCTCTGGTCACTGGAGAGCTTCTCAGCCACTTGGACAGGATTAGAGGAAAATTTGAGTCAGCAAGGCTTCGCAGCTTCCCACAATGTGGAAACTTGCTGGCCATCCCCACAGCTGGCCTCCGAGGCTCCCTGTAATAGCACAGCCTCACCCTTGGGTTTAATCCCTTTGAACGCTTTGTGGTCAGGCTCTGGGTGGGCACAGGAATGCATCACAGCGCTACCACCACCCTTGCAGGGGTGAGAGGGTGCAGAGTGGGAGTCGGGAAGAGGAGGGCCCAGCGAAGCTACTATTGGAGTACATTTGGCAGCATGTCCCCATGAAGTAATCCTTTTCCTGAAGTCTCAGCTGTGCAGAGAAGGAGAGTGTAGGGGGAGTGGGCATAACCATGGTCGCATTAGCGTGAGGGGGCCATGCAGAGGAGGGCTGCTTATGTCTCTGGAACGTCCAAGGTATTTTGAAAATGTTTTGAAAATCCTTTGTGAAGCTGTTACCCATCTGCCATCTGGCATCCTTGGTCTTCGCACCAACAAGCCACCATGTTCTCCCTCCCGTGACCAAACGTCACATCTTCTCACATGTTATGTAAAAGTCTCTCTGCTGGGGACTCTCTACGCACTACTAGTGCGCGGGGGAAGGTGGCTAGCAGAAGTGGTTTGCCCAGTCCTCCTTTGGGTGATTTCACTGCGATCTTTCTGTTTCTTTTAGATGCTGGCTACTGTAGGGTGCTCTGCCTACCCCTTCTTCTTTCTCTTTGGTTTCCTTCCATTTCCCTTTCTCCTTTTCTGTCCCCACCCCTCTGTCTGCTGCATCCTCTGTGTCTCTCTCCTCCATTAAGCTCAGGATAGCAGATAAGGAAGGAGGCCAGGCCCAGACTGAGATAAAGAGCACATCTTCCAGTTCCTGTCCTCCCTGCTACACCAAGTGACAGAAACAGCTCCCTTTCATCAACACACATCATGGGCCTGGTCTGTGCCAGGAGCTCCATATAGATGCCTTCATTTCTTTCTCACGACCAGCCTGTAGGGTGGTTACCATATTAACAGCATTTTAATGATGAGGAAATGAAAGGAACACAAAGGTTAAATTAGCCCACTATCACACAGCTAGGAAATAAATTGTAGAGTCACCATTTCAGTCCCAGGAAACTGCCGTTATAGCTGACACACTTAAACACTGTTTTTTGCTTTCAAGACTTACACACCTTTTCACATCATGGAACACACAAAATGTGAGGGTGCTTCTGCAGCCCATAAGAGTGACTTGGAAGGGATTTCGACTTAGAAAAACAAAACAAAACATCCTTTTGCTTTCTTTATATTCTACTACTACTGCTACTACTAACAATAATAATAATAATAATAATAAAACAAGATAAGAGGGAAGTTATCAATATTGCATTGCATAAATTTTCCAAATAAAATATTTTTAAGTATTTGAATGAGAATGTTGTACTGGCTTCTAAAACTATAGCTTTTGATAAATAAAAAATTTTAAAAAAAGGGGGCACCTGGGTGGCTTAGTCGGTTAAGCATCCGACTTTTGCTTAGGTCATGATCTCGCAGTTTGTGGGTTCGAGCCCCGCGTCGGGCTCTGTGCTGACTGCCAGCTCAGAGCCTGGAGCCTGTTTCAGAGTCTGTGACTCCTTCTCTCTCTCTGACCTTCCCCTGCTCACGCTGTCTCTTTCTCTCTCTCCTAGAAATAAATAAAAAAATTAGAAAAAAAAAACTATAGCTTTTGAAACAGCAACATGCCATTCCTGGTGAAGGGTTGACAAAGAGACCTTGGATGGCAGCAAATGACAGGACAATGGTCATTGCTTTTTCCCTTTGATGGATGAGCAGTCTTCTCTCACCATTGAACAGAATTCAGGAAGTCTAATCTCTAAACTGTGCTTCCAGAGTGTGAGCATTCGTTCAGTCCTTGTGGCTATTACTTTCTTTTTCATCGATAAATGGAATGTTCTCATGATAATTTGAATAGATTTCAAATTCAAAGTTTTCCATATTATACATTTCAAAATAATGATGAAGCATTTCCTGAGGAATACACAGATGTTGCTCTACTGGTTTTACCTTTTTTTTTTTCCCTGAAGATTTAAATAGTAAAATCACTAGTGAGCCATTTCAATCTCCTTTTTAGGGTTGAATTCTTATCTTTGAACTGACAAACTTGGTCTTTAGGAATACCCGATACCAGATCAGGTTAATAATACTGATTATGATGACGATGAGCATAATAAAAATAGCAGTCATGCATTCATTCCTTTGATATTAGTAACAAATACAAACATTAAAGTATATGAAATAAAACAAAACAAAAAAAAGAGTATTTCACCGAGTGTCACAACCAAAAACCATTACTGCTGACGACAGTCACAGCACCTGAGAAGATCCAGTCAGGGGAGTAGCCTCTCCGAGGCTCTCTGGGGCCATGATGCCTGCTGATGTCTTAGGCAGAAAATAACCGTTCTAGAATGTGGGAAGTTTATAGACAGAACAGTTACTTTCAGATATAATATTAACTACTGTAAAATTTTGAATGGTTGTAGAAAACATGTAGGAACTTTATCACCACACACACACACACACACACACACACACACACACACACGTCTCTTGAGGCTGTTGTGACACACCCGTGGCTGCGCACACTGACAGAAAGCATCATGATGTTCCATCAGGCACCCACATTTCTCTGTTCCTTCTTCCTCTTCAAAAGAGGATGAAGTCTTAGGTGGGGAAGCTAGGAGTGGGCAAGGCACCCAGGGAAGCGTCGTTGAGAAACTTGTATTTCAGCTGTAATTTGGGGGTGATTGGTCAAGGAACTTTAATGGCACCAAAAGCATTGGCTCTACAGTGATCCCAGGCCATCCTATAGAGCAAGAACTATGGAGGGGCCGTGGAGCATTGGAGGGACTTAACACATAGTTGGACTGGAATGGTCTTGGGAGAAAAGAGTCCTAAGAGATTTGGGACCAAATTAGGACCTGGAGGAACTGGGGAGCTACATGTACCAAGGGAGTTGGACATGAAGGTTCACATCCGGCTTGAACTTGTAGCTATGGATGCTAGTGTTGAAAGAGCATGACAGCAACTTCCGGGGGTGGGGGCAATTCAGCTGATGTTAAGAATTCCAAACTGAGGGAAATCTGGAGCTGGAGTGGGGGCAATACCCAGAACGGGAACCCTTGAGAGATGGGAAGAAAGGTGAGGAAATGCTAAGGTAAGTCTGGGAAGCTGGAGGTGGAAGGCTGACTGTTGAGGAGCCTATTGCAGATGGGGAAGCTGGAGGGTCAGACTGGAGGAGCCAGGAAGGAGCTGGTCAGCCTCAGAACAGGACGTGAGGGCAAGGAAAACCTGGGACCAGGCGGTTAGACCAGGTGCCCTATAAGACAGCTGCTGTTGGGCAAAGTTAAAGGTTCAGGCACAGTCTGAAACCACACCCTGGGGAACCACCCTGCCCTGGTTACTCTTCTTCATCTAAAAAGGGATGTAGACTGGTTCCCTAGGGGAAGAAGGGACTTAGCTGGACACAGGTTGAGGCCATTCTTTCCATCAGGGTAAAAGTTCATGGAGGTGAGGAGGGGGTCAAGGAAGGAGGATACAAAGGATTCTGATGGAGCCCACTGCAGCTTTAGACAGACATAAATGACTGAGGTATAGCTGAAACACTTCCATTCTCTCCCACCTTCTCTCTGTTCATTCTCCAGACCTCCCACCCATCTTCTTCTCCTCCACCCTGTTCTCTATCCCAACTATCAGTAGATTTTCTGACGACCCAGTTACTTCTATGGGGATGAGTTTGTGTGAATGTGCATTAGTCTGTACAGGCATTCTTGTGAAGTTTTCAACCCCCTCTCATCTGTGTTTGTTGCACTTACCTCTATTCTAGCAACTATCACGTTGCACTGTGGTTCTCTAAGGAGCTATACCCTCTCTGGGCTGTGAGCCTTTGAGATCAGTGTCTTTGTCTTATATCTTGGTGTTCCCTGAGCCAGTATTATTCTTGAAATGTTTTTGATTGAATATTAGAAAATCTGCACGCTCCTAGGATTCTAGCCAAAGCTTATGCCTCTAGCGATTAAGAGACAGGGAATTCCACAAAATGAGAAGTTAATCTTAAAAATGAATCATAGGATCACCAACTTTCAGGATTATGATTATAGACATTATGCGGAACCACCACCACCACCATTACCATTACCATGACCCTCACCTCTAAGGCTGAAATACCAGTGTATCTACCAGGTAACTATCAAGATGCAGTAAGGCACAGGATGGCCATCCTCATGTGTCTCATGCCTCTTGGCCATTTGGGCCCACATTTGGGACCAGAGTCAAGCATAGGCTTGATTAATTTTAAATCATCCTCCTAACGGGTCAGAATAAAAATGAAAACTTAAAAAGAGGGAAAGAGGGGCGCCTGGGTGGCTTAGACGGTTAAGCGTCCGACTTTCGCTTAGGTCATGATCTCACGGTTCGTGGGTTCGAGCCCCGCGTCGGGCTCTGTGCTGACAGCCAGCTCGGAGCCTGGAGCCTGTTTCAGTCTGTGACTCCCTCTCTCTCTGACCCTCCCCTGCTCACGCTGTCTCTCTCTCTCTCTCTCCTAGAAATAAATAAAAAACATTTTAAAAAAAAAGAGGGAAAGAGGGGTGGCTCAGTTTCGGTTAAGTGTCCAACTTCAGCTCAGGTCACCATCTCACAGTTCATGAGTTCGAGCCCCGTGTCAGGCTCTTGCTGACAGCTCAGAGCCTGGAGCCTGCTTCGGATTCTGTGTCTCCCTCTCTCACTGTTCTTCCCCCGTTCATTCTCTCTCTCTCTCTCTCTCTCTCAATCTCTCTCTCTCTCTTTCTCTCTCTCTCTTTTTCTCTCTGTGTGTGTGTCTCAAAAATAAAATAAAACATTAAAAAGAGGGAAAGAAAAATGAGGATTTACCAAAAGGGGTACTCCTGCTAAGAAGTTTAAAGTACCTTCATGACATCATCTTTGATTGAAGTTGATTTACATACTAAGGTGGATTTTCTTCTTTCTTAGCCCTCATTTATAGTAAGCTGCCCTCTCTCTAGAGGGCACACTTACAACTAGTGGGTGAGTTGGAGTGGAAGAACTTTTCCCTTGGGCTTAGAGTCTAATATTCTGTTTTTCTCCGTCTCCGAGTTTCCTCCATTTTCTCCTTCCCATTTACCGATTCCCCAAAACACATAAAAATGTGGTAAAATGTTCTTCTTTAGCTCAAGTGAATACCAGTCAAGTCAAACTCCTTGGGTGGTGGGGAAATTGTGGGTTTAAATAGTACTAAATAATATCTACTGAATAGTTATCCTGTCAGAATTAATTGGCTCCCCACTTTCTCTACATTATTTAAAGAGAGAAATGTCTGCAGTGTGCATCTTGAAAAGGTCTCTTTCTTTGATCCATTTTCCTCTTAGATTACAAGGCTTTTGAAGAGGCAGCTGAACACTTCCAACCTTACATCAAATTTTTTGCTACCTTTGACAAAGGGGTAAGTACCTGTGAAACCCCGATTTACATACTTTTGTAGGCATGAAGGATTAAAATTTGAATTTTCCAGGACTTTTTTTTTTCTTTTAGAAACATTAATCATCCTCCACCCATTAATACTTCCTCCAGAAGTGTTAGAAATACGGCAGGACATCACTTTTGAATGGGAGAGGAGTACAAAGATGATAAATTCAGAGGATGGAAGGGTATTTCTGAAAACGGTCAATGAAAAGTGATGAACCACTCTTTACCACCTTGATCACTAAGAGTGGGCAGTGCATCAGCAGAATGTGCTACCGGTCACTGCTTCCTTGTTTTGAGAGTGATCCTCTCCCTTCCCAGGGTTGCACACTCCTCCCTCTCCTGGGCTATCATGGGGATGGCATGGGGCAGACTTTGGTCCTCTGAAGCCCTGTGTGCTTCAGTAAGTCACCTACATCTTCAAGAGATGTTGTTGACGTACTTGTCTATAACTCAATTGGATGGATGCCAGTCCATCTTTTCAGGACTTGGCGAGTGCTTTTATAAGCCAAAGAACAACATCTGTGAGGGACTTTGAATCAATCGGTAGTTTATTTGGGGTGTACTGTGGTTGAAGTTCTGACTCCAATGGCCACTGTTTATCAAGTGCTTTCTATGTGCTGAGTACAACTTGAAATACTGCATTTATATGATCGCTAATCCTTTAAACAACTTTGAAAGGTAAGAAGCCCCATGTCCCAGGTGACAAAACAGATTTAGAAAGATCATATAATAACCAAGGCCTCCAGTGAACTAGTGGTAATGCTGAGATCCCAGTCTATGCCCCAGACCCCTGCCGTTTTCCTTGGTACCACGAGCTTCCACAGAATACCCTGTACCCGTCCTTGAGATTCAGGACGCCTGCTGACACACCCGCACCCACACAGCAGACACACATAACACAAAACACTCAGACACAACACACTTATAAAACACCCAACACACATATCACCCCCACAAACCCAACACACATACATAACACACAACACACAGAAGCACACACCACACAGGACACGTACAGCACACACACACACAACACACAAACATGACACGTATCTCCTCACACACACTCACACTTAAACCCACACCCACACTTACATAACACTGAGCACACACACATTCACACTTATACCCACACCTACACACATATAACTCTCTCTCTCTCTCACACACACACACACACACACACACCAACTAAAAACCCTAAATCACCATATTTGCTAGAACAAATAAATCTAGGACAAACTAAATCCTGATCACATTCAAGTAAAAGTTAATCAGAGAGTGGCCTACTGAAAAATAAGGCAGTGGGGCGAGGGGATGCTGATGGGCCTTTATACTATGAGAAGTTCAAGTGTTCTGTGAGAAACGAGGACACCTGTAAGGAAGCCTGTAGGTGCTGAGGCAGGGAAGGAGTATGACAGAAACAGATTGAACCAATCCCTGTATATATGTATACTGAACCACCTCTATGGATATGGCCCTGGACGAAAACTTCTAGATTAAAAATAATCCAGGGGCGCCTGAGTGGCTCAGTCGGTTAAGCGTCTGCCTTCGGCTCAGGTCATGATCTCACAGATTGTGGGTTCAAGTCCCACGTCGGGTTCAGTGCTGTCAGCTCAGAGTCTGGAGCCAGCTTCTGATCCTATCTCTCCCTCTCTCTCTGCCCCTCCCCTGCTTGCAGTCTGCCCCCCCTTTCTCTCTGTCTTTCAAAAATAAACATTAAAAATTAATTTTAATAATCCATAAGAGAGTCTATAATCTGAGTCATGTAATCTAAACTTGAAGAAAATGTACCTTAATTGGTTGGATTAGAGTCAAAGGAGATCTTGAGCAAGAATACCAAGAAGAATAACGATCACTTATTAAGTACTTTTTATGCACCAGGCTTTGTGCTGAGAGCTTTACATAGCTTTTTCAATGTCTCAATGTGCCTTTAAAGGAAGGATTAGTATTCTCAGTCTACACAGAATGAAGCCAAGGCACGGAGAAGTTAGGTGATTTGCTCACGGTCACATAGTAAGTAGTCAAGCCTGATATAATCTCAGGTCAGCCTGACTTCAAAGTCAATGCCATATACTACTTACTCTACATCAGAGAAAGAAACATACATGTGAAGCACTTTGCTGGCATCTGGCACATGGTAAACATTCAGTAAATGGTAGCTAGTCCTGCTGAGCATAAAAGGCAGCCATCTAAGCCCAGGAGAATGGAGACTGGAAGAGAATTTTAATAGAGAAGGGGATGTACAGGGAAGCCTAAACCAAATACATATGTCATTGATGTTCATTTATGATAGGCCACCAGTGACTGAGGTGGATCCTGAGTAAGAAATCGTCCGAGGGAACAGAACCAGGCAGATGGACTTGACCAAGCAACAAAGCCTCAGTTTGTAGAAGGGAGGCCCAGTGCTGAGTTCAAGTATTGTCTGTTTCCAGACATGCCTCCCGGCCCAATTGTATGGCTCCATGTCTGTGGCCCATGAAGAAGGTGAGGTCAGGCTATAATTAAAAACTCAGAAACCTCTTCACTCAAGACTCTGTAAAACAGTGAGTCATGAGTGTCCCCATTCACATAGCCTTGTTGGATTTTATAACGTTTAAACAGAGAAAGACCCACTCTCTTCCTCTGCACGGAATACAGACAAACAGTCACATGTAGACGACTCAGTGCCATTTGGGGCTTGAAAAGTTGCACCCATCAGTTGTAGGGTAGGGAGAGAGACAGAGCCCAAGATGGCGAAGTCCAGAAGGCTGGCTGCACCCAGCAGCCGCCTCAGTGGTGTCCAGCAGGGGGTGCTAGTGTAGAAGAGGGAGGTGGATGAACCTTTTGTTGAGCAGAATGGCCGCCCAGAGGGACACACTAGGGCGGAGGTGCTTTGTAGAGGTGTGAAGTCAAGAGAGTCCCGGGGCAAAGAGGCATTAATACAGTCTCAAAGAAGAAAAGCCAACTGGCAGAGGTCAAGATGACAAGAGGGTCTGGCCACTATTGAGGTGAGAGAGAGGAAGCCAACAGAAGACTCAAAAATAAGATTGTAAGTCTCCAAGGGGCGCCTGAGTGGCTCAGTCGGTTAAGCGTCCAACTTTCGCTTAGGTCATGATCTCGCGGTTCGTGGGTTCGAGCCCCGCGTCGGGCTCTGTGCTGACTGCCAGCTCGGAGCCTGGAGCCTGTTTCAGTCTGTGACTCCCTCTCTCTGACCCTCCCCTGCTCACACTGTCTCTCTCTCTCCTAGAAATAAATAAAACATTAAAAAATAAAAAAAAAAACATTAAAAAAAAAAAAAGATTGTAAGTCTCCTCTTCGAGACAGCAAAGATTTGTCTATGGCCATACCGCCCTGAACACACCCAGTCTCGTCTGATCTGGAAGCTAAGCAGGGTCGGGACTGGTTAGTACTTAGAAGGGAGGCAGCAAAGATTTTGAAGCTACTGAAAACATTAGGGAATCTAGGAAGAAGAATCTACTGAACAACCTAAGGATGGGGTTGATGAATTCTCTTACTGCCAGTGGGGAAGGCATATAGCTAGAAATAGCTTTCATTTATTTATTCATTTTCTCATTCAGAGAATATTTATTGAGTGCCTTTTCTGTGCCAGAAGCTCTTCTAGATGCTAGGAACACAACATAGAGCAAAACAGATTCCTGCCCTTGTAGAGTTTAGAGTTAATGTGGCAGGAGTGGGGGTGAGGAGAAGATGGGAAGACAGAAAGTAAGTAAACAAACCAATATATATGTTAGGTTAAATATATGAATAAGACACTGAGATGTCAGGGCTGCTGATGTAGATTTGGGAGTTAGTTGTTTCCAACCACTGTCCATATTGGTATCCTCCAAGGAGCTTTTAAAATCATGGATTCCTGAGCCCTACATCTAGAAGTTTGTATTTTTTCATGGTTGTGCCCAGACCCAGAAATGTTTTCGGAGAGCCCCCCGGGGGAGTTGTATCTGGCCAACAGGTTTGGGACCAGTACTGATTTTTGCATCCTGATCCTAAACCAAGCCACAACATCTCTGGAGCAAATGGAGCAAGAGAGCCTAAGAGCTAAGGATGGCATGCTTACCATCCAAGATGCACTGCAAGAATGGGAGAAAGGGCTTCTCTGAGATACAGCATGGGGGCACTCGTGGTGATGGTGGTGGCAGCGGGGATATGGTGAATAAGCCTCTGAAAATTTTTTTCCGGGTTTCCCAGGACTTAACATCGCAATCCGACTTGATATTCATGGTCTTAACAGTGCAAAGCGAGACACTGGCACTCCCAAACCAGACACGTGCACACACGCTCATGCGCATGCACACACACACACACACACACACACACACACACACACACACAAACACACACACAGCCTGGGTTTAAATTCAGGCTCGGGGCGCCTGGGTGGCTTAGTCGGTTAAGCGTCCGACTTTCGCTTAGGTCATGATCTCGCGGTTCGTGGGTTCCCGCATCGGGCTCTATGCTGACTGCCAGCTCGGAGCCTGGAGCCTGTGTCAGTCTGTGACTCCCTCTCTCTCTGACCCTCTCCTGCTCATGCTGTCTCTCTCTCTCCTAGAAATAAATGAAACATTAAAAAAAAAAATCCAGGCTCTATTCTCCTCCACATATGTGATCTTGACAAATTGCATACACAAATTGTGCCTTGGGCTCATTATCTGTAAACTAAGCAGAATAATGGTTCTTACCTTAGTAATCCAAGTGAGGATTCATAAAGGACTCAACCGAAAGCCATGAGTGCCTGATGGGTGCTGAGCATCCATGTGCTTGCTACTATTACTGTTCTCCTGCGGCCTATCCATTCCCACTTCCTTATAAGCACAGCTTCCTGGTTCCTAAAGTATGTAGTAAGTGAAGTCAGAAACCCAGAACTCAGTGTCATTTGAAGCCACTTCTCTGATAGGCCCAGCTTTGTAAAGGACAGTGTGAGGACCCAGACACTGGCTGTGTGGTTGCTGGCCCCCTCCTGTACCCCCCATCCCATCATCCATACCACCCTCTGCCCCGTACAAGAGCAGGGATGAGTAAGGAAAAACCTCCACACTTCCCTGCCCCTTAAAATCAACATGACCATAAATCTCCTTAGACTGACTGACTATAGTTCCTAACGTGGCCTGTTTTCCTGAGCTCCGAATGGGATGCTGGGATTTCTTTCCCTGAAGTACTGTAAGGAATGTCTTCTGGAATAGAGTGACCTGAAATTAATAGCGATTGATGACAAAAGCCATAGGGACACCAGTGTTAGCTCAGAATGGCCCTCCTTGTGTAACAGCTTATGTAAGATCCAGCTCCTCCCCCCTCCCCAATTAGTCACAGCTGCCCGGGGCCTCAGCACCCTCGGTTACCACCACAGGGCGTCCGCTCTTACGCAATCCCTGTTTCGTTTCAAGGGAACCACTGTTCATCCCTGTGCTTTCTTGGACCACAGCTCTGAACTAGAAAAGAATGGCATTTGGTTTTCTACAAAGCATTGCGCATTCCAGGCCTCTCAAATCACTTCACGAAAAGAGGTTGGAGCTCAGCAGCCAGGCAGGCTAACACAGCAGCCATTCTGCCTTGACAGCAGACTGTGCGGCCACTTGAATCAAGAGAACAGATGTCTTCCGGGCTCGGGGCTGGCTCCCCGAGCTTTTTATCTGGTCGAGAGTGAGCCGCTCAGCCTGGCTTGCTGGGTACTAGCACCAAGAGTCTGAGGTCTGGGAGACCCCTCCGCTCTGGACAGACCAGGATGGTGGTCACCCTCTGGCTGGCAACAAAGTGGGCGGTTCCCAGAACCTGAGACAAGCCCGGTTCTGAGTGATAACCCTAGGGCCGGTACTTTCAACCTAAGTCACAAGGAAGGGGTAAGAGCTGATTGAAGACAGATTAATGGGCTGACCTTTGATTCTGAGTCCTTGTATGCTCGAAATGGTTTCCATCAATCGCCTGTGCTACCAAAACTGGTTCAGTTAAATCCATGCATCCCAGAACACTGAGCTTGCCCCGGTGACATTCGCTTCCTCCCCCAGCCCTGGCAAACCCAGTGGCATGATGACAATCATACAATTCAGTCTCACACTTTTGATTCCTGCTGCTCCCCACTCCGGCCAGGACCTCATTTGCCAGACAGGTTTTTTCCTTCCTGTCGGTCCTTCTCTGGGTGGTCGAGCTAGGCATCGGCAATGAGTTTCTACCACTTCAACGTATCAGTTAAAACTGTAAAGAACACTCCCGTGTCTTTGCCGGAAAACTCGCACCCTCCTTATAGATGGGCCACCCATTGCTACTCGAAGCCAGCATTTAAGGAAACTGTCGTTATTTCTGACTGTTACAGGTTGCAAAGAAATTATCCTTGAAGATGAATGAGGTGGACTTCTATGAGCCATTTATGGAGGAACCCATTGCCATCCCTGACAAACCTTACACAGAAGAGGAGCTCGTGGAGTTTGTGAAGGAGCACCAAAGGTACCCCAGGCGGCATGCAGGGGCTGCGGGTGGGGATGGGGGTGGTCCTGAGTCTGGGGAGTGAAGAAGAACCTCTCCGTCCTAACATTCTGAGCCTCCCAAGAACAACCATCTGGCGTTACTGTGCCCGCAGAACTGACATCAGTAATATGGCTCTCCTGGTCATTGATCAGTCAGGCAGGGATATTGCTACCTTTTCTGGATATGTGTCTACACCTGCAAACAGGGTTAGACCACCTCCCCACAGCCAGAAAATCCCCCCTAAGTAATAGTAAGATACGAGTCAACTCCTACAATAATAGCAGTGGAGATTTTGTGACAGCCAAATACCAAATACAATGCTAACTGCTTATGAAAGCCATTTGTCTAATATTCAACATTATGGAGTAACTGGTAGTTTACTAGCAGTAAACTATTTTTCCATATCAAGGAATCGGGCTGCGAGTAGTTACGTAACTCAGCCATGATGAACGTTTTATACACAGAACTTCTGTGAGAGGAATATTTGATGCCATTTAGAGTCGCTGTAGCACAGCTCAGCAAACTTTTTGGGTAAAGGGCCAGAGAATAAATATTTCAGGCTCTGTGGTCCAGATGGTTTCTGTTGTAATACTCAGCCCTACTGCTGGAGTATGAAAGCAGCTGTAGACAGTATGTAAACGAATGGGTGTGGCTGTTTCCCCATAAATGCTTATTTATAAATACAGGAGGCACTGGCTGGATATGCCCACAGCTATAGTTTGCTGACCCCTGCTCTTGAGGGAGGGACAGTAGTGAAACATGGACCATGGTGGTGGGGTCACCGCCTCACCATGCACCTTCCCCAACACATGCTCCCGTATGGTCATTGAACCTGGAACATTATGACTGCACCACCGGGTCGTCCGGATCCCCACAGGAGGGTGGCATTTGGAGGGGCAGATATCAACGTGTCCAGCACTATTTGCCAACATTCAGAAAGACATAAAACCATGAACCAAACGGAGTTTTACCTGTGCTTCTGAAAGATCCCTGAAGAGCTTTTGAAGGATGACCCAGTGATAAGACAGTGCAGCCCTGAGCTGGAAAAATGAGGACTTAGGTTTTCTCTCCCAGGTGTCCTCATTCTGGGCCCGTTCTGGGCCCTCAGGAGTGGCCCCTGTCTGTGGGGGAAGGAAATGGCTTTGGCCCAGGGAATGAGCTGACCCTGAGCCCTCCGACCCACTGTTGTAATCCTTGGATCAAAAGGGTCTGTGGAAAGGCTGGGAGCTTCAGGCTTGACTCCCTGTGTGACAGAGCAGGGTACAACAGCTCTGTCTCCTTAGGGGAGGTTTCTAGAGCTCCTCACCCCCTTCATGCCCTTGCAAGTGAGCCAGCACCTCACTGTTCATTTCACTGTATGGAGGCTGCGGTGTCTGCCTTGCCAATCCCTACTCAAAGAAGCTCGTCTCTGTTTTATTTCAGACCCACCCTACGTCGCCTGCGTCCAGAAGATATGTTTGAAACATGGGTAAGAAAGTGGCAAACTCTTTCCGCCTTGTTAGACACCAGTACAGTCCCCATGGGGGGAGTCCCCAAACTTAAACCAAGTTTTATTTTGCCGGAATGGATGTCCGGAGGGTGGTGTCTTTGAAACGTGGATAACATTTAAATTAAGTTCAATTGAAACCCAGTTCTCCATGGACTCGATTGAAACCTCTTTGGTACCACCCACTAGGCAAGATGACTGCATCTCTGAGTTCATTTCCCACAGCAACTAGTGGCTTCTGTTCACTGGCAGCCAGAGGCCCAGGGTAATATATTGGAAGGAGTTCAGGCTGCAGGGTCATAGAGACTTGCGTTCAAGTCCAGAATCTGCTACCTGGCAGCTCTCTACTCCATCAAGTTACGTTACCCTTCTGAGCTTTAGTTAGCTTCCGCTTCTGAAATCAGGGCTTTTTGTAAGGATGAGCCCAGAACCTGGTAGGTGTTTGGCCAGTCTACGGTAGCTCTTTCGTAAATATCAACTCAAGGCACTGGAAACCACTAAATCAGATTATCCCGGGTCTGTGTCATGGACAGTGTGCCAGGTGGGTCGAAAAGATGTACCAGAAGATGGCCATGGAGGTACACCGCCCCTCCACCTCAGCTTTATACAAAAATCCATAAACAATAACAACTGAGGTCTGTAGAGCATTTTTCAAAGCGTGTATCCTCTTAACCTGGATGTTTCAACATAATGTCGAACAAGAAGTATTTAAGTCATTTCACAGGGGGCAGCGGGTGATCCTATGGATTAAGTTAACTACTCAAGGATCCATAATGAATAAGCATTCGATCTTGGGACTTCAAGTTAGATCATTTGGAGCCAGATCTCCTGTTCTCTTCAGTAGAGTTCCCTAGGGGAAGCCATGTCCCCACAAGGCACCATTTTGTCAGGGGCCGTTGGGGGAGGGGAGGAGAATCACCGTGGAAGCCTTTATTTATTTCTTCTTTAATTCAGAGACTAAAGTGGCAGATGAACGGAACCATAGAGTAACATGACACTCTGTTTTACTGGCTGGTAACTTATTTGTACGTCTGAAGGCAGAACAAACATTTCATAGGACACTAACAAACAAATACTCTAGTCTAGAGGACTGGCCGGTTTAATCACCACCCAGCTCTTTGGCAACATATTTGCCTAACATTTAAACCTTCCAAAAATTTAACCTTTAAAAGGTCTTGTTACTCGATTTAAAAATGGCAAAAGAGTATGACAGTGCTTTAAAAATAATATTTCTTTAAAAATATGTTTACATTTTACTTAAAATAATTTCAGACTTACAAAAATTAACATAAAGAATCCCATGCTCTGTTTTCCAGACTCCCCAAATGTTAACATTTTATCTCCTTTGCTTATCACACACTTCTGGACAGATACAGACTCTCCCCACCCCCCCAAATTATTTGAGAGTAAGTAGCAGATACAACTCCCCTTTCTCCTAAATACTGCAGATGTTTCACGGAATTTCTCTCATAACCACAGTGTACTTAGCAAAATCAGGAAATTAGTACAATTCTATTTCATCTATGAACCTTATTCAAATTGACCAGTGTCCTACCAGTGCCCTTTATAGCACAAAACATATACATATATTTATTTTTTTCTTTCCTGACTCAGGATCTGATCTTGGATCTCACATCATACTTTGTTCCTATGTTTCTGTGGTTGTCTTTAATCCCAAATAGGCTCTTGGTCTTTGTCTTTCATGACACAAGTTACCATTTTATATTACATTATATTTTATTTTATCTTACTTTATTTGAGAAAAAGAGAGAGAGTGCACATGCACAGGGCAGGGGCAGAGGGAGAGAGAGAACATCTTAAGCAGTCTCCATCCTCAGCACAGACCCCAACTCAGGGCTCGATCACATGACAGTGGGATCATTACCTGAGCTGAAACCAAGAGTCAGATGCTCAACCAACTGAGCCACCCAGGTGCCCCACAAAGTACCATTTTATTTTATTTTTTAAATTATTTTATTTTTTTTCAAATGTTTATTTTTGAGAGAGACAGAGCATGAACAGGGAAGGGGTAGAGAGAGAGGGAGACGCAGAATCCGAAGCAGCTTCAGGCTCTGAGCTGACAGCACAGAGCCTGACATGGGGTTTGAACTCACAGTACTGTGAGATCATGACCTGAGCCGAAGTCAGATGCTTAACCGACTGAGCCCCCCAGGTGCCCCCACAAAGTACCATTTTAAGTTGAGAGCAATTATCACTGCTCTGTTCTGCTATGGTCTCTATTCTTAGTTCTTTTTATTTTCTTCATCCCTAAGAGACGTCCTGACTTCAAGCCTTTTTTCGCTGACACAGTATATCACATTCACGACGCCATATGCCAGAGCACAAGAGCCTGTGCCCTGCCCCACACCACCCAGTAGAAATACTCCCTCTTGTCATATGAGAGGCAGGTGCTCAGGAAGAGAGTCTACCATCTGGCTTCCCTGGAAGTCATTTTCTGGTTCCTTTTCACTTAAGGGAAAAGGTAAGTTATAGCCTTTTGCTACAACATAACAAGGATGGCTGATATTTCCCACATTACTGTATATTCAGTTGTTTCCTACTCAGGAAAGGGCTGTGCATTCAACCTGGTAGAGGAAAGGGCAGCTAACGGGTTTCCTTCTATCCTACACCCCATGGCGAAATACCCGCATGACCTCCCCAGAAGCCATAAACAGACCTAACCAGCCCCAGGCCCCAGCTGGGGAGGGAAGCCAGGACAGACCCTCTAGCATCATCTTCCTGTCCTTAAAGAGGAGGAGTCAGAGGGGTTTCTGGGGAGCCACACTCCACACGCCTCCCCCATCCACCTTTGCCCACCTAGGAGAGCTCTGCTCCAAAGAACGGCCTCTCCGTGGGCCAGTTGGCTGCAGCAAATTAGACTACAGTTGTTGGAGAAAGTGACCAGTTAATAAACGTGAAAGTCCTTAACCCCACCACCCACTTCCCTAGGCATTGCAAAATAAACAAGATGGAAAAACTAAGTCAAGCTAAAGCTACTATTGGCCTTTCTCTGTCCCCAGTTATGCAGGGTTTGAAAGCAGCAAGCCACAAAAACACACAGAATTATTACTAAAGACCTTGGCGGCCAGCAATACTTGCTGTGTAGAAATCGAATAGCTATTTGTGCACTTCACGTACTCAAAGAATAGCAAGGTGGGGCAAGGTGGTCCAGGCTGAGTGCCAACCTGTCCCTGCCTCTTTGACACTTTACCTCCCAGCCAGCTCTCCATCCTGGCAAGTGGCCAGAGTCCTGGGCAAAAGCCCACAGGGATGGCAGTCAGTAGTTGCTTCTACAATGATCCTCTGTCTCTGGCAGTAACAAAGTAGTACTTCTAAAAGGGGGGCCAGAAGTCTCCAGAGAAGCCCCTGGGGCATTCCCTTGCACCAGGGAGTCTGTAGTTTTAAGTGCACGTTTTTTCTTTTGCATCTCTCCACTCAACAAGAGTAACAGACATTCAACAGAACCTAGAAGGAAACAGAGCCAAACAAGAACAGTAGTAATTTATCTGGTTGGTGGGTAACTGATGTTTAGTTTCTTCTTGGAATCTCTAATGTTTTCTACACTTTTCAACTAGTGTTTAGGATTTTGATCGCCATATTCTTTTTTTAAGTTAGTGGGCATTAATAAGAACCTATCATATTATGCTAAGCACAGGGGTTATAAAAACGAGCAGTGCTGTCATTCCTTAGGAGTTCAAGCAAATGAAACCGTCTCAAAACGTACACCAGCCCAGGATGCAGATGCTATGACAGTTGGACATACAAAGTGAAAGAAAATTCAGAGTAAGGTACTCACCAAAGTAATTCTAAATTGCCATTTCTTTGGGAGATCTGGGGCTCAGTCACCTTACATAAAGGCCCCTTATCTGCCTCCTTTAACTTAAGAGTCACTAATCTTGAGTTTGAAACATGTAGAAAACCTGCAGGGGACAACGGACTCATGGAACCCATTCTGCTGCTATAGGTGATGTCAAGGAAGAAAACCGTTTCCTCTACCCTCTTAGGTTTAGTGCTGGAGGCCTGCAAATTCAACTGACAAAATACAGATTAGGATGAGCAAAAAACCAGATTTAATGACCGATTTATACATGGAACTTTACAAGGAAATGTGACTCAAGAAGGGGCTTATATGTCATCTTCATTGGAAGTGGAAGAGGCAAGGGGCCCTTCTGGGAGAACAGGTGACTTGTTAGAAGGTTGAGGAGAAAGAGAACTTATTGAAAAACAAATGGCTTTTTTGGGGGGAAAAGAGAAATGGACCCTTGGGGAATGGATGGGAGATTTGGTAGTTTTGTGATAATATCTATCTGAGAAATTAGAGCTACCCTTGGGGAGCAGGTTTATGACAATTGAGTTCTTTTGGGCGGCTCTGTTTCTAGGTAGGTAAGGAATTTCAGGAATATTTCTGCCTTCGGCTCAAAGTAATTTTTATGCCACAGTGGCTTATTCTGGACCCCTTTGGTGAGAAGGTACAAGCATGTGGGGCCACACAGACCTGGCTGGAATCCCAGTCACTTAGGGTAAGTGCTTAAAGAATAGCACTAAGTAGGAATAAGACCTTCATTCAACATTTCAAAATGATGTACTTACGAAGTACTGATACAAAGTGGCCCCGGATGGTCTTGTTGCCACATTGTAACCATCGTCAACTTAAGGCACAGTCCCTTTCCTCAGAGGGCTTGCCATCTGGCTGAAAAGGGAACATTGGTTAAAAAGATAGTTTCTGAGGCAAAGCGATCCAAAGACCAAGTGGGTGGTTCGGGGCAAAGGCTGTGGGGTTCAGAGAAAGCCCCTGGGTGCTCTCAGCCCTGTGGGAGGTCATCTTCGTCCTTCCTCCCTCGTGTACATTGCGTTCAGATTCCTAAGTTTGCCCATGGATTCTTGCGCTATGAGTTTATTACTCAAAATATCAGGCACCTGGCATGCACCCACCTCTTTGCGAGCGTGAAGTACAGGGCTGGGTGCTGAATCTTTGAGGTCCACAGGCCCTCCACCCAGGCACCATCTTAGGCCTGGGGAGTGACAGCCGTATCATGAGCAGCCTCTTAGCAAACAAATATAGATTCTTAATTCCAAAACCAATTTCCAAATGCATTCTGGAAGCGCACACAGAATGAAGCCTGCTTCACAGAGTTAATACTGCTCACTTCCACCTGATGGCAGGAGGCAGAGACACAGTGCCGCCTAATGAGAACTGATCAGGATTTTCTGTTTGGCAATAATAGCAAATGTAAAACAGTCGAACCTCAGACTCCCCTTCTGGTCGCTGTCAGGTTTGTGTAATAAACTTGCACACAGACGCGCGCCCACACATATATATCTGTAAAATTCAATTCCCCGGGGCATCTGACCAAGCTCGGGCCCACTCTCTCGTTTTTTAACAATAATATTTTCCATTTAATCTCTCTTAGAATTTTTGGAAGTTTTGTCCCTTCCAAACTCAAAGGGAGAGAAAAATTAGCATTTAGATAGGATTGCAGCGGCATTAAAATCAATTGAAACGAGAGCGAGGGATCATGGGAGGGTTGAAATGCCTGGAGTTTTTTCTGAGGGACGACTCTGCTGTGATAGCCAGGGTGCCTAGTGATTCCCTTTCATGGGTACTCACTTAGATTTGTCCCCAGTGCCTCCTCCTTCCGCATCTTCCTCTCCATGGATTTTGGGGAATCGCGGTTCTCATCGCAGAGGGTCCTCCAGAGCCCCCGCTCTTCCTTCTGTGGGATGAACTGATGTGAAGGAGATACAGGTGTCTGACCCTCCCTGCCCAGGACCTAGAAACACGGTGTGCCACTTGCCCACAGATGTGAAACACTGTCTGGAGTCTTGGCCTGGCCCGGCAGCCCGCAGCCACACCCGCTTGTCAGCTTCCACTAGCCCCCACATCCACTCTTCCCACGGCCTCCCACGCTCGTAGAAATGCGTTACAGGCCTTTACTGTGTGGCCAAGCTGTGGACTCAAGTAGAAGGACCCCGAGGAAGGAAGCTGGAAAGTGACAGTCAGCAAGGCACCCTTGCTGACTACACAGGTTCTTCAACAGGAGGTGCGTTAGCGGAGAAGCCCTACACTTGTATGTGACTCTTGCGTGAACAGAACCCACATCCTAATTTACCTAAGAGTCCTGTCTGCTGCCGGTTTGGGGCCAGCCACAGGGTCTGTCAGCATCGTTCACGTTCACAAGTTCCCATAATTGCTGGGTCTGGTGGTGAATTCTGGAAACACAGGCTGACAACCGGTTTCCTGAGCTGGGTGCAGAGTGCGCGCAGCCCTGGGAGCCCCTGGCGAGCCAGACTCACATTCTTTCCTTTTTTTGCCTTTGACTGTGGCTCTCCTGGACCCGGCCCCTCACGGGAGTGCGGCCCATTCAGTGCGATGTCTCCTGTGTGGTGGGCGTTTTCCTGTCTCACGGACCCAGTTATCAAACAGCACGCCGCTTCCTCCCAGCTGCTCCTCAGGATTCCCTTCCGTGTGTGCGCCCCTCTGTCCCCTGGCCCCCGTGTCCGCTGCCCCTCCACCGCCTCCCCACTGCCCACTCCATTCCAGCCTCCCTGGCTGTCCTTGACTTGCTCCTTAGTACTTCTCTCCACCTGGGGTGTAACGTTTGATTCTTTTCTCCTCCAGGAAGATGATTTGAACGGGATCCACATTGTGGCCTTTGCAGAGAGGAGCGACCCAGGTAGGAAGCCCCGACTCCTCCCCTTGCATCTTAAGGGAGATCTGCCTTCTCACCTCTGCCAGCCTGCATTCAGCATTCCTTTCTCCTCCCTCACTTCCTGTGTGCAGGCCACTGCAAGATAGTGGGCACCCCCTGGTGGTCGCCTGCAGGTGTGAGTTCATTTTCAGTAGTGCTCGAGGCTAAGAGATGTGGACGGATCTGAACCTCTTTCTGTTTGCTTAGCTGGCCAAGCTGGGAGGGAGTGCTGAGTGCTGGGGAGGATATAAAATATCCTAGCTTTGCAGAGTGTGTGTGTGTGTGTGTGTGTGTGTGTGTGTGCGCGCGCGCGCGCGCGTGCGCGCACACGCTCGTGTGGGTGTGTGTGAGAGAGAGAGCAAGAGAGAACTTCACATTAAAAGTTTATTTACCGGTGTTGCGATCTAGCCTATATAAATAACAATCCTACATTAGAATTACAACAAATGTACCCTTTCCTTTGGTTTGTAAAATCCTGTCTGTGCTTGGGGAACTTCACAGAAAACATTCCCCCAAATAATGAGAACTGGACAAAACAAGCAGCTAATTTCTAAAGTGCAAAATGACCCTGAGTAACTTTGTTTTATTTTGGAACCTGGATGACTATTTTCTGCCTTCACTCTTTTTTTTTTTTTTAATTAATGTATTTTGAGTGGGGGGTGGGGGCAGAGAGAGGGTGAGAGAGAATCCCAAGCAGCCTCTGTGCTGTCTGCACAGAACCCAACTGGGAGATCACGACCTGAGCTGCGACCAAGAGTCAGACGCTTAACTGACTGAGCCACCCAGACGCCCCTTGGTTTCACTCTTTTTATCATCAGTGGAGAGTGAACCACAAGAAGAATCAATACTGCTGGCAGTAAAATGCTAGGTCCCTTTGGCAATGCGCTGTGGGATAAAGGGTCCCCGAAGGGAAGGTGTAAGTGGGCATTTGGAAGTGTGTTTGGGGAGACCTCGCAAATCCAGACTGCAAGCAGAGAAGGCAGGGGACTTGCCTTAGGATGGCTAAACAGCCAGGCCTGGGGCCATGGGTTGCCCGGGCAGGGTTCCAAAGCTGCCTGAGCAGAGAACCACAAGCACCAGAGCCACGTGGGGCTGATTATAACAGGACCTTCAGAAACCTGTCATTTCACAGAGCTCTGAGGGAGTGTTAATGCTCCACTGGGTTTGGGAGCCTCTCCAGATGATGTAGAAGCGTGGCATTTGCCTGGGGCCTCTGATATCATAGGGACCGGCCAGGATGTTCCAAGGAGCTGAGCCAGCTTCCCACGAGGGCACAAGGAATTAGTGGTAGGTCATGAGGGACCCAAGCATTGTCTTGGCCGTGAATATGTACCTGGTCCTTGTGCAGCAACTTGATGCGTAGTAAGTACTCAGTAGTGGGGAGGGGATCAGATAGTAGTGGGGAGAGGATTGACCAGGACTGAGCCCCGAGACTTCACTGCCAGGCTGTTAATACATTATCAGCCTGCATAGTTCTTACGGAAATCTAAATGTTGTTATCATACAATTTTTAATTAAACTTGAGAGATAATCCACACATGACAATATTCACTTTTTAAAAAATATTTTGTGATGTTTATTTATTTTTGAGAGAGAGGGACGGATTGGGAGCCTGGAGGGGCAGAGACAGAGGGAGACACAGGATCCAAATCAGGCTCCAGGCTCTGAACTATCAGCACAGAGCCCGACACGGGGCTTGAACTAATGAACCATGAGATCATGACCTGAGCCAAAGTCAGACGTTCAACCAACTGAGCCACCCAGGCGCCCCTACAATAGTCACCTTTTTAAAGTGTGTGATTTGGTGTAACTTCAGTATATTCACAGAGCTGTGCTCTAATTCCCGAATGTTCTCATGCCTTCAGAAGAAAAGCCCATGCCCAACAGCAGTCACTCCCATTTCTCCTCCCCCAGCCCCTGGCAGCCACTCCTCTCCTTTCTCTCTTCATGGATTTGGTTATTTTCGGCATTTCGTAGAAGTGGAATTATGTAACCTGTGGCCTTTTATGCCTGGCACCTTTCGCTTGGCCTAATGTGTTCGAGGTTCTCCATTATGTAGCATGTATCAGTAATGCACTCCAAACGCTGTTCCACTGTATCAAAACCAAAGTCATTTCTCAGATTACTTGAGGGTCCCCTCTCCTCCCCCTGAATGTTCTCTGATGTCTTAGTTTTCCCATCATTGACTTGCAGAGTTGAAAAAACTCTTCCAGGATATCTAGTCTTTGTCAGAGAAAGAAATGCCAGTACACTACCAGCCTCTCTCCACAGTGTCTGGCTACCCCTCTAACCCCCGGGGAGAAAATAGCAAAGGAAGCCAATTGCCCAGGGTTTAAAGCTGCAGTCAAACAGTGTCAGATCCCTGGTGCTGTGTGAACAGAGATGGAATTGCCATCAGCGGCAGCCCGCTGGCCAGACTCCTGTTGGGGGAGGGGTTAGGGGGGAGAGGCTTCCTCTCCCCCCTAACTCCACCCCACCTGCCCCCTCCCTCCCTTCCCCCTGCCCCACCTGCCCCCTTCCAGGGTTGTGGGGAAGCCTGTCTCTCTCTCTGGAACAATGGAACAAAGAGGCCTCCAAGAAGTTGCAGGAACCTGTTTGACGGAGATTGCTGCTGTAATGAATCAAGCTCCTGAAACTGCTTCCACCCCCTCCCTGCACAAATATCCCTGGGCCCGAAGTGGTTTCTCTCCCCAGAGGAGCCCAAGCTGGGGCTTGTTACTGAGAAGCGGGAAGAAAGAGGGGGCGTGGGGGCTCAGAACAGACCTTTCCATCAGGGAAGGGCCTGGCCCACTCAGGGCTAGGAAAGGGAAAGGCTTTTTTCCAAAGTCAGACTCTGTGGCTAGTCAGTCATTATCCGAAGGTCGTTGATGTGTAACCCGTGGCTGAGGGGCCTGGCGGCTGGACTGGGAGTTTCATTCCTGCCCAGACACCACTTCCTCATTTCCTTTGCTCTTGCTAACAAGCTGTACGTGGCTGTTGCCCCAACCAAACCCTCACCCACTGGCCAGAGAAAGGCCATACGTCCAGGAAGTGCATATGGTTCTCCTGAGAGAGCTGACTGTCGTGAGGAAATGTGCTGTGTGGAGAGGACCTTGTCTGGTCCTTAAGCCACTCTGGGATATATGTGTGATTATTGGCAGCGCAGCTCCGATGAGAAAAGTGGGTTTTAGAAGCTAAATGACCCAAGGCACCTGCTGTGCTTAAGCCAAGATTCAAATGCCAGCAGGCTTTCTTGACCTCTGAATTCTTCCTGATTGTGAAGATGGTTATGATCACTTGTCTGCTTAGGCTGTGGAGCCCATGTGGGCGTTCCTCATTTTATTCCCATTTTACAACGGAGGCAGCCGAGGCCAAGGGAGGGTGACCTGCTGGGGGTGGGGGTTGGGAAGCAGGAATGAAGCAGAGGGCTGTCTGGCTTCCTGCAAGGGGAGGCCTTGCGCAGACTTGGGGACCCCTCCCGTTTACTACCTCCGATGACCTCCAGGGACCATTCAGCCCTCCCTCCCGCCTCTCTGTTGCTCTTCACCAACCCCTCCACCTCCACCATGTGAAAGACCCCGAGAAGTTCCATAGTGTGCTTGTGATCACGCGGCCAGAGGCCTAGCGCATTGCCGGCTGTTTGGACACGGTGCCGCTGAGCTCACTGCCTGCCCGGCAGGCGGCTTGGCCCTAGATGGGCTCTGAACATGCACGGTGCCGCTGCACAGCTGCGATGGGGAGGGGGCGGGGGGTTGGCAGGGAGAGCAGGAGAAAGGGGGAAGTGAGAGGAGAGCGCCAATTAAGGGAGGGAAGTCAGCGTCGCCCCCGCTGTGCACTGATGTTCCCAGAATTGGAATACAGCCGGCCATCCTAGTGACCTAGGCCCCCAGGTGCTCTTCTCCAGCCGGGAGCTTGGTCCCCAGATTGCAGTGCCTGTTCTCTGGGCCCTGAAAGGACGCATCCAGCGCTCTGCTCTCGCCCCAGGGCCTGTGTGCTGCTCGGTCCTCCTCTTCCTCCAGAGCCTCTCCCGCTCCTGTGCTCAGGAGCCCCCTCCCCCTGCCCCAGCCGCAGTTGGACAGGTTTGAAAATGAATGCCTCCCCTCTGCCGCCCCCAGATGTGTCTGCATCCGGCTGACATCTTCTTTATAACACCTGCTGAAAGGTTCGCAGCCTGGCGTTTCTACATGAGCGCATGCTGGACGGATATCCTCCAAGGGCCCAGGGAACATTGGCACTAACAAGCCGGAAACGCAAGGACTGGCTGCTGTGTGCGCGTGCGTGCAGTGGCCCGGGGAATGACCGTCTCCAAGCTCCGTTTCAACCGGATTGCAACCACCTGGGTTCTTATAAAATGATTTTGAGACCCATCGTCTCCAGTGGGAGTGCTGACTGCGTGTTTGAGCTCCCACATGTAAATCTGATTTATAGAACTTACATTTCGGGTTCTTGCTAAGTGCTACCTGTGCATGTAATCTCCACAACAACTATGCACGAGGTATGGTCCTTATCATCGTCCCTGATGTACAGATGAGGAAACAAAGGTATAGAGAACTTAAATAATGTCACCAGGTCACATAGCTAACAAGTAGTAGAGCTGGGGCTCAAACCCAGGCCCCCGGTCCCTGGGCTTGGCTCTGAGATATACAGGTCTCTGCCAGACAGGGCCCTGGCTCCTGTCACCGCCACGGCTGGCCTGGTACTGGTCCCCCAGGGCTTGGTGCAGCCTCATTCCCACCAGATCCTCCCTGCCTGAGAGGAGGAGAACATAATCACCAGTCTCCCCTCCCACAGAGCTGGGATTCCCAGAGGCCTCTTGCTTGCCATGGGAAAGCTGGGGCCCCGGGTCACGGGACTTGAGGTTCCAGGCCCGTGTGGCAGGGAGGGAGTCACAGTTCTCACAGAGCCAGGTCCCTCTTCTTTGTTTAGGTCCATCTCTGAGACTCCAGTCACACTCGGGGACATGGCTGAGTTGGCCAACCAGACACACTGGGGCTGGGAGGCGGAGGTGGCCCTGTCCAATGGCCCCAGAGGACGCCGCCCTCAAGCTTTTTTTCTGGAGCCCCTTGCGTCCCTACTGTGGAAGCTTTCGCACTCAGCTCACACATCTCAGGCACACCTTTGAGGAAGGAAGATGGCAACAGCTTTGGCCGGCATGCCGAGGCCTCAGAGGGGAGATGAGCGTGGCAATGGCTCTAGACATGCAGACCAGACACCTGAGTTAGTCCCCGTTCTGCCACTTGCTCTCAGGGGACGCCGGGTGAGCCACACACTCTCCCTGCGTCTCAGTTCCATCCTCTTTAAAATGGAGATAATTAAATCTTCCCAACCCCATCAGCACCAGATGTGAAGATTAAACGTGGAGACTAGTCCTGTAGTTTTGGTGCCTAAGTAACTACCAGTCCCCAAATCACAGAATAATGTTCCCTCCTTTTCTTTAATCTAGGCTTTTTTTTTTTTTTTTTTTTTTTTTTTTTAATTACGGACTATTCCTTCTGAAAGATACATGTGGTCGCCTGGGTGGCTCAGCCGGTTGAGCATCCAACTCTTGATTTTGGTCATAATGTCACAGTTGTGAGATTGAGGCCCTCGAAAGCTCTGCTCTGAGAGATTCTCTCTCCCTCTGCCCCTCCCCCATGCACACATATGCACACTGCACTCTCTCTCTCTCTCTGTCAAAAAAAAAAAAAAAGAATGAAAGATACATGACCACAATCTTATAAGGCCTCTAAGTTTAGTGCATCACTGATGAAGGACACATTTGCTCATTTCAAATCCATCCATTCATTCACGTGATTCTAATTGTGGACTCACCTTGTGGTTTACGTGGAAGAACAAAAGTGAAATACGGCTTCCTATACCTGCCTTCCTGGTCAGAAAGGGAGGGTCCATAGTGGCCGTTTCCCTTTTCCAAGACACCTGCGTGGACAGCTGTTTTACAAAGAAAACAGAAGCTCTCCCTAAGAGGAAATTGAGCTTGTAACTTACAATTTTAGCAACTAAATGCCTGCGAGACCCACGTAGCTACCTTAACCCAGCTTTCCCAGATGCATGAGAATCCATCCCAGCAGGTCTACATTCAAGCCTGGGAATAAAGGGGAGACAATGTGTCCATCAGGAGAATCCAAGTTAGCTTAATGACTTTAAAACAAAGGAGTTAAACCTTGCTCTAACCCATGTATCATAGTTACACCCGCTGGCACAGCCACCCTGAAGCCTTCAGTCATGGAATCGTTAACAGCAGCCAGAAGGAGCCACCCCATGACATATTGTCTCTGGTGTAACTTCCTATCAGCCGGTCTTGTCTACTGCACAGGGCCAACACTGGATCCAACCCACCACTTGTGCCCCGATCATTATAGTTATTACTGCTGCATTGAATGGAGAGATGAATGGTTAGGTTCCTTGTCTTCAAGCAGAAGGATCCGGATGATTTAGGAACAATGGCTAAAGCTTTCTATATGCTAGGCACCATCTCAGTGCTGGGTATGAACTCAGCTCAGGGAAGAACTCATTTAACCTACAACCACCCTATGAAACAGGTACTATTGTTATCATCATCCCACTTTTACAGATGAGGTACCAAGACTTAAGTAACTCGCCCTGAGTACACTCAAAATGGCAGAATCAGGATTTGAACCAAGGTCGTTTGCCCCAAGGGTCCATGTGTTTAAGCATCGTGCCAGGCTCCTTCTGCCTGTTCTGTTCTTGAAAATATCCAGGGAGGAGAAGGATTATGACCAGGATGGAATTCATCATCCTGAAAGTCCAAACCTGCCCTTAGATCTGGATGAGGTTTCTCTTGCTTTAATGTCAACCTCATTTATCTTTTTATTCTGTGAATGTTTTCTGAGATTTCCTTACTCCTCTATAGATGCAAAAACGTTGTATATTCCTACAAATGAGCATTAAGCCAAAATTTTCACTTTTCTCGTTTATGTTAAAACTCTAGTCCCTTTGGGGCGCCTGGGTGGCTTAGTCGGTTAAGCGTCCGACTTTCGCTTAGGTCATGATCTCGCGGTTCATGGGTTCGAGCCCCACGTCGGGCTCTGTGCTGACTGCCAGCTCAGAGCCTGGAGCCTGTTTCAGTCTGTGACTCCCTCTCTCTCTCTGACCCTCCACTGCTCACGCTGTCTCTTTCTCTCCTAGAAATAAACAAAAATATTTAAAAAAAAAAAAAAAAACAAAACTCCAGTCCCTTTGATTTTTCTTGCAGAACCCAATTTTTATTCCTTCACTCTTTTTACTTTTATCTCCCAGCCTGCTCTAGCATGTAGAGGGGAATAGGTTCCTGTACATGGCATTCCTTTTTATTAATTCCAACATTCTGTGGGCTTTTCCATCAGAAAGCTCCAGCGCTAGCTTGTGTTCCATCAGAGCTCTGATGGCACCCTTGCCCCCCCGATGACACCCTTGCCCCCCCTCTGCAATGCAGTGTCGAATTGGCTTCTCCCCTCCCTTTGTGCAAGTTCATCTATTATATCTCGAATTTAGTTTCTACTTGAATCAGAGCCTGTCATTGAATTTCATCCTCTTTGTGAATTTCTGATTTGTCAAGTTCACTTTTTATTTAAAAAAATGTTTATTTTGAGAGAGAGCAAGAGAGCGTGAGTGTGGGGGGGTGGGAGGGGCAGAAAGAGGGAGAGAGAGAATCCCAAGTAGACTCTGTGCTATCAGCAGGGAGCCCGAGGTGGGGCTCGATCCCACAAACCGTGAGATCACAACCTGAGCCGAAATCAAGAGTCAGACACTTAATCGACTGAGCCACCCAGGTGTGCCTCAAATTCACTTTTAAATGTGATTCTTCCCTTCCAGACTACTTCCTTTTGGCTGTTGACAGTAGTCATGGAAAGTGTGTTTGGAGAATTCCCCTTGTCGTCTACGTATTATGAAACTTAACCCGCAGATCCCCTGCTCTGTGGCGGAGTTCTGTCCCCAGAGAAGGGAGACATGATGTTCAGATAACAGGGAACAGATCTGTGCGACAGAACTTGGAATCTGTGGGTTTTGTATCATAAGACGCAGTGCTCCACCTTCTCAGCCACTCCTCCAGGCACCAGGAGTATATCCCCCAAACCCAACTGCCTCCCATCCCCACAATGACCATGCACTCTAAAGCCTGTGGCCCTGTTCCTCACAAGGGTCTGTCGTAGAAGGGAACACGTGATCTATAGGTCTCCCTTGCTAACCGGACATTCGCGTTGCATCCCTTTGCTTTTACGAAAGCCCTACGTTAGTACCTGCTTTTGCTAATGAAAAGAAATCCGAAGAGGATTTGGGATTTTATGAAATGTTATTGCTTCTTCGCTTTACAACACTTTGGTTCATAGGAACGTTCTACTTTTGGATATCAAGGGAAACCTGTAATTCAGAAACTAGGGGGAAGAATCCACCCAGGCAGAGCGTATCTCTGCCGGAAGGGGCTGCAGCTTCCTGTCTCCTAGCAGTGACTGCTTTCCAGGTAGCAAGGCCTGAGGGCAACCAGTCTGAATCCAACAGTTAGCACTGTTAGTGGCCATGTAAGTGAGGACCCCGGCCCAGAGCTGAGTGACTGAGGATGGCATTTTGCCTGGAATGTACTGGAGATGAGGAAGGGCAGAGGAGAATCTTTACCAGGAGGCCTCCCAGTAGCCAAGCAAAGGCTAGAGCTCCCAGAGAGAGGCGAGGCTTGTCAAACAGAGGAGAGCTCAAGGTGCTTGCGACCTGAGCACAAGAAGAAACCTGTACAAAGAAAGTGCAGTTAGCAGACTGAATAGGAGATGGTGGCAAGTTGCTTGTAGGGAGGGCGTACATTTCAGGCCACACACATCAGCTAGGCCAGACATAGGACTTGATTGTCTGGAACCGAACCTGCCTTGTACCCAGTGGTAACTGGGTCTGATCATAGATGCCCCTGCCCCGCAGCCCTCACCCCACCATCCCTCAAGGTCCGGTGTCTTATTCATGTGGTCTGCGTCAGCTGTGGTTACATGCGGTCACTAGCCCTTGTTCTCAGCAGATCATGCTGGTCCTGTGTCCCAGCTGTGACGTCGTCCATGTCCCTCAGAGCCACAGAGAACTCGGTGGGGCCTCCGGACCTTTTCTGCCCCCGTGCTCCTGCACTGAGGGGTTGTCCGGGAGCTTCTGGGGCCTTCCCATCGTCCTGAGTTTCATTCTGAAACCAGGCCTGGGGCCCCTGTGCTCTGAGGTTCCCCGGAACTGTTGAGCTACTGTGTGTGGACACACATGTACACACTGGCATACATCCATGTACACGCATGCACACGCGCAGACACACGCACACACACAGGCACAGAGCTCATTCTCAGGGACTTTCCAGAGTCTCAACTCTTTGTTTCTAGTTGGGAGAGGGGCGGAGATGCTGAGGGGTTAGGGTGCACTTTCTTTTACTAAACATCCGTCCCAAATGTTTTGTTTTCTGGTATAAATTTTATGCTCCCAGTCCTTAAAAGTTTAGGCTTAATTTTTTTTTAATTACAAAAAAATTGCATTCTTGAGGCTCACAAGGCTTGTCTCTGCTTTTCTTATGAATCATCCCTCCCCTGGGGGCAATGAATGCTGCTGCCTGGATGGGGGCAGGCAGAGCCTACAAGGAAATGGTGAGGGAGGAAGGGAAATCCTATTTACTATCTCAAGGCTGTGACACCAGCTGTAAATCAGAAGTGTAGTTTAAAAGTTTCAGAAATTCCAGGTTGTAGAAAACTAAGCATCCAGGCTACATTTCCTTGATATGTAGAGCTCACGGATAGCAAACTACTGGGCACCGAGGGCCAGGCAGGGCTCCTCTGACCTGGGATTGCACTTGCTGACTCAAGGCTGGTCACTTGTCACATGCAGATTAGCAAACGAAGCCCCTCTTTGAGCTAAGAAGCAGCTGCTTCCCTGTGAACTTTTCTTTTTTTTTTTATTTAAAATTTTTATTGTTTCCTTTGAGTAAGCTGCATTGCCGCCAGAGTGCTCATCTGACTCATTTTATAGAATAATCCTGTAATTGAGAGCATGCACCAAATAGGCCTCAGAAACCATCGTGGATAAGCCGCACCCCCCCTACCCCCTACCCCTCCTCCCTCCCCCGCTTCCTGTAGGAAGTCATGTTTGTGCAGGGGTTACTCAGCTCTCTTGAATCCTGCTTCAGATGGTTACGAGTTCCTGGAAATCCTGAAACAGGTCGCCAGGGACAACACGGACAACCCTGACCTCAGCATCGTGTGGATCGACCCGGACGACTTTCCCCTGGTGAGTGGCTCAGAGCCGGGCACCTCCGGTGGTCCCCTTCACAGCCTCGCGCTCGTGTTCAGTGTGAGCCCCAGGAGCGGAGAGGAGGGTGCGAAACAGGAGGAGCACTTGCACAGGCACGGTGACCACCCCCATCCAGTGTGGGGGACCTTAGCCACTGGGGCAACACTGAACTTCGCACGAGGCGGTTAGACCCAGCATTCACCTCCCTGGAGACCGGGGGTGCCTCTGAGCCACCCACGCGCATGACCGGGTGAAGTTCTTCCGCTAGTGCATCCATTGCTGTCCCTCCCCCTCCCACCACCTCCCTTGCTATAGCCTCTTTCGTGCTATGGGGGAGGGGGATGGCATTCCAAGGCAACCTGGATGACTAAGTGATTAAAATCAGACTCGAACATTTTGCAGAGTTAAGAACCTCATGGAGAGAAGGAGCAACCTCTGGGAGGGCAGAGGCCCTCTGTCATGTCCATTGTGTTCTCCCAGGTCCTCGCCTCCTATCTAGCACATGTTGACTGTGTAAGAAAATTAAAGTCCAAACTCTTGCAAGTGTCCATGATCAACAGCTGGAAAGCCTTGATTATGCCTATTTTTATTTTTTTTAATTTGTTTTAGAGAGAGAGAGGCAGAGGGAAGGAGAGAGAATCCCAAGCAGGCTCCATGCTCAGCACTGAGCCTGATGGGTGCTCAATCTCATGACCCTGGGATCATGAGCTGAGCCGATTTTTAAAAATTTTATTTGAGAAAGAGAGGATTATGCTTATTTTTAAAGAGGATAATAAACAGAATGCGTACAACACGCGAGCCAGTGGTAGTGATAATGGATGTAGCTGATATACTCTACTGTATGCTTGGAACTGTAGTAAATTCTTCACAGGCACCATCTCATCTACTCCTCCTGACACCCTTATGAGGTAGGGACTATCCTAATCCCTATCTGACAGATGAAAAGAATAGCTGCCTGCGAGGTTAACACTACTAAGTGGTAGACGTGATATCCTGACCCAGGACTATGTGATGCCAGAGTTTTGCCTGCTAGTCAATGGACTTTAAGTTGAGCTAGCTGCTGGTAATCAGTACACGTTTAGTTGTCATTAGATTATAAACAATAACCCATCTTCATCCAGGAATTCTCATTTGTTGCATAGGACACAACGGATCATACCATGATTAAATAGTTAAAGTGGTGGGGACTTAATGAGTTCAAGAGTCCTAATACCCAATTCTACAAACAGAATAAGTGAATCGAAGGCAGAGACTCTCCTGGCACCTGAGGCCAATGTCGTCATTCTGGGTGATCGTAACAGAGTCATAGCCTCATAAGATCCTATTTATTATAACATTTTTTAGTTAGCCTCTGCCCGAATGGAGTCCTGGTTTGCCTGGACTGTTTTGTTATGCCAGCTTGCAGGTGGTCTGCCGCTCTCCCCACCTGCCCTAGGTGTTTGTTTGCCTTGGTTTTCACAAAGGAGAGATCTTTAGGCTGTGCTGATCTCCAGGTTCCTGACTATCCCTGGTCCCCATCAGGCTTATATTTGCCTTGGAGACTTTCTGCCACTGAACACTTGCACCATCTTAGCCCCATGGTCCTGGACTCCTTTAGTCCCGCCCCAGTCAGAGATCGGTCCATGTGGATCCCAAGCTGGGCAAAGCACCCCCCCCCCCCCAGTTTACTTGAATGGCCCTTCACTACCCTCTGTCTTATGGATCAATGCATCAGAGTAATGCAAGGTAAGGGATTTGTAAATGGGACATTGAAAGAGAAGTGGAGGAAAATGGCACTCTGGCCACACATAAACTATAAAAGAGCCACAAGTAATTTGGGAATCAGCGTCAGACCATCTCTAATATTCTTCCTTACAGCTGTAGAAGATTTTATATTACATGTTTCCATAGTTTGTGTTATGACTTTTTCCTTGTACTTATTTAAAGTGCTTGGGGGCTGAGGCTGAGTCTTCAAGTTCCAAAGTGCCCACAGATGTTTTGGAGATCTTTCATCAATGGTGACCTATGATGATGGGGTGGCTTTAACAGGGAATGTCCTCTGTCTGCTGTCTAATCTCATTGGGTATTTTTGTTTGTTTGTTTGTTTTGTTTTTCTTTTGTCTTCAGCTTGTTGCCTATTGGGAAAAGACTTTCAAGATTGATCTATTCAAGCCACAGATCGGGGTGGTGAACGTGACAGATGTGAGTATACCCCATGAAAGCTTGCTCAGACACCCTCAGCCTGTCCTGTCCAGACTTGGCCACCAGGTATAGGAGTGTGGCCTGTCCTGAAGTGGAAAATTTGTCAGGGTGGCCCATGCCTAGCGCCCGAGCCCGTCTTAAGCCATGGTTTTATGATTCTCTTCCATGGGCACATCCTCGGAGATGTACGCCCATGTTTTCTTGCTTATGGGGCCAGCTCTCCTGTTTTAATATTTGGAACTTTGTCCACCCAAGTAAACTGTCCTGTATGTTCTCCCAAAGCCTGACAACAAACTCTTTTAATGCAAAGGAGCTTCCATCGCACAGCAGGTGATGGGAAAGGGGCTGCAGGAGAGCAGGAGGAAGACCATGTAGGACTGGGGGCCTCTCCTTACCACGCAGGTGCCATTGACCTGAGGGCGGGGAGGGAAGCTGGAGTGGCCAACCGGCAGAGCACGAGGAACTCTAGATCTCCATCCAGACGTCAGATACAACCCCACCATACAAAAACAGAACGGGGCACAGATACAACAGATAATGGGCAAATGATAGACAGAAAGAAATGGTCACAGAGAAGTTTTTGGAGCCCTAATTAATGGTGCTGGAAATGCTTGTGATTGGGGGCCAGTGAGCAATGTTCTTTTATCCTGTTATCTGATCACCTGGGGAATTCTACATTTATTTTCTAAACTGATTTTTAAGTTGATAATCATAAATACGTTTTAAAACTTGCTCAAGGTAAAACATTTTTAAGTAAAACAGTAGACGATAAGGTGAAAAGCAAAAGCCTTTTCCACTGCCCTGACCCCATTCCTTTTCCCATTCCCTGAGGGACCCATTAGTAAGTGGTTTCATGGCTGTCCTACCAGAAATGTCATATATGTGTTTGTTCTTATTAAATAGTTGTCTTGTGGATATGCTCATGTAGTCAAAGGAGGGAGAAACAGTGCAAATATCATTACAATCCATAATAATACTTGATTTCAGTACCCTGGGAACCGCCCCAAACCTGGGCTGCCTCCCAGCCCCCAGCACTTTCCAGAATGCTTGGGATAAGGAGGCAGTCAGGGTAGGGTGGGGAGGGAGGAACTGCTCCAGGGTGGGGAAGTGAGGCAGAAACTTGGGGTGTGGTGGGGGGAGGAGGTTGAGGGGGCTGCCGGTCTCAGCATGCTGGGCCCCACCCATTCCCCTGCCAACCCTCCACAACCTGGCCTCTGTCTCAGAAACCTTTCTGCACAAACTACACACACACACACACACACACACACACACACACACACACACACCTCCTTTTATCTTGCACAAGTGCGACACTACCCAGAGCGCTCTGCATCGAGGCTTTTGCATGGAGTGGTGTGCACATGCCTGGTCACAGAGCCAGGCTGCTTGGGCCCCTCTGGTCTGGCTCGTCCTTCCTGCACTCGCTCACTGGGCCCCTCGCTGCAGGCGGACAGCATCTGGATGGAGATCCCTGATGACGACGACCTGCCCACGGCCGAGGAGCTGGAAGACTGGATCGAGGATGTGCTTTCTGGGAAGATAAACACTGAAGACGATGACATTGAGGATGATGATGACCAGGACGATGACGACGATGACAATTCCGATGAGGACGACGACGACAGTGATGATGATGATGATGAGTAGCCCCCGCCCCACTCTGGATGACGGATGAGAGCAAAATCACAGCTGCACACGACCATGCGGACAGCACACAGCCCTGGCGCCCCCCCCCCCACCCCTCCGGAGCTGTACCACTCAGCACAGGCCTCTAAACCCAGGAACCCCACTCAGCAGGGACAAGTGGGGGCATTATTGCCGTATGGACTGTCTCGATGGTCTTGGACAAGCTCTCCTTCCCCACCAGACCGTCAATGGTCCTGGCAGTGCCGGAATCCGGTGGGCGGGGGGAGAACAGTCCCCTGACACTGCGACTCATGTTTACCTGTTGTCTTTGACGGGACAGTAACACAGTGGACAGTGGTCAGACTCAAAGCATGGAGTGACCTGACAGTCAGAGCCCAGGGAGCCCTGCGAGGAAGCCAGTTGGCCCCCGTGCCTAGAACATCAGCAAGGATCCCTCCTCAAGGCAAGAGGTTCTCTCTTGGGAAGGCTCAGCCTTCGAAATGAGCTTATAAGTCAGGTTCTCTTGGCTCTGTTAAACTTACTATTTCAAGTGTAGGTGACAGCATGATGAGCTTAGATCCAGGGGCCTGGATAGCTACCGGGGGGCCTTGAAACACCTACATACAGATGGCACCATCATTTCTAGTACGCTAGGATGTGGGATGGGAGGCTGATTTGCTTTCTGAACTTCCCTTTAGGGACAGATCTTCCAGTATGCATGAGGGGGCCGAGGAACTGGAAGCATTACAAGTTTTTAATGTTTTCTTCTGGGTTCATGCCCCTGATTGAGTCAGCTGGCTTCCTAGCCTGAGCAGGCATCTGGATACCCTTCTCTGCTCGTGAGCCCTCCCGTGGGGAGAGAAAGTTGGCTTATCCAGAGGTCAACCAAGGCTCCATTTGTCAACCCTCCTACAATGGCACAGGACAATAGCTAGAGTTCATAAGGGTGCCCTCAGACACTGAGAGAATCCCCAAGTGCCTTCAAAACTATGTAGAAGTTACATTGTACTCGGTCGTTTCAGCATTAAGTGTGCATTATAACGTTCTAATTTATTTTCTCGATCTTTTAACACATGTGTAAGACACTGTGCAAATGCTTTGGAAATAGGGTAAATCCTTTAATGGAATAGTAGTCAACTAACTCTGTCATTAAACTTATACTTTGAAAATATTGAGACTATCTTCGAAATCCTCTCTCGGTTTTCCTGATCCTGCTCATTCTTTCTTGGTTCCTGTCCTACCTCTCTGGTCCTTCTGTTTTCCTTTCCGGCCCCTTTTCCTCTGCCTGCCCTTTAAATGATGGTGTTTCACAGAATCTCCTGACTCTAACTTTCTTCCAAGCTAGTATCATCCATGCCCATCATCTACCACCTGTGTGCTCATGACCTCCACGTCTGGGTCTCTAACCTTGACCACTCTTTTAGCTTTAGACATACCCATTCATCTTGGTTTGGATGTTGCACAAGCAATTCAAATGATGTAGCAAAACCTCAGCTCATTACCTTCTCCCCTAAACTCCTCCTCCTCCTCTTCATGGAGTCCCGAATTGGAAGAGTGGTATCATCACGTGTCCAGTTGTCTAGGGGATCTGAAGGGCCGCCTTCCTCTCCGCAACCATGGAATTTTCTTCATACCCGAAACCACGGAAATGGTCCTTGACCGTAATACATGGGGGCATCTGGGGGGCTCAGTTGAGCATCTGACTCCCGGTTTTGGCTCTGGTTCATGATTCGAGTCCCACACTGGGCTCTGTGCTGACAGTGCAGTGCCTGCTTGGGATGCTGTCTCTTTCCCTCTCTCTCTGCCCTCCCTGTGCTCCCTCTCTCTCTGTCTCTCTCAACAAATAAACTTTAAAAAAAATGTTTAAATTGTAACACATATTTACATGCCTGTCCTTTTGCTAAATTGTAGGCTTCTGGGAGGCAAGGGCTTTATTTGCCTTTGTATCTTCAGTCCAGCGCAAAACACATACGCATTTCTTGAAGTGGTGGGCCAATGATTGATTAATCAGAATACCTGTAATTCCGCAGCACTGTTGGCTAACAATGCTGACAAAGCCTCCTTCTTTTTATTTCCCCCCCACCCTTCACAAATCAAGGCAGACGCTTCCCAAGCTGGACTGTGCTGGGATCCGGCCAGACCCAGCCGCACCTCTAATAAGCTCTTGGGGAGGTACATTTTCAAAGCAATCTTTGAAGCTAATCTTTCAAATAGCCAAGGAATGTGGTCTGTCATGAAAGTGGCCTGTGCTCCAGCCCAGGAAAAATTCCTTGTTACCGGAGGCCTGAGTAATATGCTCTGAGTCTAAATCATGTCATGGTACTCCCATGTTAAAAGCACAGAGTGTTAAGCTAGTGCTATCTGTAAGTAGTAGTATTATTTAGCTATTGGTCTAATTCTTCTTGCGCTGGTATTTATTGAATGTTTGGTATGTGCCTGGAGCACTGTGCTCTGTGCTTGACATGTATTATGTCATTTCATCCTTACAAAGTTTTTATAAGCCTTACTGTTATCCCCATTTTACCAATGAGGAAACTAAGAGGGCCCAAGTAATTTTCCCAGGGCCACACAAACACTTTAAAGGAGTAACAGTATACTTTCATTTTTATACTTAAATCAAGGATTTAAACTAAATCAAATTCCTTAAATTAAGCAATCAAAGGATCCCAGTTCTTTTCCTTGGATAGTGTCCTGAGATGGATGCAAGTGAATTTCCCACAATCCTTTTCACTGCTTAAGCCAAGATATTCTTTCTCTGGAGGCCGTACTCAACTTATCCCCTCCTGGAAATGGAGGTTAATTAGAACTGCAAGTTCTGGCCATCCTGTTGGAGAAAACATTCATTGTGTTATCAAGAATGCACAATCATTTTCGGTGTATTTTTAAAAATAACACCTCAGAGCTAGAAATGAGCCTTATCCATTCCATAATAAGGCTGTGTCCTGTCCAGGGCTCTCATTTGTATAATACAGGAAGCCCATACTAGTCATGTCACTTGTCATAGATCATTACCAAGTAGCTTTTGATAATGATCCTGATATACGCAGACACACTCGTCCCTCGAAAGTGCTGGTGGGTCCTGGGGCTCTGCCTTCCAACTTCCCACTCCCACCATGGATTCTTGACCCTGCTCAGTGAGCATCAGGGTATCATCCTCCAAGCTTATTTAGAAAACGCAGATGCCCGTCTCGAGCCCAGACACCCTGAGATCCCATCTACAGAGCTGGGGACTGGCCATCTACATCTTAGAGTCACCAGGGCTGACACAAGCCAAAGCTGGGAACCACAGCCTGTCCACCCCCCCAGGGGATCTCGCTCCGCCCATGGTTACCAACATCACGTGTCTCTAGCCAGGCTCTCCTGTTTCCACACCCCTCACGCCAGCTGTCTCTCTTGGACCAGCTTCATCGGGAGGTCCCTTAGGCACCTGAGACTAACACAGCTTTGGGGCTTTAAAGATCTCCCCCAAATTAGGTCAAGAAGTCAGGAGTGCAATGTTAATAATTAATAATATGGGGCGCCTGGGTGGCTTAGTCGGTTAAGTGTCCGACTTTCGCTTAGGTCATGATCTCGCGGTTCGTGGGTTCGAGCCCTGCGTCGGGCTCTGTGCTGACTGCCAGCTCATAGCCTGGAGCCTGTTTCAGTCTGTGACTCCCTCTCTCTCTGACCCTCCCCTGCTCACACTGTCTCTCTCTCTCTCCTAGAAATAAATAAAACATTTAAAAAAATTAAAAAAAATTAATAATAATAATTAATAATCACCATTATTACAGAAGAGCAGCAATTTGGAGACTAGGGTTGAGGAGAATGGGCTTCCCAGCTTCCTGCCTCCAACTGTAGGCCACCCAAGGGAGTCAGACTTGTAGAGAGGACAAAGGCCATTGCCTTCCAGTGGGTGAGGATGGAGGGGAGGAGGAAAAACCCAGACCTTCCATACTGCCTTCACCCCCAAGAACTTTACCCCAAGAAATCTGGACAAAGGGCTGTCACCCACTAACCAGGTAACCTGTTCTACCTCAGAACAGGAGTAAGGTTTAGGCAAAAGGCCGGCAGCATTTAGGGCAAGATCTTTCTTCATAGAAAGGGAGGAGTGGGGAAGAGGTATCCCCCTCTGGTAGTGCCCAAGCCAGAAATCTTAGAGCCATTCCATTGCATCCTGCTTCCGCATCGACTAGGGAGCCAGTCCTGGGCTCTCCTCTGCACCCACCCTGATTCATGACCAGAGCTTTATAAGCTCTCACCTGGGTGGTAGCAAAGTTCCCACGGCTCTCCCATCTCCAACCCAGCCTCCGCGCTGTGATCAAGTGATCTTTCTAAAATGAAAAAACTGATCATGTCACACACATGCATACAATTCAGTGGCTCTCTATTTCCAGGAGGTGTTAAAAAAAAATTTTTTTTCAGACCAAGAGGCCAAAGAGCGAGCTATGAATGGAAAGGTTGATGACTGCAAATGCAGAGCTGGGCTGTGTGGTGAGAGGCTGGGGAGGAGACACGGGGTGGGTCTTGTAAAACCCAAAGTCCCTGATGTGTTTCTCCTCCATATGAGGAAAGCAGAGTGTGAGTAGTGCTGATTGATGCCCACAAGATCCAGGATCCTGGATCAGGAGAGCATCGTACTTGATGGGTTGATTTCTGCTGCACATATAGAGTGTCAGTCTTGGAATTATGGCATCCAAATGCCTCATGGGGGATTATAGCACCCAGTGGTTATTTTAGCAGAAGTTGGGCCAGCACCACTGGCAACAGGCTAGGGGGTCAGGTGTAGCTTTGTCATCGGTAAAAGCCAGTTTCCTTTGTGGGGCACTCACGGTCTATGTGAGCTGCCTTTGGTTCACCTTACTGGCCTCCACTCCCATGCCACCTCCCCACCACCTGCCTCTCCTATTCTTAGAACCTGAACTTGGTGGAAGCTGCCTGGCTGCCTAACAACTCCAAGCCTCTACTCATGCTGTTCCATCTACTGGAATGCCTGTCTTTTCCCATCTGTGCCTGCCTGGCGAACTCCCAACTACCTTAAGTATAAAGTAAGGTGCACTCTCTGACTTTCCAGTCACACCCCAGGCCAATTGGCCACCTTATCAGCTGAGCCCTCGCTGCACCCTGTGTAAAGTTCCCTTACAGAAACTTCAACTTATTATACTTTTATATGTGTGTCTTCTTCCCCATACTCATCTGACAGCAACCCTAGGGAAAAGGCTTCAGCTAATTCTGTTCTATCCTCAGTGCCTATGTTCTGATAGGTACTTAATAAACTTGTTTGACTAAGTACTAAGCCCTATACAAAGGTAATTTAACAGTGATTAGTACCACTAAGAATGTGCTAGTGATTTGTATCAAGAGCTATTAGTACCATTAAGAATATGCTGGTGATTATCCAAAGTCACGCAGGGACTTTTTGGCAATGCCGTGATCAGTTCAGATTTGCTCTGAATAGCCCACAGCAAAACAAAATAATAAAATAAAATAAATAAAATAAAATAAAATAAAATAGGAACACAGAATCTCTTTGGCTCAGGGAAGAGCTTCTGATGTGTGAAGTTCTTTACCCAGGTAAGCAAAGTCACCTAGAAATATAGGCACCACAATGGGCACCGAAGCATCATGGGAATGGCAGCAGAAATCCCAGACCCCACTCTCTGGGAACAGGATAACCACAGCCACCTAGCTGTCCATTTATTTTAAGGCATCTGCAGACCCAAATGCTTGCAAAGTGAATTAAGGACCTCTTTTGAATTAATATAGCATTTTAGCAGTCTGAACTCTTCAGAGTAGCAAAGGCTAGAATGCTCAATGTGAACCCTAGGATCCTATGAAATACCAATGATTCCCCTTAAAAATCACACATGATTAGATTGCAGCTGGTAGCTATCTGAGTGTGTAGCTGAGTGTGCCATTGTGTTCTCATTCACTCATTCGCTCAAATAGTCAATGGACCTTTAAAGCTTGTTCGCACATGCAGATCACAGAAGGCAAAAATGAGTGGGTGAGATGGGAAGGCTGGGCCAAAAGCTAGAAAAGGAAAATGTTTGAAGAAGCTTGTGTTAGTCCTACAAAGGCATCATCATTTTGTCTGAAAGTACAAATTCTCAGAACCTCGGGAACACGTTCAGATGTAAATATAGAGAACATAGCCAAAAGTCAAGTGTAGTTTTGTTTTTCCCGGTCAACCTTAGTATGATAACTAAAAGATACTTGTGTGACACGTTGACACCACCAGGGAGCTGCCAAGTCTCTCCGGAATCAGGGACAATGCCTGTGCCATGCCACTGCTGGTGAGCCCGGTCTCTATTCCTGGGTGTGCAGGCAGTGACTTAACTGGTACTAGCCCGATATCCCCCACTCCACTTCCGTACTCTGGTTTATCACCTGATATCCTCAAAACTCTTCCAAAATTCCATAGCAGTATAATGGGTAGTGAATGAAAGAGAGAGGACTCTTTGGTTCATGTCTGTAGGCAACTTTAATCTTTCCTCTAGCAGGGTTTGCTTGTGCAGATATAAATTATCGTCTTGCCTGATGGCCCAGAGAAACAGAATTTATCAGTAATCTATACAATGAGTACCTTCAAATCCATTGCTTTCTCTGACCCCTGTCCATGCAACAGTAACATTTCTTTGGTAAATAATCAAGTTCCTTTTAAACAGACCTACCTATTTAAAAATCAGTCAATAATTAAAATGGAATTACCAAGCCACTCACCAAAACAATCCAATATTGACCCCCCCTCACACATCCAGGGTCTGACGCTTTTCTTCCTCCCTTCTTAACTCAAGGCTCTTTTCACTTGCTGATTTATTCAGAAGGCCCATTTCATCTTCATTCGTAGAGCCTAAGATTTTAATTTTCAGCCATCTATTCATTTAAAACATTCTCTTGAGCATAAAATGATCACAACAGATAGTTTTCATTACAATGCCAATCCACCTTCCATTCAATCTATCATTATAATTGTCTTCGTTTTCATAGACACTTGACATGTTGGTTTTTTTTTTTATTTTTTTATTTTTTAATGTTTTATTTATTTCTAGGAGAGAGAGAGAGACAGCGTGAGCAGGGGTGGGTCAGAGAGAGAGGGAGTCACAGACTGAAACAGGCTCCAGGCTCTGAGCTGGCAGTCAGCACAGAGCCCGACGCGGGGCTCGAACCCACGAACCGCGAGATCATGACCTAAGCGAAAGTCGGACGCTTAACCGACTAAGCCACCCAGGCGCCCCGACATGTTGGTTTCAAGAGGGTAACGAAATGATACAGAGTGCAAATGGTCCCTAAAAAAAAAAAAACAAAAAAAAAACAAAAAACCAAACAACTTTTTAGATGGAAATAATCACACGAAAAAAAAAGCCAAATACAATTTGGGATTTCAGTTTATTTTTCAAGTTTTACAGTATAAAAAATGTAACATGTAAAATGTTTTACAGTTAATTGGGATGGGAGGGGACCCAAAAGAGGACCAAATGAGTTGGCTGCCAGGTACACCGTGTCAGCTGTCAACACTAATGTTGTTATGGAGAGATGTCATGAGGAGACATTTCATAGCACACACCTTGTGAATGTGTGTAAATGTCCTCGTGAGGTGGTTGCTGGTAGAACCATTCATTTAGAGGTTTGGGATGCCTCATCAGAGCCTGTTTACACCGGAAATCATACCCAGGCCTTATACAAACTTGGTGACGGGAGCAGAGACCGATAAGCACACCTGCCTCCTCCTGGTTACAAAGTGCAGTATTGACTACTAAGAAAGAACACTGAGTCCCCCAGCCACATTTGTGCACAGACCCTTCTGGCTCCGTCACATAGAGACAGATGGTGTTGTCACCGATCCTTCCAGGCTGTAAATCCAGAAGCAAAAAGTTCTTTTGATGCAAAAGCAGTGAATTGTCAAAGAACCTTCTCTGAAGGGGACCGGACTTGCGCCTCTGCTGGCCTTCTCTCTAGCATCTTGGTCCAGGAAGTGGTCCTTCACAGGGTGAGTTACACTCACCACCCCAGTGAGTCGGGACCCAGCCGTCCTCATTCTGGCCACACCCTACACAACAGTTGTACTCATGAACGACTGCTCGGACATCCAGTTTGGGTAATGTCTATTTAGCCATTTAATTAAATCCTATGGCAAATCCATCATGAAAAGGAATTACCACCACAGTTTGAATTTCACGATCCTTTTTCTTTTTTTTTAAGAATGATGAACCGCATGAAGCAAATATGCCATTATTTCTATCACTGAGGGCCACTGGCAAATGTAAAGCCACTGCCCCCTCTTCCTACCTGGTCCCTGAAATGGTGACAGTGCCACTCTCTAAATTCCCCGTGATGGGAGTTAAACTAGACTTGTCACCCACAGACCCCATGCCTGGGTCCCATTACTAATTCCCTGAGCAACAGTCTCTGGTCCTCAGAGATGCAGCTTTCCTAGGCTTTGGACATTGGGGGGCTTAACGACACCTAAGTGACCAGCTCCTTCAGAATGAAAGCTCATGTTCTAGAAAACGCTGATAAATAGAAGCAAACACAAAGCCAGATGACTGTACATTCAAATATCTGTATGCAAAAATTATTTCAGTGCCAAAGACACTCTGAAGACAAAAGCCTGGGCATAGATCACATCAAGATAAGAGTGTTTTTTCCCCCTAAGACAAAAACACTGGTGTTTTCAAGCTGCGAGACATAGATCCTTCGTGCCATATTGGAAGTAACCTTTCCCTTAATGCTTCGGATGTTAGAAATCTGTTTATCGGGGAGACTGTAAAACAACCCATTAAAGCTTTTACAGGTGAAACAAAGCAAAGTGGGTTATCAAAATAAAAATGGGACGAGGCCTGGCAAGGGAGACCCCCAGAGTCCCCCAAATTCTATTTCATGGAGCGTTTTACAGTTGCTTTTGTGCCCTCTGAAATTCTGTCCCAGTCCCTATGGGGTAGCCACGCTGAGGAACGGGAGCACCATCTTGGTTCTCCTGTCCTCCACGGAAAGCGAACAGCAGGAGAGAAAAAGGTAGTGCGTGCTCAACGGAACAAAACGTAAAGGCATCGGAAGAGAGGAGAACTGCGTTTTCCGAGTTCTGTTTTATCAGTTCCGTTAAAATGGTTGAGGGCAAATGTGTGTGTTGGGGGGTGGGGAGGGAAGATTGGGATGGGAAATGCCTGCTGGAAGCACTGACATCAAGGAGGGAGGCCAGGGACCCCAGTTCCCGAGCTCCCATCGCTGGGCCTGTGGGTGGTCTCTCTCTCACCCTAACCAGGTGAAGCAGAGCTCCAGGGCAAGAGCGGCAAAAGCAAAGGGTGGCTGCCAGGACAATAGAGCCTTGGCCTTGTGGCACGTGGTGGCAGAGAAGGTTGTCCTGGGGGAGGGGCATTCTCAAGTCCTTTCAATTAGAAATCCCAAGAAATCGGCCAGCACCATCCCCTCCCCCCACCTCTGACCGGGGCCACAGCTCCGGTGCAAAGTGAAAGAACTGAAGGGATTCTCCCACCTCCAAGGAACCCTCACCCCAGGTTCCGAGTCAAGGTTAAGTGTCCCTCGGGTCCCTCCTCCACGTTCCCAAATGCCAGATCATGCAGACCACACCTCAGGGCGCAGAGAGCGAGGGGCTGGAATCAGACATTAGATTTGAAATCCCACTCACTAGCCAGGACACTTCAGACCGGTGCCTCCCTCTCTGATGGTCCTCCTCCTCAGCTGCCAAATGGAGATCCCGCTGCCTCCAAGGAGTTCATGTTCTAGAACAGCACCCAACACAATGCCTGATGGTGCCGGCACCCTTCTTTTCCTTGTCTGACCAAAATACGTTTTGTCAAAAACCTGACCTGAAATTGAATCTTCTGGGCATCAACTTGGTTAAAGTGCAACCGGCAACTTCCGCCTAGAGTCTAAATTACCTCGATTCACTACTGCCCTGAATACCATTCAAGAACTATGCTATGGGCTTGAGAACAACTCATATTTTATTATCAATGGAATATGACCACAAGGTTACATAGTAAACTCACAGTAGTGATTTATTGTTTTACTTTTTTTTTTTTTTTTTGTAACAAGATTTGTAAAGCATCATGGCTACCCAGAAATACTTCCATCCCTTTACAGTTGCAGGACCTCTGCTGGACCATTTAAATATGATGTGAACATTTCTGTGCCTTTGATAATCAGCCTTATCTTTTTTTATGAAGCTCAGCTTTTAAGTTATATTGAGAAACAAGAGGAAGGCCTCCAAGGTAGTGAAGTTAGAGCAGTAATTATCACAAGAGCTTGACCTTTCTTTCTCTGCATCTTGCTGTTTTTAGGTTATAGGGTCCTGAGGTAAGAGACAGAGAGAGAGAAAGAGAGAGAGAGGCTAATGGACTGCCTGCAGGGCATCAAGCTTTCCAGAAGACATTTTATGCTAAAGCCATTTACTCCTGGGGAGAAGCCAGTGTAACCGAGGGCAAGGAATATAGGAGCCAAGGGAGAAATGACTCGGTGTTAGAGAAGTCTTCCAAAAGATGGGTGCTATCAGGAGACCTCTCTGCCATCAGGCATAGGGAGAAACAGACGCTCTCGGGCCAGAACAAACCCATCTACAGAGAGCATAGATGTTGAGACAGCTAACCTGTAAAGCAGATGCCGCCCATCTGGTAATGACTCTCAGAGAAATGTACGCATACATGGAAACACACACCCACAAACAAGCATGGGTCCCCGTGTAGGGAGCATTCCATCACACAGCACAACCAGAGGGGGTGCGAACCAAGGACCCAATTCCCTTGCTTTTGTGGAGAGACTAATACTCACTTCCCCAGATGCAGAGGGAGGGGGCGGGGGTGAGGAGGGGCAGGGTAATCACTTCTTACCATCCCGAGTGTCTGAATACATGCAGAGGCAAAATGAAGAGGAGGCCGTAAGTAGGGGGAGAGGAGAGAGAGGACACCTCATCCCACCGCCCTCCCCCCACACCAGCCCAGCCACACCCCTGCACACATTGAAAAGGAGTTCCAACTCTTACAATGAGCCGCCGCACGCGCGCACGTGCACACACACCCACCCCCACCCCCGGGGTCACCTACCTCCCCCCCACTTCTGCACAGAATTTCTCCTGGCCGTAGATGTGAAAGGGAAGGGCAGACGGGGAAGATGCTGCTGGCCGGGCAAGAACCTGCTCAAGCATTTCCTCAAGGGCTTTGTGAACTTCAGTATTCTGGCGTTTGAACTTAACTGGTAACACAAAGGATGAATCAACTATGACAACTTAAGAGTGCCTTCCCCCTCCAAGAAGGCCGACTTTTTCATTGTACCATTCAGTTCACGGATGACTGAAAATTATCGTCACCTTCAGAAGTCTGCACTGAAGAGCAAAAGTGACCCGCTGGTTGAGACAGCAGCAGAGAACAGAGAGATCTCAGGCACGCGCTCCTCATCGGGGCCCTCCCTTCCTCACATTTGACATTCATGTTTTAATACCTTGGGTTGAAAGTTATAGAAAATCTATAAACATTTAAGGCAAATGCAATCCTGTCCCCTTTAATGTGAAGTCTCCTATATTTTACTAGCCCTAGGGCAGTTTACCCTCTTTTAAAAAGAATAGCCCAATGGTTCCAAGGCCTGAAACATAAACGCATCGTTTTCGATTGTGTGATGCAGCTTTCTGGAGCCTTCCATCTTTTTACTGCCATTTACATTGTTCCCACTGCACCAGCAAGTCGAGTTATTAAGGTTTTGAAGGTGCAAAGGCTTTATACACAGATCCTGCATTTTATTTTGTTATTCTTTCAAAAGGGACTCAACAGCGTCAAAAATCGATATCCAATTTCAAACCAAAACAATAATTTCAGAAAGGCTTGACGTTCTCCTATGCAAAGACTGGGGGGTGGGAGGGAGAGAGAGAAAATAAATTCCTTAATAAACCCTTTTTCACTCTGCTTGGAGTACGTGCACCAAAGCAGTGACTCCAACTTAACTCCTTCCAGGCTGGTAACTTAAGGTCGGGTTGGGGGTACCGTATTTTAGCCACAGTATTCCGACCGCTGTGCTCCTGATGCAGAAGCCTCGGACACACTTAGCCTGGGACATCAGAACCTCTGCATGGCCAGAGTCTCACCCACTTAGCCCTTCCCTTGCTTCATCTCCCAAAATAGATTTCCTGAGAAAGACATCGTAAGGAATGTCCAGTTTGAAGGGACCTAAAGGCAACAACTACGAACAAAAGCACCATGGTTACATGGTATGTGCTTTGCATCAACAGAACCATGTAGTCACATGGTACATCTTGGCTCGAGGCCACAAGAGCTGGTTTCTCCCTTCTTCTTTTCCACCTTTTTGAGCCGAAGGCCTTTGATTCAAGAATGCTGTTTACTTTTTCAGGTACAGGTGGTATTAGCAATATCCAAGGCCAACTTTGATTTTAAAACATTGATACACAAATACTGCACAACCTAGGAAGGGTACGTGCCAACACACACACACACAGACACAGACACAAAGGGCATTCTGACAGCATCTTCCTTGTCGAAAGCAAGGTGACTGACACCCCCAAATACTTCACAAGGGTTTGTCATGATACAAGGCAGACAGAGGCACAGACAGGGGTTCCCTGCAGCAGGGCTCTGAGGGTTGGCTTGACACTCCCCACCCCACAACCAACTGCGGCTGTTCCTCCCTCCCCGAGCTCTGCTGCTTGCCCATTCCCTCTCCCCACTTCCCCAAAGGCTATAAGGAATTCCAGCACCAGGGTCAAAGCAGCTCCTTCCCTAGGAGTGAGGGGCAGAGGTCACGTGGCACACAGTGATGGTGGTCAGGAAGCAGGGACCGGACGGCAGCAGCTGCCACTGCGCGAGGCACTGTTTGGTCTCCCCTGGCAGGGCAGCTTGCTCTGGAGCTGTGGTGAGGACTTATCTCCCCGGGGAAATGAGACGCCCGAGCTGCACCTGCCAGTCCCTGAGTCCCGGGGTCGGCCACCCCCTGGTCCCTGCGAGCCGTGGGGAGGCGGACCGGCAGGGGAGGAGCTACCGATGCAGCCTAAGAGGGCCAGCCTGGCGGGCTCGCTCGCCCCGTGTTCTAGCTGAGAGGCATTCTATGCCTCCCTGTGCAACCAAATCCCTGCAACCCACTGGAGGCGGCGCCCGGAGCCTGCGAGCACACGTGAGGAGCCAGGTCCGGGTCGACAGCTCTGAAGGCTCGGCCTGCCTGGCCGGTGTGTGGTGTGTGCAGGGGAGGGCGGATGGAGAGAGATGGGCGGGCGGGCGATCGTGGGGTCAGGAACGGTCTACCTGCTCCACACCAGGGAAGGACAGGCAGGTTTTCCCTTTGCAGGGAGAAGAAAACAACCCAAGATCATTCAGAGCTGTAAACGGATAGTGCACATTTTCTGTTGTGACCTCCCTCTGCAGAACTTAAGGCAACAGGGAACAAAGACGAAGGCAGGCATTTCCTGAAGGGCCCGTGGCTCCTGTGGGGACGCTGACACACACAAACACACAGGCGGACGGGCCGTGTCTGGTACCCCCCCTCCCGGACAGAGTAAAGATGTGTCCTCCCAGAGCTCTGCCCAGGGGGGTGGACCAGAAGCGAGAGGAGGAAGTGGTCCCGATGAGAGGCAGGGACTGGCTGCCCCTGGCCGCAAGGCGAGGCTCCCGGGAGAGCCATCTGCTCCGCTTTGGTTTACAGCTGTCGCAGAAGCACCAGGGAACAGCTTCGTGAGAAGTCCCATCCACAAAGGTCAGATGTCATCAGTCACTGTTCTCCAGGGCAGACATCCCCTGCTTCCTTCCAAATAAAGTGCAGATGGTCGAAGGGTACTTCTTGGTCTATCATCTGCCGGTTTCAGTCAGCAATGAAGAAGAAGAATAAAAAAAGACGCCCCTCTGGTCTACATATATATATATATTCTTTTTTTTGTAATAAAGCCACAAATATAAAACTTTTAGACGGAGGTCTCAGACTGTAAGCGAAGGACAAATTTGTGAGACTTGGGGTCTATGAACTCTTCAGAGAGTACAATGAACGGGATTTTCTTCACATTGACCACGAGGCTGAAGTCCAAGCATTTGAGGACGAAAACGATTCCATCCCGTAATCCGTTCGTGACGGCCTCCTCGCTGACCAGCCTCCACTGCGTAGAGAGCCAACGCTCCTTGTCATACTGCAGCGTGGGGCCCGCGCTGAGGTAACGTTCCAGAAAGGCCTGAAAAAGAGGGGGAATGGCCATCAGGGAAGACTCCCCCAGGCCCACGGCAGTGCCGCCAGGGGCCTGTCCACCTTGCAGCCATGACAGTGTGTCCCAGAAAACCAAGATGGCACCCAGCCTATCGCACTGTAACCCCATAGGGAGACGCTGCTGGGTAGGGAAGCCTCCTTGGACATCCTCATTGGATGCACACCAGAGGCGGGGCAGGCGGGGGGATGGGTGGCAGCTGGCATGCGCATCTGCCAAGGCTCGGCCCCACCACACGTGCCGCCGCATGTCCCTGGGCTAGGTCTGCCCCCCTGCGCACTGACAGCTCCTCAGTGCAAGGGCCAGCCCAAGGGACACTGGGAAGTGTAAGCTGAACACAAAAGAGGATACACTCGCACGCTGGAAACTGCAATACTACTCTTAGGTCGTACGACTGTGGACAAGATACTTTCCTTCCCTGGAAGTGGAGACGAAACCCAACCAGTGTGGACAGTGATCTCCCGTGGGGACCAATGTGCCCTGCCCCTCTCAGGGGCCCCTTGCTCCAACAGTGCTTAGCTGCTTAGCTCCTCAGTTCTTGGACAGCAACTCCCCTCCCCACCCTGGCCCCAAGTGGGGTCCACATGCACTGTTCCTCCTAGGCCTTTTAGGAGGCCTGCACCTCCGGACAGAAGAACACACCCTCCTCCAAGTGCTTATAATCGCCGGCCTGACTCCCGTGTGACATTTTACTTTGCTAACAATCACTTGGACTCGTGTGTCTGTCCCCCACACTGGACTTTACCCTCCTGGAGGAGGGAGCTATTGTTTAAATGTGAATTTTTCCAATGTACCTGGACACACTAGAAGTTCAAGGGTGCATTAAATCAATACATACACTGATTAAGCTGCAAGAAAAGAATGAGCCAGTAACTGCGGCAGGATATACTGGGATATAGCACTCTGGTCCTAGACACAGAATGGTTTCTGTACCTTTCCCTTCCGTCTGTAGCTCACTCCTGCTGCTAAGTACATTATTTCTTATCTGTAAGCCTATATTCTAAGGCGGGAAGGAACAGGCCTACCTAAACACACTTCTAATATAAAAATAGCTCTTAAGGGGGCATCTGGGTAGCTCCGTCGGTTCAGCATCTGACTCATGATTTCAGCTCAGGTCATGATCTTATAGTTCATGAGATAGAGTCCCTACTAAAGATTCTCTCTCTCCTTTGGGGCACCTGGCTCAGTCAATTAAGCACCCGAGTTTGGTTCAGGTCATGATCTCACAGTTCGTGGCTTCGAGCCCTGCATCAGGCTCTGTGCTGACAGCTCAGAGCCTGGAGCCTGCTTCATATTCTGTGTCTCCCTCTCTCTCTGCTCCTCTCCTGCTCACACTCTGCCTCTCTCTCTTAAAAATAAACAAATGTTAAAAAAAGTTTTTTGAGGATTTTCTCCTTCTCTCTCTGCCCCTCCCCTACTCGCTTGCTCGCTCTCTCTCTCGCTCTTGCTCACAAAAAAGAAACACCTCTTGTGAATCATAAGAAAAAGAAACAACTCAGCAATTAGAGACACGAAATTAATAAGATAGTTTATAGAATATTCATAGAAATTAACCGAATAAAAAGATGTTCTACCACATTAATAATTCAAGAAAAAGGAATTAAAATGAAAAATATTTTTTTTCCTCTTATGTGGGCTATGATTAAAAAGAATGGTAACACCCAATAGGTCAGTTGTGTGGGAGAAATAAATAATCCTATCCTGGAGGCAAACGTGAAACATAGCAACATCGCTAGGAAGGACAATTTGGCAAGATCTGTATCTTCCTTCTAGCTGTTCTTCTCCCAGAAATTTATCTTTCAGAAACAGTTGCACAGATGCACAAAGACTCTGTAAAAAAGATCTTTGCTGCAACCCTGTTTAGACCAGGGGTTGGCAACATTTTCTCTAATGTAAATATTTTCAGCTTCACCAGCCACCCGCTGTCACAACTGCCCGGCTCAGCCTGTGAAGAGAGAAAGCCGCCAGCGATGATAGGAAAATACAGGGCGTGGCTCTGTTCCAATAAAACCTGATGAACGAAAACAGCCAAGCCCTGGTTTAAACCAGTGGAAGATCTTCATCCAAATGTGCATCGTAAGCTAGTCAGTGGAATAAGACGCAGCCGTTAAAGGAAGGAGTCAGAACTGCAGGGAAGACGTCTGCGAGTGCGGGCATGGGAAAAGACCAAGAGGTCGTTTTAAGTGAAAAACTCAAGTTTCCAAACTGCATGTGTGTGTGCGCGTGTGTGTGCGTGTATAAGCTCCCGTTTGTGGTTTGCTTTTATTTTTCCACTTCTACTTTAGACACACACACACCCAGACACACACACACCTCTGAAAGCATACATACTGACTCCTTATCACTACGAACCATTTAGGGAGGTAGAATGGAAAGTTCCCTTTGCACATTATATTTTTCTTTAATGCCTGGACTTCTACACAAAGAGTGTGAAATGATTTTTTTTATCAGAAAAAGTATACATCTTTGTTTCCAACGTTTGTTTATTTTTAAGAGAGAGAGAGAGAGACAGAGCATGAGCAGGGGACAGGCAGAGAGAGAGAGAGAGAGAGAGAGAGACAGAATCCGAAGCAGGATCCAGGCTTTGAGCTGTCGGCACAGAGCCCGACGCGGGGCTTGGACCCATGAACTGTGAGATCATGACCTGGGCCGAAGTTGGACACTTAACCAACTGAGCCACCCAGGCACCCCAAAAGTATACATTTTTAAAGTGAAAATGAAAGCGACCAGGGAAGTAAAAAATCTTGAAAAAAAAAGGAAAGTCTTCTCTTCTACATGGTATGAACCTTCACTTTGCCTGTGCAGACGTACTACACTCACTGCAACGTCCTGTTCATACTTTCTTGCATTCCATATTTTATAACTTAACGTTCTAACAAAGATTGTTCTATTTCTAACAGGTGATATACTATAATTTATAAGCCACTGTTCTACTTTTACATTATGGCCAGTTTGGAGTTATTCCAGATTATTTTGCAAGAATCACCTTCATGTACATCTGTGTGTATATCTGCGTGTACTGACTACTCTTTCTAGGAGAGGAATTAGTGAGTCAAAGGAAATGGAAACCCTTACAGAGCTCACTGAAGACTTCTGTATCGCTTTCCTGCCGGTCCCTACTGGTGAGGGACAACACAGTCATGTGCTGCACACATGTAAGGCGACACGTGCACATGGCCCCTGATAACAAATGCCACCGAACCTCTCATCCACGCTATATGCCAAGCTCACTTACTCCCTCCCTTGTGATTTACACATCATGTTGTCTTATTTCACATAACTTTCACACAACGACCCAATCGGGTGGATGCTACCACTGTCCCCATTTTATGAAAGGGGGAACAAATGGACAGTGACTTCTACAAAGTCCGAAACCAATCAGTTGGTGGCACCAGGATCTGAGCTCCCCTCCGTCTGATGCCAGGTCCTTTGCGAGCCCTCACTCTATTCTGTCCCCCTGACCACACCCCTTCTCTTAGATACACAGCCGTTTCCTCCAATATCCCTAAGAGGATGGTCTCATTGTAATTCAAAAGGCCATTCAAGTAAAACTAACTCCACGACACCCCAAATGCCTAACAGGGCGCCGGCACTCTTCCCTCCACTGACAGTCATGTAGTCAGTCCTCACCACACAATGGGCTCTGTTTTAAGCACTTCCTACGAACGAGCTCTTTGCATTCTCAAAACGACCCAATGAGGTAGGTATGGACTCTCAGCCCCAACTGAGGAGAGTAGGAACATGAGGCACAGGGCCGTTAAACTGTTGGCCCAAGGTGACTGGCTCACTGGCGGAGAACCCCCAGGTGAGGAGGAGTCAGCTTGGCTCCGGAACTCATGGAGTGCCTTTAATGACTACCTATGCTGGTTCTAAGTAAGAGTTTTTCCTCTGCTTGAATCTAGAGGCTGTCAAAGGGGCTATAAAAAACCAGTCGCACCAAAATAATATGAAGGGCGAGGGAGAGTTCTCAGGAGTGGGTGTTTGAGAGAAGGCTTGGGCTGTACCCTTCCCGGGCACAGCCGACAGTGGGACCGCCCGGGCTCAGGGACGGGTGGCACCTTGGGGGTCATGCTGTTGGTGATGCAGAAGGCCAGGTGCTGCAGGATGCTCTCCATGCTGTGGTAGTGCTGCTGCCGAGTGGTGCGCAGGTACTTCTGCAGCGCCCGGGCCATAGAGGGGAAGATGGCCTGGGCGGCTTCCCGGGGGTCCATCACCTCCCCCGGGGCCTTCTGCTGCTCTTCGGCCTGGAGGCGCTGGATGTGGATGAAGGCCTCCTCCACAGCCACCACCAGCCTGGGGAGGCAACGGACAGTCGTCAGGACGGGGCCCGAGCAGAGCGGCACGGAAGGGCCTGCCTCCGTGGCCCAGCCTGCCGCTGGCTCGCCCAAGGCTCACCTCCTCCGCTGTCGCCCAGATGGCGGGGAGGGGGAGAGAGGGGAGAGAGGAAAGCAGGGGGCACAGGGGTGAGGAGGAAGGAGCCCTGGAACTGGGGGACGACCTCTGTTCTCAATTCTGCCCCTGATTTGCTTAGGGGCCTCGCTTCAACCCTTCCATCGCCACCACGAAGGGTTAGAGGAAAAGACCTCTGAGATCCCTCAAACTGGCCACACGAGGCTCTGCACACACTGACAGGTGGCTGGAGGTACAGGAGCAGCCTTGCAAGAAGAATCAGAGCTGTATCCCCCTTGATCCAGCCACCCACACCAGCAGCCCCAAAGGAGGAGGGGGGGCGCGGGGAAAGGACAGAAAAGGCCCAGCATCCATGATGGAAACCAGTTTTGCCCACTTCCATTCACACGATCAGAACTTGAACACCAGCAAGGGCCTGGGGGTGGGGGAGGGGGCCCAGCAAAGCGGGGGCCGTGGCCCAACAGCTTTGGCGTCAGCTGGGAATCTGTAAGACGTACGGCTTCTTGGGACCCCGTCCGGCCCCACGGAATAGTAAGTCAGTCACTTGTGCAGGTGGGCCCCGGAACCTCAGATCTGCACTTTAATGAGCCCTCCTGACGGTGCTGAATTACGAGAAGCACTGGGATGGGATACGCGCCTAAGGCTTGAACGTGTCACATTTATACACTGAGATTTCATTCTGGTGGTAAAAAAGTAAATTAAAAAATAGAAAGTCTACTATGACAGGTCTCAGGGTCGAGGGGAGGACAGACCTTGCTCTCCGCTTCTTCACCCGCCGCTCGTGCTCGGCCTCTTCATAATACAACTCGTTGTGGCTGGAGTCTCTGCGCCGTGCGGCGGCAGCGATCATGGCCCGGGACTGACCGGTGGCATTGTTACTGGGGCCTTTGGGGAAGGACAGTGGAGGGGGAAGAAGGGTTTTAATGTCATGGGGCTGCAAAGTAGAGCAGAGAGCCCGGACCGTGGTCAGTCAATGCTGCCCACCCATCCAACCGCACATACACGAACCTCAGACGAAACTTCCCAGGAGGGTGGCCCGAACTCCTGTACTCATGTTCAGGGCGCTCCTCAGGGGAAGGAAACCTCCCCCAAGCTCCGTGTGATCAGTGGAAATGGAAAAAGAACTCAGGAGGAGATGAAGAACACTCGCCAATTAAAATGTTGGCCAGGGGAGCCTGGGGGGCTCAGCTGGTTAAGCGTTCGACTTCGGCTTAGGTCATGATCTCACGATTAGTGGGTTCGAGCCCCACATCAGGCTCTGTGCTGACAGCCAGCTCAGAGCCTGGAGCCTGTTTTGGATTCTATGTCTCCCTCTCTCTCTGACCCTCCCCTGCTCACTCCATCTCTCTCTCTCTCATAGAAATAAATAAAAAACATTAAAAAAAAAAAGTTGGCCAAAAACCACACACAGAGTATGCTGAGGATGCTACTCACCATCGGTTACATAAAGTTTCAGTTTGGCCATAAAGCATCGCTGGAACATCATGTTTCAGCAACAAGGCAATGAGAGAGAATGAGACACACGGGGAGAGCAAGGACAGAGAAAAAAAGAAAGTCAAGGGACATGGAGACATGGATTATGTACAAGACAAGCCATGCTGGAATGTCACAGTGGTTACAGTGTTTATTTAAAAAAAAAAGAAAAGAAAGACTTGAGGACTGGTGTATGGCCCGTCTGTTAATACAGACTTAGAACTCGAGCCTGTTCCCACCTGGCCACAGATCACCTTAGCTTTTCAGAAGGACAAGGCAGATCACACGCTTTCTTCCATATCGACTACTCAGTTAATGACTTGGTTTTCACTCGTGGGAATTTATGCTAAACTTTCAGATCACAGGTGAAATTTACCAACCCTCTGGGAATCCCACCAGAGTGTGTATCTCACGAAACTACCTTCTCCCGCCAAGATGGGGAGGGTATCGCCACTAAAAACCGACACCATCCATAAACCACTCGGCTTGCTAACAATATGACCCTCTTCCGGGGTCTGTAAAGCTCTTGCCCTGACCCAGGGCACTGAGCAAGAAAATGACACTGTGTCCTGTTTCTTGCACTTAGCCATCTGATAGCTCTGACGTCCCCAGGCTGGCTTCTGGCCTCCCGCCACCCGCTCGGCCCCAGCTCCTGGCCAGGATTGAGAAATCCCTGTAAGTGTCTCACCAGATGCCTCAACTACTTACTGAGAGTTACTGACTTCACGGATCTAGGGAACTGAGTCTTTGGGTAACTTATCCAAAATCTCAAAAGCAGCTTTCCATAGGTGTTCCCAGCAGGAGGCAGGAAACACACATCACTATTGTTTTCAATCAGAAAATCCCAAAATGAATGGACCTCCCACATGTGTAGACTGTAAATCAACATTCCTTTGAAAATATGTCTGCCTGCAGAAAGAAGAGAGAGAGAGATGGGAAGGAAGGGAGGGAGGGAGAGGAAGGGAGGAAGGAAGGAAAGAAGATAGGAGGGGAAGGGGAAAGAAAAGAAAAGGGAAAAAAGCAAAACAAAGCAAAAAAATTGTTCTGAACGGAGAATGTACCACAAAGACAGACACTGAGGGGAGGGACAGCCAAATGGATCCTAAAGTTTAAGCCCAAGAGTTGCCCAAATGTGTTCCCAGGATCCCCCAACCAGACACCATTTCAAGGCACGTACCATCTACATTGTAGACTTTCAGCCCGGCCATGTGCTTGGCTGCTCGGAATTTGGAGGCTGTTAGGAGATTGGGGTTATAGATGGTGAAATCTTTATAGTAATTTTCCAGAACCACCAGTGCTGCTCGCTGGATACTGAGAAAAGAGGGCAAAATTAATGCGATGCTTCTTTATTGAATAAGCAGGTCCTGAGTGGGGGAAAAAAAAAAAAAGAAAAAGCCCTCTCCTGGAGTCAGGTAAAACAGCAGGACACCAAGGGTAAGCTGCAGGAGTCGTAGGCTCCCCGTTTGTCTCCAGGAGGAGAATTTAAACGTGAGACTGAGTTCCGTCATCAAGGGGCTTCTGTGCCTTCTCCCACATCCCACTGCAGCAGCAGCTGAGAAAGGAAATCAGTTATAACTTAGACCTGTTTAGGCTGCACGGAACTTTCCCGTTTTTCTCAGTTTACAAAAGAGCAAAGTGAGGAACCCACTGTGGTCAAGAGCCTTACCGACGGTGGCAGGGCTAACGGGTGATGGAGCCCAGGGTAGATTCAGGTTCTCGGGTCTCCGTGCAGGGTCTGCCCCCATAAGCCCCATCGCCCCTGTTGTGAGGAAGGCTGGGTGTTCGTTTTTCTAGAGATCAGAGCCAAGTACAACCACCCGGGGCAGGGGGCGTGTGCAAGACGCGGGCTGCAGGAGGGCATGTGGGTGGCTCAGCTCGCAGTGCAGAGCCTGCTTGGGATTCTCTCTCTTTCCCTCTCTCTGCCCCTCCCTCATTCACACTCTCATAAAATAAATATACATACGTATAAATACATAAATAAATACGTGCCTGCTGGCCGCAGACACTAGTTAATCCCGTCCCTCCTCTGGGTTCCATCCTCTCTGCCCCGGGTCAGCTGGAGCTCCTGGTTTCAGAGGAAGCAAGACCCCTTCCTGAAGCCTCAGCTGAGACCTTGATCTTTCTTGCTCTACGAGGCCTCCTGCCCTTGGCCGCCTGCGGTCTCTGGCCCTTGGAAGAGGCGTACAGAGCAGACTCTCCCTGCGCAAGGTCAGGTCCCCCGGAGAGCAGCAGAGAAGGGGTAAGGCCAACATGTACAGGGTTGAGGAGGGACAGCATCCACACTCCCTCGTGGTGGCATCCTGGTCATAGAAGCAGGACACTCACCACCTCCAAGAGAACCCTGGGCAAATACGGCACAGATTGTCACACACACTGTCTGACTTCCACAATCATCCAAGGTAAGAAAACTGGCCTTCAAAACTCTCTGCCCAGGGACACCCGGGTGGCTGTCAGTTAAGCATCTGACTCTGGATTTCAGCTCACGCCATGGTCTTGCAGTTTGTGAGTTCTAACCCCATGTCGGGCTCTGTGCTGACCGTGCAGAACCTACTTGGAATTCTCTCTCTCTCTCTCTCTCTCTCTCTCTCTCTCTCTGTTCCACGGCTGCTCATGTGCACATGTACTCTTTCTCTTAAAATAAATAAACTTAAAAAAATAAATAATCTCAGGCCAGCACACAGCAGAGCGGAACTCCAATCCGGGTTACAAACCTCCAAACTATGTTCTTTCCTTGTGACACGTGGCACCGGTGGGACAGTGCACCTATGGACACCAACTCTACAAGTTTGTTTTATCTTGCCCGGCTTATTTGCCTTCCTAGCTCCCCGCTAAGTGGCTGAGATGACAAGGGTCACTTACAAGAGCCCAGGAGCCAGGACAGGGATGCCCTCCATTCCTGGACAGCCACCGTGACCCTTGGAGCGGCTGGGAGCTGTGCATCCCACAGTGAGACAACACAGCCCCCCTAACCTGTCTCTCCACTGGACACTCTGTCAGACCCTGGCTTGGGTCCCCTTGCTTAGCACAGAGTCTAAAAACGATCCAGCAGTCAATCAGCTAACCTCCTTGAGAGCAGAGCCATGGCAAAGCTCTCTCACTTATACCTGGACGGTGCCTCCATCAATGGTCTGCACTCAGTCACTGCTTCGTATCAGCCTCGCCAGGCATGCTCACAGGGGGCCGCGAGAAGCTGGCGAGACGAACCCTGTATAACAGAAGGAAGAGTCCTACGAGCAAAGGCACATTTTGAAGGCCCTAGTCATTCAGTTACACGGATGGCCGGTATCACTTCCACATCTGAGTGCCTATGTCTCCCCGGCCCTGGGAATGTAAGACAGGATGCGAGGAGCTGCGCCCTAGTGAGCCATGCAGGGAGCCCAAGCCCTGGGACAGCTGATGGGGACACACGTGGGTTGAAGGAGCACAGGGGCCGGCTTGGGAACACCCAGCCTCCCCAAGTAAGCCAGTGTCCCCGAGCTGAGGTTTTGTGTCCTAGGACTTAAGTCTGCTCGGTGGTTCTCCGGCTCGGTACAGCCCAGGATCCTCCTGTCTCTGGTATTTTCCGAAGCGGGGTAAGCACTTCTTCTTCACCCCCACCCCTCCATCTAGACACTCTCCAGGGCCTGATCACATGCATGCATGCACGCACACACACACACACACTCACAAACACGCCCTCGCACCCACGCATCCCACCTCCTGCCCCGTGCATTGCCTCTCTGGAGGCTCTGGGCTTGGTGCGGCCAGAAGTCCCTCCACACAGAAATAACGTTCCAGCTGCCGCACACCGACATGCCATGTGCAAATATTCCCTCCCCCATCACCACGGTGCGTGAAAAGTGAAAACATCTCTAGGCTCCAGGGTTCTGGCTGAGAATCAATTTCCTGATCAAGATGTAAAATGTCTGAGGCGACGCACAGGTTTATTCTCAGACCCATCTTCAAAGCGAACTCTCTGCTAGTTGCCGGGTTTGGCTTCAGACAGGGGCCTGGGGGATCCCGCTAACCCAGTCCGGGCCCACGAGGCAGGGAAGGCTGGAGGGGAGCCTGGTGGCCCGACCTCTGCACCCCGAAGCCACAGACAACGCGCTGTGCTGCCCGGAGAAGGGGGTCCACCCGTGCCAGGCTCTGGCTTCCTCGCTGGGGCATGCACGCCGCACCCTGCCTCCTTCTGTCCAAGCGGGGCAAACCCACAGCCTCCCTCGAAGCCCACTTCAGCCGAAGCCCAGGGGGCCCTGGGGGGTGCTCTGGGCTGGGGCGGGGAATACGGGACGGGAGCTGCTGACGCTCCCTGTGTGGGTCTCAGAGTCCTCGAGGACCTTTGCTCAGGAAAACCGTTCAAAACAAGGGGGAAAGCCAGGCAGTGCTCGCTTTCCCCCAGGACCATCACCTCCACAGAGGCCCCAGAGGTTTCTAGAAGCAGCCACAGACCCGGCCAGCCCCCACCTGCCCCTGGCTGACAAACTGACACAGGAGCTGAGGAACCCCACCGGAAAGCCTAGAAGTGGCTCTAAGAGGGTGCGTGCCCTCGTCTACAGAAAATGGTCTGAGCAGCACCCGACAGATCTAGCAACGCTGGGGTATAGGCAGGTCCACGTAACTAAAAGTAACACATAACTCAAGTGCCCAACTTCAAAAACATGCTTGTGGGGCGCCTGGGGGGCCCAGTTAAGTGTCCAACTTCGGCTCAGGTCATGATCTTGTTGTTTGTGGGTTCGAGCCCCGCGTCGGGCTCTGTGCTGATAGATCAGAGCCTGGAGCCTGCTTCACATTCTGTGTCTCCCTCTCTCTCTGACCCTCCCCTGGTCACGCTCTGTCTCTGTCTCTCTCAAAAATAAATACACATTAAAAAAATTTTTTTAAATGCTTGTGAAATCTGGATTAAAATCTGGGGCACCTGGGTGGCTCAGTCAAGCGATGAAGCATCCAACTCTTGATTTTGGCTCAGGTTGTGATCTCCCAGTTCATGAGATCAAGCCCCCTGTTGGGCTCTGTGCTGAGCGCAGAGCTTACTTGGGGTTCTCCCTCTTTCCTCCTCTCTCCTCCTCTCTCCACCCCTTCCCTACTCATGTGCACAAAATAAACAAACTTGAAAAAAAAATCCAATATGCCTTTTTCCACCTTGTTCAAGAGAGTAAGCTACACATGACTTAAGCCTTGTTGGTGACTCAGGCTGAATGTTTCATGCATTAGTTATGAGTTGTGCCACATACATAGCCCAGTGAAAATGTCCTGTCCCCATAGGAGACAGAGGCCACCTGTCCCCATGCCACATGTTGCAGGGATGTCTGGGTACAGAAGGCTGTTTCTTCATGTCTTTTCTGTATCTCCCTGCCCCCCCCGCCCCCCCCGCCACTGTGGCTATCAGATTCCTTCCTAAGGGACATCAACTTACCTGCCTCTGGCAATCATCTTTCTGTTCTCATACACCCTCAGCCTGGGTGTAAATAGAGAAAAGGGCTTGATGGACCCAAGTGAGGAACTCTGCTCCAGCTAAGTGATACCCACGATGGGCACATGAGTCTGTGGTCTATTTCAATGTGAAGTCTAAGGTCTTTTTCATTTCTATCCTGTGGACTGAATGAGTTTGTCAGATAACTAACTGACTGCAGGTTAAAAGTAACATGTTGCTAATGTAGCATTTGGCTTCCAGTAAAGGGGACCACCGAGGGGACACCCTGCAAGGCACCCAGCACTGGCCTCAGCCATGGCCCACAATGCCAGGATGCGGGAGCATCCTTGTCCTCACCAGTGTTAAGGTTCAGGATCTTTCCGCCACTGTTCTTCACCATCTTCAAACGTGGGGGCCTTCCAAGGTCAAAGCAGGCTCAATTTCCTTGAGGACACCTTTCCTGGCGCTCTGGTCCCACAGATCTGTCCCTGAGTGTGCAGCATCAACAGCCACCACACAGGACCTGCGAGGTTTTCAGGCATGCTACCCTCCCTCCTTGGCAAGGCCATCAAAGTCCCCAGCGCGCTAGGGACGCCTACTACGACCTTCCCCAAGTACATAGTCGTACTCACTGGCTCAACGGCTCCTGGAGGAATCCTCAGAATTCCAACAGGCATAGGGTTGGTCCAAAGTATTCATTTCGTGAAACCGTGGGGTTCCCTAGGCAACAAGGGCCTCGGAGATGGAGAGAAGCAAATCCTGCAACTAGTCCCAGGCGCCAGACCAGACCGTCTCTGGGGAAGGGCGGGGGTGGGGAGGGAGGGTGTGGGCAGGAACAACCAAGTTGGCGAGAAGCTCGCCATCTCTCCTATCCCCACCTTAGTCCAAGAACCAGTAACCTGATCAGAGAGCCCCTGTGCGGAAACCCCGTATCACAGGCAGGTGGAGCCCGATGTGCAGGTTGCAGACACGGCCCCACCAAAAGCCCACGGCAAGGGCCTTCCTCCCTCACCCCCAAGGTAGAGAAGGCAGAGCTCAGTTCATACCGTGTCCCAGCACAGTCCCCTACACTATGCATCACAATCCAGAGAAATGCCCCTTCGCAGCACACATGGATCTGTGGGAAACAGTGTGGAGACAGGCAGAGCTGTAACAGAACTTCCCTCAAACCTGCGCATAAAACACGGGTAGGAACGCCAGATGCACGTGTGATAGACCACACAGATGATGGGATATTTAGGACCAGAAGAACTGACAGGCCAGCAATGGATCAGCACACGCATCTGAGGCAAATCAACAGCCACTTTTATTTATCTTTTTAAACATTTTTTATTTCTATTTTGAAAAAGAGAGGTGGGGAGAGAGAGAGAAAGAGCGCTAGCAGCAGAGGGGCAGAGAGAAGGAGAGACAGAATCCCAAGCAGGCTCCGTGCTCTCAGCGCAGAGTCTGACGCGGGGCTCGAACTCACGAATTGTGAGATCACGACCTGAGCCGAGATCAAGAGTCGGACCTTAACCCACCAAGCCACCTGGGCACGCCTTGCCTTCCTGGCCTATTTCCTTTTCAGGACAAAGCCATGGAACGAGACGTGTTGTACCCTCTGGTCTCACCAGCCTCGAAAACATTTCCAGTGTCGCTGACGAATGTCACGACTACCACGGAACAGAGACAAGGGGCTCACCTGTACTGCAGCAGACACAAACTCCTCTGTACAGCGTTCACAGTTTAGCTCGTAAGAACCTGGAAGACGTTTCTGAAAGATGAATTCCGAAAACCCAAACCCAAACCAAAGTAATGTCTTGCACGGCCGTTCTGTGCACATCTACAGGGGGAAACTGTGTGCACAGAGCAACTGGCACCGGGCTCTGACCCCAGCCAATGTGGCCCATGGCTCTATCGTCTATTCTTGGACCTTGAACAAATTACTTCATTCCTCCAAACTGCTGATTCTTTGTCTGCAGGATGGGAAGCGCAATACAGAAAGCCCTGCTAGGTCCAGAAGTGGGCTCCCAAATCTTAATGTCTATGAAATGTGTCACTGAGAGGTCAATGGAATGATGGGGGCAAGCCTGGTATGGGCGCCAGTCAGAAATTCCAGGGTCGGGGTGCCCAGGTGGCTCAGGTCATGATCTCACAGCTCAGGAGTCTGAGCCCCACATCGGGCTCTCTGCTGGCAGCGCAGAGCCCGCTGTGGATCCTCTGTCTCCACCTCTGCCCCTCCCCTGCTCTCTCCCTCTCTCTCAAAAATAATAAACACTAAAAAACAAAAAATCTGAAAAAAAAAAATTCCAGGGGTACCTCGGTGGCTTAGTTAGTTAAGTGTCTGATTTCAGCTCAGGTCATGATCTCACGGTTCGTAGGTTTGAGCCCTATGTCAGGCTCTGACAGCTCGGAGCCTGGAGCTTGCTTCAGATTCTGTGTCTTTCTCTCCGCCCCTCCCTTGTTCATGCTTTCTCTCTTTTTCTCAAAAATAAATAAACATTAAAAAATTTTCTTAAAAATTCCAGGAACAGAGGGTAAGATCCAAATATGCTAGGATCTGGCTGAAGTCTGGTGTCACCTGCACTTAACTCCTGGGCTTATATATCAATGAGGACAAATATAAATTCTATGGCTTTCCAAGACTTCAGAGTCAGTTGGCATTTAGGTTGGAAAAAATACCAGAGACTCGGGAGCCTACCCTCTACTTTCTTACCCCCAAGGAGTTACTTGCCTGGTTTACGTGTTTTGTTTTGTTTTTTTAAGTATATTTATTAAGGGGTATCTGGGTGGCTCAGTCAGTTGAGCATCTGACTCTTGATTTCAGCTCAGGTCATGATCCCAGGGTCATGGGATTAAGCCTCGCATCAGGCTCTGCACTGAGCATGGTGCCTGCTTAAGTCTCTCTCTCTCCCTCTCTCTCTCTCTCCCCCCCCCCCCCCAGATTGCGTGCTCTCTAAAATAAATGAAAAAAAATCTTTACAGTTTATTTATTTTGCGAAAGAGAGGGTGTGCCCATGCATGAGTTGGGGAGGGGCAGAGAGAGCATATCCCAAGGAGGCTCTGAGCCCAGCGTGGGGCTCAGACTCACACACCGTGAGCTCATGACTGGGGTCAAAATTAACAGTTGGATGCTGAACTGACTGGGCCATCTGGGCACCCCTTCAGGTATGCTTCTAAGATTAAATGAGATACTGTATTCCAAAGTACCTGGCCCAAAGTCAATGGCTCAGATAAGGCAGTCCCATGAACTTATATGTCCGTGCGGGCTGGGGAGGCCCATCTGTCCCCATGTGCCCTTGCACTGTCCTCCCCACCATGAGGGCACTGCCACAGGAAATAAGGACAGACCCCTCTGCACAGCTTTCCTTAGCGATTTAGGCCCTAGAGCTGTGCTACTATTTTGTTTTTAATGTTTTTATTTTATTCTTGAGAGAGAGAGAGAGACAGTGCGAGCAGGGAGGGGCAGAGTGAGAGGGAGACACAGAATCTGAAACAGGCTCCGAGCTGTCAGTACAGAGCCCGACGTGGGGCTCGAACCCATGAACCATGAGATCATGACCTGAGCCAAAGTCAGACGTCCAACCGACTGAGCCCCCTAGGCGCCCCCACTACTGTCTGTTTTTCTGTGGCATTTCCTGCCAATTCTGGCCTCCTGCAAACCAGGCCCTGCTACCGGGAGGCATCCCAGGCACATGCTGTGAACGAGGAGCAGCCTCGGACTCAGGAGGCCCAGATCTCAAACCTGCTCCCGCTGCCCTGTGGCTCCTCACAGCCCCTTCCCTTCCTGGGCCCATTTCTCAGTCCTCAGAACCAAGATGGGCCGAGAGCACCTAGTGCTGCATGCAGATCTCGGGAAGGGCGGATGAAAGAACCACAGGAAAAGCATCCACACGTCACCAGGGAAACACAAACGGTCCCCTTCCTTTTTTTCTTTTTAATTTTTTTAATGTTTATGTTGAGAGAGACAGAGACAGAGAGCAAGCAGGAGAGGTTCAGAGAAAGGGAGTCACAGAACCTGAAGCAGGCTCCAGGCTCTGAGCTGTCAGCACAGAGCCCGACGTGGGGCTCAAACTCACGAACCCTGAGATCATGACCTGAGCCAACGACCTGAGCCCCCAGGCACTCAAGCCACTTCTTTTTAAACGTTCATTTGCTCCCTTTAGCTCTGTCAACACAGCTTTCTTCATGCGTGAAAAACGTGGAAGCATTTCCTACATGTTAACGCCCCACATACATGCCAGCGGCCATTACCCTGGTGACTGCGGTGTGTGCCGACAGGAAGGCACTAAGGAGGCCGTGCTCCAGTCACAGCAAAATCCGCAAAGGCTTGCTTTCAGGGCAAGTACTCATTACTCTACAAGCCAACTAAGGATGCTGACGCTCAAAAAAATCCTAACAACCAGTGTCTCCAGCACCATTCACAGGCTAGTATGAATTAGGAGCACCCACTAGATCCCAAAGACCCGGATACAGATGTAAAGAGAACCCCAGGAGGGTTAAGCTCCCATTGGCAGTGACCTACGGACTGTGACAGACCACGTGGCCAGGGGATGGGTGGAGGGTTTCAGGTGAAGATCTGCAGAGGAGGCCAAGTGGGATTTCTGAGTTAAGTCCTAAATGATGGATGGCAGCCATGCCGTGCAGATGATGGGCTGTAAAGTGAATTCCCGGCAGAAGGAGCAGTGTGGGTAAAGCAGGATCGTGTGAAACAGTAACAGCAACAGGGCCACGCTACTGGGTCCCAGGGCAGCTCTGAGGCTCCGCTGTAGTGGGGTAGAGGGTGTCGCCTCCCCAAGACCACGTGTACACCCGGGACCCCGGAATGGGATCTCCACGGATGTACCTGCAGTGAGTTCAGGGCATACTGGACTCTGTGAAGAAAAGGGGACGCACACAGAGAACGCCGCGTGAGGAAAGAGCGGAGACCGTGCTGTCGCGGGTGCAAACCCAGGAGCCGAGGCCAGCCAGCCACCAGACGCTGGGAAGACTGGGGAGGGTTCAGAGGTAGCATGGCCCTGCCAGGACCTAGATCTGAGACTCCGGCCTCCAGAGGGAGGAAGGTGATGAAGCCACCCAGTCTGTGTTCTACGGCAGCTTTAGGAAGCGAATGCACTGTATTTAGGGCAAAAGGGATGGAGGCAGGTAGCAAGCAGGACCAGGCTGAGATGGTGGTGAAGGTCAGAGCGGGGGACAGGGGATGGTGAGGCAGAGAGGGTGTGTGGGGAGGCGAGGGGAGGGTGAGCCAGCCGGGAAGACCAGAGGGTGTTAACCTGGGGACCAAGGCCTCCCTCTCTCCTATTTACTACCCTTAAAGGCATGTCTGATCTGGGGCCTGAACCTGGGGTCTTGGAGAAAACTCTAAACAGTTCGACGTTCTGTGAAAACTCCCAAAATTTGGGCGAGCTGGTGGATGCGACTCGGTTTTATCTGCCTGACTCTTCCCCACGAGAGCCAGCAAGACTGCAGCCCGGTGCGTGGGCACCGCTGCAGCCTGGACGTGGCAGTAACGCGCCTCTGGTGTGACCCAGAGTCGGGACGGTCTGCCGCCGAGTCCCAGAGACGCGAGATAATTAGCCCCCGAACGCCGCAGCCGCCTCCCCTGGGAGCCAGGCCCAAGAGCGTTTGCATCTCTGGGGCCTCCTGCCTTTTAATTAAAATGTTCATCCTGCGATTGCCTTTGGGGATGTGGCTCCCACGAATCCCACACAGGGAACAGGCAGCAGTCGGTGTGGGAGGGCGGGGCGGGGGGCGAACATGGGAAACAGCCTGTGCTTACTGACAGATCCAGACTGGACGGCAGGAAGATCTGGGCGGAAGCGGGGACTGTCACCACAGGCCGGTGGGACACACACTGCTGCCCGAGGTCTTGGGGTGGGAGGCAGATCACCGACCGTGACGGAGGCCCCGCAGTGGCAGCCCTGTCCTGCTGCCGAGCTCCCGGGAAGTTCCCTTCCGGGCCGCGTGGATTCCCGGGGGGGACCCCAGCCTGCGGGCCCCCCAGCCAGACGGAAGCTGTAGAAACCTAGTTCTCCGAATCAATACTTACGGGCTGGAAAGTGTCTCTGGCCTAGGCACCAAGACAGGGATGCCCACAAGCCCTGCACCGCCCCCCGCCAGGAGGTGGACACTGGAGGCCGGGAACAGCTCTAATCGGGTTGGTCACCAAGGAATGGCCTCTAAGTGCAGTCCGGAGAAGCAGCAGAGCCCCTCTCTCTGCAACTGACCGTCATCGTCCCCACTGCTGACAGAACCATCACTCTGGAAAATGCCCTCCCGTGCACCAGTCAGACCACCCTGCAAACATGGCCAGAGGAGGGACCGCGCTGTGGCCCCGGCAGGCATCTGGAGGACCAGAGGTAGCTCACAGCTGAATGCACCGGCCTGGTTCTTCCGGTCCAGGGGACCAGACAACAAACAAGGGTCCAACATGTCACCCTTCCCGGCTGCAATGCCACGATCCCCGGGGCGGTTCTGAGAGTGGCGTCAGAGCAGGTGACTCCGTCACGGCTGCTGACCCCCTGGAGGCCTTCCTGCAGTGGAAATGCTGGTGAATTTGAGATACGCCTCCCCGTACATGGCGGGGTTGGCTATTGCCAAGGTCTCCAAACCTGGAGAGTCCACGGCCCTGCTTCCGGGCTAGGGCTCGAACCCCACCACACCGCCACCTCCCTGCCCCATCCAGTTTGGGCTGCACCTGCCCGTCATGCCTGGGATGGAAATCCGGCTTTCTCACCGCTTCAAATTACTGAGCTGAATCATACCAGATAAACATCAAAGCTTGCTTAAGGCTCTCTACGACAGAGATCTAGATAGGAACTAAGGTACCTCCAGCCCCACCTAGGATGCTTGACTGGCATTCTTTTTTAATTTTTTTAAATGTTTATTTATTTCTGAGAAAGAGACAGAGACAGAATGTGAATAGGAGAGGGGCACAAAGAGAGGGAGACACAGAACAGGCTGTGGAGCAGGCTCCAGGCTCTCAGCTGTCAGCCCAGAGCCCAATGCCAGACTCAAACCCAAAAACCGTGAGATCATGACCTGAGCTGAATGAAGTCAGATGCTCAACTGACTGAGCCTCCCGGGCGCCCCTGGCGTTCTCTCATCCAGCCTCCTATGTCTCAGCATCGGTATCTCTGGCCTTGGGAAGAATCGTGGGAGCAGAGCATGAAAAGTCTGGAATTCTGAGGGCAGTCAGCCTGGCAAACTGGACCCATGTCGGCAGAGACGGAGCCAGAACAGGCACAGAGCAGAGCTGGGCAGCAGCTCTACAGGACAGAAAAGGTGGGCCTGGGTCCGTCTGCCTTCTTGCGTGCTGGCACAGCCTAGCCACCTGCGGCCCCGCGCGAAGGCCATCTACACCAGCTCTGTGTCCACGGGCTCCGTTGCCCTCGGTGCCTGCGCCGCATGAGGCTTGGCCCCTCTCGGGCTCGGAGCAGGGCTTATGGGCAGACACTGTGCGAGGGAAGGCTTCTCAGCTATGGCTGCGGCCAGGAGGCAGCTGTCTAACCACAGGGCTGCAGTGTCCAGCGCCTCACACCCTCATTACAGCCACTTCTAACAGGCGCCCCCGGGCCAAACCACGAACAGCAGCCCTCACAATTCTCCCACAGCAACGCTGATCTGAGCAAAACCTTTTCCACTCTACTCACCAGCTTTTATTCATTTTTATCCTTTGCTTTTTCAGGGGGTGGGAGTGGAGGCCGGCAAACATCTTTGCTGAAAAGCAGTTACACAAAACACACCTTTCTAAAAATGAAATTGTGCACGAAACCGTGATCATAAACGACATGGGCCAAAACCTCTGGTGGTCATTTAAAAAACATTTCCGAACTTTGCAGCCGATTGTCCTGGGTCCTCCCCAAACCATTGATGCTCGTCTTCTTTTTTTTTTTTTTTTTAATGTTTATTTTTGAGAGAGACACAGAGCACGAGCAGGGGAGGGGCAGACAGAGAGGATGCAAAGCAGGCTCCAGGCTCTGAGCTGTCAGCACAGAGCCCAATGTGGGGTTAGAACTCATGAGCCATGAGATCATGACCTGAAGCGAAGTCAGAGGCATAACTGACTGAAACTGACTGACCGCCCCCCCCAAGGTGCCCCCGTTGATGCCAGTCTTAAATGTGGGTGGGAGGGCCGGCAGCTCAGCGTGACAGTCAAATATGATCAATGATGTAATTACCAGCTTGGATGTCAGTTGACCCAGAATCACAGACAGAAGATTTCAAGGGGAGGTGGCTCTATCCTGGAATTACTGGAGTAACCCCAGGAGACTCTCCCTTCCTCACTGCTGACTAGAAAACTGAAGCGCATTCGGCTCCCACTCAAGCTGGGAGGATGCAGGCGTGAGCTGGCAAGGGACAGTATGAGCTGTCTCACCAGGGCTGAACTGCGCTCACTGAGCCCACCATTTCCTGGGGCTCTGTGCTGGGGAGTCACCAGGGTGTAATGTGCTTGACTTAGCTTGGGGCTGCCATAACCAAGGACTATAGACTGAGTGCCTTCAACAGCGCAAACTTATGTCCTTAGAGTTCAGAAGCCCACAAGTCCAAGATCAAGGTTCGGCTGATTCGGTTTCTGGTGAGAGCCGTCTTCCAGGCTTGCTGATGACAACCTTCTCATGATTTCCACACGTGGCCTTTCCTCATGAGCACAGGGGTGAGAGAGAGTGTGCAAGCTCTCTCTGGTGTCTCTTCTTCTAAGGGCCTGAGTTTTATCAGATCTATGCCCTCACTGAACCTTAATGACTTCTTCAGATACCCCACTGCTGAATAAAGCCACACGGGGTTTAGAGCCTATCAATTTTGGGTGACACAACTCAGTCCGTAACATTCCACCCCAGGCCCCTAAAATTCATGTTCTTCTCCCACGCCACATATACCCATTCCATCACAACAGCCCAGAATGTCTGGACTCCTGCCAGCACCAGCTCTACGTGCGAAGTCTCATCTAAGTACCAAGACTCGAAGTATAACCCACGCTGAGGCCAGATTCCGCTCCAGCTGTGAACCTGTGGAACCGGACAACCTAGCTGCTTCCAGTATATTCATGAGACAGGGAGAGGCTAGGCATTCCCATTCCAGAAGGGAGAAACTGGAGGAAAGGGTTGATGGGTCCCAAATAAGCCGAAAACCTAGCAAGGCCAAGTCCGTTAGGTCTTAAGATCTTGATCTTAAGGGTCATCCTCTTTGGTTCCACACTATACTCTTGGGGTCAGGGCTGGCCCTGCCCAGGCAGCTCTTGGCAGTAGCTCCAAGGTTGGGGACCCAACCTCTGAAGCCAATGAGGAAGCAACCTGACCCCTGGGCCTGTAGCGGGAGCAGCAGCCTAATGATCTCTGGACCATCTCTGGGGTCATTCTTCCCTATTCTTGTGGATAATAACGCATGTTTGCAGCCTTCTTTCAAGCTACACCCCTTCTCTGTATCCGTTAGACCCAGGTGACAACGTTTCTGCTGGGATAAACCCACCTTCCCATCTTTATTCTTGGTTTCTGATGGAAAGGCTGATCATATCCTGATTAAATCAGTCAGCGCCTGGCTGGCTCAGTTGGTAGAACACGCAACTCTTGATCTTGGGGCAGTGAGGTCGAGCCCCACGTCGGGTGTAGAGATTTCATAGATAGACAAACACAGAGAATTAAACTTTAGAAAACACCTTTGGTGTTGTTCTCTTCAGGGTCATTTTTTTTGAGATACTGGAGAGGCTGGGAATTTTCCAAAATCTTCAAGTCTGGATCGTCTTTTGCTTAACAGCCTTCCCTTCTGCACCGTGTCACCCTCTTGTCACATTTTACTGTAAGCAGTGAAGGAGGACCAAAGGTGCATCTTTAATGCCTTGCATAGAAATTCCTCAGCTGAGCATCGGGGCTTCTGGGTGGCTCAGTTGAAGCAACGGACTCTTCATCTCTGTTCAGGTCATGGTCTCACAGTTCATGAGATCAAGCCCCAGGTCGGGCTCTGCGCTGATGGCGCGGAGTCTGCTTGGGATCCTCTCTCTCCCTCTCTCGCTGCCCCTCCCCTGCTCCTGTGCTTGTGTGCACGCTAAGTAAATAAATATTAAAAAAAAAAAAGTATTAAAAAAATTCCTCGGCTAACGATCCAATTCCATGACTCCCAAGTTCTCCCTGCCACAGAACACTGGAACATGCTGGAACATGGACACAGCCCAGCCAAGTTCCTTTCCACTTGATAACAAAGATGATCTCTGCATCATTCTCCAATGACACATTTCTTGTTTCTGTCTATGATCGTTGGGGGTTGACACAACGGCTCCTTTCAACACAGCGACGCTACGACCACGCATGACCATAAACTTACACTGTTTGAAAAGCAACCTGCGAATCCTTTCTTCTTCTTTTTTTTTTATTTTTTAAATGTCTTTATTTTTTTATTTTGAGAGACCAAGACAGAGAGTGAGCAGGGGCAGAGAGAGAGGGAGACACAGAATCTGAAACAGGCTCCAGGCCCTGAGCTGTCAGCACAGAGCCCAATGCAGGGTTCAAACCCACAAACCGTGAGATCATGACCTGAGCCAAAGTTGGACAGTTAACTGACTGAGCCACCTAGGCGCCCCGAGAATCTTTTCTTTTAAAGCACAGGCGGTTCAATGGTCTGTAACCATACCCTTGATAAAACGGTGCAGGGTCGGCATCAATTTATATAAGGTACTCTCCATGCCAATGAAGGACGCATGCCTAGAAGCCCAAACAGTTCCAGCCTGGTGGCTGAATCAGATGAGGATCTCACGGAACCCTGGGTCAATGTCACCAGGCAAGGGCTCTGCCTGCTTCTGCAGCTCCGGTCTCTCTGCTGCTGACTCCCGGCTCCCACTTTTCCTCGATGTTCACACGCCTCCCTAGAGCAGCTCTCACCTGAAACATGTTACTTGTGGACTCGTTTGAAGTGCCGACGTTGGCACTTAAGTATTAGAACCATATGCAAAGAACAGGCAGACTCTGGGAATGAGAGCCCTCAGTGAACCAACCCTCTTATCTCCCTGCCTTGTGCCCAAGGAAGCCAGGCCTGGGGCTCAGACAGGCTTTAACAGGAGAATGCAGGGCAGGGGGCCCTGGGCTAGTCCCAGACCTGAGCCTTAGGACGCTTCTGTGACCCTGGGAACATAGAGGAGGCTAGCTACCCCGATGAAGAAACTACTCCCCCTAAAGGGCTCTCTGGGGAGGAGAGGATGGCAGACTATCTGGGCAGAGAAAAGCCCAGCTCCGGCTGATTCACCACGTGACCACAATCACACAGAAAACTCTGTTCAGAGCAGCCAAAGAACCTCCCAGCTGAGACCGGCCCATAAAACTGTGACAAATAATCGTGAGATAACACAAGGTTGCTCTAGACAACTACATTCCGGGGTGGCTTTGGAGTGGGGGGGGGGGGGAGGTCTTTGGGACATGTGGCCTACAGAAAAGTTAGAGTTTTGACCGAAGGCTCAAACCTACCGCTACGGTTTTAAGGTCCAGGTTCTGTGTGCTGACTGACTGAACAGAAGAACCAATGCACTACGGAATGGCTGCAGAGAGCCAGCTGGACATCTGTGACGATCCTCTCTGCACTCTCCCCTTTCCAGCCCTGAAGCTGAGAGTTCAACAGAATCACATCTTTAAAAAAAATAGCTAGCACCCAGGCCGGCCCATGGTGAGCAACTGAAAAATGCTTAGGCGTCCGTTCCCGTGTTCTCAAAGCAGCAGTGTGAACATGGACACATCTATCCAGATGCACTGCAGGGCAAAGTTAAGGATGTTCTGGCACCAGAGAGCCTGGTCTCAAACTCTGGCTCCCACAATCACAAGTAGCCTCTTCTTCTGTGCCTCTGTCCCTTCCTCTGAAGATGCAGATGACAGTGCCTGCCCCTTAGGACTATTCAGATTAAATGAGTTCTATGTTAGGAGCACAGAGGGAGTCTGGTACCCGGGAAGGACCGGGTAATTGTTACCTTCAGGCTTCATTGTAACTGCTGTCCTACATACCAGATTCAGGACAATTCAGCTGACTTCCGTGCTCCAACAGTCACAGTATTTGGCTTTGAAGATCTCAAAACTGAGGAATTATTAATTACGACAGCCAAATGCCATGTGTCTCCCTCTTCTGGATTTCTCACCAAATATGGTCAGATCAAAACTTCCTAGTATTTGGTGAAAGTCAGCAACTCATTGTGAGAGTGAGGTCAAAATAAGTGACCAGGGAGGTGTGTGTGCAGAATTGCAAAGCAGATGTGCGGGGAACCGGGGTGCTGCAGAGGAGGGGTGGGACCCCCCAGGAAGGCACAAGCATCTCTGATCCTGCAGCTCGGGCTCTACTCTAAACATTTTTTTAATGTTTATTCATTTTTGAGAGAGCGAGGGAGTGAGCATAAGCAGCGGAGGGGCAGAGAGAGGGAGACACAGAATTGAAGCAGCTCCAGGCTCTGAGCTGTCAGCACAGAGCCCGACGTGGGGCTCGAACCCACGAACCATGAGATCATGACCTCAGTCAGATGCCTAACTGACTGAGCCATCCAGGCGCCCCTGGGCTCTCCTCTGCAAAGGGCAGCAGCCCCATACTACCCGCAACCCCTCCCCCAACAGGGCAAGAGAGGGAATTGACAGCAGACATCTAACTCCCAGCCCCCCGCCCATCATTCCCAAGGTACTGGGCAAAGGTTTGTATGCATCTTAGTTCTACACCACAATAATCTTTTATTTTTCTGGAAGTTTTCCAGAAAACTCCATTCCTGCCAGCAAGCAGGGCCACTGTACCTCTTAGGGGAGCTAAAAAGAAGCCTACTTGCTTCAAGAAATGTAAAAATAGGCGTTCTTTTGACAACTCTCAAAAATAGCTCGGTCGAATCAAGAAAATCATCTTTGAGGACAAAGCAAAATCGACGAACTCACCGTGGCCCTGCACCTCAGCCCCTCAGGTCACTGCCATGGGGAAGGCTTTACATAAAGGGAAGGTGGAATGGACCGCATATCCACTGAGGAACACCTACGATCCTGACCCCCGGACTCGCTCTTTGTCTCTCTGCTTCCCCCAACCCCCCTGCTCCCACACTTCATAAAAGGGCTTAGAAGTTCTATTTATGGCCCCGTGACTCTTTCAGGCACTGCTGGGTTCAGACCAGATTTAGCCCAGGAGTCGGCGGGTGACTGAACCCACATGGTGCCAGCAGGGAGAGGTGCCAAGCCCGCTGGCCCAGCCTGGCTGGTGCAGGGGTGGCTGTCGCAGCCTGAGGCTCCAGTTGTGGGGATAGGCATCTCCCCCTACCCAGCCACCCCTCCCCCCCGCCCCAATGATCAGGGTCTCCACGTGAGGATCAAGAGGGCCTAACTGAAGGCTGGCAGAGGAGGAGGGCAAGGGCCGTGGAGTGAAGCCGAGAGGAAGACCAGGGCATCACCTCAGTGCTCTCTGCCCCAGGGCTGCAGGCAAGGGGCTCCCCTTGGGTTCCCGGGGGGCTGGGGGCAGCGGCTTTGGGGTGGGCAGGGAATGGCTGGGTAGCTGTCGCTCAGGTGAGGACCACCCGGAAGGGCACGGGTGGCCCTGCCCTCCCACCTGGGCCCACCCTGGGCTGCCCAGCCAGGTGGTGAGGTGCCCGGGCTGATGCCCATTTCCTGGACATGGCACAGGCATACCATCCGGTGTGCAGGGCGACCAGCCTCACAGGGACGGGTGAGGTGGGGGCTGTGGAGGGGAAGCCAGCCCCACCACCTGGGCAACCAGAGGAGAGACCGCTTCCTTGGCTCTTCCACCACCACCACCACCCCTGACTCCCCAGATGGGGTTCGCACCAATGAGGGCTGAGGCTAGCGCCGTGCCACTTGCATTCGGAGTCCCAAAGATCACTTGTCTCTCCTGTAGCCAGAGCTAGACTGCCCTCCACCCCTAAACCTTGGGCCCAACCCATCCTGTCCCGGGACATGCTGCCCCCTCCGGGCTCTGTCACTGCCATGGCCTTGCCCCCCCTGTGGTCCCCGCATCTGCACCTGGGCCGGGGTCAGCAGTGGTCCAAGTGCAGTGGCGTGCTGGCCTCGTGCCCAGGGACTGCATGCCCCAGGAGCACCGCAACAGAGCCCTGTGTGTCAGGAACCCTGCACGGGGCTGCACATGCGCACACACACGCACACACGTGCGCACACACACACACACAGCAGGTGTCCAACGCAAGCCTGCCATCACTCCCCACTGTAAAACGGGGGAAGCCAGCAAAGCTGAAGGAGCAGCAGCAGCTTACCTGCTTTCCAAGCCCCACGGGCATCCGCGAAGGACTCGGAACACAGGGTGGTGCTGGGCGGAGCGTGGCTCTGGCGCCGATGCCCTCCCAGGACCCGTCAGGATGGCAGCAGCTCGCCCCCTGGTCTGGGGGTGGCACAGGTGAAGCCAGAGGCCCCAAACAGGCTGTGTGCCAGCACCAAGCCTGTTTGGCGGTGAGAGCGAGCCCCTACCAGGGCAGGGCCACCTTCCTGTGTCCCAGCCAAGATGATGACAAAGTCAACTGCTCCAAGACCCGCCGAGGTGCCCCTGCCCACGCTGGCTGCTTCACCCGCTACATGACCATGGGCCCCAAGGGCCACAAGGGACTGGGTGCTCGCCACAGGCCGGGCAGGTTACACGCATCACCTGGGGAGGCAGAAGAGCTCAGCGGGACAGCCAAGTCCATCGTCACAGGCTATTGGCTCCCCGGTTGCCCTGTGAGTGCCGGCTGTATGCCGCGCTCCAGGCCAGGCACTGCGGACGCACTGAGAGGGGACACGGCCTCCGTGCTAAGCCCCTTGCTCTACATGTGGGAGGAAACACACAGAAAAATGGTCCCATACACACGGGGTGAGGCGTTAACTGAGGCCTGCGCATGACGACGGGGTGACTCCTACCCAAGGCCAGCCCTCGCTAGTCTCTACAAATCCCCCACTTCCTCATCAGTAAACTGGGGTGCACACTGCCCATGTCGAAGGGTTCTGTGAGGCCTAAACATGACAAAGTGCTTACTTCAAGATAAATGAAAATAAAACAAACAATGCACAATATGACCATTGCCTGTTTGAGTTCACCACCAAGTAGATTACGCACACAGATCTAAAGTAGGACACCTCAGTGTCATTCTCACTTCATCCCACGTATTTACATCCTCAAAACACTCAACTCTCCAAGTTCAGGGTCTCTCTCGCCTGCCCCTGATTCCCCACTAAAGGTTCACTTAGTGGATATATAATTTAGTGCCTGGACCAGGATGCCCCTGAGGGTGGAAAACAAAGGAAAGATGAGCCATTCCACCGGGACAGGGAGGTTAACCAGATGGAGCATTCCAGGCAGACTGGAGGCACTGGCCAATCCGTCCAGAGCCCATGGGCCAATTCCAGGGTCAAGGCCAGCCACCAACCCTCGGCATCCTGCCTCCAATACTGTTAGGTGCTGCCATGTTTGAGAGCTCGCCCAACAGAAGTTCAGCCTGGAGGACAGCCAGCACGTGGCCCCCCCCACAGTCAGGAGAGTCAACAGACATGGACACATGGACGCAACCCCCCGCCCCGCCCCCGCACGGGTCTTTCCAGAACCTCAGGGAAGGAGTCAGACGGTCTGGTCCTGGCACCCATCCTCATCCCCTGCCCCCCACCCCATGCTGTCTCCTGGCAAGCTGTGAGTCAGCAGCCCTTACCTCAGGTGTCCCAGGCTGTAGAAACGGGACTCGCCATCGGTGGAACGGACCACCTGCAGCGTGAACATGGGCTGCAGCTGCCTGAGCTCAAGCAGGACGATGGCCAGGTAATGGATGAAGAGAAGGGCATCCACGAGGGACACTGCATACTGCACGATGCCCTGGTAATTTCGGTCCCGAGAATCCAAAATGCGGACCCCATAAAACAGCCAATAGGAAACCACGAAAAAGAAGATGAGGACCGCCAGGAGGGCACGAAACACAAGCACCCGTGGCACGTCGGCTCTCTGCTTGCGGAAGAAGAGCGCCCAGGTCCCGATGAGCAGAATGAGGAGTTTGAATGCCACGGAGATGAAGAGCCCCTCACAGATTGTGCCACAGGGCTCCAGCTCGTCCCTCCACAGGATGGGGGGCAGCAGGATGAAGGCAATGGGGGTGAGGAACACTAGCAGTCCGAGGACCGAGGCCACGGTGAGGCCCAGGTAGCGTCTGCAATCCAGCCCCACGCTGTCCTCCATGTCCTTGCTGATCCTGGCAATGTCCTCCTGTGAGATGCTGTGCTCTGAGGTGCCCGTGATGGCCGTGGTGGTCTCTCCCCAGTTGTCATCCTGGTGGGGAAGACACAGGGAGCATGAAGAGCCACGGCAATAGGTCACTGGTAAAAGCCATGAAACCAGCATCTGGAGGCATGGTGCCCACAGAAGGCCCTCCTCCTGGAACCAGCCCACGCCCGCGGGCATCCTAGAAAATGGAAGCTAACCCTTTAAATACAGGAATTTTTTTTTTTAATGTTTATTTATTTTTGAGAGAGGCAGAGACAGTGTAAGCAGGGGAGAGAAAGGGGACACAGAATCTGAAGGAGGCACCAGGCTCTGAGCTGTTAGCACAGGGCCCAATGCGGGGCTTGAACTCACGAACTGCAAAATCATGACCTGAGCCGAAGTCGGAAACTTAACCAACTGAGCCACTGAAGTGCCCCAAAATACAGGGATTTTTTACTTTCGCTGTTTTCATCAGAATTTTTTCCAAGTATATCACATATCGACCTTCTCAAATGGAGGAAACGGAGTCTAACTTTTTGGTGGGTTTGTTGGGTGATCCTTTCCTATGATGCTGATTATCATTCCCCGTGCCAGAATCTCCCAATTGCGCTGTGAGACTAACATACGCGGGCTCACCTACAGCATAAGAAAACTCTGTGTTCTCTCGCCAATTCGCGGCTGGGTTAAAAGTCTGACGGAGTCCAGCTTCTGGAAGAGTGAGGTCTTATAATGCTGTCCGTCCAGCAGCTCTGAAGAGCCTTTGCTGCCATGCACAAATCACAGCTGACCTGTAGCTATTTGTTTTCAATATGTATCAGTGCCAAGCACTCCCTGACAATGTTTCTCCATGAGCAAGCAAGGCAAATTCAAGCACAGATGGACAGACGGCCAGGACAGCTTGAAATGTCCTCCCCAAACACACATGCTCACTGACACAGGGAATCTCCAGGGCACAGAACTACTAGACTATAGCAGGATGGCTTTGACTTTCTCGCCTTCTCTCTCTCTTTAAACTCTGAGATAGTTTCCAGTTGGAGCAACCATTCTCTGCGGTTACCAAGATCCAGTGGTTAAGATTTTCAAACGATTCTACTCTTTCTCCGGCAAGCCTGACTTCACCACAAAGGCAATGAGAAGCCACAGGGGGTCCAAAGAGGTTTCTGGCTCAGAGATTTGTGTGCATGATTTAACTTGGAAAGGAAGGAAGGAAGGAAGGAAGGAAGGAAGGAAGGAAGGAAGGAAGGAAGGAAGGAAGGAAGGAAAAGGAAGGGAAGGGAAGGGAACAAACGAACGAACAAACGAACGAACAGTCGGGTATAGGGACAAGCTGGGTGAAATTCGTGGGTAAGACACCAACTTCAAAAAATCTAGTGTAAGTTGATAGCTGAATCAGCAAGATGGGGCACATGACTGAACTACCTTAGATCTAGGAATGATCAGAAACCTGTCATCTATGAGTGGACAGGCTATGACAAGGACTGGTGGGCAGTGGCAATGGTCTTGACCTGGGAACAAACAGGTCTTCAACTTGGAAGGTTACAAGTATCCCATTCCATGAAAGAAACAATTCCCTAGAATCCACTAAGCCACTCTGTCTCTCTCTCTCTCTCTCTTTCCTCTCTCTCTCTCTCACACACACACACGGCTGAGGTAAGTATCAAATGGTCCAAGCACTCTTGAAGAAGGGTCTGGTAGCATTATACAAATTTCACTATACGCTTAACTGTATGATCCAACAATGCTAACCCAAGGTTTTATCCAAAATAAGCGAAAACACACATCGGCAAGAAAACCTGTGTAAGAATGTTCTTAACAGCATTATGCACAGTAGCCCCAAATGGCATACCTCAAATGTCTAGAATGTTATCAGGAGAATGGATAACAACCAGTAGTATATTCAGACAACAGAATATGACTCAGTGAAAATTTGAAAAGGATGAATTGCTAAAACACACCAGAACACGCATAAATCTCAAAATCATTATGCTGACTGAAAAAAGTCTGAAACAGAAGAGTAAGATCCCAATTTACATTAAATTCTAAAGCAGGCAAAACTAATCTACGGCCATAGAGATCAAAACAGGGTCTGTCTCGGAAAGGTGGGTGGGGACAAGAACTGACTAGGAAGAACATGAGAGAACTTTGTAGAGGAACAAAAACATATGTATTAATAGTGTGAGTTCTATGGGTTTATTCAGCTGTTTGAAATTCTCAAACTGTACACTTCAGAGCTGTTCATTTCTGTGGGTAAATTTACTTCAATTAAAAACAATCACCAAGAGGAGGGAAAAAATATCCATAAATTCAAAAATCAACAACTTGTGGGGCACCTGGTTGGCTCAGTCGGTTAAGCATCCGACTTCAGCTCAGGTCATGATCTCGCCGATCATGAGTTGGAGCCCAGCATCGGGCTCTGCACTGACAGCTCGGAGCCTGAAGCCTGCTTCGGATTCTGTGTCTCCCTCTCTTTCTGCCCTTCCCCTGCTCCAGCTCTGTCCCTCTCTCTCTCTCTCTCAAAAATAAACATTAAAAAAAAATAAACACAAAAAAACAACCTGTAACATAAGGTGAGTTCACAGCTGACATAAAATAACTTACTGTAACACTCTCAAAGAGAAGTATAAATATTCCATGTTCTGTCCTGGGCCCAATATTCAACTGACAATAGTGTGGAAGTACCTATTCCTAGTATCTTGTGGTCATTTTGTTGACGGCCACACTGCTACAGTTTATCCAGTCACCCCTTTTCCTGCCAGCATTGCTAACTCAACCCCCTGTATGTTTTGAGAACGGATGCACATCTGTGCCTAAAGAGCGTAGATGTCTGAGGGTCCGCTGAAGCTTGGGGTTCTTACAACAGAAAGCATCTAAGATCCTCTAATCTGATACCTAAAGAGCCCAAGGCCCACAAAGGTCACGAGTGCCCCTGGTCACAGAGCTACTGAGAAGTGCAGCCTCCAAAAACCGATGTCAAGGTCCTTCCCATCATATCAACTTGGTGTAAACACCAACAGCTGCCCAGTGGGCTCCAAGGCACAAAGAAGCTGCAAAGCAGAAACATCTTCACAGTGGGCGGCCAGCACCTCGGAATCCACACGCAGGGGGAAACTGATGCCCGGCAGCGCTTCAAGGGGGTTCAACCTTGGGATCCGCCCCAGGCATGCCGCCCTCCCTCCAGGATCCACGGCAGTGGGTGCGAGAGTACGTGCTGATGGCTGGGACTCATCACTGGACAGATGCCACACTCCTCCACGGCTGAGCTGTGGGTTCTGAAAGGACCTCGTGGGCCCCGCGGGCTCTTCCAGTTCCAGTCCGTCTGCCTGCTTAAAGATGCACGTATGTGCGCGCCTGCAGGGCGAGCCCACACTGGCGTACCTGGGGCCACGGCTATACGAGCATTTATTTCAAGAGCACTGGAGGGTATGCCAAAGTGTTTTTTTTTTTCTTTCTTTTTTTTTTTTTTTTAAATGTTTTATTTATTTCTAGGAGAGAGAGAGAGACAGCGTGAGCAGGGGAGGGTCGGACAGAGAGGGAGTCACAGACTGAAACAGGCTCCAGGCTCTGAGCCGGCAGTCAGCACAGAGCCTGACGCAGAGCCCGAACCCGCAAACTGCGAGATCATGACCTAAGCGAAAGTCGGACGCTCAACCGACTAAGCCACCCAGGTGCCCCTGCCAACGTGTTTCTGAGTGGCGCTCAGTTGTTGATTTAAATCAGGTGGGCCAGAGAGAAGCGCCCACGCAGCGGCTCTGAATAAACTGGCAATATTTAAGAACTGGGCGATTTCGCAGGAGATCTGGATTTCCAGCTCTTCTTAAACACCAGTCCACCCACATCCGCTGAACTCCTGTACTCCGGGCAGTAAGAGGTGTCCAGAGCTGGGGAGCCACCGTTCCTTGTGATGGAGGAAACGCGTTCTCCATTTTGCCACACGCCTCCGCCTGGACACTGGGGTGCTCCACGGGTTGCTGCTCGCCCCCAGTCTGCTTGATACACGTGCACCCCTGCTCCGTGACTCAGAGCCTCTCTCATTCTTCCAGGGTTGTTTTGCCTACCTGGCATCTAAGTGCCCAGCCCCTGATTTATTTCATATACCTCGTAGCGGTGCGTCTGGACTCTCCTAACCTCTTCTTCCCCACACCGCTCAGCGCTGCAGAGGCGGCATTTCCTCCCCTCTCAACCTGCTCCACTTAGGACCGAGTCTCCAGAGAGGAAAGCCTGTAACTTTCCCTGTCTCTGCCCCGTCATCAGCCCCGCGGCTGCTTTTCAACACCATACTCAAAGCAGGCCATCCAACCAGCTTCAGACCGGTCCCCAAGGCAGCCAATGTCAGGAAGGCCATCCTCAGACCAGCAAGAAACCAGCAGACACAGATAAACTAATTACCATGCTAGAAAAATAAAGATAAAACCCCAAGAGAACCTACCTGTGACATGACTTAGGGAAACACTGACTGAAAAGAGTCTTGATCAAGTGGCCGTATGTGCTTACAGACAGCCTCCAATCCTCACCTGAACTTCCTCCGTCCGGGTAGAATCGTTTGCCAGCAGGGGCTCTCCGGTGGGAGCTTGAATGGTGACAGATTTTTCTGACCCTCTGCCATCTTTATTCCGGGGTGACTTGTGTCTCTCTCGGTTTCTCTCCCTGAAAAAACAAAAATGACTGGTCAGCAGCTAGCGCGCTTATATCTACCACGTGAATCACCTCTCATCCAAACATATTACGGATTTGATTTTGAGCTTAGGAAAATTCTGCATGTACACGGAGCCACTACTCACCCAAGCCACCCCCTGCAAGAATAAGCTCATTTTTATTCCCTACTTAGTACTTTTTTCTTGCCATTTGAAGACCCTAAAGAAAGACTGTCACTCCACCCTCAATAGTGGCGTTGAAAATATACTTTTTGGGGCACCTGGGGGCTCAGCCGGTTGAGTATCTGACTTCAGCTCAGGTCATGATCTCGCAGTTTGTGAGTTCGAGCCCCTTGTCAGGCTCTGTGTTGACAGCTCAGAGCCTGAAGCCTGCTTCAGATTTTGTGTCTCCCTCTCTCTCTGCCCTTCCTCAGCTTGTGCGCTCTCTCTCTCAAAAATAAACATTAAAAAAAAATTTAATATTTTTTAAAAAAGAAAAGAAAATATCACACTTTTTCAAAGCCTAAAATTGTGAATTTGAGAACTTCTGTAGCTGAGGCCCGTTTTACTCTAAAACTGCTGACGTGACTTGTTGCTTACAATCTGCCTAAATTTATTCTCTAGGACTTTCTTGTGGGGACAATACTACAAAATGTTTACACTTTGGTCTATCCAAAAAAATCTGGGGCACACTGTCACCCTATACCTTTGCATGAGATGAGAAGAAAGGAAATTCGAACCCAGCACGAAGAAGCACTTACGTCTCATTCCTACAAATTCACACTGAAAGTCATTCTCGTAGGCTCTGGTTGAATCTGAAGGCGCCCAGAGGAACCAAGAGCCAGGACAAATGACACCAGGGGGATGCAACTGTCTGTGTGCGTACGCTGAGGCCTCCTACGGAAAACAGGCTGCTGCCTCATTTTACCCCAGATGCACCTCCTGGGTGGTTTCTTCCAGGGCAACCGTGAGATTTCAATTTCAGTGTTGAAATTACAACAGGGATCAGCCACCGCATGAAGCTCAGTGTGGTCACAACCCGGCATTAACCACCTGTGGAAACTGGTACTCCCGCCCCCATCTGTGAACAGTCCGACCAGGAGACCCCTGCCCCGCCCCCCGCAAAGGAGCCCCTCGGGGGCCAAGAGTAAGCTCCCTCAACCTCCTGTCTATAGGGCCGCCTTGACATCAGTCCTCCCTCAAATACCTGTTCTCATTCCTGAGGCTCCCCAGGCAGGACAGAGCACACACAGACTCTGGGGACAACAGTCAGATCCCAGGTCTGCCCCTATTTGGTGTGTGACCTTGTACAAATTATTTAACTTCTGAAAACTTCAGTTTCCTCATCTGTGAAATGGGGATAATAATACCACACAAATAATGGATGCAGAGCTCCATACCAGGGCCTCGGAGAGGGAGATGTAAAAGGAGCCATTAACACAGAACCCAAGCCCTTTCCCTCCACAGCTGTCCTGTTAACCTACTATTTACCAAACACAATCACATGCACACCTCCTGTGGGCCAACGCCTACCTTATCAGTACTGCCCTGGGATAAGCTTTGGTTATTTCCTTCAAATAGCTCAGTGGGGCTTTCTTGGTCCCAGAAATTCTCAGGGACAGTATCTCCAATTTCTAGAGTGTAACTTACCATCCCAATCTATTGCTAAATTAGAGTCTAGAAATACATGTATTCTGGCCAACTTGGGTGTTTTATTTTAACCAGGTAACGAGGGGAACAGCAGAGAATCTGTTTACCCAGACATCTATCAATGCCAACCATTCACTCCCACTGCAATTTAGAGAGCACTTTACTGTGTGCTTTAATTTCATTCGATCCTAACACTAAGTGTATGAGGCTGGTAGTCTTGCCCCATTTTACAGATGAGGGAACGGAGGCTCACAGAGGTTCTGACTTCCCAGTCATAGTCAGTGGTGGAGCAGAATGTGAACCCAGGTCTGCTCCCACCATGGCGATTCACACCCGCTATGCTGCGCTGATCTGAAGGTCTGGTAGCATGAATATGCCTAATGCTCGGCCGGACCCCCTCTACTGGATGATCTACCGGGGCCATGAAATCCGGCCGTGAAGCACAAATGTGCTGTGAACTTGGCTAGCACAAGGCAATGGGTCTGACACTCTGGGCAGCCAAAAACAATTGCTTCAAAAGGACCCCGTGTGAGGACAATAAACAATCTGGGAAAGGATTCCCGTGCCTGCGCGGTCTTCATCTGAAGCATTTGGACCAAGTCTAGAGCCCGTGCTCCTCTGGGCCTCCATCAGCCGGATCCAGGTTCCATCCTGTGCTTCCACCATCCCCGACCGCTCTCCTGTCCGTCACTCTTTCTGCCGTCCGCCAAGTCACATGCTCCCCTCACTGGTCTGTCTATTCACTAGTCCCAGGGGTCAAATCCTCTGACAGCACAAATTCCGCTGGAAATCAAAATTCTTTCACCGAGTGCCAAGTGCTGGGGCCTGAACGCTGCCAAGGCAGAAAGCGAGTGGGCGGCACCCAGGGATGGAAACAGCCTCTCTAGGGCCAGCCAGCAGCCCTTCCCCCAGACCTCCCCCCAGCTGGCTCTTAAAGGGCCCCACAGCACCCAAAGGAGAAGCGACAGCCTGACCACGCCCCTGGTAAACCAGGGAGGTAAACCAGATAGGAGCCTACTGTCTGACAACCCAGGAGCGTTTCTCATCCGCTGGAGCCAGAAGCCCTGACTTAGTGCCCCTCACACCTGAGTGTGCAGAGAAACAGAAATGCTGGCGGGGAGCCCAGAGGAACCTGCCTTTTCCCCCAGCACCCGGGTGATCAGAGTAGACCAGGAAACCTTCCCCAAGGTTCTTCCACCCAAATGCTCCTGGGTCGAGGGTTGTTGAGGTGACTGCTCAGCAGTCTGGCTGTTTGTGACATGCCTGTATACAACAGGGGCTCAATAGCGGGAGCCGTGAGTGTGATGCTCAGCTGCATGAAGCTGAGGCGTAGTGTGGCTTCTTTATTAAAGGGGTATTGCGTGGATGAGGGAAAAAGCTCAGGCCAGCATGCGTCAGGATGGAGCATCAGCAGCGACGTGTGCCCGACACCGTGCTGGTCTCTGTTAAGAAGTAACGCCTGCCGCACAGGCTTTTACGAAAATCACCGGCTGTGTGTTACTGCTCCAGGAGGGTGTCTGAGCCAGTCCTGCAGGGAGTGCTGTGCAGGGTGCAGGGCTCTGAGCCACAGGACAGCTGCCTCTCCAGCAGGTGTCCACATGTTCTTCTCTCTAGCTCCAAATGCTGTGTCAAGGGCACTCTGGGAGAGGGCTCCCCGGTGCTTGTGGGACCGAAGGGTGGAAACAAGAGAGCGGGGCAGGGGGGGCGGGTAAGGCCACCAGACCACAAGGGGGCTGTGACCAAGCCAGGCACACGAGGGGCGTCTCCGGCTCTGCCTCCGTGATATGGATCACCGGGGGGCTGGGCAGCTGTATTGGCAGCAGGAGCCTGTCCCTTTACCCGGGTCGGTCCCCGTGAAGCAGGTGCCCAGCAGAGTCCGAACAGCGTATCTGTCCTGCATGTGCAGGCAAGAGGGTGGAAGAGCCAGCGAAGGCACGCAGGACGCCCCAGCACGCTGTACCTGCAGGGGTGTGTGTGTGTGTGCGCGTGCGTGTGTGCGTGCGCGCAAACGCACCTACCTAGGCTATTCTGGAGCCAAGCCCTTGGGGGGCGGCTGTAAAACGCCCTTGCTCCAGCCACAACCCCCAGCGATTCCCATTCCATTCCCACGACAGCCGGCATTTCCTGGGAAGACTATTTAGCTCTCTGTGTGTTGTTTGCCCATTTCTATTTGGGGAAAGCCGGCCTCGCCATTCAGTTACTCCTCCCTTTCCTTCTCTACCACCACCCAGCACCTGCCCTTTCTCTGCTGACCGCGGGGCAGGCTCGCTGCTTCCGTCCGGCACGGACGCGGGTGGGAGGGCCGGGCACAGGGCAAACTGACTTTCGGGCTGCCCGGGAACAAAAGTGGCAATTCCATCACCGCTCAGGCAGCCCTTTTCTGGACAATGCATTTCAGCACAGGAGTCACATGAGTGACCCTGCGTTCCCCCTACCAGTTACTTGTGCCGCTCGCTGGCTCTCCACCCAGCACAGCCCAGTGAGGGGAATGCCTGGGCTCCCAAAGCACCAACAGGTCATGCCTGAAACCTGCCAAGGGCACCTGCTAATAACCTTGTAACATCAAATAACACCGCCTCTCTGCACCCCGGTTTTATCATCTGCTGAATGGGGGCCCCCTGCCTCCCAAGGCTCTAGGACTATTATGAGGAAGGGGGACTTTAGCTGAGGGTACTAGCAGGCACCCGCTGAGGGCTCATTAGCATCACTGTTACAGCTGTTGGGAGCTGAGGCTCTGAACTCAAAAGGTAAGGCAAGGTCAGCTGAGGTCCGCACCATTTTCCCAGCAAGTTAACTGGACACCCCCTAGAGAAGGGAAACATCACAAAACCAGACCACTGACCTGTTTGTTAGAAAGGAGTCACCTGTCATCTGTTTGGAGCCCAGCCAGTCCCCCAGAGATGATCATCGAGTCACTGGGCATATCAAGTTCGGTGCGTTTCATTATTCCGGAGTTAGGTGCCTACTAAAATGACCAAAAGGCAAGGTCCCTCCCCTTTCCTACTTTTCCATGCAAATTCCTGACAAATCCCTGAACAGAGCAGCCTTCGCAGGGGACACAGCACCCTTGACTGGGTCTCAGGCCTGCTTATGCACCGATGAGGGGTGTTATTACCATGTAACATTCTTTACACCTGGGCAAAGAACTCCCTGGCATCCATCTTTCACAGAGTATACGTTCGGTCCCATCGTCAGTTACTAAGCCCTACAGGGCTCTCAGAGAGTGCACCGTGGGGTGCCTGGGTGGCTCAGTCAGTTAAGCATCTGACTTCGGTTCAGGTTATGATCTCACAGTTCGTGGGTTCAAGCCCGGTGTCGGGCTCTGTGCTGACAGCCAATTCAGAGCCTGGAGGCTGCTGCTTCAGATTCTGTATCTCCCTCTCTCTCTGACCCTCCCCTGCTCACACTGTCTCTCTCTCTCTCTCTCAGAAATAAATAAAATGTTGGGCACCTGGGTGGCTTAGTCGGTTAAGCGTCCGACTTTTGCTTAGGTCATGACCTCACGGTTTGTGGGTTCGGGCCCCGTGTCGGGCTCTGTGCTGACTGCCATCTCAGAGCCTGGAGCCTGTTTCAGTCTGTGACTCCCTCTCTCTCTGATCCTCCCCTGCTCACGCTGTCTCTCTCTCTCTCTCTCCTAGAAATAAATAAAAAACATTAAAAATAAATAAATAAATAAAATGTTAAAAAAGAGAGAGAGAGAGAGAGAGTGCACCACATGTGGGTGCTGTTTGTTCCCATGGAATCTCTAAAGGCCATCCCTTCACCCAGCGCTTTTCTGAGCATTCAGGAACATTCCTTGATTGTTTATTAAAGTCTCAGCTTGTCCTATCACGCGCCAAGTACTTTCCACACGGGTCCAAGAAGGCGCTAAGAGTTCCGTAGGCTGTTTTAATCGGAGGTTATTGCCTCTTGAAGTCAACACAAGGGCACTGCTGTATCGATTTCTGGGGGCCCCGAAAGGCCAGAGAAAACGGTGGAGAACAGCCTGGGGGCTGAGGTGTGACCATCGGGACACAGAGCAGGCAGGGGAGGCCAGAGATAGCTCCTGCTCAGGACACTGGGATGCGTCCTCCTGAGTTGTCTCCAAGCACCAAGGGCACCCCAAATTCCTGCTTCTTTCACCACCAAGTAGAACGGGGAAGCTTGGTGCACTGACAAGGGACGGCTTTCTCGGGTCAGAGCCAAAGATCTGATGTTTCAAAACAGCTGTTTCCAGCCTTTTAGAACCCATCTGGCACATGGGCCCAGCGGTTGAAATTTGCGGTGAATCTCATTACCAGAGGGTTTCTGACTTTCTCGGGATCGGGGCTCTGCTGCGGGGACCTGAGGCCTCACTCAGCAAGCTTCAGTTCCACCTGCCTCCAGAAATTACCCAGGGTCTGGGGCAAGCTCCTTCACATCCCTGCCCCACATTTTTAGGCTTATAAGTCCAATACATGAGCATTTAGAAAATAATGGAGGTTAAAAAAAACAAACACCAAAATCTTAATAACCTTATATTCAGAAACAATATGAGCATCATGAATAATGTTACGATTCATCTTAAGAATATAGAACTACTGTAATGCACAAAGTTCCGCCTCCTTTTATTTTTTTATCACATGGAGTCATAAACGTGATCTCGTGTCATTAAACAATCTTTGGAGATTTTTGTCTCATCTTCTTTCATTCCATTCATATTCTTAATTACAAAACACACCCTTGGGGAAGACTGAATGGGGGCAGAAAGATAAAGCGTACACAAAACTCTCATCCGTCACCATCTTGCGTCTGGACCCTTTCCTGTGGGTGACCACGGCTGCCGGCGCCTTAGAGAATGTCCTTCCAGACCCCCCCCCCCCCACTGCCTGTGTGAATCCAGATGGGCTCCCAATAAATAAGTCAATTAGATGCATCTTATTGCTGCTTCACAAAACAAAGTCCTGCTCTACATTCAGCTGCTTGCATGAGGAACGGCTTGGTCAGGGAAACACTACCCCAACCAATGTTCCCAGGCCACACTGGGCTGTAACCACAGCTGGACCTCTGGGCTGTGGCCAGCTGGGACCTTTGAATATAATGCTGACAGGCCTAGGCCATTAAGAGCATTAATACAATCACTGGATAATGACCTCCTACCATGTGCTGTGTTAAATGCTTTACACGCGCAATCTAATTAAATCCTCTCAAAAGCCCTGTAAGGAGGGGATTGCTGTACCCATTTCACGGGTGAGGAGTAAGAGGCGGCACTAGGCACTACAACTTTACCAACTGTATTCTTAACCAGTTAAAGTGGCCTCTTCATTCATTCATTCCCTCGTTCCTTTACTCACCAAACAGTCTGCAGGCTCTGCAGCAGGCTCTGCAAATGCCAGCGCGGACGTGCGCTTTGCCCAGAGGGGGGCCACGGGGCCCCATCACCCCGGAAGGCAGTTTTCATAACCCAGGCATGTTCACTGGGAAAACCAGTCATAGAGAAATATGGCACCAGGCCAATCCCACCACCTAGTGTATTAACCTCACAGCGACTGCCTAATGGACAATGAGTCAGCAGCTTTGGGGAAAAAGCAACAAATTGACACCTTTTTTTTTTTGAACTTTCATTTGCATTCTCCGTAAAGCTTTGGGAGAACAGTCCCCTGTGAGAAGCACTTAGAAATGAAAAACATTTCCACTGCAGGGAGAAAACTTTAATTTAAAATCAATTGTGAAAAATTAAGGTCATCGACTATAATGGCAGCTATAAAATATAAACTGGGGGTTTAGTCACCCCCAAGGCATGTTAAGTGCTCTTAACGTCCAGCTTCTCACGCACTGCAGACTGAAGGGACCTCCAGCCACCAGCAGCACTGCGAGCTGGCTCTACCATTTGAGAAGTGACTCTCGAGACCGGACCCACGTGCCGATTTCCCCAAAAGGAAACGTGGAACAGCCAGAGCTTACATACCCTTGTCTGTGAGACTTTTTCGAATGACTTGAATAGTAAGAATATCCAGAGTATGTGGACTCGGTATCCATAGCAGTGGGGAGCTTGCGCTTGATGAGGGAGCAGGCAGTGTCTCTCCGTAGAGGCAGAGAATTTCACCTACTAGACTCCTAACACTGCACAGCGTCTGGAAATCCAGGAGCCGCTCTTCGACGGGAACAAAGTCTGGGAAAAGTGGAAAGAGGGGGTGAACAAAAGAGATCTACTTTCAAAGGCAAACCAAAGACCGTGGAAGAGAAATGACGGCAGGCATCTCCTCTGGGGTCTCTGTTATGGAACGGGTGTGCAAGGAAGAAGTGTCTGCACGTTGAATGCACCACTCAGGCAGTGACGAGCTTCCCCAGGGATCCGGGAGGCAGACGGGGAGGTGCTGGGCAGGCCAACCCCCTACACCATGGCAGCGGGCAAACCAGAGAGGGGACAGGCCTGGCCCTTGGCCGTTTCTTGGACACAGCCTAGACAGTGCCCAGCCACCCACGGCCACTTTGCTGGTTGCACAAACAATACACAGGGAAGCAGCTTTTAAGGGATTTTGCTCACAGTTTCTGAAAGCTGAGGAAGGGGAGGGGAGAGGAGGGGAGAGAAGGGAAGGAAGGAAGGCAAAGAGGAAAGGAAAAAGGAAAGGAGAGGAGAGGGGAGAGGAGGGGAGGGGAAGGGAGGGGAGAAGAGAAGACAAGAGAAGAAAGCAAGAAACAAAGAGTAATGCCTCTTTAACCCAGGAATCCAAACACCTGAGAATTTATCTTAGGAACTAATTTTTTTTTTTTAAAGAAAAACTATTAGCACGTTGTTTATAAGAGTAGAAAGTGAGAAAAAATCTAAATGCCCTCAAAATAGAGGAACGGGTAAGGAAAACATGATTCAGCCACCCAAATAAATATCATAGAACTGTTTAAAATAATTACGAAAAATGGAAAGTTTTACAATATAATGGTAAATTTAAAAAGCAGACTACAGGGGCGCCTGGGGGGCTCAGTTGGTTAAGCGTCTGACTTCAGCTTAGCTCATGATCTCGCGGTTTGGGACTTTGAGCCCCACGTTGGGCTCTGTGCTGACAGCTCCGAGCCTGGAGCCTGTTTCAGATTCTGTCTCTCTCTCTCTCTACTCTTCCCCTGATCACACTCTCTCTTTCTTCTCTCAAAAATAAATAAATGTTGGGGCGCCTGGGTGGCTTAGTCGGTTAAGCGTCCGACTTTCGCTTAGGTCATGATCTCGCGGTTCGTGGGTTCGAGCCCCGCGTCGGGCTCTGTGCTGACTGCCAGCTCAGAGCCTGGAGCCTGTTTCAGTCTGTGACTCCCTCTCTCTCTGACCCTCCCCTGCTTACGCTGTCTCTCTCTCTCTCCTATAAATAAATAAAACATTTAAAAATAAATAAATAAATAAATAAATGTAAAAAATGTTTTTAAATAAAAAATAAGATAAAAGGCAGACTACAAGATTGTAGATACATCCTAAATCTGTGTTACAGTTATAATCACAGAAAAGGCTTCTGTAAACACGATTAAGAGGGAACATCAGAAAATGGAAGTACATGATTTATTTATTGCAGGCTCTAGGCATTTCCCCACATTTTCATTAGATACTGCTTTGCAATAAACATAAACTGGAAACATTTCCAAGTAAACTCCTGAGCCCCACATGCTCAACCCTGACTCCCAGAAGCCAGAGAACCACAAGTCTGCCGGTCCTGCATCCCTCACCCTGGAGCCTGTCTCTGCCAATTCAGGGCCCCTCTTCCAGGGCCCCCAGAGCTGAAAGGGCAAACAAAGCCAGTGAGATAAGTGGAGAGAAAACAAAGGAGCTACAAATGCCAAGGCCCTCCCCGCCCCTCATAACCCCCCACCACCAACCTGCAAGTCCCCACACACCCACCCAGCTCTCAGCCTTAAACACCCCTTAGGATGCATTTGCTCTAAGTGAGGCACATTCGCTTCCAGGGGCTGTGACCCTGGGCCAGCACCCCCTTGGCCTGCGTGTCCTGACTCATCACTTCATTTCTCCTCTGCCGCCAAGAGCCCAAGGCGAGCAGTGGGGAGACGTGGGTTCTAGCCGGGGTTCTTCACTGCCCGGGAGAAACTGGGAGGAGCCACTTGCCTTGAAAGTCAGCCTCGGTTTCCTCATCTGTCAAACTGGGGTCAATCAACGGGCCACTGTCCTCATGGGGGCGATCTGGAAAACGTAAACAGATACAGTGTCGGGAGCTGGGTCCCAATCCCAGGCTTTACTCCCCGATTGGTTATGTAACCCCTCAGGAGCTGCACAGTAAATGTGAAAAACAGGGCAGGGAGCCTGGATGGCTCAGCCGGTTAAGCTACTGACTTCAGCTCAGGTCACGATCTAGTGGTTCATGGGTTTGAGCCCGACATCAGGGGCTCCGTGCCGGTGGTGCGGAACCTGCTTGGGATTCTCTCTGCCCTTTGCCCCACTTGCACACCCTCTCTCCCAAAGCAAATAAATAAACTTAAAGAAAAAATGTGCTGTGAGAAGCCAGGAAGCTACGGCTGTGAACAGGGCCAGCAGCGGCTGCAGGCCCAGCAGGTAAGTGACGGTCATGCCCACCAGTGCTCCTGTCCAGGTGCTGAAAGCCGCAAACTCCAAGTTCAGGTTCTCGCAGCAGGAGAAACACTTGGCCGGGAGCAGGCCAGAGCTGGTGCCCGCTGCCCGCCCCCCACCCCCACGGCAGCCCGCCCACAGTCAGACAGCACTGGGCTGGCATCTCAGCCCCAGGCTTGCTAACCGGTGGTGCACCAGAGCAAGGCAGTTTCCCACCCGTAAAATGCAGATGAGGCCGCCCCATCTGTGAGCTGACTGGGAAGCGGACACATGAAAACAAACGGTGGCATTTTCCTAGAGCGTTAGTTTCACTCTTGGACCATCTCCGCTTTCCCAGACGACTTCAAGAGCCCATTCATCCTTCTTTCTCCCTCCTCTGCCCCCTACTTGTATTCACCCAATCTCAGTGACTTCCAGCACCTTCCATTCCCACCCCCTTTCTGCTCTGGGCTTTGCTGCTGCTGCTTCTGCTCTGTACCCAGGGGACACCTAGATCAGGAGCTGAGCCAGGGTCCCCAGGCGGGCCCAGAACGCGCCTCTTTCCCTGAAGATCCTCCTCCCGGCCGGGCTCTCACATCACCCCCTTTCCATCCCCACTTCCAGTTAATTCCGGCTAAAGGCTGCCGGCCTCTCTCAGAGGCAGGTGACCCAGGCCCTGGGCTGGTCCCGTTCAGGCTTCCTAGTTGTGACATCTCTGGGCCACTATTCACCCACCCCTCCCCTCTGCCCATAAAATGAGGCCACTTAACATGCGCTCTTCTTCCAGTTGGTAAAAGCATTAAGGCAGGCTCCCCAGGTAAGGCACATGGTGACCCAGCCTTCGTTCCCTCTCTCTGTGAGAGCACGGCATTCCAAGTCCTCATTAAAACCCCAGGCCACCCATTAGGACAACTCCAGGCATGTCCCTCAGAGGAAATCCTGGGCTCCCGAGGGCCCTCTGGGGACGGGCTTCACCTAACTCTACCGGCACCCTTGACCGGTTCTCCCACAAGTCCTGCCTGGACTCATCAGAGGGGTGGTCTGGACCTGCTGCCGCGGTCTTCCTCCCCCTCGACTGTCACCCCAACCCTCCTCCCTCGGCGCTCCACTGAACCAGCTCTAAGTGGGCCAAATCCAAAGGTCACAGCCTCGTCCTCCTTTCCCTACACCTTCTGACCCCATTTCTGCATTCATCTACCTCTGCATTTAGCACGCAGCCACAGGGGAACCCCTGGTAAGCACCACGGGGACACAGCAGTGACAACGGCACACACACACCAGCCCTGGCGTGTCGTCCCAGAGCTTTCTGCTGCCTGTCAGCCTCCGATTGATGACACAGAGGCTACTCTTTCTCTGACACACCTTCCCTCTTCCCCCATTGAGTTATCCCTTAAGTCTCCTAACTCGCCCTTTCTTCTTCCTCATCCACGGATTTCTTCTCGCTTAAGCTCCTTGGAGTCAGGAGCTATGATCTGCCTATACCAAGATACTGTGAACATAGTAGGTACTCAACAAATACTGCAAAATGAATCTCCTACTCAGCTATCTCTGGCTCCCCGTGGGGTTATCATCACCTCCATGAGTGCTATCTGCTGTCCTGGGCTATTCTTCCCAGTTTCCTCTGCCGGGGGCACGGTCACCGGATCGACCCTGTTCATCCAGCCCGGTGCCGTTTCCAACACTCTTTCCTGTGACTCGCACACATCCTGCTGTCACTAAGTGCTGACGTCTGTCCTCAGGAGCCTCCGTCCCCGTCCTGGCACTCGGCCGCCCACTGCCCCTGAAGACAGGGGGCCGGTGCATTACAAAGCCTGCAAGTTTCCCCACAGGATCCAGTCTGCACAGAGCTCGGATCCTTCTCCTAAGTCGTGCGTTTCTATTTCGGCTATCTACTCGTGTCCGAGATCTGAGGGAGGATGAAGCATGGGCACAGGAGGCATATGGACAAAATCCAGAGTGGATGCATTAAAGGGCCAATGGAAGAGCTTCCATTATATAGTTAGCAGGGGCACCCGTGGTGGGGAAGCTTATCACTGCAATGATATGTTTACGAGGCAGTTCGCTTATATGCATGAGAAATCAGCAGAATTCCAGTAAGGACAGAGGGATGCCTTATCTGGAAGATAACAAAGTACCCAGAAGGAATCAGCTTCCTGGGGTAATAAACTGATAGGCTGCTAGGCTGGCCTGAACAGGACAGTCACATAAAGGTACAAATAGAGGGGCACCTGGGTGGCTCCGTCAGTTAAGCGTCAGCTCAGATCACGATCTCACGGTTCATAGGACCAAGCCCTGCATCAGGCTCCACGGTGACAGTGCAGAGCCCTTTTGGGATTCTTGGTCTCCCTCTGTCTCTGCTCCTCCCCCACTTGCAAGTTTGCACACCCTCTCTCCCTCTCTCTCAAAACAAACTTTAAAAAAAAGGTAAAAGTATGGATCCTAGAATCTGGAACTGTCCCCCTATCATCCCGGCCCCGGAGACAACCCACTCTGCGCAGGTGCACCCAGAGTGACCTTTCTATCACAACATGGATGTCATCTCTCTGCTTGTACCATCCGGTAGTGGCCCGCTCCAGGTTGCATAAAACACAAAATCCTTTTTTATCTGGTCTGTGGGCCCTGCCCACCTCCCAGGCTGCACTGTCCTTCTCCAGCTCCAGGCCCGTCAAGGCACTTGGGCTTGGGTCCTGAGCTCACTGTCTGTGAGTTCGAGCCCCCCACTGGGCTCTTTGCTGTCAGCACAGAGCCCGCGTTGGATCCTCTGTCCCCCTCTGTCTCTCACCTGCTCACGCTCTCTCTCTCAAAAAATAAACATTAAAAAAGTAAATACATACATTTAAAAATAAACAGATAAATGCTGCTTCTTCCAAGAGGCCCTTCTGGCCCCTTCAGTCTACCTGTGGCCTCTAGAATTGCCCTTTCTGTCAGGTTCCAATCACACGGTGTGCAATTACTCGGAGGACTCCACGTCTGGCTCACGTGGAGACTGTCGGCCCCATGAGGGCAGGGACCACGTCCAGTACTGTCTGGCTGATTCCCAGAATACACCAGGCGCTCAATACAGACGTGCTGAGCATGGGTTTCTGTGGCAGGCCTCGGGCCATGGCAGGCCACGGATCCACTGTGGAAGAAATGCTAGCCACTGTCTAGCTTACGTTCTCAGTTTTACAGAAGAGGCGAAGAGTGCGGAAATGAGCTGCGCGGAGATGAGCTGCGCAGATATGTCAGAACCACCAGCTTCTGGCTCACACGGCAGTCTCCCTCCAGACTCGCTACGTCAAAATCAGCAGCCGTCTCATTCAGCGGCTTCCCGCAAGCACCCTGACCACCCCGCCCTCCTCTCCCCCCCCCGTAGGGGTGGGAGCTGGAGGCAGACGCCAGGAGCAGGAGAGGGCGGGTCGAGGTCCATCTCGTGAAGGCCAGGAGGCCACCGTGGGCACAGGTGTGCAGGGCACTCTGACCGCGTAGCAGCATCTTAAATTCTGGGATTCCCAGGCAAAAACATCAGAGGGCCCCCTTCGCCATGCTTGATTAAACACATGTCGAAGGTCAGGGGCCTCACAGAGGAGCTTTCCCTAAAGTCAAGTTCACCCACATAAAATATTACCTGACTACTACTTAGAAGAAAAACATAGCGTTCCGAAAATCATGCGAGGGAAATAATATGTTACGGTAATGAAAGTGGTAAACAGAAGTTAACCCTGATGAGAAGGAAATTATAAAAACATCAATGGCTCTGCCTACAGCCATTAAGTAATTAAGGGAACTCCAGTCTGGAGTGTGGAAAGGTATCCTGTGAGGGTACAGAGACACACACTGCATTTAAAGGGCCTTTTGGCTCCTTCTGCAGTGGATGCGTTTCTAAGGGAAAGAAGTTTCTGGTACAACCGTGTTTATGTACACTGTGCATGCTACTTTTTATATACATAGAATGCTAAAGGGTTTACTCCATTACTTTTTTTTCAAGCATTTTTAAAGTTTATTTTTGAGACACAGAGTGTGAGCAGGGGAGGTGCAAAGAGAGAGGGAGACACAGAATCCCAAACAGGCTCCAGGCTCTGAGCTGTCAGCACAGAGCCAGACTCAGGGCTCAAACTCACAAACCGTGAGATCATGACCTGAGCCAAAGTCGGACGCTCAACCGACTGAGACGCCCAGGTGCCCCTTTTGATTATTATTTTTATTGTGTTTTGCAGCTGACAAGGTGCCCATTTTCAAGTATACAGCACTCTAGGGGAAAATTATTTTGTTCACATTCAGCTCTTCTTGAATGGAGAAGAAGCAATGAGCACAAGTTAACACTGCCACTGTTCAAATCCTGGCTCTGGTATGGATCAGCTGAACAACCTCAGATCAAGTTACTTAACCTTTCTGTGCCTGTGTCCCTAGCTACAGCAACACAATTATAGTTTACTTACCTTATAGGCTCGTGGTGGGTATTAAAGGAGAGAGTTCACAGTCATTTAGAATGATGCCTAGCACATGGAAGGCACACATAAGCCTTAGGCATTATTATTTGTGAGTAAAGTAAAATCCTTCCTTATGAGGGAATGCCTTCTTCCTTAGATTTTATTTTATTTTTAAATGTTTATTTATTTTTGAGAGAGAGAGAGACAGAGTGTGGGCAGGGGAGGGGCAGAAAAAGAGGGAGACACAGAACCCGAAGCAGACTCCAGGTGGTCAGCACAGAGCCTGACACGGGCTCGAACTCACAAATGGTGAGATCATGACCCGAGCCTCAGTCAGACGCTTAACCATATGTAAGTATGGCATAAGCCGTCCATATCGCGTGCATTATGCTTTATGCACACTTTTTTGGTCGGTGCTACTCTGCTTTGAACAAATACCATTAACTGTAACTGAGTAATTTAGTGATTTCCATTCTGTTCCTTGGGCCTTCTTTTCCTACTCCCGGGTTGGAAGTGAGTATCAGAGGGACCAGAGAAAACTGCGGGTTCTGCTGGGTTTATCTGACAGGCCTTGGGGCTGTCAGGAAGGGAGGGTGGGAAGAGTATGGCAGAGTCCTGCAAAACACTTTGCTGAACTACTGTTCTCTCAACTACCAAACACCCTCCGGGTCCCTGATGGGGGGATCAGAGTGCCTGTGGCATTTGTCACAAACCCAATTGATACGCTCATGACAGCAGACCTCTGATAAATGAATGATCCTGGGCCACTACAGGCAAGCAAAGAAAATGTCAACCTCATTTTACCTGTGTTGCCAAGGATTTCAACTCCCTTTCCTAGAATAACTGCTCCAGTCCTTAGTTACCCGTGGAACACCCCCAGAAGCAGGGTGTGGGTTTCTGAAGAGCTGTGAATGGTTAACACGTCTGTTGTCAAGTGACCCCCTTATCCCCTGCTAGATTTTTAAGCTTCAAAAATGAGATTTGAGGGGCGCCTGGGTGGCTCAGTCAGTTGAGCGTCAGAATTCAGCTCAAGTCATGATCTCGCAGTTCGTGGGTTCAAGCCCCGCGTCAGGCTCTGTGCTGACAGCTCGGAGCCTGGAGCCTGCTTCGGATTCTGTGACTCCCTCTCTCTCTGCCCCTCCCTGCTCATGTTCTGTCTCAATTTCTCTCTCAAAAAAAAAAAAAAAAAACACTAAAAACACTTTAAAAAAGATTTTATGAGTACCGCCTCCTAAATTTCATGGTGCCTGGTCCAATGACTGCTGTCCAATAAACGGGATTCAGAAAGACACTAACAGGGACAGCGCCATGTACCTTTCATCAGGCTGCAGGCGAGACCAAATTCATGGGCAGAAACATGATCGAGCCCCAGGTCCACTTAAACCTGTCTTGTCCACCTTCTGGAAAATGGCATAGGACGACACCCACATCACAGTCCCACGTACAGCTAGTCCTGTAACCATAGCTGGATCCTTTACTGAGAGAGAGCACAGCAGTAACAATCTAACAGACTGCAGTTACTTGGGTACTTACCCAACTTAAATGTTGTGGGCCATTTAAGTCATTTGCATGTAATATCTCACTTAATCCTCAGAACAAGAACATGAAGGACATCAGATATTAATGTCATGCTACAGTTAAGGAAAGCTAGGTCACAGGAAGTGAAGGAGCCGGGTCTTGAAGTCTGACAATCTAATTCCACGACCTGTGCTTTTAGCTACAGGAATTACCAGAGCTGTTTATTTACTCACGGGAGGGCAGGTAACCATCATACATTGTCCTAGGCCACACATAACCCACAAAGAATTTTGCAATTTCAACTCCTGCTCACAGGTTCGGTGTCCCAAGCACTGTAGAGAGTCCGGGAGGAAAGAATCTGAAACAGCTGTAGCTTCAAAGGTAGAAACTGCCTATTAAAGTGCAACGTGATAAGCATCCATGGAACCCAAAAATGCTGCTGAGGTTCTGGGGTAACAAACGGAGTGTCTGTGCGTATCGGGGGCTGGAGGGGAGCATACCTTCCTCGTTCAACAGCCCTTTATTCTTCAATAGACTCAGGTGACACGGAATTGGGGCCTGGTAAGGAAACTTTCCTTTATGATTCTGTCGCGGTGCTCAAACACACCAGACCATAAAAATCTACTGCCTGGCAAGCAGTCTGTACAAACATGCTATCTCGAAATTCTTCTCCCGTTTTACTTACAAATTAAGTTGCAACCCAGTCACACTGCCAGCCATTTCACACTGGATGTTCACTAAGTGCCTTGAGAGATGCCAATGTTTGGGAATGCTAAGTGTGGAGGGATAGGTGAAGAGTGGCATTCTCTCTGAACTCCAGAATAAAACAGTTTCCTCCCACCAACCAAAGCCCCAGCTAGATCACACGGATTTAATTCAACTCTAAAAACTCTATAATTAGTGGTTACATAAAATGACTAATTACTTTTCCCCGGTTTTAGGCAGTTTCTGCCACGTCCCTTAAACAGCCCAGGAGCTGCGTAATCAACCCACCCCCAGGAGGAAGAATGCTAATTAGCATTGTTGATGAGCGACGCAAGCTATAATATTTTCCAGCAACTCTGTGAAATTTATAAACATACCCGTGAAAATGGCCAGATTCTTTACAGCTCTCTGGCTTTGGGCATCAAAGGTCTAAAAATACACGGCACTTCCAACCCTGGTCAAAAGGTTTAACGGAGTGCACGCGCCAGCCACACAATCATCAGGATAAAGCGCTCTGACATCGCCTAACGAGGAGCTCAACGGGCTCAGGACACCTCGTCGCCTGGGCCACGCTGCCCGGTTGGACGACGCGAAAACGGCGCCCGAGATTTCTCAGCTCCGAGGCTCCGCCGCTCACCTCCCGGCCGCCAGGCCACGGCTCCGCCCCCCGCCTGCCTCCACCCGCGACGCGTTTAAATTTTTATAAAGCCTCTCGCGTCCCTGGGCGCGCTGCTGGGGGCAGTTCAAAGGCTGCCGGAGGAAATGAGGTCCTGCCCGGTGGCGAGGGCGGCCCCGGCGCGGGGAGATTTCCTCCAGCGGGGACAGCTTGGGCAGGGACTCGCCGGACGCCGTCTGCTCCACCCCGGCGTTTTTGAAAGTAAACTCCTACCTGCCTGTTGCGCTCTCCCGGGCGCAACTGGACTCGCCGCCGCCCGCCCCCCCCCCCCATCGCGCCCCCACCCCCACCCCCGGGCCTCCGGGGCCGGCTCAATTTTGTAAGCTGGGTGTGAACACAGGCCGGCTCTGTGCCGGTTCCTGGCCCGGGGCCGACGGTTACTGGGTCAAGCCCTCGGCGGGGTGGGAACTGCGGTGCGCGCCGAGCTCCCCGGGAGCGCAGGGCGGCCCGGCCCTCCCCGCCCGCAGGGCCGGTACAGCCGCCCGGAGCCCCGGGAACGCCGGCCACTCCCCGCCCGCCGGTCGGAACGCGCACCCCAAAGTGCGGCCGGGGCAGAGGGCGGTGTCCGAGGCGTGGGGAGGGAGCGCCGGGGCGGTGGGGCGCGGCGGCCAACGCGGGACAGGGGCAGGAGGGGCGCACCGCACCGGCTCGGGAGAGGAGGAGGATCGCGGAGGCACGATCGGGGTGCGGTGCGCCGGCCGGGAGCGGGCTCCCGGCCGGAGGCGAGGAGGGCGGGGACCGGGGTCCCCAGTCCGGGAGGTAGGGGCGCGGAGGGGGGGGGGTGTGCGCCCGCGGCGGGGAGAGGCTCCGCGCCCCGGGTCTGCACCCGGCGCCCGGCCTCCCGCCCAACTCACCTCCGCGCCGGCCGTTCCGGGCTGCGCGGCCCCGCGCTCTCGGCTCACAGCGGCCCCGGCTCCGCGGCCTGTGCTGGGCTCCCGTAGAGGCAGAGCCCCGCCGCCGCCGCCGCCGCCGCACTGCCGCTTTCCGCTTCCTGTCCCGGCGCCGCCCCGCAGCCCGAGCCCAGCCCTGCGAGCCCGGCGCGGCCGCGAGCCAAGAGCAGCGAGCGCGGCCGGCCCAGCCGCGGGCCCGGCCCACCTGCAGCGGAGGGCGGGGCCGGCCCGCCTCTCGCGGCCCCTCCCTGAGCCCCCGGGGTCGCTCCGCACACGCGTGCACACACACACACGCTCATTCATACATCGTTAACGCGTGTGCCGGGATCGACCCCACCCCGCACCCCAGCATACTTGCACCCTCGAACGCGCGCGCGCACACACGCACACATTCACAATCGTGCACAAAATCCAAGCCTGTTTGTCCTCACCAGGGCCCCGCAGACATTCATACAAAGCAGGGACTGACACACACCCCCCCACACGTACACACTCCTGTACGCATATCCCGAGTCCAAATATCCATACAGACCCACACCTCAACCAGTGCACATTACTCACACTTAAACTCACATGTAGCCCAGGAAATGAGCCCACAGATGACCATCCACACCCAGACCCCCACGGCCAACCCTCTCCCTTCTCTAACAGAGCAGTCACTGCTCCCCACCCCTACCCCAGCCAGTTTTCTGGAAACTGCTGGAAAAACACACCTCTGAAGGCAGACAGCCCCCGTGTGGCAGGAAGGGGGCGGAGGGGCGGAGGGGGGGGGGCAGGGGTCGGCTACCATTCAACCACTTAGGAGTCCCATCTCTGAGTCCGTTTCCCTGTCCAGAAGGTGAGAGGATGCGAATGCCAACCTTGTCTTGCGGCACGAGGCGAGGACTATGGAAAGTGGCTGGTGCCCAGGCAGGCGCTGAACAGTCCTCGACTGTTGATATGAATATTTGCATTCTTCTTACTGAGCTGTCTCGTGTGGGCAGGGCTGAGCATCCTTGCGGAGAGTCTGCAATCCGGCTGGAACCCAAGTTCTCGAGTAGAGGCATGTCTGATGAGGTACTGTGGGCAGTTGGTGTGGGGAAACACACACCCACTGAACTAGCCTCGGGTGGGGAACTTCAGCCCCCACACTGACCCCTCACCACCTCTCTGCCCCCTTCCTCTCGTCCCCATTGCCTCTCCCCCATGCACGTCTTCAGAGGACATCCTCTGCTCAATGTGCCAGTCTTGACCCCCGCCCCCAGCCTACCACCTCAGGACATCTGCCCACCCCTCATCAACTGTCACCTGCCTCTGGGGGGCAGGTGCTGCTGGCTCAGGTAGCCACCTTCCCAAGGGTGAACCCAGTCGTCTATCCACCATGCTCAGGTGCAGAAATGTAGAGCTTTATAAACACGCGTGTCTTTCATCTTTAAAATGCAGACTCTTCAAAGTTTCAGCAGGACAGAGATTTCCATTCCTAGTTCTGAGGCTCCTGGGTAGCCCCAGGATATCCACACTAAATTTTCCTGGGAAATGAAAGTCACTGTAGTTTATTAAATCTAGCCAACTTTACTATGTGCCTTTGTGGGAAAGGGGGATATCGCAAAATAAACTCTAGTTTAAGATAACAAATTCACATTGAAGTGCCATCCACTCTGTATTTTAATTCAATAATCTCAGGTATCCAAGAGGAGAAGGTAAGAGTTGGAAAACTTGTCAGGAGCTGAAGGATGGTCTGTGTAACCTGGAGGCCGCTCTGGCTCCTGTTTTCTATCCTAATACAGGTCAGGCTTATTTAGCTCTTGCCTAAAGTTGAGTCCTCCAGCTTAGCCTGAATGAGCAGTGAAAGTAAAATTGTGAGTTCCATCTGCCACCCCATTGTTTCGATCCTCCATTTGTTCCAAACTCAAGTAGGGGAGTGGGGTACAACATGATGGATGCTCTCAAGACTCACATGATTGTATGTTTCGCAGACTCATGTGTATATTTCTCCCCTCCTGACCATTCTCACGGGGTCCCAAAAGCCTAGAATGCTACTCGTTAAAAGTCTCCCTCTCTGCCAAGATCCAGCTCAAATGCCACCTTTTACCAAAGCCTTTCCCGGTCCTCATGACCAGGAAACATTCCTCTCCCCTATGTGATTCACATAGCACTCTGGATTTTTTCACTCACCTTCTCACCTTCTATTGGTTATTTGCATCTCACTCCCTAATAATGCGCAACTACCACGTCTTACCTTTTTTTCCATCAAAGATCTTTCTATATAGTAGTTGCTTAAAAAAACAAAAAAGCTTAGCAAATGAATCAGTGACTAGAAAATACCACTTGCCCTTGAGAAGTTTATAATCTTTTTTTAAGTGTTTACTTATTTATGTGGGGAGGAGGAGCAGAGAGGGAGAGGGAGAGAGAGAATCCCAAGCAAGCTCTGCACCGTCAGGGCAGAGTCCTTTGTGGGGCTCGGTCTCATGAACTGTGACATTGTGACCTCAGCCAACCCAAGAGTCGTATGCTTAACTGACTGAGGTACCCAGGCGCTCCGAGAAGTTTATAATCTAACCAGGGAACAATCTAATTGAAAAGTTATGACAGTCAACAACAGAAGAGAATACCGTACATTAAATGCACCAAAGGCACAATTTTTAAAAGTCCCTCACCCAGCCTCAAGAATTCTGAATATACCCAAGAAACAGTAGTTACATGAGAAAGTCCTCTGATTAACAAAACAGACTGTACAAAGCCCAAGCTTTAAAGTAGGTAGACTTTTTAAGTAGGAGAGTCTCTCATATTCTCACTTAGATACTGTTTTTACTTAGTTTACAAACATCTCTGATAAGCTTCATCATCTGATTTTTAAACCCAATGTAGATCAGATACTTATCAGAGGAGAGCAGAGGGTGACCTCAGGAGACCTCAGGGTCTGCGAAGGGAGTCATCGTGAAGCTTATTTAATTCCCAAACTCCTGCCACTTTGCCAGTTACCTCTCTAGGCACACTGTCACACCACAGAATAATAGTGATGAACCTCTGTTATAAAGGTTAGATGGATATTCTGCATACAGTGCTCTAAGAAGACAGGAAAAACTGTAAAAAAAATTTTTTGAATGATTTCGATCCAGAATGTTTGAAACGTTACAAAGTACTGATTCTTTAAAGAGATATTTTCTGTAAAAGGCACATAGGTAAAAGCCACATATTATCTAGGTTAATAATGCCAGTGATGAGGTGCTAACATGTGGGTTATTAGTGTCTAAGGAGAGAAGTCACAGGGACCTGCATGGTCAGTGAGGGTCAGCTTGTCCTTACTTTAAGGAGAGAAAGAAGTAGAATAGGCAGAGGTAGATGACAGTGGCTAGAATAGCAACTGGCTTATCTCAAGTGCTTAAATAGGAATTGAATAAATGGGTAAATAGTATTTCTGTTTAGTGTGGACAGGAGTGTGGAGGGACGAGTGTCTGGGACATAGTCAAGAGCAGTAGCAGATAAGCACTCATGCTAAACACAGAACATTCAATATTGAGTGGCGGGATTAGAAGGCAGAGAGAACTTTGACCTAACTCTAGTGTTTGAACTCTTTCATACGGGCTAGCAGCACCATAAAGTATTCACTCACCCATCCATTCATTCGAAAACATACACTTAGTATCTACTACAAACCAGGCAATGTATCAAGTACTAAAGGATGCAGAGATAGATAATGGAACTTTGACCAGTGAGTCAACAAATATTTACTGAGCACTTACTTTGTGCCAGTCACTACTCTAGGCTCTGGGGATACATCATAACAGACATAAGCTTCTGCCCTCATAAAGTGCATATTCTGGAGGGGAGAGGGAGGTGGACAAATGAGCAACATGTGTATTGGGGTAGATGATAACAGCACTAATGAGAAAATGAAGCATGAAGGGGGATAAAGGAGGAGGGCGGGCGCGAGCCCCTCCCTCTCCTGCAGGACCCCAGGCTGCCGGATGAGGCTGCTGCTTACAGCCTTACAACCAATCTGAGAGTGCCTTGACTGAGCCAGACGCAGGACGGGAGCGCTGTGCTCGCAAAGAAGGGCCAGCTCAGCCTGCAGAAGCTGCCGGCTTCACCTGGCCATGACCCTGGGAGCAGAACTTGAAGGATGAGTATTTGGCAGATGATGAGGGAAAAAAAGATTCTGGGCCAAGGCACAGAAGTGTGACAGAGCACGTCTGGGAGGCTGTATCAGAGGGCAGCATGCAGCGCTGACGAGCTGGGGGAGAGCGGGCAGGGGACACAGGAGGCAGTGTGGAACTGTGGATCTGGAGGGCTGAGGCTCTCCAATGCCAGTGATGACGGGGGGCGGGGCGAGGGGAAGGCCCAGGGTGTTGGAGCAGGTGCACCTGTGAGCAGTGTGGCAGGGGGTGCGCGTAAGGGGGGGAGCAGGGCTTGGGTGCGTGGGAGAGGGGTGGGCACGGCCTGGAAGAGGGGCAGAGGCCATGATTCAGAAGTCTTTATAGGGTGGAACCTAGAAGTTGGACTTTATTCGATGGGCAATCAGGAGCCATTGGAGGATTTTTATGGAGACGGGTAGGATGGGCTGATTTGAGGTGTGCAGAGTGGTTTGGGGAAGAGAGTGAAGGCAGGAAGCCTCCTGCTGGGGAGGCACAGGGAATCCAAATGACAGATGCTGCCATGCTAAGCAGATGGGGAGCCTGGAGAGAGAAGTTCAAGGAGAGAAGGGAAGTTCAGTTTTAGGCATGTTGAATGTCAGTACTTTTGGGGTGTGTAGGCACAAACGGTAGCGGAACACATTGAGCATTGGTTGTATGCCAGGCATCGTGCTTAGCATTTTACAGGTCTTATTTATTTCTCACCGTGGTAGGTATTACACTTTACAGAGAAGACTCAGGCATAGCAAAGTCAAGTATGTTGCGGAAGGTCACTCAGCAGCTCACAGGTGGGGCGGGGCTCTGAAGCCAGACTGGCAGGCCACAGATGCCCCAGTTTTAAAATATTTTTTAACGTATACTTATTATTTTTGGGAGACAGAGACAGAGCATGAGCGGGGGAGGGGCAGAGAGAGAGGGAGACACAGAATCTGAAACAGGCTCCAGGCTCCAAGCTGTCAGCACAGAGCCCGACGCAGGGCTCAAACCCATGAACCATGAGATCATGACCTGAGCTGAAGTCGGAAGCTTAACCCACTGAGTCACCCAGGCGCCCCAAGATGTCCCATCTTCAATCCCTAAGCTATCCTGCTTTTCAGTAGTGTGGGTTTAGGACCCAGAGGAGACAGGCACCTGACAATGCATAGTTTATGGAGATTACATGTAGTTGATAATGCAGTGGATAAAGGAGCAAGCAGTGGGTAGAGAAATACAGACTGTGGGACACAGAGAGATAAGACAGGGACAGGCAGAGGTGACACAGGTGTCGTTGTCCTTGTGTTTCGACAGAGGAAGCCCTTGAGACTGTTTATAGACCAAGGAGAAAACATCTTCCATTTCGAAATTTAAGGAAGAGAAGGTAACTTGGGAAACAGGTGGAAAGACGAATCTTGCATAGGTGGAGACAGGTGATCAGACGGCGTGGGCGTCAGAGGTCAAGGGCATCTCCTATTCTCCATGCAGTACGAGGCCAGCCACCCCAACAGTACCTGAGAGGCTAGGGGAGGAGGTGTATGGACGGCTTCCCAGGGGCCTTTGAGGATCTGATTGTCCCTGGGATGCAAATCACAGAAAAATGCACATTTCCCTTGTTTTTTCAAACAATTTACATGGACTCACCTGCCCTGAAGGCTTTCGGGGGACCCCAGACATCGTGCTCTCTTCTGTGTCTAAGAATTGTTGTCTTTGATGAGCTGAGTTCGAGGTGAGAGTAGGACATCCCATGGACACTGGAAGAAGCAATTGTTAAAATGGGATTTTCTACCCAATAGCCTCGTCGTCTGCGACCAGGAAGCAGATGAGCTCTGTGTCAAGCCACGGGGCCCAGGGGAGCCTATACAAGCAGCGGTGGCCTGGGATCAAGCCGCTTCGGGCTCTGCAGCCTGGCCAGGAACCGGTGCCCACGCTGCTCTGCAGGTCCGGGCAGGCAGCCCACGCCCAGGCCCGACGGCTGTCATTACCTCGGGGGCTGGGAGGGAACTAAATGCTGGGTCGGGCTCCCACCTCGGAGGCAGGACCCTGCCCAGCCTCCCGTCACCCCTGCACTTCGGCAGCTTTGTGATCAGTGAAACGATAGAGCCAGGGGCCCAGGGCTTGATGAAGACGCCAGTCTGCGCCCACGGCCTTCTCTGGGGTTCTCGGTGTTCCCGGAAGCGATTGCACTTGCCCGGGCAGCGCCGAGGATCGTACTCAGGGCCAGTCGTGGGCAGGGCTGAACTGGCTAATGATCCCTTCTGGGGCCTGGAAGTTTCTCCTTCAGTACTGTTTTTAATCTAGGGAGTCATCTTCAGTAATTCATTACCTATTTATGAGAAACACTTGAATAACACCGTGCCTAACGCGTTAAGCTAATTGCTTGGACTGACAGCAGGTGGCATTATTTCCTGAACCGGCCTCTGGCGCTGCGGGCTTGAGCTGGGGCTCCTCGGCCGTGGGGTGGACTCGGGCAGGGAAGGAAGGCCCAGCTTCTGGCCCACACGCAGCGGCATACCCCGGTGCCATAAACTGCCTTCGTGGGCGCTGCCACGGGTTGGGGGGAGCAAGCCTGGGCATGGCAGGGCACCACCAGTAATCCACCCTAGCAGTTGGGGTTTGTGTGAAGCTCTCACTTCTCTATTTTCTGTATTTCTGAGGCTCTGGCCTCTGGGGCTTTGCTGAGTCCCTGGGGGACTGCATTCCCCGGATTAGCTAATTCCTGGGCATAGGAGACTCCCCTGCGACTGTGCTATTCCCAGGCATAGCACCAATCCAGAGCACGTACCCCGCACTGCCTTTATTGGGCTCTCACGCTCTGGGCCACTGTCCACCGGCCCCAGTCACCCCAGGACAGGGTGCCAGCCAAGGAGAGACAGACCTGCCTCCCGGATCCTACTGAAATAATTCCAGGTAGCTGGTCCTCAGCTTGCTGACCTTCCCCTACCCCCCTCCTCACAAGTAACAGCCACGAAGGCTCCGGCCCTTGTTTCCTGTCCATCCCTCTGCCCCCTAATGACCCCAGGCCTCTCCATGTGACCCTGCACAGTGCCCTGTGCCCTCTCCTCTTGGGAGCAGTTTTTTCAAGGCAGTTGCCTCCTGATCTGTTGCCTTTATCATACCTGAGTCATAAATCAGCATTTTATTTTATTTTTAAAAAAATTTCCCCAATGTTTATTTACTTTTGAGAGGGTGGGGGGGACTGTGAGGGGAGAGGGGCACAGAGAGAGGGAGACACAGAATCCAAAGCAGGCTCCAGACTGAGCTGTTTGCACAGAGCGTGACGCAGGGCTCGAGCTCATGGACCACGAGATCACGACCTGAGCTGAAGTTGGATACTTACCTGACTAAGCCACCCAGGAGCCCCTAAACTAACATTTTAAAACAGTTAATACAGGGAACTTCGACGATTTCGGAAACATATAAATGGCCAGTCCAAGAGAAGAAATTAATATTTGTTGTTGTTGTTATTGTTTTCAATTCCATCTCAGGCATTGCAAACATTTTAAATCTATTATTTATAGGTATTTTCCTGGCGATGTGATAAAGCAGATATTTTACAGAAACTCGGGTGTGTTAGGTGACATCCCCATGCTCACAAGACTGAGTCTAAACCCAGGCTTCTGGTTCCCAGTGAGGAAATTCTCTCTGGTCACAGATAGCTAAGACAGATTTCTTTTTGTTACTTCTTCATTCCCGTTTCCCTTCTCTGATTAACAATTACTTCCCACCCCATCCTCTACTATGTTTCTTTTTTGCTATCTTCCCCTTAAAAAAGAATCCCTTCGCAGTGTTATTTGTGTTTCTTCCTCACCTCGGTGAGAATCTGAAAGGCAAATAAATCATAAATTCCAGGATCTAATAAAGTCCCTTCTTTTCCTTACAAAAGACTTTAAGACTCTGAGCTTACAATTCTTTTCACATTTTAAGTTCAATAATAAAGTTTTCAGCATGTGGACATTTCGTAGTTTGAGCACCACTCCAAGGAAAAGTCCTTTGACTAAGAAAGTCCATTGTATCGTTCTCATACTTTGTCAGATAGAGGTGACTACATTCACAAGGGTCTGTTTCTGGGCTCGCTCTTCTGTTCCATTGATCTACGTTTCCCAGTCTGGGGAAAAGCCTGCCTTCTTCTCGGGGGTATCAGCGTAGACTTCTGGACCCTAGACATTCCTTGCTGCCCCTGAGAGGAGAGGGTTTTTACTTCTACTCTTTTTCCAGCAGCAACGGTCCTTTGCCTATGCCCTGGAGAGGCTTTGCTACCTCCTCTGAGAAGCCGTGGGTCTAGAGGTTCACTAACCCTCCCTCGACGGCTTAACGCTTTTGCTTCATAGGAGAAAGGGGCCCAGGGAAGCAAGGAGGGCTTTGTGCCTGTTCCCCTCAGCCATCTGTTACCTTCTTCCCTCCTGTGTCTGAGAGGAGACTCTGTCAGTCTCCTTCCCTGCCCCCAATATTCCTTGTGAGTGCCCAGGGAAGGGTCACAAAGAAGAGATTGTTGGAGAAGCAGTTTCCTAGTATCTAGGGCTCCTAAATATTCCAAACTGACACACTGACCCACCCGTGGCCTCTAACAATGTGTTAACATCCTAGTTTACTTCTTTTTAAGGAAAAATTTTTTTAATGTTTTATTTATTTCTGAGAGAGAGAGAGAGAGAGTGAGTGAGAGAGACAGCGCAAGCAGTGGTGGGGCAGAGAGAAAGGGGAACACAGAATCCGAAGACAGGCTCTGAGCTAGCTGTCAGCACAGAGCCCAACATGGGGCTCAAACCCATGAACCGTGAGATCATGACCTGAGCCAAAGTCAGACGCTTAACCAACTAAGCCACCCAGGTGCCCCCATCCTAGTTAACTTCTTATTCCTTTGTTTGACAGCCACATCTGTCTACCCGCTCTGCCAAAGGAGAGACACTGCATGTCCCACTTTGCCTCTGTCCCTCTTTGGAGTTTGGTTTACTCAGTTGCCTTGTGAACTCAGACTTCTCACGGGCTCCACAGAAGGTATGATTTTGTAGCTTATCCGGCTTTTCCTCATCATTAGCCTGGGAACATTCTTTCCTGCTTTCTTTATCCCGAAAGGAAGCCTCATTCTCTTATCATCAGATTCATTCTTTTTCTCCATGGCCAGGAGAGGTACGTCTCCCATGTTATCCGTGGAGACTGTGGTGGAGATTATGGTCCTCCATCGGTAGGCGATGAGCCTGGGATTCTTCAGCCAGGAGACGTGTATGAGGCCGTCATTGGGATGTGACAGGCAGAAAGGCAGAGGGTCCTGGGAGGTGAGAGCACATGGGGAAGAGAGGCTGCCCAGGGTGTGAGGTCACAAGTGTTTACACCTCGGTCAGAGGCAAGAATCCAGTGATGGACCAAGAACAAAAAGCCTGAATGGGGGGTGTTCCGAAACCCCACTGGCCAAGAACCTTCCACCCAGGGTGAAGGGACACTGAGATGGTGTGACGAGAGCATCTCCACTGAATTCAGGGTCCCAGCCAAGGCCTTGCCCCATGCCCTCTGCTGTCTTCCCCACTGACCTTCACAGCTGTGCTCCCCCTGGGCACCCCCAGCCTGTCCCCACACATCCACGATGCAGAGACTCACCTACTTGCCATTTCTCAAGAATGTCCCTCCCATCTCTGACATGATGGGCTTCCTCGAAGTGTCCCCTAACCCACAATGCCCTTCCTACTCCCACAAAGCTGCTCCCCCTCTCCCCAGTTCTGCCCGTCCAAAGTTGAGGAAGTGGGGGAAAAAGCCATGTGTGTGCATTGCATATATGAGATGAAAGAAAGGATGTGAATGTGAAGGGCAGAAGGAGAGTGCCCCAGCAAAGATGGGAGAGAACTCGGGGTGCTCAAAGGGGAGGAGGGACAGGCAGAGGTGTAATTGCTGAAGTGATTATACTTTCGGAACCTCTCTGGAGTTGTGCCTCGTCTAATCGGTGCTAATGTTTTGGTAAGAGGCAGGCATCCAGCTATAGACAAGACAGAATTAGCCCAACAGGGTGACAATGACAGCTCCTGTTGAGAGTCTTCCTCCAGGCTGGCTGTATGGATGGGTCTAGGGGAGGTTCCCCATGCTGCAAACCAGGTGAGCAGAGGCAGGGAAAAGAGGCAACTTCGTGAGTATCTTGAGGGGTTGGGGAAGGTCTCAGGCCAGACTGTATGGAGTCCCACCACCAGTGATTCAATAGTGTACTGTGTTCTCCATCCCATGTCTTGAAAATGCTATTCTTTCTAAGAAGGGTGGTATGTTTGACTCCTTTGGTTCAATGTTATGTTAACAGCATGGGCTTTGAATCCATTAGAACTGAGTTCAAATCCTCACTCTACCAGTTGCCAACAGCAAGCCCTGTGAAAATTTTGTTTTTAGTTCCAAACCCTCGGAGCATCCGTTTCCTTGTGTGTAAAAGGAGGAGAATGATACCTGCCTTACAGGTGTGTCATGACGATGATATGAGATCATGTACATTAAATGCCCCACAGAGCATCTGCCGCAAGAATCATCCATTTGTCTGCTCGTTTGCCAAATATTTATTGGGCAGTTACCAATGACAGGCACCCCTCCACATGCTGGCGACTCCGCAGCCAGCACACCAATCCCCCAGCACCATGGCGCTCATATTGCTGGAGCAGGGCAATAAAAAATAACAAGTAAATGCAAAGTATTTCCGTTAGTAAGTGCTTTGGGGAATAATACAAGGGGAAAGGGATCGTGGGGGAAGGGTCACTGTTAAATTCCATGTAGGGTGTTCAGAAGGCTGCTTTCATAAGGCGAGAATTGAGCAGCACCTGAAGGAAGTGAGGGAGTGTGCACCTAAGATCTGGGGGGAGAGTCAGCTGGACAGGGAAGGATGAACAGAAGTCTAGAGCCCGCGGCATGCTGGGCAAGTGTGAGGGAGGGCAGGGAGGCCGGGGTGCCTGCAACAGGGCCAGGAAGTAGGGAGCCATGGGAGAGATGGGGCGGGGGTTTGTCACGGCAGGCAGGACTCATGCGCCATGCTGAGAACCACAGCTTGCGCCTGATGGGAGCCATGGGAGGCCTGAAGGAGAGGAGAGCCACAGACCCACTCTTACCCTGGGTGGAGTCGGCCAGAGGGAGGGAAAAGGCGTAGACATAGGGACACCGTCTAGGACACCATTGCAATACAAGGTAGTGATGGCTGGGGCTTTGACCTTACTGTGCAGGCAGTGAGAAGTCAGGTTCTGGGTAGAAAGTGAAGGGACTGGTGAATAGAATATGCTACGAGAGAGAGAGAGCACGCTTGAGAGCAAAGATGACCCTCAAGTTGTCTTGACTCAAGCAACTGCAAGAATAGGCATGCCAGTTACTGAAACAGGAACTTTGGAGAGGTTAGTTTTGACATGGCTGGTTTAGATTCAAGGGAGCTGTTGGGCAGACAAATAGACATGGAGTCCAACATGCAGAGGAGAGGGTAAGTCTGGAGAGATAAATAGAAGGGAGAGGGAGGGCAGTGTTTGGGGACTGTTCCCTTTTCTTCCTATCTAGATGTGGCTGTTGGAGGGTAGAGAGAAGATTCTGGAAATGACGGCAGGGCTCTGACCAGCTACCACTGTGTGTGCTTCTACAAGTGAATCCCTGACTTCCATCCTATTGCTTTGTTCATGGAGAAGGAGCTGGGCCAGATTATCTAAGGTCTGGCATTCTCAGGTTCTGTGGGCATCTCACAAAGATGAGATAGATGAGAATGGATGAGTAGAATAGATTAGAAGATGAGGTAACACAGCAAACTCTTAATGACTGGTGTGGGTCCATCAGCAGTTGGCTGCTTGGGGAAGCCAGGGAGGATAGGATGGGGAAAACCCACAAGGCAGGTGTCATAGCTGGGTAGGGTGGGAGTGAGGACCCACTTGGATGTTCATCATCCAAGGGTTCATCAGTGGAGGGGGTGAAAGATGGGCTTCCCGGGACTACCTGCAGCTGCGCTGAGTCTGCTGCCCACACTCGCTCTCTAGGAGCCTGGTCAGCCCAGAAGCTCTCAAACCTGAGAGCTTTCATCTTCCTAAGAGAACTGACTGTCTTTCCAAAAGGGGGCTGTTCCCTGCCTGGAAGGGCATCACGCTGCTGCTGTACAATTCAGTATAGACTTCCAGCTCTATGATTCACTGAGAGAAGTAGTTCTTTGGCCTGAGACCCATCAGCTTGTGACAAGTGACCTGCCAGTGAATATCCTGATGTGTGGGATCTTTGCTGCGCCCAGAGAAAAGTTTAACAGTGTCATTAGCATTTCAAGTTGTTAAAAGTGGGGCACTTATGGAATGAGTTATCATTATATGAAAAACAAAAGCAGTCAAGCCAAATGAAGCAAGAATATAAGGCAAGCCATGGGACAGGGCATGCTGGGATTTAGGTAAATTGGCCGAATATTACCCCCAATGAGGAGCTCATTGCAAAGATCACACTGGGAAGAGGTGATGCCCATAAGCAGAGGGTCAATAGAGGCTTCTCTCCAAGGTTGTCCACAGCAGGGAGCAGGACACCACCTCCATTGGTCCAAGGAAGGCACAGACAAGAATGGGCATGGGCATGGTTCTCAAACTCGACGGTGCATAAGGTCATGTTTCAAACCTGCAGACAGCTGTGTCTGTCCTCAGAGCTCCAGTATGCCCGGGGGCGGGGGGTAGGGGGTGGCCTGGGGGATGACATTTGAGCAAGCACTGCAGGTGATTCTGTTTCAAGTGATCGTGGGCCACCCTTGAAGGAACACTGTCAGGGGACGGTCCGGACCAAGGAGGCTGGGGGCTAGGGTAGGGGACCAGTGTTTCAGAGGAATGTTCTGCGAACCATAGGCACTGAAGGTGACAGCAGGAGGAGGCTGCTAACTGAGCCCGTGCAGCCTCACCCCTGGAGGCCAAGTACTGGGTCCGGTTGAAAGACAGGCAGGGGGGCTGAGAAACTAGAAAGAAGTGAAGGTAGAATGAGCATGTCTGTGACTCTGCCTGGATGAACAGGGAAGGGCAAAGTGGACAATTCGCTAAACTATAAAACACGCCAACGTAACTTACAAGGCATGTGTATACATATGCGTGTTTCAACCATGGCTAATTCTGAAACCAAGAGGCTTTGTTTCCAGAAGATTCATTAATTAGGAGTGTTGCCTCTATGCTGCTACTCCCCTGGCTGAATATGAAAGAATTTTTGAACCAAGAATCAACATTTTACAGAGGAAAGCCTGTCATGGAAGCTTCTTGACTTAAATGGGAAGATGCATTCTAGAGGGGTGGGCTTGCATGACACTTTCCATTCAGTGTAGCGTGGAGGAGAGATTAGACTCTAAGCATGAGATGTGCAAACTCATCAGCCTGGAGTTATGAGTGAGGTTCCTTTGTCTCATGGGACCCCCTCTCGGCTCATCACCAACACCTATGTCAACACAGCACTACTGAAAAAGTGGGCAATAAAACAGGTAAGCAGGTGCCATGGAAGAGAGACCCATCCCCAACCAGGTCATAGAATCAGTCAACTTTTCAATCTGCATCTTGAACAGGATCATTCAGTGGAGGCTGTAATTTTGTTTCCCTGGGTTGAAAGAGCAATTTACAACCCTGGACAGCTATCCAAATAAAGCATAGAGAGAATGGAAAAATAGGCGCCAAATTCCTTCCAGTTGGTGATATCATATGAGATTTGTAATAATTCCTGAAATCATCCTGCCGCTTTGCATACCCTTTGTCTGCTTTTCTGTTTTTATGATGCTTGAAATGGGCAAGAGATTCTGAAATGCCACATTTGCAAGACTGATTTATTAATTTACAATAGTAGCGTAATTGCCAAGAATAATTTTCCTTGTTACGTCTGCCACGACATGAGTCTCAGCTGCCTGGAAGAATCCAATATATTAAATTGGGATTGTAGTTTCAAATGTCTAAGGAAACATGATTCATTAAAACATCAGCGGCGTACATGTTGAAGAAGGATTTCACCTGTTAAACTTGCTAGTTAAACATGGATCAAAGAGCCAGTAGAAATGATTTGCTTAAGTTATTTTTAATTGTTGAGTTTGTAAATAGAACAGGATGATGTGTAGGTTGAATTTGAAGGTTTAAGATAAGCTATGTTTTAAAAATTAAAACTTTAATATATTGCGTATTAGGTTAAACACACACACACACACACACACACACACACACACACACTGAACTGTAATTAGTGTTTACCCAGAAACAAAAGCCTTCTTTCCCCGTACGGCAAAAAGGAAAGAAAAAATTATAACCACATTCTCATCAGCTGCCTGCAGGGCGGCTCCGGGTGCTGACATCACTTGTGATTATTCTTACTAATTCCTGCCAACCCTGTGTGTCGAGTGATATTTCATTGTTGCTTTCATTTCCATTTCTGTGAGGTTGAACGTATTTCCATCTTGAATTGGACATTTGATGGGGGTCTCAGAATTTCTGCTGAAGCCTCAAAGCGAAAAGCAGTGGGTGATGCACACTACTGGATTCTAGAGAGAGGGCCTGGACCCCCCACAGGACATGCTAAGGAGTCACTGAGCTGGGCCAGAGATTTCTTGCCCACCTTGGGCCTATCAAGGGAAAGCATTAAGTCAATGAGGAAGGCAGGAAACTCGGAAAGGGATGGTGGAGTGGAGGACACTATATTTTTTCCCCTCTCCCACATATGGTGGGGGGGGGGAATCACTTACCCTCAAGCCAAATATGAGGAGCCCAAAAATGCTGCTCTTGGAAAACAGGGGAAATCCAGGGAGAACTAACATTCTCCCCTCCTGGCTAGCTGTTCACTTAGAGGGGAGGGTTGGAGGAGAGGGTGCATTATATACATCCCGCCAGGGGACACAGTAAGGACTCCAATAAAATGAAGCTATAGCTGTTACCTGGTCATGTAGGGATCCTTCTGGCAGGAGAGCAGCAGGCCAAGAAAGGAGTTGCAAGACTGGAAGGGATGATCGGCCCTATCGCCACCACGATGACCTGCAGTCAGGTTCCTGCCGCACACACGAGAACTTCTGGAACCCTGCGGACTGCCGTATCCCACGGCCCAGCAAGGGCTCTGACCACCCCTTATGATGAGGGTCCGAAGGGTCATACCAGGCAAGCAGCCTAGACCCACTGAAGTGCTGGCTGAGGAGGAGGGGAGTCTAGAAGGAGGGGGAGGAGGGGCGTGACGAAAATCAACGAGAGCTTTGGCAGCGTGTACTCTCTCTTGCTCCTTCTTCTGTTTGAAGCCTGGCCGCACACTGAAGGCACTGGAAGTTTAGACTCGATGTCTGGCATGGACAGGAATGGTGCAACGGGTGATTGGTTGTCTCAGGCACCTTTTATGTCTTGCTTCCCATCTTCTCAGGTACCCTATGTCACTCTGGCCATTCCTGAGGCCACCGGCTGGGCACAGGCATAAAGGGAGAGCACCTGGCCTCAGCTGCATTGAACACCTCCAGCTGCTTTCTCTGGGGTTTCTCGGTGCTGCCCCGTGATATGCCCGCAAGAGTGCGCTGGACAGTCCTCAGACATGTGACAACCTTGAAGTCCAAGGGAGTTGACATCTAGGGGCAATCCAGGTGAGTCCTCCAAGAAACAGATGCCGAGACAGGGTTAGGGGTGCATGGGGTTTGCTGGGGCGTAACTACAATGAAAGACAAAATGACAAAATGATGAGGGGGGAGGTTGGGGAATTTGGTAGGAAATGTCTCTGGGTACACCTGTGGAAGGAAACCGGCGGAAGCCAGACTGGACAGGGAGAGCCTCCACTGGTGAGGCGGCTCTGACAAAGCGTTGGGCCAGCAGAGCCATCTGCAGCGAGCGCCGTCCGGTAGAGGACTCCCGTGCTGGGCAGAAATGGCGAGAGCGCAGGACCCCAGCCTCCCACCCCCGGGCTCGCTCGTGACCTGGGTGCAGCGGCTCAGAAGCCGGGGCAGCTCCCCATGCCCTGCAGTGGAGACTTTTGGCTAAGTGTACTCCCTCCTTGCAGCTGCATGCCAAATCCTTTTAAAAAAAAAGTTTTATTTAGGGGCACCTGGGTGGCTCAGTTAAGTGTCTGACTTCAGCTCAGGTCATGAACTCGTGATTCGTTGGTTCGAGCCCCATGTCGGGCTCTGTGCCTGGAGCCTGTTTCAGATTCTGTGTCTCCCTCTCTCTCTGACCCTCCCCTGCTCATGCTATCTCTGTCTCAGAAATAAACAAAACATTGAAAAAAGTTTTATTTATTTATTTGGAGAGGGAGAGAGTGCGCGTGTGCGCACGCACACAAGTGGGGCAGAGTAGAGAAAGAGAGGGAGAGGGAGAATCCCAAGTAGGCTGCGTCCGCATTGCCAGTGCAGAGGGCACGCTTCTTGAAAGGACATTGAACAGCACACCTCCGTGGCCGCCACATTCACCGACGGGATTAAGTTAAACTCCAACCAGTGGATTAAATAAATACTCCCCTCTTCTATCTCCAGGGCGCAGAATTCTGCATTCTACAGGGCTCCGGGGAGAGTTCCCAGCACCACTGAGCTCCGCGCATAGCTACAATAAACTCAGTAATGTAACCTTGGCTTATCCACCCCCCACCCACCCCCCCCACCCCGCTTCTACTTATGCCCCTGTTTCTTCAGATCTTCGCAGTTACCTGCGCGCAAAACCTGGTGTCAGACCCTGCTTTCCTGGCAACCCAGGCTGACAGCAGTTTGCTGTTTCTTAACTCAACAGCGCCCTCTTCCGTTGGCACAATGAAATTCGGCGTCTTAATGAAGGGTGCGCGCGTAAGGCCATCCATCAGTGGCAGGCTTCTGATTCTGTGATTCTGAGGACACTGAAATTCAGATGTTTCCTCTCCTTTGCTTTCACTATCAAGCCTCTAAGGGACGCCTCGCCCCTTAAAGCCCTTAAGGATCAGATGTTTTCTCTGATCTACTTGGGCTCAAACTTACACCAGTATTTCCCCACTCAGGACAGAAAGTTCTGGTGTTACACGCTGGTGGAGATGATTTACCTTCTGTTACTGCTTGGATCTTGTGGGGACTTCCCACGAAATCCCTGCTGAATTCTCGACTCCAGAGGAGGGCTCTGAAGCTGGCTCTCCCTGAGTATAGGTTCATTGCCCACTTCTAAGTAAATGGTCTTTCAGTATAGGCGTGAGTGAAGAGAAATCCTGTTTGTTCCCCCAGTCCTCAGTTTTTGGAGCACATCTGTCAAAAGCCTCCTTTGAGAGCCTGTGAGAATCAAAATTCCCGATTCAACTTCTCCTTAGAGGGTCCTAGCTCTTCTTGAGCCGGTGTTGACTCAAGTTGTAACTAGAAAATTATCATTTTTACCTGTTGTCAATTTTTTTGGCATATAATTTAGCTAATATATGTGCTTATTATTTTAAAAATCTTTGTTATGGTTTTTCCTCTTCTCTTTGTTATTTATTTGGTTATTTGTGGCTGATATATATTTTTTGATCCTTCTATGGTAGGGTTTTCTAAAGTTTTCACGTTTTCAGTGAATCAAATATGGGTTATCAATCTATATCTTTTTCATTTCATTGATTCCTCTTTAATGTTATTATCTCTTTCCTTCTCTTTTATTTGGATTTATTCTGTGATTCCTTTTCTAATTTCTTAATTGGATAGTTAAGTCATTAATTTCCAATCTTTCCTCCTTTATAATGTAGTTGAAACACAACATTCCCTTTTCGATATATTTCTTTAATGTTTAATTATTTTTGAGAGAGAGAGAGAGAAAGAGAGCATGAACAGCAGAGAGAAAGGGAGACAGAGGATCCAAAGCAGGCTCCTCAAGGACAGCAGAGAGCCCGGTGCGGGGTTCAAACTCACAAACAGCGAGATCGTGACCTGAGCCAAAGTCAAATGCTTACCTCACTGAGTCACCCAAGCACCCCTCCTCTTTGATAGTTTAGGCAGCATTCAGAAAAGTTTTTATAGGTAGTAGTTTCATCATTACTCCTTTTTAAGTAGTCTTAGTGTGGGGCATTTAGAAAGCAGAGCCTGAAGCATTAGTTAGGATGTTAACATGTTTGGAAGGCACAAGCCCAGGGTAGTAAGGACAAGAACAGAAGTGAGGCATGGAAACAATGGAAAGAGCTGTGGCACGATGCCTAATTGTGCCACATACTATGCGCCACAGAGAGACAACAGGTGCTCGGTACCTGTGTTCACCCAGTGAGGTAAATTTCTCCAGAAAGGTTGCAAGGAGGGATCTCATCTGCGAGTAGTCTGGAGGAAGGAGAAAGGAGAAGGAATTCATCTTCCCAGCTGCTTTTCACCTCCCAATTCTCCACTGATCAAGATTCATACCAGAAGATACTCACATCCCCTTTCCGGTGGGTATGATCAGGCCCTTCCCTGGGTACATAGGAAGCCAGACCCCGGGCCCCACAGCGAGGTGTTCAATGGAGTCCCAAGTGTAGAGGCAACCTGCTGTGAGCGGGCCACTGAAGAGAGGAGGAAAGAAGGAGAAAGAAGGAGGTAGTGGAGAGGCTGAGAAGGCACACAGAATTTGTTGTCTCTAACCATAGGTAATATCTAATTTCCACCATAATTAGTTTTCTTGATTCATGAAGTATTAAGAATGTGTTTCTAAATTTTCAAATATATTGATTTTTAAGGCTATCATTAAAAAATTGATTTTATGTGTGCATAAGGACAGTACATATTCTCTACCTGTTGAAGGCAAAATTCTCTATGTGTCCGTTAGATCAACCTGGTTAATTGTGTTGTTCATATCTTCTATGTCCTCACTGGTTCACAATTAGGACTAATCCATTAGTTATTGACAGCGTGTGATAACATGTAGTATGATGGAGTGACATATTTCTCTTTGGAGTTCTGTCATTTTACCTTTAACAGATTGAGGGTATTAAGTACTGTAGGTCTAGAATCACTCTATTTTTTTCTGGTAAAGTGACTATTTCATCTTTACGTGGCAATCTCTTCATCTCTAATGATGCCTTTTGCCTTCAGGTCTACTTTACTGACTTAATACATAGCTTATGGGACTGGGGTGCCTGGGTGGCACAGTTGTTCAAGTGTCCAACTCTTGAATTTGGCTCAGGCGACTCTTTTTTCATGAAGCCTTTTGGGCTTTCTACATAGAGTATCATGTCATCTGCAAATAATGAAAGTTTGACTTCTTCCTTGCCAATGTGGATGCCTTTTATTTCTTTTTGTTGTCTGATTGCTGAGGTGAGACTTCTAGGACCATGTTCATGTAAAGTAACAGTGGTGAGAGTGGACATCCTTGTCTTGTCCCTGACTGTACAGAAAAGGCTCTGTTTTTCCCCACTGAGGATGATATTACTGTGGGTCTTTCATATATGGCCTTCATGATACTGAGGTATGTTCCTTCTAGTCCTACTTTGTTGAGAGGTTTTATCAAGACTCGATGCTATACTTTGTTAAACGCTTTTTCTGCATATATTGAGAGGATCATATGGTTCTTATTCTTTCTTCTATTAATGTGGTGTATCATGTTGATTGACTTGTCAATATTGAACCACCCTTGCAACCCAGGAATAAATCTCACTTCAATGTGGTGATAATTCTTTTAATGTACTGTTGGGTTCAATTTGCTAGTATTTTGTTGAGGATTTTTGCATCCATTTGCCTTGAGGACATTGGTCTCTCATTCTCCTTCTGGGTGGGGTCTTTATCTAGTTTTTGGAATCAAGGTACTGCTGGCCTTGGAGAATGAGTTTGGAAGGCTTTTTCCTCCATTTCTATTTTTTGGAACAGTTTGAGAATAGGTATTAACTATTCTTTAAATGTTTGGTAGAATTCCCCTGGGAAGCTATCTAGCCTGGACTTTTGTTTGTGGGGAGATTTTCAATTACTGATTCCGTTTCTTTGCTAATTATGGGTCTGTTCAAATGTTCTATTTCTTCCTATTTCAGTTTTGGAAGTATATATGTTTCTAGGAATGTATCCATTTCTTCCAGATTGCCAAATTTGTTGGCGTATAATTTTTCATAATATCCTTTTTTAATTGTTTATATTTCTGTGGTGCTGGTTGTGATCTATCCTCTTTCATTTTGATTTTATTTATTTGGGTCCTTTTCCTTTTCTTTTTGATAAGTCTGGCTAGAGATTTATCAACTTTATTCTTTCAAAGAACGAGCTCCTAGTTTCATTGATCTATTATTTATATTTTTTGTTTCTATATCATTTATTTTTGCCTTTAGTCTTTATTATTTTCCTTATTCTGCTGGCTTGAGGCTTCATTTGCTGTTTCTTTTCTAGATGCTTTAGGTATAAGGTTAGGTTGTGTGTTTGAGAATTTATTTTTCTTGATTCTTGATGTAGGCCTGTATTGCTATGGACTTCCCTCTTAAGACTGCTTTGCTGTATCCCAAAGGTTTTGGACTGTTGTGTTTTCATTTTCACTTCCTTCCATGTATTTTTAAATTTCTTCTTTAATTTCCTGGTTAAACCATTCATTCTTTAGTAAGATGATCTTTAACCAATCAAGAGCAAAAATAAACTGTTGGGACCTCATCAAGATTAAAAGCTTCTGCACAGCCAAGGAAACAACCCAGAAAATTAATAGGCAACCAACGGAATGGGAAAAGATAGTTGCAAATGACATATCAGATAAAGGGTTGATATCCAGAATCTACAAGGAACTCACCAAACTACACGCCCGAAAAACAAACAACCCAGTGAAGAAATGGGCAGAAGATATGAACAGACACTTCTCCAAAGAGGACATCCAGATGGCCAACAGACACATGAAACGATGCTCAGCATCACTCCTCATCAGGGAAATACAAATCAAGACTACACTGAGATACCACCTCACGCCAGTCAGAGTGGCTAAAATGAGCCAATCAGAGAACTCTAGATGCTAGCGAGGATGTGGAGAAACGGGCACCCTCCTACACTGTTGGTGGGAATGTAAACTGGTACAGCCCCTCTGGAAAACAGTGTGGAGGTTCCTCAGGAAACTAACAATAGAACTCCCCTATGACCCAGCAATAGCACTGCTAGGAATTTACCCAAGGGATACAGAAATGCTGATGCATAGGAGCACATGTACCCCAATGTTCATAGCAGCACTCTCCACAATAGCTAAAACCTGGAAAGAGCCTAAGTGTCCATCAACAGATGAATGGATCAAGAAGATGTGGTTTATCTATACCATGGAATACTACATGGCAATGAGAAACAATGAAATCTGGCCATGTGTAGCAACATGGATGGACCTTGAGGGTGTTATGCTGAGCGAAATAAGTCAGGCAGAGAAGGACAAATATCATATGTGTGCATGTATAGGAGGATTAGGAGGAACTTAACAGAGGACCAAGGGGGAGAAGAAGGGCGGAAATGGTGGGGGAAAGGGAGAGAGGCAAACCATGAGAGACTCTTGAATGCTGACAAAAACTGAGGACTGATGGATGTGGGGGGGAGGAGGGATAGGCATGGAGGAGGGCACTTGTGGGGATGAGCACTGGGTGTTATGTGGAAACTAATTTGACAATAAACTATTTGTAAAAAAAAATAAAATAAAATAAAAATAAAAGTATTTTCAAAATTAAAAAAAAAAGATGATCTTTAACCTCCATGTACTTGTGGTCTTTCCAAATGTTTTCTTTGGTTGACTTCAAGTTTCATCGTGTTGTGGTGGGGAAATATGCATGGTGTGATATCAGTCTTTTGGTGCTTGTTGAGGGCTGATTTGTGACCCAATATGTGATCTATTCTGGAGAGCGCTCCATGTGCACTTGAAAAGAATGTGTATCTGCTGCTTTAGGATGAAGTGATCTGAATATATATCTTAAGTTCAGTGTGTCATTCAAAGCCGTTGTTTCCTTTTGATTTTCTGTTTAGATGATCTGTCCATTGGTGTAAGTAGGATGTAAAAGTCCCCTACTATTGTTGTATTCATATCATGGGTTTCTTTATGTTTGATTAGTTGATTTATATATTTGAGTTTCCAAGTTGGGGGCATAAATATTTTATAATTGCTAGATATTCTTGGTGAATAGACCCCTTTAATATGATATAGTACCCTTCTTCATCTCTTATTATAGTCTTTGGTTTAAAATCTAGTTTGTCTGACTCCACCAGAAGCCTACTAGAACTGATCCATGAATTCAGCAAAGTTGCAGGGTACAAAATCAGTGTACAGAAATTGGTTGCATTTTTATACACCAATAATGTAACGATAGAAAGAAATCAAGAAACTGATTCCATTCACAGTTGCACAAAAGAACATCAAATACATAGGAATAAACCTAAGCAAAGATATAGGAGGTCTGTATGATGAAAACTATAAAAACTGATGAAGGAAATTGAAGAATACACAAAGAAATGGAAAACCCCATTCCATGCTCATGGGTCAGAAGAATAAATATAGTTAAAATGTCATTCAATGCAATCTACACATTCAATGCAATCCCAATCAAAATTGCACCACCATTCTTCTCAAAACTAGAACAAACTGTCTTAAAATTTGTATGGAACCAAAAAAGACCCTGAATAGCCAAAGTAATATTGAAGAAGAAAACCAAAATGGGGGGGCATCACCATCCCAGACTTTAGCCTCTACTACAAAGCTGTCATCATCAAGACAGTATGGTATTGGCACAAAAACAGACACATAGACCAATGGAATAGAATAGAGAACTCAGAATTGGGCCCAAAAGTATACAGCCAACTAATCTCTGACAAAGCAGGAAAGAGTATCCAATGGAAAAAAAGACAGCCTCTTTAACAGATGGTACTGGGAGAACTGGACAGCAACATGCAGAAGAATGAAACTAGATCATTTTCTCACACCATACACAAAAATAAACTCAAAATGGATAAAGGACCTGAATGTGAGACAGGAAACCATCAAAACCCTAGAGGAGAAAGCAGGAAACAACCTCCTTGACCTCCACTACAGCCATTTCTTACTTGACACATCCCCAAAGGCAAGGGAATCAAGAGCAAAAATTAACTACTGGGATCTCATCAAGATAAAAAGCTTCTGAGCAGCAAAGGAAACAATCAATAAAATGAATAGGCAACCAACGGAATGGAAAAAGATAGTTGCAAAATAGTTGGCTAATATCCAAAATCTATAAGGAACTCAACAAACTCCACACCTGAAAAAACAAATAATCCAGTGAAGAAATGGGCAGAAGTCATGAACAGACACTTCTCCAAAGAGGACATCCAGATGGCCAACAGACACATGAAACGATGCTCAGTGTCCCTCCTCATCAGGGGAATACAAATCAAAACCACACTGAGATACCACCTCACGCCAGTCAGAGTGGCTAAAATGAACAGATCAGGAGACTCTAGATGCTGGCGAGGATGTGGAGGTATGGGCACTCTCCTACACTGTTGGTAGGACTGTAAACTGGTGCAGCCCCTCTGGAAAACAGTATGGAGGTTCCTCAAAAACTTAACAATAGAACTCCCCTATGACCCAGCAGTAACACTCCTAGGAATTTACCCAAGGGATACAGGAGTGCTGATGCATAGGGGCACATGTACCCCAATGTTCATAGCAGCACATTCAACAATAGCCAAATCATGTAAAGAGCCTAACTGTCCAACAGCTGACGAATGGATCAAGAAGATGTGGTTTATCTATGCAATGGAACACTACATGGCAATTGAAAAGAATGAAATCTGGCCTTGTGTAGCAACATGGATGGAGCTAGAGGGTGTTATGCTGAGTGAAATAAGTCAGGCAGAGAAGGACAGATACCATATGTTTGCACGTATAGGAGGATTAGGAGGAAGCTAATGGAGGACGAAGTGGGAGAAGAAGGGGAAAAATAGTGGGGGAGAGGGAGGGAGGCAAACCATGAGAGACTCTTGAATGCTGAGAACAAACTGAGAGCTGATGGGGGTGGGGGAGAGGGGGAGGGGATGATGGGCATGGGGAAGGGCATTTGTTGGGATGAGCACTGGGTGTTATATGGAAATAAACTTGACAATAAACTATTTAAGAAAAAAAGTCTAGTTTGTCTGATATAAGTATAGCTACTATGTATTTCTTTTGATGTCTATTAGCATAATAGATGGTTCTCCATCCCCTCACTTTCAATCTCCAGATGTCTTTAGGTCTAAAATGAGCCTCTTGTAGGCAGCATATAGATGGATCTTGTTTTTTAATCCATTCTGATACCCCATGTCTTTTGATTGGAACATTTAGTCCATTTACATTCAGAGTGATTATTGATAGATATGAATTTAGTGCCATTGTATTACCTGTAATGTTGTTGCTTTTGGAGATTTTCTCTGTTCCTTTCTAGTCTTTGTTACATTTGGTCTTTCTTTCATTCCAAGAGTCCCCTTTAACATTTTTTGAAGGACTGGTTTTGTGGTCATGAATCCCTTTGGTTTTTGTTTGGGAAACTCTGTATCTCTCCTTCAATTCTGAATGACAGCATCGCGAGATAAAGTATTCTTGGATGCATATTTTTCCCATTCAGCACATTGAGTATATCATGTTACTCCCTCTGGCCTGCCAAGTTTCTGTGGAGAGATCTGCTGCAAACCTTATTCGTCTTCCCTTGTAAGTTAGGGATTTCTTTTCCCTTGCTGCTTTTAGGATTTTTTCTTAATCTCTGTATTTTGCAAATTTTACTATTATATGTCTTGGTGTTGGCCTGTATTTGTTGATTTTGTTATGGGTTCTTTGTGCCTCCTGGATTTCAATGTCTATTTCCTCCCCCAGATTAGGGAAATTTTCAGCTATAATTTCTTCTGGTACTTCTATAATACAAATGTTACTTTATGCTTTATGGAGTAGCTGACTTCCCTAAGTCTATATTTGTGATCCAATATTTTTCCTTCCCTCTCCTTTTCAGCATCATTATTTTCCATAATTTTATCTTCTGTATCACTAATTCATTCCTCTGATTCTTCCATCCTTTTGTTATTACATCTGGTCAGTTTTGCATCTCATTTTTAACTTCAGCCTTATTCATTTTTAGGTCTTTTATCTCACTGTAAGGGACTCCTGGTGTCTTCTATACTTTTCTCAAGCCCAGCTAGTATCCTTATGATTGTTGTTTTAAATTCTGGATCAGGTATATTATTTGCATCTGTTTCCATTGGATCCCTGTCCATGACCTGCTCTTGTTCTTTCTTTTGGGATGAATTTCTTTTAAAAAAAAAGTTATTGTCATGTTGGTTTCCATATAACACTCAATGCTCATCCCCACAGGCCCATATGGGCATTTTGTCTAGGTCTCTGTCTTCTTCTCTGTGTTAGGAAAGCCTGTTGTTTCCTGCTCCTGAGAGTAATGGCTCTATTAAGAAGACATCATATACTGTTCAGGGCCTGGCTTCAAGAGGTATTTCTGGTATATACTGTGTGAACTCTGCTGCTGTTTTTTGGCTGTTTTTTGACTTCTTGTTGCCTACAGTGGGGAGTGTTTGGACCATGTCCACTGTGTGTGGGAGGGTTTTAACTAGATGTGCTTTTGTCTGCTTGTTAAAATAAGCCTGATTCTATTACCCCAGAGCTGAAGCTTTGCAGCACTCTATGGTCAGTAGACTTGGTGCATGTGGGAATTTGTGATGGTCTTTTGGGAGAGGAGCCTGCTTCACTGGTTCTCAGGCATACTTGCCCCAGTAAATAGCACTTGAAGACTGCGTGAGAGATAGATCTTGATGTAGACAGCTTAAACCTCCACTGTGGGCACTGTGCTGTTCACTGAAGTCCATCCATGCTGATGGGTAGGGGGTAAAAATGGCATCAGCTAGCTCTCTCACCCCCACAGAGGAGAGTTTGCACCACGGCTGTTCAGGAAGCCCTCACAGAAGAATGAACAATATCCCTTAATGTGTCCCAGGCATTCCTTAGATCCCTGTCTTTACTCTGTATCTGGGCTGTCTGCCCACCTGACTGTGTACTGCACCTGTGTTTAATTCAGGCACACCAGCTGAGTTTCAAAACTCCAGCTTTTAGGGACCTGGTGTGGCATGGACCTGTGTTGATCCTCTGGGGAAGGGTCTCACCACATTGTGGCTGCTACTGGTTTGTCTTAGAAAGGCAGTTGCGGGGCGCCTGGGTGGCTTAGTCGGTTAAGCGTCCGACTTTTGCTTGGGTCATGATCTCACAGTTCGTGGGTTCGAGCCCCGCGTCGGGCTCTGTGCTAACTGCCAGCTCAGAGCCTGGAGCCTGTTTCAGTCTGTGACTCCCTCTCTCTCTGACCCTCCCCTGCTCACGCTGTCTCTCTCTCTCTCCTAGAAATAAATAAAACATTAAAAATTTAAAAAAAAAAAAAAAAAAAAGAAAGGCAGCTGCACGAACGTCAAGGTGCTTGGAGTTTAGAGTAAAGTGCAGCACAAAGCCAGAATCCAGGTTAGCTACCCTCTGCAGGTGTCTCTGCCCCTGTTCTTGTAACAGGACAGCTCAGTGGAGCCGACCAGCTCTTTTGTCCCCTGAGAGGCATTGCCATCTCCCCCAAATGCACTCCAAGAGGGGGAACTTCTCTCCCAATGTGACCCAGGGGATTCTCAGGCCACATTCTCTGCTTCCAGGCCTCTGTCCTCTTTATCCACTGGAACACTGCTATGCCCAGTGGACTCCACACCTGCCACTGCGTGGACTTCTAAAACTTTAGTCTTTGGTCTCCACTGGTTGTAAAAACTCATGATGACCAGCCCCTCTCATTTTCCCAGTCAATGATTTCGAGGAAGTGGTTTTTCTTGTGTGAAAAGAAAAGGTGCTGCTCTTCCTCTCTCTCCCTACCGCCTCTGTGATCAGGGCCCTGATTCTGTTCTCTCCCAAGTCATATCTCCATACTTCCTACCTTCCATGATGTGGCCTCTTTTATCTCTTTAGTTGTGTAGTTTGTGCTGCAGTCTTCAGACCGATTTCTTGGGTGTGCAGAATGATTTGACATTATCTAGCTGTGTTCAAGGGCCAAGGTGAGCATTGGGTTCCCATACTCCTCGGCCATCTTTGAGATGAGGGGAAGTAAGTATTGCAAATCTTATATCATCTATTTAACTTACATGATACCAAGGGTAAAATAAACGTAACTCAGGGACTTTATCTCCTCTTCTAAGGAAGGAGTTAGTGCATTTTCAGTTGTACGCAAAATGCAGGATATTTGCCTCATGTGAGGTGGCATTGTGACTTTCTGATTTTCTTTATTTGGACATCAGGTGTGGTTTAAGGTGAGGTGATAGGTGCCAAGTTGACAAGGGACCCGGGCTTATTATCGTTGATTTTGTGTCAATCTTTCTGGGTCATGAGGTGCCCAGATATTTGGTCAAACCCTCTGAATGTTTCTATGTAGGTATTTTTTTGGATGAGTTTAACATTTATGTTGGACTGAATTATTTTTTTAAGAAAAAAATTTAACTTAGCTCCTTTATTGTTATTTATCATAAATAAGCTCTACACCCAAAGTGGGGCTTGAACTCACAACCCTGAAATCGGGATGGATGAATTTAACATTTATTTATTTTTTAAATGTTTTATTTATTTTTAGGAGAGAGAGAGAGAGAGACAGCGTGAGCAGGGGAGGGTCAGAGAGAGAGGGAGTCATAGACTGAAACAGGCTCCAGGCTCTGAGCTGGCAGTCGACGCGGGGCTCGAACCCATGAACCGCGAGATCATGACCCAAGTGAAAGTCGGACGCCCAACCGACTAAGCCACCCAGGCACCCCTAACATTTAAACCAATAGGTTGAGTAAAGCAGATTGCTCTCCCTGCTGTAGGTGGGCCTCATTCAATCAGTTGAAGGCTGGAATAGAGCAAAAACAGTTGATCCTCTCCCAAGTAAGAGGAGGTTGGCAATAAGGTGCAGAGATTAAGGATTCAGAGATGGTCATGTTGAATCTGTGTATCTGTTTATAAAACAACCAGTCAAAAAATACGAGCTTGAAACTTGGGAAATTTTGCTGGAGATACAGATGTAGGGGTAGTCAGCACAATTCTTCAAACCATGCAAACGTACATAATTATCCATGCAAAATAAGATATTTAGAAGATCCAGCCCATCACGAGAGTTGTTCCCAAAGTGTGGTCCAGTCTTGCCTCACAAACACCTGAGACGCTAGTTAGAACAACATATTCCTGGGTTCCCCGCACACAAACTAAATTAAAACCTCAGGGCCTGGATCTCAGGGGCCCTCGTTCTTATCAAGCATCTGGGTGACTTTGACACACGCCAAAGTCGGGGACCATCTCTGCCCAGCGAGCAGGCAAACTGACTTCATTAGGAGAGTGGATTCTGACAGGGTGACAGATGGCTTCTGGATCACTAGGTGGCAGCAGACACACACTAAATCTCCAGTTATGATGCTTCTCAGCCAGAAGGGAAAAGGTATATAAGAGGCTCCTCTGGATTTTTACAAGACATTCTGCAAAAGGATTTCAGCCAGCCCTTCTTCACAGCCAAGGAGAGGTAAAGACAGCAATCTGACTGGAATATCTGCCCTGACCCTATCCATCACCCAGGAGAGGCCTGCCCAGAAGAGGCTACCGTTATAGATAGGGAACAGATCAGTAAAATTCTCTGTCAACGAACTTTCTGGAACCGCACCTGTTCTGCCAGGTGGTTCCGGAAGGCAATGGCATGAATCTCCTAAGACCCAGTCAGGAGCAGTGCTCTGGAGAGCCTGGGGTCCGCTGCCTTCCCACCAGCCTTCCCAGTTAGGGGTCTGTGTGCACCAAGCCAAGGCGAAGCTGGAAGTTTCAGGGTCAGATACAGGCTCTGGGTCGCCCTCCAGTGCCAGGTGCATCCTGTACCCTTTCCCTCTGAAGTGATATCCCCTCTGCCCTTTCCTCGGAGCGCTGTTAATACCACTGTCACTTCTAACATCCTGGCTCAAAAACACCCACTCCTGCTGCTCTGCTTTCTGTCTGTAGGCTCACACGGTCTTGAAAGCCTCTAACAGAATGAGGAGCCACCCGAGCATCCTTCTGCCTTCACCCTAGACCCTCTGGGCCTCGCCCTTGAGCCACTTCCATGGTGTCTGACTTGCACTCCCAGCCCCGGGCTCCTTGACCCCCAGTCTCTGCGTAGCCAGCTGTGAGATCTCAGAGCACTCCTGTTCGGAGCCGCCAGCCTCAGTGGCATTAAGGGTCCTCATCTTCTGGGCCCAGTGGCAGAGTTCCTGCGTCAGAGGAGTATTGGTGGAGGGGGCTGGGAAGTGAATGGGAGATCCAGGGGAGGGAGGGTGGGCCTGGGCACCTGGAAAGGGAAGGCACGAGTATCACAAACTTAGGAATGGGAACATGCTGGAGAGGGTTCCGTCAGGAACCGTGTGGGGGAGAGAAGACACACCCGAACAGAGTAACAGTTTCATGATGGAGTGACGTACAAAGGATGATAGGATCACGGAAACCCAGCGAGAGATGAGGACCACGACAGTGCTAGCAACACAGCGAAGAGAGCCATTGCCATCCCCAGGCCAAGGTCAACTGAGGGGCAATTACTGGAATCTAGCAGAAGAGCCAAGGCATTAGGGGAGGCTGTAGGAGGACTGGAGGGACCCAGGGGAGTAAATGTTCTAACCTTTGCTTCCTGCTTCCTCCCCTCGTTCCTGGGATCTCTACTGGGGCCTCCCCTTGGCCAAACCCAGTGAAAAGCCAGAGGACAGAGGCCTCCTTTGAGGCAGGTGTGAAGTTAAGCCTGAGGCAGAGAGAAGGCAGAACAGGATTCTGGAAGGACAAGAAGAGACTATGCAGCCGAAGGAGCTGAGACCACGGAAGACATACAGCGGCGTTCAGCCCTTCCCAAGTTCATCACGAGGTAGTGGGACGAGCACAGGACTTTTGGAGCTGGAGGGGGCTGTGCCCAGCCCTACAATATGCTCCACTGTAGACCCTTTGGCCAAGCTCAATGCCTAACATGGACCGATGGGAATAACAACTGTGTCTTCTAGATTTTGTGTGGATTCAGAGATACTGCGTGCCTCTGTATTCACCTGGGTGTGGATGGGAGACCCAGGGCAAAGGGTCTCTGTGCTTGTCATCTTCTCACTGTGTGCCTAGCAGTCCAGAGGGACTTCCAAAGACTTCTCCATTGCTGGGTCCAGTGGCTTGGAGCTGAACCAACCCAGCCAACAGCTGGGGCCCCGGGGCCGGGGACGAACACCAGGGCTCTCCTGCTGCTTTCTCTAGACCATGGACAGCTAGGGGGACCCACAGGCAAAATAGGTTAGCTCTGGGGACTGGTCAGATGGGGGTGGGCCACTGTTGCCCCCAAGCCATCCTTTTAACACACAGACGAAGGGGCCTCGCTTCTGCTTTCCAGAGGCGGGAGCCTTGGTGCCTACGTGATTGTCCTGCGGCCGTTCCTTGGGCTCTCCCTGCCCCTCATGTCCTCACTCTCCTCAGCCTTGCCCTTCAGGTTCTCGGGTCCACAGTGAGCATCCGCAAGCCCAGGCAGGCCGGGCAGCACTCCTGGGGCTCAGCGCTAAGCAAGGGGGTCTGCCCCTGCAGTACGGGGACGGGACCGCGATCCCAGGGTCAAAGAGATGACCATTTACCAATTAACAGGGGACTGGGCTGGACTGGGCTGAACTGGCCTCGGGGCCAGATACGCCGTTGAAGGAAGGACTGAGGCTGTCTGCTCACACCCACATCAGGAGGAAACCGTCTCCCACAAGGCCCAGCAGCAGCCTATGTTTCTCTAACCAGTGCATGCCCCTCTGATGCACACCACACGGCCCCCCCTTCCATTGGCTGGCCCGGAAAGGACCACACAGAAGAGCAAGGCACGAGGAGGCAGAACTGGGAGGGCCTGAGTCTCCCCTTCTCCAGAAACCTGAAACCCCAATACTATTTCCTAATATAGTCGTTCAGCTAGTGCTTCTCGATTAAAAAGCATTAATGCACATTGTATAGATAGGCCTTCTTATGATCCCATTTTGGCTTTTATCCATCTCTTTAAAACAGAGTGGAAGCTTCCAGAAATGGAAGCAGACTGGGCTTCTCTCAGATGGCGAAGGGCCCTGCTCCAGAGGGTCACAGAGGGTCTAAAATGACGTGGGTGGTACTTGGTGTAGGTGAGATCTAGAGTGCACCCCCTCCCTCGAATTAGGAGAAACCCGCAAGGCAGACTCTGGTCTGGCTGTGAAGCGGGTTCTTGAGTGCCCGGCCCCAGCCTGGGGCTGCCCAGCCTCTAGTTACTTCCTTTAGGTGGGTGGGCTGGCCCCTCTCTAACACACAGGGCCACAGCTGCAGTGTACACACACACACACACGCGTGCACATACACAACACACACCCCACAGGAGACATTATGTGTTTCCAGGCACCACCTCTCAGGCTGGGGGCAGTCACCTGGGGCAAAGGAGCCTGAGTCACAGAAACACACACCCAGCTGGGCTATAATGACAAAGGCAGACCCTGGCCCCCAGCAGTAAAAGCCTTGTCAGTAGAAGCTCTGCTAAGGACTGAAAATAAGTTAGTGGTGAACAATTGGATCAGGCGATTCTAAATTGCTAATATAACAGGGCCCCAGACTCCCTGAGAAGAGAGTGATGATAACCCTACAATAGCTACCATTTACTTCTCACCAGGAGCTGCTGCTACATGTTTTATGGACATTATCAGCCACCCTGCACTGAAGGTGTTGGGTTGTGTGTTTTTTGTTTTGTTTTGTTTCAGTCCAGAGATAAGGAGAAGCCCTCTGAGGGCTCACAGAGGTTAGGGACTGGCTGGTGATCCTAGGAGTAAAGGATGGAGAATTCCAGACCAGATCTGTCTCCTAAGGTTTTAACAGGAGGGTTTCACTCCTGGAAGTGACGAAGGGAAAGTGGGGTCTGGCAGCCGACCCCCCAAAATGTGTCCGTGTTGCTAGGAAGAAGCCTTTAGGCATCAAGCACTTAAACCTGACCTCCCTCCTCTGATTTTAAAATCTAATCTCTTGAATTCTCAGTGCAGACACTTCCTCTTCTTAGCTGCGAGTTCCCTCTTCTATTCATTTGCTGTATTTTCATTGCCTATGTGGTGCCACATGCTGTTCTCTGCCCGGGGTCTGCCAAGATCGGGAAAGCATGCAAGTACTTTGAAAACATTGGAGGGAGGATTCTTCTGCCTGGAGGAGGAGCTGGGAAGGCCTCCTGGAGGAGGAAGTGTTTGAGCCGGGCCTGGAAGAACGTTAGGGTTTGGTGCAGGAATCCTTCTGATGGAGAAATGGATGGAGGACATTTAGAGGGGGCCGACAGCAAGATGGAAAGCCAAACCCAAGAAGCTCTGTCCTTACACCACCTACAGTACGTAGGAGCTTAAGTAAATCTCTTTCTTGTCTCACAGTCTCCCAAGTTTGCTAAGGTTCCCAGCTTTCCAAGAAGTGACCTTCTTTACCACCTGTGAGAACAGAGGAGCCAGACTCCTATTCCCAGTAGGACTTTGTAGGCATTAAATCCAAAGTAAAGTCACCTCGTTAGAAGTGGCTTGGTGACACCTAATTCAATGAGGATTATTCTCAAATGAGCCACTTTGGCTAAGGTTTTGCTTATACCATCTTTTGCCCAATTATATCCTGGTGGGAATCTATGCAAATAGATCACCACAGAAAATAAGGAAACTCAGAATTCAGAATTTCTGGTTTGGGGTTCAAGAATCATCAGACAACATTTTTACATGTCTTATTTCAGTTTACCCAAGTAGTTTACTAAATTGATTTGGATCATAGACAGCTTAGGAAGAAAGAGAAAGGACTTTTCTCATCTGTAGGGAAGATAGACCACTAAACTGACACCGACGATATTAAAAATAAAATAAATAACATAAAAAGGTCCCATCGGTTTATTTGGTCTTATGTCATTAATTCTTATTCTGCTGGAACCTGGTTAGGACTCTGCTTTCATGCTTTCATGAAACCGTCTGTTTCTAGACTAAAATGCACCCTGAAAATCCTGGCTCAGTCCACTGCTGTGGCCTGAAAGTTGTCTACTCAATGCCAGCACAGAAGCCTGGACCCAGGAGCCAGGCTTTGAAGCATCAGTAGTTTCTAGTACGTGGTACGGTCTTTCCTGCAAGCTGGGCTCAGAGACCGTCCTTTGCTGAAGACGTGAATGCTGGGCCGTAGCTTATGGAAGAGACTTCAAGCAAGCAACTGAGTGAGACTAAAACTACCTGTACATGACAGTGAGAGACCAAATGCCCTAACAGACTAGGGGCAGACTACAGATAAAAGTAGAACTGACCCACGACCTGTAGCCACCAGCCCAAGGAAGCCAACCTGTGTATGTAGCAACTTATTCAAGGAGCCGAAGGGTAACTTTGATAGCAATTGGTCCCAAATGGTCAAGACTTGATTCATTGCCAAAAGTGTCCCTCAGTGTTGCCCCTTCTTCCAGCTTCGGGCCAACTAGAGAAAGCCAAACGTGATGCCCTAAATATGATCAATCACACAGGTGCCCACATCATTAGCTCTAGTTAGTTGTCCACAGTCTCCCCCAAACCGATCCTTCCAATCAGGGCACATCTGAAGCCTCGCCTCTTTCCTGCTGATAGAGATTTTCCACTCTGCGTGCCTTTGAGTCTCAGCTAACAGGCAAGTGATCGCAGATGACTTCTCTGCTATATAGCAAGCTCAGAATAGCCTTTACTGCTTCTCATTTGGGTGGCTTCTGTTTATTTCCACAACACAGACCTAATGGCTGTGGTTATTTTATGACTGATTACTGTCAAATGTGAAAGATCTGGTATGTGTTCATGAAGTTAAAGATGTAACTGTCAAGGAAGTTTGGCTGTTTCAATGGCACAACAAAATAAAGATTGAAAAACCTTGAGGTTAACACATACCAAATGCCAAGGCATATTTTTTTCCCTTAGAATATTAAGTAAAGAGATATAGTAAGTGTGAACTAGAGCATAGGTATTTGTATTTTTGCAAAACCCCACAACATCCCAACTTAGGAGTCACTGACCTAGAATATGCTTTATGCAAATTAAAGAGGTGGCCAATTAAACATTTTAATAATACGCAAAATTTACCGATATAACACGATACTATTGGTTTCTGGCAAAAAATCTCTTGGACTCTGACGAGTAGAGGAAAACACAACAGACTATTTCGTCAGAGTTTTGATGAGTGCTATTCAGAAGGAAAAACATTATGGCAGAAAGGGCACTGACAAATATCCAGAGACTTCCCACAAAAAAGCCTATGATTCCTGAAATATTTACATTAATAACATTTTGCCTGTGCAAATTTAGTGCAGGGAAGGTCAAGTAGCTTTTCAATGTGACAACTCTTCCCGTGCAATCCCTGTAGTAGGAGCTTATCAAATGAATCAAATTATTTCTAATACTTCTCTTCTTGTAAAGTAGAAGAATGAATCATTATGATTTTCCAGGAAATTTTAGGTATAGGAGACATACTGAAAGTTTTCTTTTTTACTCTATGTGGGATCCAATTTTGAGCAGGCAAAATTAAAAAAAAAAAGGTGTAAGGGGAGATTCGGATAGTTGTCTAAGGTAGGATCATGGGTTGACTGAGAAATAGTATTCGTTACCTGTTCAGTCAAAATGACAATGAAACATTTAGAAGTAAACTTAAGTGACTCGGGATTGAAGAGAACCTTAGTTCTTTTGTAAGTGGAGACTTTTTTTTTCTTAAATAATAAAGGCCCTAATGAAGTCAATATGGAATTCAGAAAATTATTCTGGTAAGACCCAGATAGATTCTGGGTATTATATAGAGAGATCACAAAGAAGGTAGAGAATAATAGTCTTTCATAGGCCTACATATCCATCGGTAAACCCCGAAGTAAACCTATCAATGTGGAATGGACATCCCTGTAATGTTAACACATTTCATAGCTTTTTTTTTTTTTTTCAGATGCAGGCACACCAAGACAAATAAATTTAATTTTCCAAAGTTGTGTCCTTGGTTAAACTCTTTTGTACTCTGGAACAACTTGTGCTTTTACTTCAGGATGGTAGTTCTCTCTCAAGGATCCATGAAGTTGAAACCACTCTAATAATAATACCCAGATGTTATTTTTGTTGACGTGCAATGCATTTGTCATTGCTTATCTTTATTTTTAAACACTTTAAAAATGTTTATTTATTTTTGAGAGAGAGAGACAGAGTGTAAGTAGGGGAGGGACAGAAAGGCGAAGACACAGAACTCAAAGCAGGCTCCAGGCTCTGAGCTGTCAGCACAGAGCCCCACGTGGGGCTTGAACTCACGACTTGCAAGATCATGACCTGAGCTGGAGCTGGACACTTAACTAACTGAGCCACCCAGGTGCCCCTGTCATCTCTTATCTTTAAATGAACCAATCAATAAATAAGTGTCTTAAAAATTCTCAGTCTGAGACTTTCAGTTTCTAATATGGATAGAATTGACAGGTTTAACCCACTTATATAAAAGGTCCTAGAGGGGTGCCTGGGTGGCTTAGTCGGTTAAGAGTCCGACTTTCACTCAGGTCATGATCTCGCAGTTCGTGGGTTTGAGCCCCGCGTCGGGCTCTGTGCTGACTGCCAGCTCAGAGCCTGGAGCTGGTTTCAGTCTGTGACTCCCTCTCTCTCTGACCCTCCCCTGCTCATGCTGTCTCTTTCTCTCTCCTAGAAATAAATAAAAAAAACATTAAAAAATTTTATAAAAGGTCCTAGAGATCTGTTGTAGACAGTCTCTGTGAGCATCGCTAGCAATACTGTCATCTGGTAGTCATGCCTTCGTGTAGCCTCCTCTCCTCGAGTGTGGGCTGGACTTGCCAGCTTGCTTCTGATGAAGAAAATATGACAGAAGTGATGGGGGGTGGGGGTCACTTCTGATGTGAGGTTACAGAAAGACTGTGACTTCCTTCTTGGATGCTCTCTCTCCCTCTCTGGCTCACTCACTCTGAGAGAAATGGCTGCAATGACCTCTATGGAAAGGTCCCATAGTTGGAAGCCGAAGAAGGCTGTTGGCCAACAATCAGTGAGAAAAGATACACCCAGGTTTGAGCCCCCCCCCCCATGAAGCACCTCTTGAGGTGTGATTTACCAGGTTCTGTCAGGTGAATCCAGTGTGTGACTTAGATAATCTCCCAAACTGTGAAAAGGTGATTTTTTTAACAAAAATAAAATCACAACCCACACAAACATGAGATAAACACATGCAAAACATTTCCTTTAACTCACTTATTAATGTGAGAAAGGACAGGGCATGACAAGGGCTGCAAATGCCAAAAGAAATTTGTGAAACCATCCAACGTTCAGAGGGCAATCATCAATTTCACCTTCACCAGCTATAGTTTGCTTTTTCCATGGGAAAGAATCCAATATATTCTTAATTTCTACAACATACAGATTTGTAAGATAGCTCAAAGATAATGACAGGTGGAAATAACCTAGCAGGAAGTACCAGAGAGGATACCATGCCATCTTCTTTGACCCTTTTTAATTTTTCTTTTTTGAGAGAGAGTGAGCACGAGAACAGGGGAAGGAGGAGAGAGAGAGAGAGAGAGAGAGAGAGAATCTTAAGGAGGCTCTTCACTCAGTATGGAGCCCAATATGGGGCTCAATCTCATGACCCTGGGATCATGACTTGAGCCAAAACCAAGAGTCAGACACCTACCCTACTGAGCCACCCAGGCATCCCTTCTTTGGTCCTTTCAAAGTGTTTTCCAATCTCGCTGACAGCTTTGTAGGATGGATGCCACATGTCCCTTTTCTCATGTCTGATTAAGTGAGAATCTTTCTCAAACATGGCACCCCGGATATGGTCTTAGTTGTACAGTCAGTGTTCACAATTATATGCTGGTGAAAATAAAGCCAGATTTTTACTGAACCTATACAATAACTATATTGTGTTCCAAAAAAAAAAAAAAAATAGGAAACTCCCTATGAGTTTCTGAACTGGCGGGTGAAGTGAGCACCCATGAGAACTGAGTACCATTTGTTTCAAGGCAGAGTCTGATAAACAAAGGGTTAGAGACCCTGTTAGATAAACCACATAAAAACAACATGAACGATACTCCAAACCAAAAGCTCCATTTAAGCTTACCTTATCAAGTTCACTCAGTCTAACATAATAACAACAATCATTCTCTTTCTTTTTAAACATTTATTTAGTTTTGAGAGAAAGTACGAGTAGGGGAGGAGCAGAGAGAGAGGGATACAGAGGACCTGAAGCAGGCTCTATACTGATAGCAGAAAGCCCAATCAATACAGGGCTCGAACTCACAAACCATGAGATCATGACTTGAGCCAAAGTCGGACACTCAACAGACTGAGCCACCCAGGTGCCCTAAGTCAATAATTCTGCTACTGCTGAGATTTTAGTCTGCAGTTTGTCTTTGAGAAGCCGTTTGCTTCCAGACTAGAACTAGTCTTGGAAATCCCACTTTAGTCCACTGGTGTAGTCTGAAATGGGCTAAGAAGTGTCATCTTGGTGAATGGATCCATAATATGTGGTTTATCTATACAATGGAATACTACATGGCAATGAGAAAGAATGAAATCTGGCCATTTGTAGCAACATGGATGGAACTTGAGGGTGTTATGCTGAGCGAAATAAGTCAGGCAGAGAAGGACAGATACCATATGTTTGCACATATAGGTGGATTAGGAGGAACTTAACAGAGGACGAAGTGGGAGAAGAAGGGGAAAATAGTTGGGGAGAGGGAGGGAGGCAAACCATGAGAGACTCTTGAATGCTGAGAACAAACTGAGGGCTGATGGGGGTGAGGGAGAGGGGAAGGGGGGTGGTGGGCACGGAGGAGGGGAGGGCATTTGTTGGGATGAGCACTGGGTGTTATATGGAAACCAACTTGACAATAATCTATTTTAAAAAAAATAAAAAGTGTAATCTTGGAAGCTTGTACCCAACCAGCTACTCCTTGAAATATCAATAGTTCGAAGTCCCTGACTCCTTCCTAGTTGAAGACACAAACTCTAGTTTATTAGAGAGGTGCCAGGCAAGCATCCAAGTAAAACATATACTATTTGTAGGTGACAAAGATGGAAAGGCTGAAGTCAGTTATTACAGTAACCAATAACACCAGAATGTAATAGGGGCGCCTGGGTGGCTCAGTCGGTTAAGCATCCGACTTCAGCTCAGGTCATGATCTTGTGGTTCGTGGGTTCGAGCCTCACGTCGGGCTCTGTGCCGACAGCTAGGAGCCTGGAGCCTGCTTCAGATTCTGTGTCTCCCTCTTTCTCTGACCCTCCCCTGCTCATGATCTGTCTCTCTATCTCTCAAAAATAAATAGGCATTAAAATATTTTAAAAAACAAAATCTAAGGAAATAAAAAAGGGGTACATTTCACATGAATTTGATCAATGTTTTCCCCTGAGAGTGAATGCAGTGAAAAATTTCTAGGGCCTTTACATAAAGCATACAATTTAAAAACTATCTATAGGAATAATAGTTTACCTATTCTAATTTAATTCTGGAAGGCTAAGTGTTTTTTTATGATTTGATCATTCTTCCTATGCAGCTCTGGCAATGATGTTGGGCTAGTTAGGAAATATGGAGCATGCCAAACAAATCTAATTATCTCGGACAGCCCCTCCTTTTTCTAAAGCAGAATAACAAATGGTTGCCACTTCCCGGGAGTCCTTTGGGCTATCCCAAACATTTGTATAGACCCCAGGCCCAAGAGTGTGTGAGAGGCACCTTGTTGTAAGCAGTTTACTTGCCCCCTCAGGAGAGTACCCTGTATGTAGTAGCTTGGTGGTGATAGCCATAACCACAGCAACATTACTTTCAAAATGGCGGATCCATGACTCTCCTAGAAATTTAAATTGGCCACATGTCAAAGGTCATAGAACTCTTTAATTAAAGAGGGAACTGGTGAGATGTGAAAATCAGTTTAAATCAAGATGTGACTTACAGTAACTTATAAGCTCTGTGGAACAAAATTCCTTTGCTTATTAATGGACAGAGGCCATTCCCATTGCTGTGGAAGAAAACATAGCAGGACAGCAGTTTTCTACAACGTGACCCTGAATTCTATGGAGTTGTGAAGTATCCAAGTCTCTCAAAGGCAGTCAGGGGCACACAGCTCCTGTAAAGCTAGACGATTCCACTGAACAAGCAGCATTGCCTAGAAGGTGCTCCTCATAATTGTTTTCTTCAGTTCTGAGACTTTGGCATATGTTTTCCCCCTGAGTAGCCGGGGGGAGGGGGGGGTTCTAGAAGAGTTATAAAGTATCCATCTGTGTGGGTGAGGGATGTGCAGCGGGCCAGGCAAGGGGGCATTAATGTAACAGCAGTGAGATCAAATTGTGACAGCCTCCTATGCTGTGCCAAAATATCCAGACTTTGCTCTGCATAATAACAAGGTTCTGAAGCAGGAAAGTGACATGATCACCATTTATATATTATTTATATAATATATATTAATTATATATTATATAAGTTTATGTATAATACCTATTTTATGTATTATATAACTTTATATATATTATAGCTCTATATATAGTGTATATATTTTATATATTATATAGCTTTATATCTATTATATATAATAATATATAACTTTACATAGAATATATTTTATATAACTTTATGTAATATAATACATGTTAAGATATATAATTATCTATCTATAATCATATAATTAAGAATTAATATATAGTATGTATAATATATATTTTTGTGTAATTAATAACAATCAATATTATATAAATAACATAATTGTTAATATAGAGAAATTAATATATTCAATTTGATATATATTAAATGATATCTTATGAATTATTAACATAACTTTAATATATTTAAAATATAACGTTTTGTATATTAAAGAAACCAATCAGTGGAAGACCATTTAGAGAAGAAAGAGATGGAGGCAGGGTTCAGTTAGAAGGTTTGTGTGACAGTCCCGGGGAAAGACAACCAGGTTATTCTATAGTCAGGAAGAAGAGAAGGAGATGAGGCATTTCCGTGGTAAAGCAACTAACACCTGGCAAGGTATTAGCTTCAGAAAAACAAAGATAGATGCATCCAAGATTATCCAAGATTACTGCCTCGTAGCCGTTGTTGGAGTCTGGGAATAGGGGAGGGGCAGCAGATTCCAGAAGAATGAGTTCCGTTTTAGACACGCTGTGTGAGAGAACCCTGGCCTTCAACAACAACATCTCAAGGACAACTGAAAACATGGCTGAGAGTTAAGGAGAGCAGTCAGGGCTGGGAAGGAGGTGTCAAAGCCAGTGGCAGCCTGCGTGGCTCAGAGACCGTGAAGACAGGAGGATGGGAAATGAGTTCCGTCAAAGAGGGAAGACAGCTCTAAAGAAAGCTGGCAAGCTGTGAAAATAGGAAAGCTTTGGAACAGTTCCATTTCTGACCCTTAATTCTATCACTTGTGACTCTGATTATCACTTCCTACCTCTGTGGAGGCTGCGTGGGAAAACCGCCTCCCTAACCAACCACATTTCTACAGTGCAGTCACGATCAGCACACAGCCTTGCACACGGTGGCCACTCCATACACTGTGAGTGTATTAAGGAAAAGAACGCTGAAATGAAGAGATTAGAAAGGAGTTCTAAGCCACAGAGGGAAACTGAGAAAATGGCCTACTGAAAATATCTGAAGAGGAACATCAGGACGGCCTAGAAAACCATGGGGTGGAGTAGGGAGGCACCCCAGGGAGACGCCGATATGGATGGGTGTGCCTATGGCTCACTTGGTTCTGGTGGCAGTGTACCCACAGGCAGCCTCTCAAGTCCACGGGGAGCAATGCCATCTGTAGTTGGACCATAAGCCAGAGCATTGCCTTCTGACCACGTGCGTAGTGTGCGCCCTGGGAAAGGACCTGGGTCCGCCTACAGAGCTGGCTGACTGATTGCTCCAAGAGAGCACTGACTCCTTTCCTAAAAAAAAAAAAAAAAAAAAAAAAAAAAAAAAAAACCCAATTCACCAGGAAACTCAAGTTTCCACTTCTGATTTTTTTGTTTTGAACTGGATGACCACTAGCTTCTCTTTGCCAATGTGCACATATACTCACCCACTGTGTCCACTGCTGGCTCTCCTGTTACCGGTTGATGCCTTTCTCACTTTGCAGTCATTATTGGGCACTAAGGAGCTCATATTTAAAAGTGGAAGCTTTAGCATTAGACCAGATGGACTTAACAGGTATATATGGAACATTCCATTCCGACAAAGCAGAATATTTCTCAAGTGCACACGGAACATTCCCCGAGATAGATCATATGTTAGGTCACAAGACAAGTTCTAACATATTTGAAAAGACTGAAATCATATCAAGCGTATTTTTCTGGCCCAAATGGTATGAAACCAGAAATCAATTACAAGAAGAAAACTGGGAAAATTCACAACTATGTGGAGACGAAACAACAGGACAACAGACAGCCAATGCATCAGTGAAGAAATCTAAAGTAGAATGAAAAATACCCCGAGGTATGGAAGAGGAGGGTCTCCTCCATAAAGGATGTTGGGACACCTGGACAGCGACATGCAGAAGAATGAAACTAGACCTTACACCATACACAAAAACTAACTCAAAGTGGATTAAAGACTTGAATGTAAGACCTGAAAGCATTAGACTCCTAGAATTTGGAGTAAGCTCCTTTACGTTGTTCTTGGCAATAAGTGTTTTGGATCTGACACCCAAAGCAAAGGCAACTGAAGCAAAAATAAAGAAGCGGGTCTATAGAAAGCTAAAAAGTTGCTACACAGCAAAGGAAACCATCAACAAAATGAAAAAGCAACCTATTCAATAGTGGGAAGTATTTGCAAATCATATGATAAAGGGCAACTACCCAAATTATAGTATATACATATATATATATAGTATATAATTATTAGTTATAATATATATTATGTTATATTATATTATATTAGTTACATATAATAATATATTATATACACAATATATATTATTATTAGTTATAATATATATATAATTATGCTAATATATTAGTATATATAGTATATAATATATAGTATATAAAAATATATATTATTAAAGAACTCCTACAACCCACTAGCAGAAAGCCAAACGATCGGATTAAAAATGGGCAGAGGATCCATATATCTATTTTTCCAAAGAAGACACGCAGAAGACCAACAAGCACATGAAAAGTTGCTCGGCATGAGTAAGCCTCAGGGAAATGTGAATCAAACCCGCAATGAGATATCACCTCACACCTGTCAGAATGGTTCACATAAGAAGACAAGAAATAACAAGTGTCATTGAGGAAGTGGAGAGAAAGCAACTCCACTTCTGGGTATTTAGCTGAAGAAAATGAAAATGCTAATTCAAGCAGATGTCTGCACCCCATGTTCATTACAGCATGATTACCGAAGCCAAGACGTAGAAGCAAGATGAATTAATAAAGAAGATGTGGTGTATAGATACAGTGGAGTATTACTCACTCATATAAAAAGAATGGAATCTTGCTGTTTGCAACAACATGGATGGGACTTGAGGGTACCATGCTAAAAGAAGTGAAGACAAAGTGAAATAAGTCAAAGAAAGACGAGTATCACGTGATCCCACTTACACGTGGAATCTAAAACATTAAAAACAAAGCAGAGCAAAAATCAAAACCAAAAACAACAAAGCTGATAGACACAGAGAAAGATTGGTGGTTGCCAGAGGGGGATGGGGTGGGCAAAAGAGTGAAGGGAGAAAAAGATTCAAACTGCTAATTATAAAATAAGCCAGTTCTGAGGATGTAATTAATGCACAGCATGGAGACCATAGTTAATTACGCTGTGTTGCATGTTTGGCAGTTGCTGGGAGAGAAAATCTTAAAAGTTCTCATCACAAGAAGAAAATGCTGTAACCATGTATGGTGACCGACATTAATTAGACTTATGATAGTGATCATTCGACAATGTATACACATATCAGAGCATTATGTTGTTGTACACCTAGAACTAATATAATGTATGTCAATTATACCTCACAAAAATGTAGAGGTTTTCTATGCATCAGTTGCCAGTTTTAATATATTGTATTTTGGGAAAGATTTGCTGTATTCTTTCTTTTGGCCTGGTATTTGTCCTTGGCTTTATATTTATCCTTTGGTATTTATCTTTGATTTCTGCCACATTAAAGTCATAGAAGCCATAGGCTGAATACCTGAACACCATAGGCCGACGTGGTTGGTCCCGGATGAGAAAGAAGAAACACACCATCTTATTCTTCTAGCAAAGGTACAGTAACAAATTCATTTTTTAAGCATTCTTCATTTAACACAGTCCTAGTACGGCAGTAAGCATAGTAAACATTAAAGTAACATTAAAAACTTTTAAAATGTGTATTTTGAGGAGAGGGAGAGAGAGATAGAAAGACAGAGAGTGAGTTGGGGAGAGGCAGACACAGAATCCAAAGCAGGTTCCAGACTCTGAGCTGTCAGCACTGAGCCCGACACGGGGCTCGAACTCACGAGCCGTGAGATCATGACCTGAGCTGAAGTCGGATGCTTCAATGACTGAGCCACCCAGGCACCCCAGGAAGACCAAATATTTTAAATTTCTGGCAGATGGTGGATTTATTTAGAGAAAAGATTCCCATCTGTTTTACCTGCCAGGGTCCCTTTAAAGTGTCAAACAATTTAGAGGCTCCTGGGTGTATCTGAAGTTTTGATGAACATTCTGATGACTGACAAAACATTATGACCAATAGCTTTTATGTAACCCCTTCAAATGAGTTTACAGTTAATGATGGTGTTGAATACTGTCATACCGTTGGTTGGCAAAGGATCAAACCTCTTGGTTTAGTTTCCCACTACAATGACTCTCTGGACTTGGGTGGTGTGGCCGGCTGCGGCCAGGAAGACCTCAGCGATCTTGACACCTGGGTCTGCCTTCTTGGAACCTGACTGATTACCATCATGCGAGGAAGCCAGGCTAGCCTCCTGGAGGGTAAAAGACCATAAGGGGAGGGAGAGGCCTGGCTGGCCCAAGTGAGTCATCAGCCTCAGGCACCAGCTGAATGCGACCACACACGTGACCCCAGGCAAAATGAGGAGAATCACCCAGCCATGAGCAGAATCGTGAGAAATAACAAATCATGGCTGTTTTAAGCCATTACATTTTAGAGTAGTTTGGTATGCAGCAACAGATGATCAAAACACAACGATATTTACAAAATTTGAAATACACTAATATATATATGAATCTCATGGAAGATGCATTCATTCACTTAATAAATATTTCCCAAGACCTACTATGTGCACAATGTTCAGACTACCCGCAGGGCTGGCTGTTCATAAGGATTCACAGACCCTTTGGAATAACCCGTGGCCTCAGAGAGTCTGAGACTCACGAATAGAGAAGGAAGTACCAAATTAGGATGATATTCTCTATAGTGTATTTTCAAAGTTAGAAAAAAACTAGAACCATGTCCCCCACCCCCCGTACCCCAGGTCTGGAATACAAACCGATCCTTTAAATCTGGTGGTTTGATCACTGGTCTGAAAATAAAGACCGAGCTGTGGTTTTATACCTGCAGGAGCTAATAATTTTTTTTCTTTGCTCTACTCGTGATTATTTGTTGTACTATGCTTCTGGTCAGACAGTTTGTCTTTGACAGGAACGAATCACGTGTTAATGCAGCTCTTTATGGTTTATAAAGTGTTCTCCATTTTACAAAGCACTTTCATGGACATTATCTCATTAAACCTTGAAACGACCCAGGGAGACTGTTTGTTCTAGGGCCCTTGGAGCAAACACGTGTGTAGAGGGTCAGTGCAAATCTGTCACCACTGTTGTGCAAACGGCTTTGAACACTGACCTTCTGAGTGAGTCGGCATTTTCATAAACTTGTGTTAAAGATGGCACTCTCATAAATGACATATTCATAATACAATTCAAAAGGCAACACTCTTTCATATATGGCATTAATGCTTTTTCATTAGAGTTTTAGGTCAATTTCTGAGCTTAAAGTTTTAATTAAGACAGAGAAACTTCACTATCTCATATCCTTTGCAATATCCATTATAAGTTTGGATCTCTTTTTGAGGCCCCCATTCCCCCAGGGATGTTTTAGCAAGAAGAATGTGATTCAAAGGTTTCCAGATGTTACTTTTCAGATGTGTCTCAGCACGCATCTATACACCATCTGGTAGCACGAACAGCTGGATTGGATCCAAATGTAAATGTTCATTCAGGTAAAAGGGTATTAATAGAAGAACCTGAACCAATTAGTGGCTGGCCAACCAAGTTGGTAATACCGTTTCAGTGGCTGTCAGTGACCAAGGCAGGCTTTCAAAATTCTGTAGTCCGTTTTCTTGCGGAAGGTGGGTTCTCCTCACCTGGATACTCAAAGTCTGGATACTAGCTCAGAAATTATTTGTGGTCAGTCTTGGAGTAAACTCTTCCTTAATATTTAAGGATTCCGAAGTGTCCATGGTGTTGCGTTCACAAATATTGAAGTCCCTTTGCATCCCCGTGCCGTTTCCAACCAGCGAAAGAAAGAACTCTCTCTGAAATGCGCTGGTGAGCAGGAGTGGAAACAGGTCGTGGATCTCTGGGGTGCTGGTTAAAGGTATATCTTGGTCATCCAGCTTCTGACTCAGGAAACTGCCTTAAGCCTTAGTGAGTGGCAACATTCCCACCCCCGCCGCCAGTTACTGGAATGAAAGAGACACCTGTCCTGGGACAGGACAGGATCATTTCATTAATTCAGCTCCTCTTTTTGCTGGGAAGTTTTGAAAATTAGGCCAGGGGCTGGACTGAACTTTCCCAACCTATACACTCACTTTTAACCCTGCAAATTCATCCCGGTAACAGTGAAGATAAGTAGGAAAATGTATCACAATTAATAAAAAGTTTCAGGGAGCACATTCCATCTACATGTAAAAAAAGTACCTCCGAGTGCCTCAGAAACAATCGTTCCCCTAATTTAAGGATAGTAATAATAGAGCAAATAATTTTGAAGCATTTACCAGTGAGAGGTATTTTGCTAATTGATTTATATAGATTATGTCACTTAACTGTCACATTGAAACTATGGGGTTTTCTTATGAATCCTAATTGTATAGATAAGGAAACTGAGCTGTAGGACATGAAGGCATTTGTGCAAGGTCCCAAATCTTATAAATGCTAGTTGATGAAAGCCTACTCTGTCCCAAGGACGTCCACATGGATATGCTAATTTATTTAATTATCGCGATAATTTCGCGAGGCACATTTGTTCCTATTATTCCCATTTTGTAGGTGAGGAAAATGAAGCCCCTGAACTCAGTGATTTTTCTTTGGATCCCAGAAGGAGCACTTGCAGAGTGAGAATGTGGTTCCCTTTCTGCAGATTCCAAAGTCTAAGGATCCTTTTCTGGGTAATTAAGGCCAAGGTCCTCAGGACACAGAGCCATTAAACTCATAGAACTGGTCTTGGGTGGATTGGGGGTGGGGAGAGAGGTCCCTATTTGGATTATCCTTAGTATCCTTTGAGCATGATGCTTCACAAAAATAAACACTGGACCTATCTGGAGACCTGTAGCATTTCTGGCTTCATCCGACATCTGAAGTCACAAGTTCACTACCCACAATGTGGAGAAATGTTTGGTGTTCTCCTGTGTGGCCATCAGGTCAGCACGCACCACGCAGGGACTTCTCTGATTGCACCAGGGGAGTATTGTTGGCCATTTCCAGAAGCAGCAAGGAAATCAATCTGCATTTGGGAATCAGGTTCACATGAAAGAGGGATTTCTGAATCAGAGCAGACAGTAGACACTTGACCACATCAAGGAGGAAACAGACTCTCGGGCAGACATTGCGTTTCGGCGTTCGGGAATGTTGACTGATTAGCCAACCACAGGGTGGGCAAGCGGTGCCGAGCTCTTGGCTGGAGCAAAAAGGAAGAGTGAGGCTGAAAGGTGAATGGCAGCCGGCAGGGAGGCACGAAGTGTCAGGGTCTACAACATCTGGGGATGCTTAATCGGGAGGAAACTTAGACCTCCCACACAGTAGCACTATTATGAGCTCTGATTACACACTAGGGTACAGAAAAAAAAATAACAGAAATTAGTGCGCTGGTAAACAATAGTCCTCCTTGATGCGAAAATACCCTACAGCTTCCTCAAAGCTTGCCCCTTCTCCAACGTGTTTGAAAGGCAAATGATGCCAGTGTATCAGTGTGATGGGGGAAGGGAGCTAAGTGCGGGTCTAAAGGGCAACACCTCCTGGGAGACCCATCACAAATAGAAGCCTGAACCTGTAAGGAGAGTGATGACCCAAGTTTCCTTTGGGAAATCAGCACAGTTGTAACTCCGTCTTTACACCTCAGAACCAGCATCTGAGTTGCAGGGCCGGCTGGGTGGGGCTGGGGGTTGTGGGATGAGGGAGAGGGGGAGAAAGATCTCAGCTCACTCATTCACTCAGTCATTCATTCACTCACCCACTCACTCATTCATTCAATCAGTACAATGTTAAAAATGTGTGCTCTGGAGTGAGGCTCATCTAGCTGGCTTTGAATTCTAGTCCTGCCTCTTTTTTTTCCCCCAACTAACATCTTTTTCTTTTTTAATTTTTATTTAAATTTTAGTTAACATACAGTGCAATATTGGCTTCAGGAGTCGAGTTCAGAGATTCGTCATTTACATACAACTCCCCTTGTTCATCACAAGTTCCCTCCCTAATACCCATCCCCCATCTAACCCAACCCCCACCCTCCTCCCTCCATCAACCCTGTTTGTTCTCAAGCCTTAAGAGCCTCCTGTGGTTTGTTTCCCTTTCCTCTCCCCTCCCTACCGCCCTTCCCATATGTTCATCTGTTTTGTCTCTTAAATTCCACATGTAAGTGAAATCATAGGATATTTGTCTTTTTCTGACTGACTTATTTCGCTTAACATAATATATTCTAGCTCCACCCACATTGTTGCAAATCTAGCCCCACCTCTTGAAAGCCCTTGAACTCTGGCAGGATACTTAGCCTCCGTAGGCTTCAATTTTCTCAAAGCTGTCTCTGCGTCGTGAAAACATCACGAGGAATAAAATCCACGGCCCAATAACATGATTACCACCAGGACAGGCGCATATGGGTGATCAATGGATATTTGCTGTGATCGTTACTGAGTCTTTCAATAAATAATAATGGGTTCTGGGCTAGTTGCTGAGGGTACAAAGATGGTGGCTTGGGGACATAATTTTACCCTCCAATTATGGAATAAGACACATTTTCTTCCAGGCCGATGTTCTTCTATTTCCTTTCTTCCCACTTTCCCACATACAGAAAACCCAATAGATAAAGCAAGGGAGAAAAGGGGGTTCTGTGGTCAGAGAGAAGCTGAGAAAATGGGAACATTTTAGAATCTTCTCTGTGCCTGGCACACAGTAGGCACTGAATAGTAGTTGTACGACTAACAGGAGTCTGGGGGCCAAATTCTCAGAAAGAGAATGGAGATTTTTATTTAATTTCCTTGGTGTTTTGCTTAAAATGGAGTCACTCATTTGGAATTCAGGGTCCCCAACTGGAGGCCATCAGATCAGGTCTGACCCGGGGACAAGTTGTGTTTGGTCCACATGGTATTTTAAAAATTCGGAAATTTTGGGGCGCCTGGGTGGCTCAGTCGGTTGAGCGTCCGACTTCAGCTCAGGTCGTGATCTCGCAGTTCATGGGTGCGAGCCCCGCGTCAGGCTCTGTGCTGATGGCTCAGAGCCTGGAGCCTGTTTCGGATTCTGTGTCTCCCTCTCTCTCTGATCCTCCCCTGCTCATGCTGTCTCTATCTCTCTGTCAGAAATAAATAAAACATTTAAAAATTGGGAAATTTTACATTATATGCCCCTAAAAACCTGGGTTTCTGGCTTCTCCTGAAAATCGAGAAGGCCTGGTAACTCTGGGCCCACATTCCTGTGTGATGGAGGGAGTCAGTGGAGACTGGTCCCATTCCAGGGACTTTCCCTCCCTGTCCCCTCCAGTGCCACCACCCCTCATGTATTTTCAGCCTAGGGGGCAAGGGCACTGCCTTTTCCGTACATATCCTAAGTGAGCCAGGACGTCCTCGGGTCATCGTGGCCATCCTTGAGGTGGTCCCTGGTGAGGAGAGGAGAACTGATGACCTCGGCAAGCCCTTCCTCGGACCCATACCTCTCCCCGCACCTTTTCCCTGCTTCTCTGCTTCAGCCTCACGTCCCGATGACTGATCTTTCTCTTTCCACCCAGATCTGCTGGCCTCATGTCAACACAGCCGGCACCACCCTTCCTTTATGATTATTCCCCTTCCAGGCAATAAGAAAATGATTGAATGACAATTATTGTGGCATCTGATACAAGGGCAATTTCCCTCTGGTTAGCCCTGCACAGGATGGAACATAGCTGCGCATTCTTTGCATACCATCAGCGTGACTGAGAGCCATCCCATAGCACTGGCTTAGCCGATTCTGAGACGGAGACATTCAAAAGTGAAGACATAGGAGAGTTTGAGCCACACAGTACAGTGGCTTTTGAGCTCACTTTGTTCTTTTTATTACCTTTTATCAGTGACATACCTTTATTTTGTTTTCCCCCAATGAATCCTTACACGGGTCCTGATACACCCAGAACTTGCCCTCGGAAGCACATCCTGGGATCCCTGGGGGCATAGAGAGCCTGACTGAAAACATAGGTCTGATCACACTGTCCTTTCTACAAATGAGGAAGCAGAGGCCTGGAGAGGGAAGGTGGCTTGTCCAAGCTCATGGAGGGTGGGGGAGGCAGTGGACTCAGAGAGGCCTCATTCCGGATCTGGTGCCCTTTGCTCTCTGATGTGTCCACAGCAGCACTGACAGCTGGACCTCTGCCATGTCACTCGGGCCCGGGGGTGTGGCCTTCAATTTACATCCAGCCTCTCTGGTTGAGTGATGGCAACATTGCTCACTTCCAATGTCCGAGTGTGTACAGCCTGAGTACAGTTGTTTCCCTGGAGCAACCCCGAGATAGCCCCACGGACGCTGCCTCCTGGTATTCACCCCTTGTGTGGCCCCTCTCACACTGTGCCAGCTTGGTCTGTGTGACCAATAGAATACGGCAGAACTGCTGGATGTCACTTCTGAGATTAAGTTACAAAGACACTGTGGCATGTTTCTCTCTCTCTCTCTCTCTCCTCACTCACTCTGGGGGGGAAGCCATATTGTGAGCAGCTCCATGAAGAGGCTTACGGTGAAGTCCACTGCCAGTAGTCATGTGAGAGCCCTTGGAAGTATATCCTGCAGCCCCAGGCTTGTGTCCAGGGACAGCAGCTCTGGCCGACAGCTTGCCTGAGACCCTTCTGGAAACCCTGAACCGGAACCACTCAGCTAAACTGCTCCTAGACACTCAATCCAGCAAAGCTGTGAGGTCATCAATTCTCATTGTTTTAAGCTGCTGAGTTTTGGTGTCATTTGTTACCCAGCACTAGATAACTAATACACAGCAGCATTCAGTGATGTGTGATGAGGGGCACCTTCAGAAAAATTTTAAAATTCAGGCCCAAAACCCACAAGTATTTGGCTTCCTATCACTAAGCCAAATTTAACAGTGTTAAGCCAGAATTAAACAGTGTTACATCAGATTTAACAAAATACATACATAAATATAATATGTATTATATATAATATATATTTATTATATACACATTTATAGTATATACAATATATAGTATATATAACATAAATGTTACATATTAATATATATTTTAATAAATAAATAATATATAAAATATAAATAATATATAATGTATAATTATAATATATGTCATAAAATTATTATATATTATTATATATGCACATATGTAATACACATTACATATATTTTTATATAATATATAATACATATTATACATATATATATATATACATAATATATATTATATATTATAATATATATTATATGTATATATTATATATATTATGTATATAACATACATGTTATAATGGCATTATATATATAATATATATACATTTATATTTATATATAATACATATTATATATAGCATATATTAAAGAAACTACACATGGAATGAAAGATGAAGGATTTTTAAATTTTTATTACTTTAAAAAAAATTTAAATGTTTTTATTTATTTCTTAGAGAGAGAGACAGCGTGAGCGGCGGAGGGGTGGTCAGAGAGAGAGGGAGACACAGAATCCGAAGACAGGTTCCAGGCTCTGAGCTGGCTGTCAGCACAGAGCCCGATGCGGGGCTCGAACCCATGAACCATGAGACCATGACCTGAGCCGAAGTCGGATGCTTAACCGACTGAGCCACCCAGGCGCCCCCAAGGATATTTTTACTGACATATAATTCATATAACAGAAAATTCACCCTTCTAAAGTGTGCAATCACTGGTTTTTATTGTAGTCACTATGCTGTGCAAGCACCACCTCCATCTAATTCTAGAACATACTCATTACTCCAAAATATGATGCTTACTTGTTCCCCCCTGCTCACACCCCCATGGCAATCATTAATCTGTTCTCTTTCTCTATGCCTTTGCCTACTCTGGACATTTCCTGTAAGTGGAATCCCACAGTCCTTGGATCCCCTTGGCCTTTTGTGTCTGTCTTCTTTCATTGAGCATAATGTTTTCCAGGTCCATCCAGGTTCTGGCCTATATCAGTACTTCATTCCTTCTTGTTGCTGAGTAACATTTCAGTGTATGGGTATACCACTTTCTGTTTATGCATTCATTAACTGCTGGGCATTTGGGCTGTCTCCACTTTCTGGCTGCTATAAAATAATGTCACGAACACTCACGTATGCATTTTTGCATGAATATATAGTTTCGGTTCTCTCAGGGGTGAAGCTAGCAGTGAAATTATAGGGTGGCAGGGTAACTCTATGTTTAACTTTCTGAGGGACTTGCCAAACTGTTTTCCACAGTGGCTGCCCCATGTTCATTCAAGATGGGCATTTTGAAACTAGTAAGCAGTCTGACAACTGGACAAAAATGGAACATGAAAGTATGCATAAAATTGAGACCTAGGGAAAATTCCTTCAGTATATGTGAATCTCTGCTCTTGACTTTGCATCAGTTAGCATAGGGTTTGGTATTGCACAGACTCCAGACTTGTGGTTGTAGTTGAGCCTGCTAGCTGTGCCCTGACATCCATTCTTCCCTCCTTCAAAGTAAGTGACCCTTTTAATTTACGCTGGCCCTTCACCACCCAAAATAAAGGTGCTAATTCTTAGCCTCTTATGCAACTCTTACGGCTATTGACTGAGTTCTGGCAAATGATATGTAATCAGAAGTATAGTAGGTGACTTCCAAGAAATGACTTGAAAGGGAAGAAACATGCCCTTCCTCCTCTTCCTCTCTCCTGCTGGCTGGAATGCAGGTGTAATGGCTGAACTCAAGATACCATTTGGACCAAGAAGTAGAAGCCGTGTGCTAAAGAAAGCAGAGCAAGGAAATAGAAGATGCCTGGGTTCTTCTTTTGGCACCGCCCTAAACTGATCATGGATGGATTACCTCCAAACTCCTTTATAGGAGTGAAACATTAATGTCTATCTCATATAAACTATTGGTTTTGGAGATTCAGGTTATATCTAGCTGAACTTAATCCAGTCATAGTCAACTCCAATGATTTTACCTTTTCACTCTCTCTCAAACTTTTCTTTCTCCACTGCTTCCAAGCCCCCATTGTCTTTCCTCTGGACTTCTCACAGAGCCACCTATCTGGCTATCCATCTCCACTGTAACTCTCTTCAACCTGTTCTCTGCACACTACCACTCAGCCTGATTTTCTTAAACTATAGCCTGTATCCTGTCACTTTGCTTAAAACTCATCACTGGCTTTCCACTGATCTTAGGGTAAAGACCAAAGTTCTCAATGGCCTCGCAAGGCCTGACCCCTTTCTTCTTTAGGCTCTTCTCACCCCATGGCTCTCTCTTTCTGTCCACTTTGGCCTCATTGACTGTCTTTCCATTCCTTGAGTAGATCATGCTGTGCCTCACCACAAGCTTTGCACATAGTGGTCCTTCAGCTGAAATTTTCCTCCATATCCCCTACCTGCTTGACCCTGTCAATTCCTGGTCATACCTGGAATCTCCCTAGATCAGCCTTCTCTGACCATCCTGACTCATGTGAGGATGGGCTCTGTGCTGCTTTCTGCTCACTTTTGTGTCTGGCACATGGCGGGTACTTAAAGACTGTTGGTTGAATGAATCAAAAAATAACCGCCATGTTTAGTTGTATGAACTTGGCCCTTAAACTCTCCAAGATTTTACCATTGGAAAGTGGAAACAATGACAGTGTCTACTTCTCAAGGTTCTTGTGAGTATTAACTGAGGCAGCACTAGGGAAGAGCACTCAAGAGTTAGCCGCCATCACGACTCTCACCATCAAGGGTCCTCACTGACCAGGTGCGAACAAGATGGTTGAGCAGGGCATAAACACATCATGTGAAGAGACAGAAGACTCTCTTATCCAGATTTCTCAGGTTTGCAGGAGAATAATAACCCACGGGCCTCTTTTATCACCCACCTGCGTGTGCCACCAGACCCACACACACATGTACATACCTGTAGCTGATGTGGGGTTTATATTAGACACAAAAGTCCAGTGAGGTGAGTAGATGTTAGAGAGACAATAAAATGTAGTGAGAAAAAGCCTGGTGTGTGTTGTCTGAAAAACTTGGAGTCAAATAGGAGCTTTATCAACCTTAGAAAATCACAGGGTACCCTGAACGTCTATTTCCTCATCCGTGAACTGGGAGAATAGTGTGTTATCTGACAGCACTGTGTTGGGGATTCAATGTGAGCAAGTCCCACTACCTGATGGATAATAAATGCTCAGTAATGGGCAGCCAGTACCGGTGACCAGCAAAGACCCAGAGCACACTTGAATTTGATATGCTTGCTCCTTCCTGGGAGGATGGGGCCAGGTACTGTGTGGGTTAGCAGGCCAGTGGGCAGCAGGCCGGTGTGGCAGGCAGAGGCTCGGTGCTCGGCAGCACCTCAAACCCAGGTGAGGCAAGCCTGGTGAGGATGAGCCACAGGCAGCCTCCCCAGATCTGGGCCAGGGGACAGCAAGTCTATGGATAGAGCTGGTGCTAGCAAGTCTTCCTCCCTGGGAGCTGGGAGCTGACCTTGGACCCTTGAGCAGCACTTGGCCCTGGGCCTGATGCCTGTTTGGGGGTCATTCTTGTCACTTCCCCTAATTAAGGTCCATTCATCCCAGCATTCACCATCTTCTGTTCTGTACCAGAACCTACCAGAGATGGTAATAAATTACACCAGCGCTCTCTCTCCCCTCTGTCCTTTACTTGTATGAAGGAAGGAGGAAGCACATGATGATTATCAGACCTAGGAGAGATTCAGAGTCCAGTCTGCTGCAGGGGCCACCCTGCCCTGCCTCCCGCACAGCCAGAAGCATAGTCCTGGCCCTGAGAGTGTGGCTGGTAACCTGATCTCCAGGCCTGTTGTCAGACATTGCTAAGAATTTCAAGATGGTGACGGCAGAGCATGAACCAAGCCAGGGCCTTTCTAGGCACAAGGCCTCGTGTGATGGTACTGGTCACATGTCCAGGAAGGGAGTCCTGCCCTGCCTGTCCATAGTGCTATGAAAGCTGGCAGTAAGGGGTGCCTGGGTGGTTCAGTCAGTTAGGCGTCTAACTTCACAGCTTGTGAGTTCGAGCCCCATGTCAGGCTCTGTGCTGACAGCTCAGAGCCTGGAACCTGCTTCCCGTTCTGTGTCTCCCTTTCTCTTGGTCCCTTCCCCCACTCATGCTCAGTCTCTTTCTTTCAAAAATAATGTTAAAAAATGGTAAAAAAAAAAAAATGCTGGCAGTAGCCTGCCAGAGAGAAGAACTTTCTGAGCCCATTCATACTTGGGATGGCAATGAGTGAAGGATTGGAATGGGTACTCGCGGCCAAAACTTCTTGGAAGGCAGAGCCTGGGTGGCAGCCTGCAGTGTCCAGGACCAAGCCTGTTGTGCATGTCACCTTCTTATGTGAGTAGCCTGTCCTGGCAGCCGTCTATGAGTGAGCACAGGCTGTGGGACCAGAGCAAGCATGAGATTTGAGTCTCCAGCCGGGATTTTCACCATCTGGGATCACTCTTCCTCCCAGCTGAAATCACTTTCCTCCATGCACTTCAAGGATCAGGACCCTGAAAATCCTGCACTTATGGGGCAAGCCAAATGAAAGGCGCATTTCTTACCATAGAGGAGTGGTTGGGTACCCGATTCCAGATTTGGAGGTGCTGTGCACTCAGTCACTCCTATACTGTCTTCCACAGCAAGCACATAGGATGGACACACACACACACACACACACACGAATGTGACTTAGCCCACGTCTGCTTTGGAGACAAGTCACAGTCCATTAAGAAACATGAGGTCATGCTCTACTCTGAATGTTCAAATTGATATGTGGAAATGCCTGACGTGATGGCATTTGAAGGTGAGGCCTTGGCTCTGCCCTCACGAATGAGGCTGATGCCTTATAAGAGATGCCTGAGAGAGCTCTTGCACCTTCTGCCGTGTGAGGACTCAACATGAAGCCTGTGACCCAGAGAAGGGCCCTCGCCTGAGCCCGCTGCCACCCTCATTCTGGACTTCCTGCCTCCAGACTCTGAGAAATGAGAGTTTCCAAGGTCTGTAAGCTACCCAGTCTATGGTATTTAATTAGAGCAGCCCGGTGTGCTAATACAGGTCAGAGGGTGATGTGGGGGTACAGTGTTCCTTCTCCCTGGGCATCTCTCTCCCTACTCACCCCCACCAAATCTTCATGAAATCCTACCACTCTCCCCACCCTCCAAAAAAAATTCCCTAAAAAAATGAAACAAGTCAACCAAAAGCTCAAGACTGCAGGCTTGCATGCCCTAAGCTTGAGGTCTCCTCCTCGGAGTCTCCATCCAACTCTTTGATTTAGAGTCAGCCCTAAAATGGAGCTCGTACTTGTACTGAAGGCTCGTAACTCTCCAGAAACACTGTGGGAGACCTGAGGGTGTGAGGGTGCCTTCACGTGGAATATTTACAAGACCCCATTCCACATGCACCACACTTTTGGAGTTACAGCAAATGTCAAATACTCAACTGTTGGTCACAGCACCACAGTAAAGAAAATAGTAGAAGATCTGTGAGATTTCCGGGCAAAGGTCTTATTCAGCTTCCCGGTCACCCGTGTTGAAGCCTCCACTCCCTCCTGATGCTTGAAATGGCTTCAGCCCATGATGGGGCAGGGATCCTTCCCTCCGGAGGCTTAGAAAAACAGCCAAGTTCTCTAGGTGAGGCTCATCATTGGGTTCGCTTCCCTCCCAGATGGTTTCCACTGCCTGGATGCCATCCCTCCCACCTCCTGGCCTGCAGCTGGAGGGACCCCTCTTGCAGCCAATTTCACTTTGCTTCTTACCAGCCTCACCCTTGGCAGTTCTCCTGAGAAAAGTAAAACTTGATGATGGAATTTAAATGAAAAGTCTCTGGAAATGGAAAATCAAGCTAGGTGGCATGCAGTAAGTGCTTGATAACAAGAATGAATGAATGAATGAATGAATGAATGAATGAGTGGATTCTCCCTGTGAGCCAAGCACTTCACTAAGAAAGAAAGAGAGAGAGAGAGAGAGAGAGAGAGACCTCTACTGCAGGGTGTTTTGAAATTTGTTGCTCAGCTGTTTCTTACCTACTTTAGAATCGGCTAGTGCAAATGTGTGAGTCTTACCTCAAACCCACTTCATCGCAATCTTTGGTGGAGTTTGGCTTTTCACCTGGCATTGCCAATGAACTCCTCAGGGAATTTCTTGGGCTAACAGAGTTGGCAGAGCAGTGTGCCGCAGGCACCGTAGCCTCGAGAATGAACCAAAGACTGTCAGTCAGGGAGTTCTGACATCATGACTCATATCAAGTGGTTCTTTTTCTTGAATCACAGTCTGGGGAGATATTAACAGATACTCACTTTGGTTTGTGGGCTGAGCTAAAGCAAAGAAAAGCCTAGAAGAGCCAAAGGGCTCATAAAAACAAGTGCAGGAAATGTGCTACTTCACATTTCTACCATGAAGGAGAGCTCAGTGGTTGCTATTAGCCAGAGGAAAACAGATGATGTTTAACAAGGCATTAGCATGGTGCTTGGTTACCAGTTATTTCCCAGGGAGCTCTGAATTTTACTTCATGCAATCAGCAGGCAGAGTGGAAAAAAAGAGAGATGTATGTGGGTCTGGAGCCCTCTGATTTCAGGAATTGTCCTGAACGATTATTCGCTTCTGAAATACCAAGTGTCAACTACAGAGCTCATGTCTAGACGCAACAGAACATTGTATCTGTTGCTTATCATTGGGTTTTTGTTGGTATACATTGGTATATTGTATTCGAAGGTCTATGAGGAATATTTCACTTTGGCTAATAAAACCTGTAATCTTGTGCAGTGGATGCAGTTAAACTGTTTAGAGCCTGCTTCCAATAGTTTATCTTCACGAGCCAAAGCTCATTTCTCCTCCAGGAAGGAACAATCTATAAGGACCTTAGAGAATCATGGCTTCAGTGGAATTATCCCTGTTGACCAGTGTCCTGGCCTTACTCAGAAGCTGTGGGGACACAAACTCTATGCTCTCACTTGCTAGACAGCAAAGAACACTGATTCCTTAAACTTCTGGAGAACAGAATATTGTGGTATTTCACAAAAGCATCAACTTTCTACTTAAGCCTCTCTTACCTGTTTTCACTGTCAACAAATTTTCCATCATGCCTCCCACCCCCTCATGCCATCTTCTTTCCCCATCTTCTGCCTCCCTTCTGCAAGCATGTCCTGGGGATGGGCCCTGTCCCGAGCTTGAGGCCCTGGGGCCTATCCTGAGTGGCTCACACCCTGTTACACACTGTTCTCCACCAGATTCCATGAAGATAGGAGTCCAAATGTGAGTGACTGGGATGGATTAACATGACCTTCTTCATGTGGGTAACTTCCAAAGCATCCACAGTCTTGCCCTGTGGTCTGTCTGCCCTTTGGATGCTCAGCCACTCATGTCCAACAGGTGGGCTTCTAAATGGGTCCAAGTTAAACCAGCCTCCTCCATCCTAAATCACCTCTGTTTCTACCATTGACCATTAGTGACAATGTGAAGTAGGGGGATTTGATCTTTGGATCCCCTTCTCTGTGGCTTCTCTCCTGCTCCTCCCAGCTGTTATGAAGGCCTTTGTATTCCCACTTGGCCTAGAATCTTCTCAGCTTATGCCTGCTCATCTGGTGTCTCATCTGGGTAGCACCCCCTTTCACCCTTAGAAATGACCCGGCCAAACTATTAATTACATGGTTATCCCACTTACTAGCAGGAATATAAAGATGAGGCATTTTACCTCAGTGGGAATTTAAAGCAGTTCTCATGGACCTTTGCATTTAAAGCCTTCTCTGTATTTGTAAATGAAAGTTAGTCGCTGCTTTAAAAAAGGTAGACACCAGTACGTAGCATGAATTAAGTATTTTGAGGTGCAAACAGACAGGTTGTTCATGTGGTCTAGAGCCTAGTGAAAAGTAGAATAGGTTAATCACAACACTTATCATACTGTATGACAGCAGACTCTTTATTTATATAATATCCCCTTTTTGATGTGGTCCTTAAGGGCGAGGACCATGCTGTATTCGTCTCCATATATCTTCCTATCTCTAGACAACTAGAATATAACAGGCACTCATTAAGTATTTGTTGAGTGAATGAATGCACACGATCAAAGGAATGGAGTGGGGGGTGGGGAAATGAGTCTCTCAGGGTATGATTAATGTATACGATAGTCCAATTGCCTTGCACTTAATCAGAGGTTACCAAAAAGCAAGGGCTCTTGGAGGCGTGAAAGGTAGACATGTTCATAATGAGCAATAAGTCCTCTCTATTCCTGCAGGTATTTGAAGACCATATGCTAACACCTCTCCACTCGGCATACAGAATGCATGGAATAATCGTTTGAAATAAGTGGTGCTTTCACTCTGAAATAAAAATAATTTGGTGTTTTTTAATGGGTAAAAAATCATATTCCAAACTACTGATTATCTCTGCCTGGTGAATATCTGTTACCCAGAATGCCCAAGAGAACAGCTTCCTACCTTGTCCTGGACATACTCGTTCTCCCCAAAACAGAACAGAATCACCATTTTTTTTCAGATCCCACCCCATTGGCCAGAGTGGTTGTTTCAGAGGTCAGTATGTCACCTGAGCCAGGCCAATTGCTTGACCCCTCTTTCTGGGTCACAAACGGGTGGTTCAGAGATAGATATGAACTGAGCCTAAGAGGAGCCAATGAGAGCCCTTCCCTGAGTTGGCCACTAAGGTCTTGGGTCTCTGTGGGTAGAGATATGAGCCTTTGGGTTGATCGCACCACCCCGGGTGCTGAAGGAGCCATTCTCGGCAGGAGAGAGACTCGAGTTCAAGAGAACCTGAGGGACATCCCTGGGCCCTACCTGTGGGTTCATGAAACTTCTGTCTACCAGGCCCATGTGAACAGGTGTCTGTCATCTGCAGCCAGAAGAGGTCTAATGTACTCAGCTCCATGCTCCAGGCTGTACTTGGTATGAAAAGATGATTCTGTCACATTTCCACGTCCTCATGCAATCATTCGCATCCAGCTGTTACAGCAAGTAGCTCTCCGTGCAATTCAATTCCTTGTGAAACCAAACACAAATGACTTCTTTTCAAAATTCGGGTTTGTTTGTTTTGAAAAACACAGCTTTATTTCTTGTGCCATCACAGTATTTTATTTTGAAGGTGGAGAAATTCACTTGGAAACTTTCAAATGGCTCTCGTCTGCATTAATATATCTCCTAGACTATGTCAGTCCAGTGTCGATCTCTGTTTTTTTCCCTTATCTTTTGTGCTCTAGGAATGTCTGCAGCTGGCCGCCTCAGCCTAGCTACTTTACAAAGGAAGATGTTCTTTTTTCTTTACATTAAAATAAATACAGAAACTGCTTCGAGCTGCTCGCCTCCTCTCAGGGTTTTCTGAGATCTGGGCCACATATTTCTGTTTCATTTCAGCCAAACAAACAAACAAACAAACAAAAACCACACAAGAAAATAAGTAGTGAAATAAATAATACCAAAAAATTCAAATAATTTAAAAAATAGGAGTTTTTGTTTGCATACAAAATTAATATACCCTATCAATTATGGAGATTAACCAAGAATGTTAACTCAGTCTTAGGCTGAATAATACAAGAATATTTTCTATGTAACAAGGAAATTGACTGATAGTTCTCCATCTTTCCTTTATCAACCCGATTACTATGATGTGTGTGTATTATGATGTGCAATTCAGGATGCCACTCCCGTAGGGTGATTCACTGACCAATGAAGGTCCAGTGTTGAGGAAGGAAGCTGTAGATCTGAAGTCTGTGATATTTTGAGGAATGAGTGAGAATACTGAGAATGAGCCAGAAAGGAAAATAAAGCATAGGAAAGCGACTTACTAACAGTCCCATTGGATAGAAGGGAATGACAATTTATCAAGGATTACACATGGGATTTAGGCCGAGTATAAAGATTCAGAGTTCTAGAATCCCTTCTGTCTGCCCTTCAGCAGTGGATAACACAACATAATGAAGAGCAAATAGAGACCCCAGCTCATAGTACTGGGCAAAGTTTTAACCTTGGAGAATCTCTCTTTTTTCATCTATTAAAATAGCAGGAATAATATTAAACTTTTGTGTTTCTGTGAAAATTATATAAGCTCAAGTATCACCCAAATACCCTCGAGGTATTCAGACTCTCCTCCAGATATAGAATGTGCACACTTTGGGGCACCTGGGTGGCTCAGTCAGGTAAGGCCCGACTTTGGCTCAGGTCATGATCTCACTCACAGTTTGTGAGTTCAAGCCCCACATCGGGCTCTGTGCTGACAGCTCAGAGTCTGGAGCTTGCTTTGGATTCTGTGTCTCCCTCTCTGTCTCTCTGCCCCTCCCCTACTCATGCTCTCTCTCTCTCTCAAAATAATAAATAAATATTTAAAAGACATTAGAATGTGCACACATCAAAGACTAATGAACGCATCGATGAGGGAAGTACTGTAATGGTAAACTTCTTTGAAAGAGAGGTAGTCACTGAAGGAAGGGGTGGTTAGAACTCGGGTTTATTTATCATCTTAGGATAAAACAAAGAAAAATGGGTTTGGGGTTTGGGGAAGAAAGGGGGAAGCAAGTTATGGGAAGGGGCAGGGGAAGTATGGTGAATAAAGGTCTTTCAGTAAAATCATTTACTACTTCGTCCTGATCTGATAAGGAGACACCTTTAGAAAAATGGAAATTTCCTTTGTAAATGCAGGTCACCTTTCCAAAATAAAAACGTGTGCCCTGTTTTACAGCTTTTCTGTATCTGCTCGTTCTCAGTGGCCTCTAACTCAGAGTCATCCATATATGACAGAGGCACATGTTGAGGTGATGTGTTCTGGTACCCTATATGATGGAGCTGATGTAGAGTTTATATTAGACACAAAAGCCCAGTGAGGTGAGTAGTTGTTAGAGAGACGATAAAATGTAATGAGAGAAAGCCTGGGCAAAAAGGCATGTGTGCTGCTGACAGATAAGAAACATTCTCAAAAAAAAAAAAGAAAAAAGAAAAAAAGAAATATTCTCAACAAGTTCACATCCGTCCTTACAAAGTTGTAACATCTCCTAATCGATAGTAAATGGTGAGTTACTCAGCGCCTCCACAAACTGAGCTAATGCTCAGGTGGGGCTGCGGCTCGCAGGACATTGCAGTCATCTTGTCGGTCACTTCCAGGTTGCTGCGTCTTCCCCCCTTAATGCTTTAACAGACTAACAAGTTGTCTCTAGCTCCATCCCACGAAAGCCCGGTTCTATCCTCAGTTTCCCTAGGATCCCTGGGGTCTTGGACTCTTCTGATCACTGGGATTGCCTGCCTGTGATGTTGAGCTTTACACGCCAACCTGGCCAGGTGACGGCGCGCTGGTATTCAATCAAGTGTGAATCTAGGCATTGCTATGAAGGTGTTTTCTAGATGTGGGTGACATCTATATCAGTTGACTTTCTGTGAAGGAAATGAATGTGCTTGGGCCTCATCCGATCCATTGAAGGACCTTAGAAGCAAGAAATTCTGCTTCAAACCTGAAGCGTTAGTTCTGTCCTGAGAGCTCCCAGTCTGCTGGTCTGCTCAGCAGGGCTTGGACTTGTCACTGGCTGGACCCCAAGACCTGACCTTTACAGCTCACCTGCTTGTACCCACGTTCTCCCTTAAGCTCCTCTCTCTAGCTCATTTCTGGACTCAGGCAAAGGCCTGAAGGACATCACATTCCACGATAGAAACTGAAACTGCCCTCAAGCAACAACGGCTGCCCGGACAAAGGGCTCTTGTGGCCCAGACCACCCAGCTCAGTTTCAACTTAACCCCCAACTCACGCCTGCGCAGATGGACCATGGAGAGCCCCAGGGAATGCCTGACAGCCACCTTTACCTCATTGTCATACTCAAATCTCTGTCTAAGGAGGAGCACAAGCCTCATTTACAGAATATACAATTGTTGCAGGATTTATTTTCACCAGAAAACCCTGGAATCATTGTCTCACCACTTTGAAGAATGAAGAGTGGATATAAAATGAGTGGCAGGCAAACGTTTATTAGAATGTGAGATCAGAAAGGAAGAATAGGAGGAAAGCTCTCTTTACAGAGAGGGGACATTCGCAAGTGAATGCCCATGACAATGGCCAAGGGGGTCCTTGTTTTATGAGGGTCTGGTCATCCCCCTTCCCTTCCCTTTTGTTCCTCCTCAGGTCCTACCCTTACTGGCTAGGTTACTCTAGGTGCTGGGTTATCCATTCCTGATTGGCTCGTTCCCATTGTGTGAGGGGTGGCTTACGGTCACGTCATTCTTTGTGGGTCATATGGTTTATGGTCTACTTATTTTTAGTTACGTCTTTTGTCAAACTCCTGAGGGAAACCTAAGGGGGAATAGGTGGTGTCTGCTACATTCTTAAGAGGAACCTTAAGCTCAGGGGGGTTGTCAGCTGTGGTCTGACACTCTCAGCATTGTTCCAGAATGTGTGTTTTTCCCCAGGGACCTCAGGTCCTAACCATTCCTTCTCTGCCTACCAAATCCTACCTTTCTCTCTCATACAATGTATGTTGAGGTATGCTTCCTTAAGGTGCATTTGTGACCTTAGACCTACCTCTACAAACCATGACAAGGCGTCCTGTTTAAAATTCATCATGATGCAAGCTGGCTGAGACCAAGGACCCAGAGAAGGTCATGCAGGACCAGCATAGAAGATTTTTTGCTTTGTGTAGGACAGAAATCAAATACAAGCTAAGAGGAAGTAAAGCAGTGTATTAAAGATATATAGAGAGAGTGTGGATATGGGCAGAGTGTCTGGGAGACTTGGAAAGGAAAGAAGAGTGAGTCTCATCTTCACATGGGACCCCGGGTTATTATTGAGGATGGTGGTCTGGTTCACATGTCTTCTCAGCAATCGAGACACAGAAAGATGAGTTTGGGCGCCCTCCATACGCCACTTATGCCCAGGAGTCAGGGTTCTTGCTGCGTCCAGTTGCTCCTTAGATGTTACTTATTGTGCTAGGAGATTCCAAAGAGTTCATTAAATCCTTGACCTTGGCAAGGAGGACATCTGTTATCTCTTCTACAGAGGCATGAGTGAGGCGGGGGTGCAGGTCCTAGAGATAACAGAGGCAGGAAAAGGAGTGAGCAAAGCAGTTTTTCATGGGGTCCATTTTGTTTCCCTGTCTAAATCCTAACCCTAAACAAGAGAACCTATCTACCTTTGCTTGAGGAGTCATGGCTGTGGAAGTTTTTCCTGGAGATCTCATTTGCTGCAGATAAAGCTTTGTGTGAGAAGCCCACTGAGTATAGTTTCTATCTGTGACCCACCAAGGAGCAAACTGTTTCGTTATACTCCCATGATACACACACACACACACACACACACATATATACATATATATATCTCCTACTGGTTCTGGTTCTCTCGACAGTTCTCTGTTGCCCGTGGCTGCCGCCCTTCCTCTGCCACCAGTTTGTTTCATACGTGAACATCGCTACGCCTCGCTAATCCAAGGCAGGGTATGTCACTAACATTAACAGAAGCTTTCATGATCATCTTTCTCAAGAAAACACAACAGAGCAGGAAACTGGATACGATTGTTTGTAACAGCCATCTGTGAGCCACACAAAAGGATTTCTCACGGGTCAGCATTCCTTGATCCCAACCTCCTGCTGTTTCGGAACCCATCCCCTCCCTGAATCTGTCTTCCTTCGGTCTTTTCTCGGATGTCAGGCCCCTAAACTTCAGTCTCCTTCAACTGCCAAAAGAAAGTTCCAAACCGCCAGTACTCTATTATATGAAGAATATAAATTCCATGGAGGCAGGAATGTTGGTCTCTTTTATGTCCTGATATATGCCAAGCACCAAGAAGGAAAATGTGCAATAAGGCATTCAATAATTACTCATTGAATGAATGAATTGAGTGAATACAAAACTTTCTTCTCCCAATGATTCCCCTTCTAGCTTAGCACCAATGGCATGCTTTGCATAACTGAAAAAAAAAAAAAAACCATTAACAATCTTTGCAAAATAAAATGTTCTCTGTCTTTTGCTGAATGGTTGGCAGTAGGCACGCATTTATCTTGGCTACAATTCCTTGGTTATTCAAACGCTAATGTAGGTGTTGTTGTGGAGGTGTTTTGTAGATGTGATTGAAGTCCATAATCAGCTGATATTGCAGGGGAGATAATCCTATCGCTAATCTAGGTGGCTGTGACTCAATCCTTTGAAAGTTTTAAGAGCAGAACTGAAGCTTGTCTCAAGATGAAATCCTGCCCGCCTGCCCGTGCACATGCCCAAGAGTTCCAGTCTGCCCTTCCCAGTGGACTGCCTCTGCGTTTTAGACATGCCTCACCAGCCCTGCCACCTCTGTGAGCCAATTTCTTATAATAAACCTCCTTTCCAATCTGCCACAGGACAATTTTGGAATAAGTTTTTTCATCTGATAAAACACATTTAATTGAGTTGCATCCCAATGGAGGTAACCTATAGAATGGTGTCATAGACATGGATCATCCACCTTATCTTCACTTTTTCATTTTACTTTTTATTTATTTTCAAATTTTTAAAGTTTATTTATTTATTTTGAGGGGCGCCTGGGTGGCTCAGCCGGTGAAGTGTCCGACTTCGGCTCAGGTCATGATCTCACAGAGCCCACGTCGGGCTCTGTGCTGACAGCCAGCTCAGAGCCTGGAGCCTGCTTCAGATTCTGTATCTCCCTCTCTCTCTGACCCTCCCCTGCTCATGCTGTCTCTCTCCCTCTCTTAGAAATAAAGAAAACATCAAAAAATGTTTATTTATTTATTTTGAGAAAGAGAGAGATAGCAGGGAGGGGTGGAGACAGGGAGGGAGAGAGAGAATCCCAAGCGGGCTCTGTGCTGTCAGCACAGAGTCTTATGTGGGACTCGATCTCACCAATCACGAGATCATGATCTGAACTGAAATCAGCAGTCGTACAGTTAATTGACTGAGCCCAGCACCCTAACTACTGTCCCTATCTTTTAAATAGCACCTCTCCACCTTCTGGTATTTCCCACATTGTAAATTCGGTCTCCCCAAGGAAGAACTTTTGTTACTTTCTCATATTTCTTAGTTTCTTTGAGCTAGAGGACAGACATGTGACTTAGGTCCCAGAAGGCAGATTTATCTGGCTTGGAGCAAGCCCTGGGTTGGAATGAGGTCCATAAGACTGGACCTGGGGCTTGACACAGGCCTGGCTCAGTGGTGGCTGTGGGTCCCCCATCAAAATTCTGTGGCACCAGGTCTCCTTCCTGGAAGTGTGCATAGAACCCAATACTGCCGCCCTCTCCACAATTCTGAGTTATCCAGGGTCTCATAATAAATCCCTTCTGTTCAAACTGCCAAGAGTGGATTGACTAAGAGTAACGGAGTGTGCCGATCGACACAAGTGGGTTGGGGTATGGAAGATGCTTTACACAACTTTGCTGAACTAATTATACATTTTGTACTTACATTTATTTTTAATTATACATGTAAGTTATGCCCATAGAGGAGTTTTTTTTTTAATACTTTTTAAATTTATTTTTGAGAGAGAGAGATAGTGTGAGCAGGGGAGGGGCAGAGAGAGAGAGAGACGCAGAATCTGAAGACAGGCTCTAGGCTCTGAGCTGTCAGCACAGAGCCTGATGTGGGGCTCCAACCCATGAGCCGTGAGATCATGACCTGAGCCAAGGTCGGACGCTTAACTGACTGAGCCACCCAGGTGCTCCGGGGAGGACATTTTCTTTTTTTCTTTCTTTCTTTTTTTTTTTATTTATTTCTAGGAGAGAGAGAGAGAGAGAGACAGCGTGAGCAGGGGAGGGTCAGAGAGAGAGGAGTCACAGACTGAAGCAGCCTCCAGGCTCTGAGCTGGCAGTCAGCACAGAGCCCGACGCGGGGCTCGAACCCACGAACCGCGAGATCATGACCTAAGCGAAAGTCGGACGCTTAACCGACTAAGCCACCCAGGCGCCCCAACGGGAAGGACATTTTCTAATAGTACCGGTGAGTATAAGGTAAAAAACAAGTCTTCACCCCCATTAGCCTCAACCCTACAGTCTAACTCCCAGAGACAACAACTATTAACAGCTCTTGAGTTCATTGAATAAATGTAGGTATATGTACACACACACACATACACACACACTTAAGATTTTTAGCTCAAAAAGAACATGTTATATTCTTCTGTATTTTTTAAAAATTTTCAATATATCTTAGTTTTCTTTCTAAATCAGTAGATACAGATTTACCTCCTTATTTTCATGGTTATGTGGTAATCTAATATTTGAATGTGTTTTAATTTATTTTAACAGGCCCTATTGATGGGCATTTAGGTTGTTCTAACTTGCTCTTCCTCCACTGAGGCTTTCCATTTTTGGGGGGGTGTCGGAACAATGACGTGTCTTTGTACACAGCCATCCACATTTGTGCAAATTTATCTACAGAATGAATTCCCAAAGTGGGATTGTGACATCAAAGGGTGTACAAGTGTTAAGTGTGGATAGATATTGCCAAATTCCCCTCCAGAAATGTTACCGACATATTTTACACTCAGCAATCTTCCCCTCAAGCATTAATGGGCTTTCAACTGCAGCAGCTGGAGTTTTGTTTGGTTGTTTTTAGAATTTTGCCTCTTAAACATTACTCTCTGGGTTTGTTTATTCGCTTACTCAAACAAAAGCACAGAAGCAAGGGGATGAAAAGTGAGACAGGACAGAGGAAGTGAAGACAGACAGGCTCAGACCCAAGGACTGAGAAAGTCACAGACTGAGGAGCGAGGCTCAGGCAAGGAAGCTTGGGTTAGCAACCTGTTGGGTTGGAAAGCACGTTCTCAGAAACGGGCAGGCTGAGAGCTTCCTTCAAATCATCAAATGCAGTGCTGCAGACACAGTAAGCTTACTTACTAGGTGCACGTGACGCAGGAGCTACGGAAAACAGCTGACACTTACACGCTATGTCTGGTATTCCGGAAGGTAAACAAAAGCTTTGTGTGTTTCCCATTTTGGAGAAACACCTGCAGCCTGACCTGGATGAAGTGTGACAGCCCTTCTCCCATCGCTCACACAGTCAGGTCCGCTAGCTCAGGTGTAACATTAACATCTAGGACCCGTGTTTCTCTGGCTCTGTTGCTTCCTGCTTTTCAGGAAGACAAACTTTGTTCACAACCTCCAGGTAGTTCTGGCTTGCTTGGGCATTGCCTACATGCACTTAGGAGATTAGTTCTTTCGTCTGCCAAAGTAGGATCATCTTCGAGCCTCTTCTATTTCTCTGGGTGATTATAATGGTAGCTTCTCTGTCAACGCTCAAAGAAGCAGTTATGCTATTGGTAGTGAAAGAAAGCAGAACACGTTACCCTAAAATATGCCACTTTGGCATAAGGATTATTTTGAGCTGAAAGTAATTAAGACATGGATACAAGAAAAACTCTCTGTCCTTCCTCTATTTACCTAAAAGCAGGACATACATTCTCAAAGTGTCCCTTCTCCCCTCTTTACCAGGAAGGACAAAAGCTAATGACTGAGGACATCTATCAACTTACAGAAGGCACCAGAGGGATCCACATAACAAACTTTACTAACTAGCTGTTATCTACAATTACCTACCCAGATATTCACCTTCCCACAGTTTGCCACCCTTGGAAATCCAAAAACCTCTTTCCTGGTCCTGTTGTTTCTCTACACGTTTTTTTGTTCTTCTGAGGATAGTCTATAAACCTAAAGTCTAAGCTACCTCTTTGAGTTACCATCTCTGGTTTCCCCTATGTGTTACCTGTGGGATACACACATAAATAAACGTGTTTTATTTTCTCTTCTTAACCTGTCTTATATAGAGAGCCCAGCCTAAGATGAGTGGGGAAAGCTAAGAGCTAAGATGAGTGTAGGAAAAAACTTTCCTTCCCTGCTATTATTGTATCATTGTCTATTTCTCCCTTCAGATCTGCTAGTGTTTGCATACTATGTTGAGGTACTATGATATTGGGTGCATATATATTTATAATCATTATATATTCTTGGTAAGTTGACCCCTTGGTCCTTATATAATGACTTTCTTCATCTCTGTTACTGTTTTTTTGTCTCAAAATCTATTTTGTCTAAGTATAGCTATGCCTACTCTCTTTTGCTTCCATGTGCATAGAATATCTTATTCCATCCCTCACTTTGAGTCTATGTGTGTTTTTAAAAATGCAGTGAGTCTCATGTAGACAGCATGTAGTTGCGTCTTATTGTGTTTTTTTTTAAATCATCCAGCCACTCTGTGTGTTTTGATTAGAGAATTCAATTAATATACAGCTAGAGTAGTTATTGATATTAAGACCTTACTAACACTTTCTTATCAAATGTTTCCTGGCTGTTTTGTAGTTCTCTTATTCCTTTATCCCTGTCTTCTGCCTTCCTGTGTGAACTGAAGATTTTCTGTATGCTTGGATTCCCTTCTCTTTACTTTTTGCAAATCTTCATTAGGGTTTTGCTTTGTGGTTACCATGAGGCTTACATAAAACATCTTATAGATGTAACAGCCCATTTTATGTTGATATGAACTTAACTTCGACCACATATTAAAAAACCCTACCCTTTTATGTGTCCCTCTTTTATGTTTGTGATGTCACAACTTATCTATTTATATTGTGTATTCCTTAACAATTATTGTAGTTGTACTTATTTTTAATACTCTTTTCTTTCTTCCTTCCTTCCTTTCTTTCTTATTTAATGTTTATTTATTCTTGAGAGAGAGAGAGACAGAGCATAAACAAGGAAGGGGCAGAGAGAGAGGGAGAGAGAGAGGGAGACACAGAATTTGAAGCAAGCTCCAGGCTCCAAGCTGTCGGCACAGAGCCTGACCCAGGGCTCAAACTCACAGACCATAAGATTGTGACCTGAGCTGAAGTCAGACACTTAACCAACTGAGCCACCAAGGGGCCCCTAATACTCTTCTCCTTTAAGTTTTATACTAGAGCTAAGTAGTTAATACTCCTCTATATCACAGTTTTAGAGTTTTCTGAATTTGACTATATATTTAACTTTACTAAAGTGTTGTATATTTTCATATGTTTTCCTGTTAGTAATTAGTGTCATTTCATTTGAATTCGAAAAAATCTTTTCAGCATTTCTTGTAAGGCGGATCTAGTGTTGATTTCCTCCACTTTGTTTGTCTGGAAAGCCTTTCTCTCCCTTCATTTCCGAAGGACAGCTTCACTGAGTTAATTATTCTTGATTGCCAGGTTTTTTCATTCAGCACTCTGAATCTATCATCCCACGCTCTCCTGGGCTGCCAGGATTCTGCTGAGAAATCCACTGACTGCCTTATGGGAGTTCCCTTGTAAATTACAAGCTTTTCTTTTCTCTTGCTTCTTTTAAGAGTCTGTCTTTGGTTTTTGAAGTTTTAAATAGAGTGTCTTGGAGAGAATCTCTCTTTAAGTTGATTTTGTTTGGTGACCCATCAGCTTCATGAACTTGAACATCCCAATCTCTTCAGATTTGGGAAACTTTCAGCCACTCTTTCTTTAAATGAGCTTTCTGTCCCTTCTCCTTCTCTAATGGTAATAATTTGCATGTTGGTTTTCTTGATGGTATTCCATAGATCACATAGGCTTTCTTTGCTCTTTTTCAGTATGTTTTCTTTGTTCTCTGACTGCATAGTTTCAAGGTTTCAGTCTTCTAGCTCACATATTCTTTCTTCTGCCTGATCCATTCCTAATGGTGAGACTGTTGATTTTGTTTGGTTGGTCGTTTCTCTGATTGTATTCTTTGGCTCCAGCATTTTTGTGTGGTTCTTTTTTATGATTTATGTCTCACTGTTAAACTTATTTTGTTTGTGGATTGTCTTCCTGATTTCAATGAACTACCTTGCTGTATTTCCTTGTAGCTCATTGAGTTTCCTTAAAGCAGCTATTTTGAATTCTTTATCAGGTAAATCTTGATTTCCATGTCTTTAGGTTCAGTTAATGGAAAATCATTGTGATCCTTTGGTGTCATTTTACTCTGATTGTTCATGTTCCTTTGAGTTTTGTGTTGCTGTTTCCACAGTTGAAGTAGCATAGCCTCCTCTAGTCTTTACTAACTGCTGTTGGGAGAGGTATATCTTTCTTCAACCCCGCGGGAGATCTGAAATGGTCTCAGAACTTCTGTGGATATGCCTCCTCCATGCTTCTTGCTCCCCTTGTTTCAGAATTCTCAGGCTTCTATGCCTTCTCTGGATTCTATAACACACTAGGCTGAGGGCTAATTGTCTATCTTTTGTCTTCTCAAAGATGACAGTAAATCTCAAATTTGTGGTCTCTCCCTGGCCTGCAGATTTGGGCCAGCTTTCTGTGTGTGTTCCCTATACATCTGTCTGTGTGGGGAACACACCCAGGGAGCCTGTTACAGGCTGAAGGAGTGTGTGGGTGAGGCATGCTGAGTGCTGGGGTGCCAGTGGGCCAGATGGGGTGATTGCAGGTGGGGCATTTACAGCAGGCGGTGGTGGGCCTGTTGATGGAGTCCATTTGTAGCTAGCAGGATTTGTGTCCCTTTAATGTCCCCAGAGAATCCCACCTACTGCTCTCTCTGCCTCTCCTTGCTTCCTACTCATAGATTCAGTACCTGGGTGGAGTGATAGAGAAATGATCCCCTCCGGCAGTGCACGCACAGCTGGGGAAGCTGGATGCTCATGTTCTCTCCTTTTTCCCACAGGATCGATCACCAGCTGAGAGGGTCTCTCTTGCTCCTAAGCTGTGCCACCATGGGGGAAGAGTAGTGAGGGTAAAGTCAAACTGTTCCTCTTCTCCACTCCAGTGTGTCCAAATCTATCTATCTATCTATCTATCTATCTATCTATCTATCTATCTATCTATCTATCCCTCTATCTACGTACTCCAACAGATGGCTAGAACTTCTCTTCTGGAAACCGGGACTTCTGTGTACACTTTCTCATCCATGGGTGATTGTTGGACATAGTGTTTTTCAGGGGCTTCTCAGCTATAGCCAGGAGGGGCAGACTCAGTAGGTTCATGGTCCACTGTATCACCCAAAGCTGGGATCAAATTCTGTCTATTTCCTTACTTACACATAGGTGGGCAAGATACAGTGTGAAATCTGTAGCAACCTTGCTACGGTTTCATGGATCCCCTTTTGAGAAACTTTACCCTAAGGGTTAAATGAATTAATAATATATACAAAGGTCTCAGAAGACTGTCAGGTGCAGAGAGGTTGCTGTTACTGCACTGAGAACAAAGGAAGTTGCCACTGGGGAGAAGATTGGCATTAATACCAAAAACTATAATATAATAAGGTCATTGCCTTAATGCAATTAAGTATACCTAAGTTCTCTGGCCTGATCAGAAGGAGCTCCATAAGGCTGCTCCATGGAATTAAGAGATGGTTTTACCTAGTAGTGGTATTTGGCTGAGATGAAAAATGATTAGGTGTTTTCTAGTCAGACATTGGAAGGAGAGGGTGGGTTGGATAGAGAAATCACAGGGTGAGTAGCTTCATTGCACATGTAATAGATAATCCCCAGCAAGAGAAAAATAAGAAGGAAATATGTGTATTATATTTCTATTCAGTCTTCAGTCTACACAGGTGATCATTTCCTCATACACTTTTGCCTTGATCAAAAATGTTAGAATTTTATCATTTATTTATTTTTTGAGACAGAGAGAGACAGAACACAAGCAGGGTAGGGTCAGAGAGAGAGGGAGACACAGAATCTGAAAGAGGCTCCAGGCTCTGAGCTGTCAGCACAGAACCCAAGGCGGAGCTCCAACCCCGAGAACCGCGGGATCATGACTGAAGCCGAGGTTGGACACTTAACTGACTGAGCCACCCAGGCGCCCCAGAAATGTTGGAATTTTAAAGTATTTGCTAAATTGCACTTCCTCATGTGAACTAGACAATTTGTAAAATCCAAACACATTTTATTTCACTAATGGCCACAATCAGAGCAGAAGTGTGCACTTAATAACATTTGGTTTTAGGAAAATAAACACTACAGTTAGTTTATATTCAATGTTCTTCCCTGCTCCAGGCTTAAATAGGCATTTAGTAATTAGCTGGGAAACACAAGAACAGGTAAGTTTGTGGCAGCGATGAATTCCAATGACATTTCAGGAAATTCATTATCATGTTACAATGTTCCTATTGAGCCTTCAAAAGAGCTTTACATTGAACAAACTTGATGCCATTTCCAGTGCAACTTGTTAGGATTTGAAAGTAAATCTTAGCTCTTAAGAAGAATGAGAGAGATTTAAGGAGGTGTGGAGAGAATGCTGAACTGAATCCAAAATCTCTTTATAAATGTATTTTGAAAAAAAATAATTCAGCATTGTTTTTTAAATCATGACTTCTAGAATGAGGAATAGAAATTGGCAAGTCTTATAATATGCAGTCTTGGCCAAAATAGTCTTTCACTTTTTGAATGTTTTTTTTTCTTTCTTTCTTTCTTTCTTTCTTTCTTTTTTTTTTTTCATCGTTAGTGAAAATTCTGTTGTTCCCTTGAGCTTGCAAGCTCTTTGGGCAGAATCTTTGCTCTTTTTATCTTTATATAATTTTAGTTTTTAAAAATTATTTTAAATGTTTATTTATTTTTGAGAGACAGAGCATGAGCTGGGGAGGGATGGAGAGAGAGAGACACACAGAATCTGCAGCAGGCTCCAGGCTCTGAGCTGTCAGCACAGAGCTTGACATGGGGCTCAAACTCATGAAGCCTAAGATCATGACCTGGGCTGAAGTCGGACACTTAACCCACTGAGCCAGCCAGGTGCCCTGTCCTTGCTCTTTTTAGAGAACAAGAAAAAAATCATAGTGGAATTCGCACTGGAGAAAGCAGGCACAAGGAACGTGCATGTGACGCCTAAGCCCTATACCTGCAGTGGTACTATAGCCCAAACCCTGCTGTCAATGGCACCCTCAGGGGCTCTTGGTCAGAGCCTCAGGAACAGGGCAACGCGATTGGGAATGATTCAGGTGCTATCCAAAGGAATGAACGACATGGAGCACAAGAGGAGGGGTGAGAGAAGTTTGGGAATGGTCATTATCTGTCTTCCCACCGATTAATCATCTTGTCCAAAGCCCTGAGGACCCCAGTGTGAAAAACATTGTACCAGGAAGAGGAGACAGAGGAAGAAAAAGTGTGGGTTTGGAACAAACATGGGGTGGGGGAGAAGAGAGAGGTGGAGAGAGGCAGGCGGGGTGGGGGGTTAGGGGAGCAGGAGAAAGGGCTAAAAGGGACCTTGGAATTCCCGGAATTCCGTTGGGTCAGAGGACCTTGCCAGGACCACCATTGGCTCAGAGCGCGCTCGGCCCCTAGATGGCGCTGTGTAGTTAGCAAGTTCGGAAAAAACAACCCTCACTCAAAGCACAGAATCCCAATTTTCCCTCTGGTGCCTTTAGACTTGTGGCACGGGCTTGGGTTTGGATCCTTTCCCCCATACAGCACCCAAATTAACTCCTAGATACTGTCCTTTGTCCTCTTCTTCCCTCCCTCCATTCCCTATACTCTTTCTCATCTACCTGTGCTGTGCATATGTAGGATTTGAGCATCTCATGGATGCTCACAGGAAGCCTGTGAGAGAGGCCACATGATCTGTTTGATGAATGAAAACACTGAGACTCGGGTATATGAAGCAAGAAGCCTGAGCTCTCTTGATCATTAGGCTCAACAGCTGGAGGCAGGGTTTGAATTCAGAACTTCAGAAGTGTAAAGTCCGTGCGTCTGACAGTGGGCATGGCTGCGGTCATCTTTCCTATGCATTTCTTGGGGCCAAGCTGTTGACCACCTGACATCTCCGGCCATCGACACTCTTCATTGGGAGAGCACCATGCTGTATACAAAGCCCTGGCCAGAACCCTGTGGCAGAGTAAGTTACAGGTGACTTCCATAGGTTACTTTCCCTAGGAGACACCCAAGGGGAGTGCCTTGCTCACTGGTCACCAGAGTGACATAGCTGAGTATAGGTAACGAGGGAAAGGAAGAGAGGAAGGGAAAAAAAGGAAGAAACAAAATAATCTAAGTCATCATTGTTTTCTTCTATTCTGACAATGAAGACCTTTTTATTTTCCATTTAGAACTATACCTTTTCTTTTAGTTTAGAAAGAGAGAGAAACAAGGAGAGAGAGAGAGAGAGAGAGAGAGAGAGAAAGAGAGAGAAAGCATGAATGGGGGAGAGGGAGAGAGAGGGGGATGGAGAGAGAGAGGGAAGACGAATCCCAAGCAGGGCTTGGGATCCCACGATATAGGACTCGATCCCATGACCCTGAGATCATGACCTGAGCTAAAATCAAGAGTCAGACACCTAGCCAACTGAGCCATCCAGGCACCCCTAGAATTATACCTCTTAAAGTACATGGAAGCAACTGGCTAAGGATCCAAGAAATAGATCCTATTCTCGAGTAAGTCTCTCAAATACTTATTTATTAGTAATTGAATTGTACAAAACTCAAGATAAAGAGCACAAGTCAGTGTTAATCCAGGGGTTACCATACTCTTTGAAAAAGAAAGCATAGCCATTCACTTCCATTTTCTAATTTATTTGAAATTAGGGGAGAGTGGAAAGAGCAAGAAAGAGAGAAAGAGAAACAGAAGCAAAGGAGTGACAAAAGAGAGAGAAAAATGCAAATGGAACTAAGAGATTTCCATCTGCAGGATCCTTTCTTGCTTATTCTTTCCTATTTACCATTTGTATCTCCCTGTCTCTTCTCTCTACACACATTTGAAAACAAATAGGGAAAAAAATAAAATTCAAAGGTGATTCTCCCTCACCACACATCTTACTGTCAGCCTGTTAACTACATGGTCATTTTCTCTCCATTAAAAACAATGATTGCTCAGTCACGTATCAGGTCAAGCAACAAAATAAAATTATTAAGGTAATTCTAGCCCAGACTAACCCCTTTCTCAAAATTTATGAAGCAGTTGAATGAGTATAGGTATTGAATGAATTTATGAAGCAGATGAATGAGTATAGCATAGCCCTGTAGGTATAGAAGAAAAGACACATTGGTGACAAGCAATGACGACAGGCAGGCACTTTTAAAAATTGTCGCCTAGGGACCTGAGACTGTATTAAGCAATTGGCAGGTTACAGAAGAAAATAAAGAGGGAAGAATTCAGAGAAAAAACCAATATGAGATGATATACCGTTATCACTTTCCTCATATAAAAGTTCTTCAGGGCTCGTCAAACAAAGAGCAATCTTGTCTTCCATGAGAAAAAGAAAAACCACTTCTGCTGCATCTGGTAAATTCATCTTTTGTTGGAGAAGCTACAGCCAAGAGGCCAGAGAAATGATCTCCTTCAGGCCCCTTTGCAAACTGTCTGGATTTTATCAGTGGTCTTGACTTCATAAAAGAGAGCGGCAGAGAGGCAGGCATCCAAGAGTTGGCTTCCAACTTTCAAGACACATATAGGCGAAAATTCTAGAGTTGGGCTCCCGTGAACCATGAATAGGAGGACCTCAAAATCCATTTGGTTCGAGTGTTAAGACCAAGCCAGAAAACAGTTAACTTGAAGTATGAGTGCCAGTGCAGCCTCAATGAGATTTTATCTACCGAGTGAAAGATTAGGGGAGACCTGATTTATTGTCATTCAGAGGAAGTATTTATAAACTTGGCAGAGCCTCATGTGAGAGCAGAACAAAGGCTGCCAAAGAGGTTCATAAATTGAGATGGATGATCTGAACGGATTTTGCACGTATACTGCGTGCATAAGGCTATGTAGACACTGCATGGCAGGACCCCAGTCCCCAAGCACCCTGCGCAAAGCTGGTGTCATTTCTTCTGCGGGCATGGGGTCTGGTGGGGAGCCCAAGTTGGTTTCTGTTACAATCGGGATGGAGAATAAATGCTTTCGTGAGGATGAGCCTGCGGAGTAGGGGAGGGATGAAAGGAAGTGGAGGGTTGCATTGAAAGGGGGGGGTCCCAATGAGGGCAGAAGACCCTTCATGATAAGTTGCATGGAGGAGAAGAAAAACACCGAGGGGTAGGCTAGGGGAGAAGGTGGGAGAGGGCATGGCCTGACATAGGGAATGACAAGGGCTATAGCCAAAAGGCAAAGGATTCAGTTGGGCAACAGTGGTCTTGACCAATAAGCTCCAGACCAAATCCGGCTGGCTCTCTGAGTTTGCATGTAAAGTTTTTTGGAAGTTTTCCTTCTTTTAAAAATTGTTTATGGCCGCTTTGTTGCTGCAACAATGGAGTTGAGTAGTTGTAACAAAGAAAATCATAACCTGCATCGCCTAACATATTTACTATTCCTGCCCTTTGCAGAAAACATGTCCTGTGTCCTCGCCTTGACCGTGGAGTCACACCCCTCTCTGCCACTCAGATGCTACTGATTCGTCAAGGGCTATTTGCATTGTTAGCAATGTCTGATTCTACTCTACGTTTATTTTCTACTCTTTATACTTATTTTGTATATGTTCACAGCTTTGCCAGATTATTCTTGGGAAAGTAAGGGCATGTGATATCTCATAAAAAAGCAATAGCAGGTGCTAACAGACAGAGTGTATGCCCGAGAGCTCTCTAAGACATCGTCTCCTGAGGACCCTCATTTATTGAAACAACAGCACATTGTTCTGGGTTTAGGCACATACTCCCCAAATTCAGATGTTGAAGTCATAAACCCCTAGTACCTAGAAAGTGACTATTTGAAAATAGAGTCATTGCAGATGTAATTCGTTAGAGAGAAGTCATTCAAGTGGGCCTCTAATTCAATAGGACTTGGTGTCCTTATAAAAAGGGGAAACTGGGTAAAGATGAAGGGAAAACACCATGTGAAGATGAAGGCAGTGACGCTGGTGGTACATCGGAAGCCAAGGAATAGCAAGGAGTGCTGGAAAACCACCAGAGGCGAGCGTGGGACCTGAAACGTATTCTCCCTCTCGCCCTCGGAAGCAACCACTCCTGCCCATACCTTCATCTTGTACTTCCAGCCGCCAGATCCCCAAAATAATAAATTTCAGTTGCTTATGCCGTTTGGTTTGTGGTACTTTGTTGCTGCCACCTGAGAAAATTAATACACACATGGACAGGTTTTCCCACATAGACTTTCTTGGCTGGCAATGACCATCTCCCAAGGGGCTGCTTGCATTCCAGGGGGTGGGGGGCACTTACTTGAGCCCATAAGAGTCTAAGGGTTTTGCTTTTAAGTTCATTCATTTATTTTGAGAAAGAGAGAGAGAGAGCATTTGAGTGAGCAGGGGAGGGGCAGAGAGAGAGGGAGAGAGAGAATCCCAAGCAGGCTTTGCACCACCAGCATGGAGCCCAACTCAGGGCTCAAACCCATGAACTGCGAGATCATGACCAGAGATGAAGTCGGAAGCTCAACTGACTGAGCCACCCAGGTGCCCCATGGGGTTTTGCTTTCTTTTTCTCAGAAGATCCCACCTTGACAGAGAAGGCTTCCACCCTTGACCTTCAGCTCTGGGATTGCTTGAATCCAACTATGCTTCTTTCCACAAAGACTCTAGCAACTGTCAGGGGCTTCATTTCTTATGCCCACATTCAGAGTAAGCCAGAAACACTTGATCATATATATTTTTTTCAAACTCATCTTTAGGGCTTAATCATAAACTTTAGAGTTTATGATTTAGAGCCATCAACCCCCCCTGAGAATGCCATATCCTTTAGGAGCATGGTGGCCAACGGGACCCCCCAGTAGGCCAGGAGTGGCAGCCACTGCCTTACAAGTCAGTATGCACACCAACTTTTGTATTTTGGCTTGTGGGGATGAGCACTGGGTATTATATGGAAACCAACTTGACAATAAACTATTTTTTTAAAAAAAAGCAACCTCTGTGTGTTGGCGCTGTTCAGTTTTAAAGGTCCTTATTTATAAGACTGTATTTTCTCAGGTCACAATAAAATATTTATCCTCAAATATTAAAAATTTAACTAGCGGTTCATAAGTGAACCCATGAAATAGTTTGATTTCAAAAAAGAAGTCCTCACACTTAAGTAAAGCCTCTATTTTAAAGGAGTGGGCAGCAATGGTCTCCTTAAATATTAACAATGTCCCCAGTCATTCTCTTATTTGTCTGAGTGACAAACAGGTCCCAGGACAAGAAAGGAACAGTACACACTGTCCTCAAGGAGCTCCGAATCTGGAGGGGAAAACAGATAAAGAAATCAAGGATGAGCTACAGAGAAGCCAGTGCAGTCTTGGAAACCTGTGTTGGAAGAATAGAGGCGGACACTAACTCAGCATGAAATGGCAAAGTCAATAAAAGCTGAAACGGGCTCTGAAAGGCATGGATGTTTGAACCTGCATGGGAGTTATTCTGATAGTGTTATAGGGCTTTCTAGAAAGAAGAAGGAAGAGTTAACATTTTGTGAACACCTGTGGTACGCCAACATCGTGCCAAATATATTCTGTACATTTACGTCTTTATGGTGACCTTCTGAGATGGGTACTATAATTAAAATTTTTATGATGGTAAAATCTATATGACACAAAATTTATCATTTTAACCATTTTTAAGTGTACAGTTCCGGCGTTAGGGACATTCACATTATTGTAGAGCTGGCCCCATCATCTGTTTCCTGAACTCACTCATCTCCCCAGCCTGGAACTCGGAACCCATTAAACGGTAACCTCCCAGACCATGTCTCTTCAGCCCATGACAGTCACCATTCTACTTTCTGTCTCTATGAACACGAGTGTATGGATCTAGGGGCCCAATACGAGAGTAACCATACAATATTTGCCCTATTGTTATTGGCTTATTTCACTTTGCACAGTATCTTCAAGGTCCATCTATGTTGCCATGTATAGGATTTTGATCCTTATTCAGGTGAATAATATTCCATTGTGTGTCTATGCCCCATTTTGTTTGTGCATTTATCCACCAAAGATTGCCTAGTTTGCTTCTACCATTCAGTTATCATGGATAATGCTGTTATGAACATGGATGTATAAGGATCTATTCAAATCCGTGCTTCCGGTTCTTTTTGTGTATACCCAGATGTGGAATTGAAGGATCATGTGGCATTTCCGGGATTACCTGCAACAATTCAGACACCAATTTCTAATTTTTTTTTAAGAACTGCTGTACTGTTTTGCATGAGGCTGTATTACTTTCCATTCCTACCAGTAATGCACAAAAATTTCAATTTCTCCACGTCCTTGCAAACTCTTGCTGTTTTCAAATTTTTCTCTAATAGCCATCCATCATTCATGGACATGAAGTGACAGCACACTGTGGTGCGATGGGCACAGTTATTACCTGCATTTTTTCAGATGAGGAACAAAAGCTGACAAAATTGTCTGAGGTCACCTGACCCATACATGACAGGATAAGAGTTTAAACCTGAGTCCATCCTCGCTGGCTCTGTATTCTCAGACATGGTGCCAGAAGGCCTGGTGGGGAGAGGGAAGAGAGCACAGGAAGCTTGTGGAATGCAACGGAGGAACAGGTTGGGGGAGGGGGGCTCTAATGCAGAGTCCAAGTCATAAAGACCTTTGTGTCTTTTCCTGGAAAAAGTTTCAGTTCTTATAAACAACTTGGAAACCTAAAGTGTACATGGCAGTCATGTTAGTCTAAGGATAAAGAAAAGGAAACATGAGATGGGCCTATGAAGAAACACACACACATGTGCGCACACACACACACAAAACCCTTCTGTTTCTCAGAAATGTAATCAGAATAGCTGTAGGGTAAGGCCTAATGTAAGGACTAACTTATTTTTCCATCAAAGTGCAACTGAAAATAACCAAGAATCATGTTGGCTTCGCATTTTTCCATTTGTACTGAGCAAGGATATTTTGGGGCATCTTATGGAAAATATAACCTCAAGGGTTAAGGGAGCACTCATCAGCCATCTCAGTGAATTCCTATAAGGAATTTGTGTTTATATGAGGCAATGCCCCAAGCACATAATCCTGGACATGGGGCCCCCAAAGAAGGAAGGATCCCACTGTACACTTTGTGGTTTCTGGTGTCCAGGCATGCTCAGAGAGCGTGCCTTGAGGAAGGGAAAGGACAGAGGGATCTCTGTACGGAGCCAGCTGGTGGAAAAGGAAGGTGGTCTGAGGAATCTTGAGCCCATGTCTGATGGATTAAGGAGGCATATGCTAGACTAAGATTTCTGCCAACACACTAGACCAGCACAGAGGCCAGACCTAATGTCCATCAAAAGGATAGAGAAGTTTGCGTACAAATAGAGACAGCAGAATAGTAGCTGAGGGTAATGGAATGAATAAATGGCCATGCGATGAGGTAGATCCAATATTACATTAATGCTTTAAAAGAGACGCAGAACAAGAGTTGGTATTGTCTCTTAGCTCATTTGTCCCCGATTCTTGGCAGGGTGAGAGGCTCTATATGACTGGGATCACTCCTTGCTCTGTGAACCTGCTGAGGTCAAATGGAAGCCTGCAAACCAGAGTGGTCTTGCTCTGGGAGACATCATGGTCATGTAATATGATGATGGACCGAAATAATTGCTAACGACCGTTTAGGACTCTTTTTTTCAGATTGCATCTACCCCACTGTGAGGTGGTATCACACTGGCCTTGTTGGTGAGATTATAATGCCAATATTGATGCTCAAATGTATTAATTGGGAAATTGAGCTAAGCCTCCTATCTCTGCCCTACACTGGCTACTCCAAATCTTAGGCATAGAAGAAGACCATGGCCAAAGGCTGGTGGTGGCCTGTGTAGTGAAGATCCCTGAGTCTGAGTCATTTGTCGAGCTGCAATGACTGGAACTTATCTCTACCTTTATCTGCATCTAGATATTTTGGACAACAAGAGGCAAGAGTGAAAACTTCTTCAATCCCAAACCAGCAGATGGTTGACTGATTAGAAGAGGAAGTGACTGGTGACTTGTTCTGGGTAGAAAGGGGCTTAGGGTGTGTGCTTCTGAGGGTGGGAGAGGGTCAGAGGGGCCAGGAGAGAGTTGGTTAGGGGAAGAGAAAGGGGAGAGCATAGGACCTCAAGACATCCCATAGGGCTGTACTCTGAGCCACTGACCCTCCATGTAGGGAAGGCATTCCCCCTGCCTTGTCTTAGACACTGGATTTGGGGGAACCCAGGGCCTCAAAGGGATTATCCCAGAGATTCCGGACCCTATGGATACACCTAGGCATCAAAGGTATCAGTGGCCACAGCTTTTCCTCTTGGGACTTTCCCCTCTTATGAATACTTAGGTGAGTCCAGGCCAAGGAGGGAAAAGAAAGGTACAGGGCCTGTGAGGTGGGACCAAGCAGGGAAGGGAGGGTGCTGCAGATACTGTCTTGTCCCAGATGCCTGCCGGCCCTGCCACTCCACGGTGCTGAAGAAGCTCTGCCCAAATGAGGTGCTTGACCTTGACGTCTCTGGGCCTCAGTGTCTCCATTTACAAAACAAGAGTGAGGTTGGCCTCTTTGACTCTGTGATCACCCAACTTGGTCACACAACTCGGCCACGCCGCCTAAAGGATGGGGACATGAGTGCGCAGGTTTGGACACGGGAGCATCTCACGAAGCTGGACAGGGGCTGGGATGTCCCGTTGGCCTGTGGCCTCTGAACAGGCCTGGGGGCACCACCCTGAGCAGGAGCTGTGCAGGGCTGAGAACTCACAGTAATGTCACATGTCCCTTCGGCTTCTGAGCAGCTAGAGGGCCAGACTGTGATGCTGAACATGGCTCCAAGGAGCCATGTGGAGAATTGGAGAAACACAGGGCATGGTTTGTAAGGAAGGGGTGGAGGAATTGGGGTGTCTCTGGCAAAGAAGAGACTTAGGGAGGACTCTGGGGGGGGGTCTTCAAGCCCCCAAACTATGGAAGATGCTTCTCATCAGTCCTGAAGTGACAACAAACAGAAATAGACTTGTCTTGTGGCTGATGGGGTGTTGGTCACTCAGAGGAAGAGCTGAGATACAGGGAAGAGGCAGCAGAGGATGCTTGGGTGTGGGAGGCGGGGTGGGGGTGGGGGTCTGTGGGACATAAACCTCAGAGAGCAGCATCTGCCTACTAATGACCTATGAGGTGCGTCTTGTGCTATGCTACTCAATTCTGTCACTGACATAGTCTAGAGCGGCACTCCAGGCACTGTGCTAGACTCAGGGGTGACCTTGCTGAGCAAAAATAGGCATATTTCCGCAGTGCTCTAGCTGGGGAAGGTTCCCAGGCTGACGGGTGAGTCAGCAATAGGTAGAACATGTAAATGTAGCATCGCAATGATAATGTCCCAATGGCACGAGCACATAAAATGGGCACATCTGATATCCTCTGGGACGTTAGGACAGCTCACTCGTCCCCATTAGGTGTCCCTGTTCCCATGTCACCGAGGAGGAAATTGGGGCTCAGAGACATCATGTCATAGGCTCAAAATTACATGGCTGTTAAGGGACAGAACTGGGACTCACAGCTCCTCGGATCTGTCTGATCTCAGACAGAGACTTTTCTCTCAGCCACCTGAGTCCAGAAACATCCCATTTTGGAGGATGGAGAAAGGAGGAGTGATCTTGGTGTGACCTGTGGGCCTTTGAATCCTTGAGAATGGTCTTTTCCTGCCCGGTTTTGGAACAGAGACCTCCAAGCATTCCCACAGGCCTCCCGGTGCTCAGTCAGACGATCAGTTCCTTCCCCTAGCCTGTCGCCCTACCCCTGCACGCCCCGACCCGCCAGCCTGTCGCCCTACCCCTGCAAGCCCCCACCCGCCAGCCTGTCGCCCCTACCTCTGCATGCCCCGACCCGCCAGCCTGTCGCCCTACTCTGCACGCCCCCACCTGGAGCCCGGAGCCCTCTCCCTGGGCCACGCCAGATTGCAGATGAAACACACCAGCACCCCCAGATGCAGTGTCCCAGGCCTGCTGAGCGCACGCATGGGAAGGGCCCCTTGTGAGCATTCCCCCAACAGGTGCTTGCGGATGTGTACATCGTGGGCAAATATGCAAACACTGGTGTGCACACATGGGAAGGTACACGTAGGTTCAAGTGTGTGGTGCCGCCCATGCTGTGCTGTGTGCTGGTGTGTGAGCAGGAGACCATAGGCCGTAGGTCTGCGGGCCTGAGACCCCAAGGGCAGGAGCGGGTTCGAGAGGCCACTTAAAACAATACAAAGGGCTTTCTCTTCTGGCAGGGGTTTAGGGACCCGGCTTGTCGAGGGAACAGAGGGGAGCTGGACCCCGTGTCCCCGTGTGGGCACTCAGGCTGCGCTTTGGGGTGTGCCAGGAGGGGGTGGCTGTGAAATGGAGAAGAGCAGGTGATGTGAAACCACTCTGATACTGGGAGCCCAGGTCAAGCTGAAGCCCAGACATGGGCTCCTGGGCCCCCTGGCTGCTGGGGGGCTGCTGCCCTGTTCTGCTCTTCTTTAGTTCCCAGGACTCACAGAGCCATAGCCCATGGGATACTCAACCCCATGGACCCCTGTGAGGTGTGGGTTATTGCATCCATTGTACAGATGAGGAAGCAGACTCAGAGAGGTTAATCAACTTGCTCAAAGCACACAGGCCAGTCTGTGGCAGGGAAGGACTTTGAACCCAGGTTCGTGGACCCGAAAGCCTGTGAGTTATCTAAGCTGTTCCACGGACTCCAAACAGCCTTCATTTTACAGACAAAGCCCTCAGAGGCGACGTGACCAGGGTTGTGGCACTCTGCATAACAACCTCTCATCCTCCACCTCTTCCCCTTTAGTACCCTATTTAGTTTGTCACACGTGGCTCCTGCTCTTGCTCTGGGAAAGGAGGGCTGGGGTACCAGGGCCTGGAGCCTGGTGTTGACCTTGCTCACAGAGAGATCTCCTTCCAGTGGGGCTCAGCCGGCCGGGACCCGGGTGCCCTGAAAGTCTGTTGGAGGGCAGGGCACTGCTCTTCAACAGGCCTGTGCTTGGCAGGGGAAAAGGGAGTCCCAAGAGGTGCCCAGGACCTTTCCCTCTTTACTGAGAAGGACCCGTCAGGTCTTGGCTGCTGCCTCTCCAGCAACAAATGTGCGCGGACAGGATTCATGGAGGGCCGGTGCCCATTGCCTGCAGGTGGGTCAGGCTCTGTGGGAACGGAGGGTCCTTGGACAGCAAGGTCTGAGAACTGCCTGGTGAGCGCCACTTCCTGGAGACCAGGCTGACACCCACAAGCTAGCTCGCCTGGTCACCAGGAGCTGTTTTCTTTGTTACGAAGCCCTGTGCTCAAGGCCTGGATGAGCCAGCGGGACTCCAAGAGGCGGGCTCCCCATTATAAAGATAATCCACGGTGCACGTGCAGGGCTGGGGGTACCCCTGGGGTTAAGTGTAGATAGAAAGGGCCATCAGAGCTCAAAGGGAGGAGACGCCCAAGGGCAGTGCTATCCAACAGAAATAGGATGCAAACCACATGCATCACCTTGAATGTTCTAGTAGCTGCATAAGAACGTATCGAAAGACACAGGTGAAATGAATTTTAATAATCCATGTGAGTTAAACAATCTATCCAAAACATTACATTTGTCCCAAATATAAAATACTGTACCTATGAATATATCCGAAACATTATAATATGTAATCAATAAGAGAAATCCCAAATGCACTATTTTCCATTCTGTTTTCATGGTAAGTCTTCACAATCCAGTGTGTGTTTTCACTCTAAGCACACACTTCTCCTTGGACTGGCTGTGTTTCACATGTGGGGAGTGGCTAGCATACCGGGCAGCGTGGCCCTGGAGGTGATCCGGGCAGAGTATTTACATCAGGGTTCATCAGAAGCTCCCCTGTGTCCACTTCAGCACCAGGGGATGGACAGTCACTACCCTGGCCTGGGGAGGCAGTGTCCTCCCCCGCCTGGTCTGGCCAGGCTCCCCGCCTTGCTGCTGCTGCTGCTGCTGGGGTCTCTGGGCTGGATGGGGAAGGGGAGGGGGTTGAGGTAGGATCTGGCAGGCCGTGACATTGGGACAGAGTGGAGAAATCCCATTTGGCTCCAAGTCTGGAGTGGTGTGGAGTCACTCTAGCGCCTGTGGCTGGAGACGTGCCGGGTGTGGGACATGAATGTGGGAGGGAGGCAGTCGGGATCCAGAGGCCCCCACTGCTTGCCTGTCACACCTCCTTTGGCTTTATTGCTTTTGCCCAACACCCCATTGTCTGTTTCTACTTATTTTATTTATTTTTAAGAATGGAGTAGGAGCAAAGAGAGATTGGGGAACAGAGGGCCTGAAGCAGGCTCTATAATGACAGCACAGAGCCTGATGCAGGACTCGAACTCCCGAACTGTGAGATCATGACCTGAGCTGAAGTCAGACGCTTAACTGACTGAGTCACCCAGGCGGCGGCGGCGGCGGCTTCTTCTTCTTCTTCTTCTTCTTCTTCTTCTTCTTCTTCTTCTTCTTCTTCTTCTGCTCCTCCTCCTCCTTCTTTTTATAACATTTCTTTTATTTATTTTTGAGAGAGGGGCAGAGAGTTAGGGGACCAGGGGATCCAAAGCCCATCATCTGTTTCTTTTTGTGTGTATGTCTTTCTTCAGTGCTGCTGACTTTTTTTCCAGCCAGCTAGGTAATTTTCATTTTTTTTTTTTTTTATGTTTACTTATTTATTTTGGAGAGAGAGCACAAGCAGGGGAGGGGCAGAGAGAGAGGGAGACACAGAACGTGAAGCAGGTTCCAGGCTCTGAGCTGTCAGCACAGAGGCAGATGTGGGACTCGATCTCACAAACCGCGAGGTCGCAACCTGAGCCGAAGTCAAATGCTTAGCCGACTGAGCCATCCAGGTACCCCCATTTTTTCTTCTTATCTGAAGTTCCAGAGAGGAAGATTTTGTTTTCAGGACTGATTAATTCACAACTTTAGCCCAGGCTTGGCTTGCTATGAAATTGCTGCTCTCGGCTTCAGGATTATACTTCCTTCCTAACCTTTTCCTCTCAGTCATTTCTGGCCATTGGTATCCCTCTTCTGCCCCAGGGGACTGAGCCTCCTGCTTCCTAGGACACCCTCCCTCTAGACCCCTGGGGGATGAGGAGGGGGCCTAGGGCCACAGCTCAAAGAACAAGCTAGGGTCTCTTTTCTCCTGACCTAGGTGGGAGGGGGCCAATGTTCCTAAAGTTAGGTATATTCCTCTCTGCTCACATTGCAGTGCCCTGTCCCGGGCCCCACACCAGCCCCCAGGGGACTGAGCCCTTTGGAAGTGAATGGGTAAGAGAGTGTAGTCTTGTCTGAGCTTTAGGATGGAATCAGATGAAACTTGTATACAGTTGATCCTTGAACAACATGGGTTTGAACCGTGTGGGCCCACTTACAAGGAGATTTTTTTTTTTTTGATACAGTACAGTACTTTGCATGTATTCTCTCTTCCTTAATTTTTAAAAAATGTTTATTTTTGAGAAAGAGAGAGACAGAGTACGAGCAGGGGAGGGGCAACGAGAGGGAGACACAGAATCCGAAGCAGCTCCAGGCTCTGAGCTGTCAGCAAGGAGCCTGATGAGGGGCCCAAACCAATGAAACATGAGATCATGACCTAAAGTCAGATGCTTAACAGGCTGAGCCACCCAGGTGTCCCCTTTATGATTTTATTAATAATGTTTTCTTTTCTCTAGCTTACTTTATTGTAAGAATACAATACATAATACACATATAAAATATGTGTTAATTGGATGTTTATGTTATCAGTAAGGCTTCCAGTCAACAGGAGGCTATTAGTAGTTAAGTTTTGGTGGAATCAAAAGTTATGTGCAGATTTTTGACTACACGGGGGGTGGTGCTATTAACCTTGGCATTGCTCAAGGGTCAACTGTATATGTGTGTGTATGTGTATATTAATGTGTATATACATCTGCACACATACAGTTATATACACTGTGTATATATGTGCATATAAATGAATATACACATACATACACATAAATGTATTTTAATATGTATTTTTATATGTAATATGTGTATTTTATATGTGACGCTCTTGTAGTTATTTAACTAAAAACACCGTTGCCCTTCCTAGGTCCTGAGTGGGACATGAGTGTGCTCTATTACATATCGCACTGTAAGTTTGCATTATTCATTATACATTTTATAAGAAACACTTTATTATACAGGATCGATACACTACACAAATATAGGGCCCCTCCAGTTTAGTTTAAGGGATGTTTTACGATTCCTCATTCTTCTGCCTTATATTTTCCTTAAAATTTATTCCCCACATAGAACATTTTTTTTTTAATGGTGTTTAACCACATTGCTCAAGCTGGCATGTACCAGAATCACCTGGAGCACTTGTTAAAACAGATTCCTGAGCCCCGCCACCGAGTTTCTGACTCGTAGGTAGGACCCATGACTTTGCCTCTTGAATGTTCCCAGGTGATGCTAGGGCGGTGGGGCCTTGGACTTCACTTGCAGGGGCCCTGTTTTAACAAACACCAATACTGGGCTGCCTGTACTCAGAACAGTGTCATGCTACGTTATACACAGCTTGCAAATTATCAACACACAATCCTCATGACAACCTTAAGGGGAGGCTCTTGTCATCCTCATTTTACAGATGAGGAAATCCAGATATGCTTCCCAAGCTTCCCAAGATCCAGGGATGGTTGAGCGTCTCTGGATTTCCCAGCCAGTGGTGCGGTAAAGGGGCGGGGCCCTGATGGGAGCCAGTGAGACGGTCTCGATGGAGTCAGCCAGGTCTATCTGCTCCTTAAATCGGGGACTGCAAAGTCAAATGCCTGCAGGGGCCAGACTTTAAAAGAGAGACTCTAGCTACATGTAAGAAAATATTTTCCTTAAAATCACCCATTCTCTCAGCCTGTCGTTTTTTTCACCTTTGGTAGATACATGGTTACATACCTCACATTTATTTTGACTCTACTGCAAGGAAACCGAAAGGTAAAAGCCTGTCCTATGGTGACGTGAATACTTGTTCCCCTTTTGTAGCAGACTATCACCGGGGAGCCTTAGGGCAGCATAATCCAGCATTTCCATAGCAAGTAGTTGTGCTCTATTCCAATCAATTGCCTCCAAAGGCCAACCTCAAGAGAAGTTGAAATCCAGATTTGTATAATGCACACAAACACATATACACATTCAATCCTCATGCTCTGCAGATATCCTATTTATGAACTCTCCTGTTTGCTAATAACCTATTTGTAATCTCCAAACCAATATTTGTGGTGCTTTTCTGGCCATTTGTGGATATGTACACAGTGGCAAAAAGTTTGTGTCATACAACACAAGCAAACCTAGCTGAAGTCGAATAATGGCCATGCTTTGCCATCTTGTTTCAGCTCTCGGTGCAGTGTGGGACAAGAAAATCCACCGCGGGTGCCAGCTAGAAGGGGTTCGAATCCTAGCTCTGGCAGAATCTATTAGTGGGGCCATGTGGTATGATAAAAATATTATATTTGGTCTTTGTACCCAGATTCCTGGCACAGAGCTCCTAAACTCTTGGGATTTCCTGAGTAAGAGAGTGTCTTTTGTTATTGGTAACAGGTCCCTTTGACCACACCTGAGTTTATGCCAGGAGTCACCTCCTGGTGACTAGCTTCAAGATGGGGGTCACCAGAGGAACCAACCATGAGAATAGAATTGGAACTTTCAGCCCTAATCCCTGACCTTGGGTGGGTGGGGGGGGAAGGGCTGGAGATTGAGTCCAATCACCCAACAGCAATGGTTTAATCAGTCATGACCACATGATGAAACTTCAGTAAAAATCCTTGAACAACAGGGGTTCCTGGTGGTTCAAGCCAATTAATCATCCAACTCCTGATCTCAGTTCAGGTCTTGATCTCAGGATTGTGAGTTCAAGCCCAACATTGGGCTCAGTGCTGAGCATGAAGCCTTTTTCAAAACAAAACAAAACATCTTGAAGAACGAGGTTTGGGGAGCGTCTGGGTCGATGAACACATTAATGTACTGGGAGGAGTGCCCTCGTGCCCTCCCACAGAGGGTATGGAAGCTCTCACCTCCCCTGAAGTTTGTCTTATGCATTCCAGGCTATTCCTGAGATAACTGTAATAAAGTTACAGTTTTAAGTCTAAAGTTTTCCTGGGTTAGTGAGTTATTGTAGCAAATTATCAAACTTGAGCGGGGTGGTCATGGAATGCTTGAATTTGTCATTAGCCAGGCAGAAATGTAAATTTCCTGAGGTCCCCATTTGCAGCTGCCATATGCAGTGGAGCCAATTATTATGCTGAAGAAATTTTACTGAAGTCCAGTTTATCAAATTTTTCTTTCGTGGATTATACTTTTGGTGTTTTATCTAAAAAGTCATCACCAAACCCACGATCACCTAGATGTTTTTCCATGTTACCTATTAGGCATTACGTAGTTTTATGGTTTACATTTAAGTCTATGATCCATTTTGAAATGATTTTTGTAAAAGATGTAAAGTCTTTGATGGTTTTGTTTGTTTGTTTTGTTTTTTTGCATGGAGATGTCAAGTTGACTTGGCATCACTTACTGAGAAGACTATCCATCCTCCATTGACTTGACTTTGGTTCTTTGCCAAACCTTAGTTGACTCTGTTGTTTGGGTCTGTATTTGGGTTCTCTATTCTGTTCTATTAATCTCTTTGTCTCTTCTTTCACCAGTACCACTCTGTCTTTGTGTAAATTTGAAGTTGGATAGTGTCAATTGTCCAACTTTGTTCTTCAATATTGTGTTGGCTATTCTGAATCTTTTGACTTTCCATGTAAATTTTTAATCAGTTTGTCTAAATCTCACAAAATATTGTGTTGAGAATTTGGTTGATATTGCATTGAATATATAGATCACGTTGGGAAGAACTGACATCTTAACAGTATTGAGTCTTCTTATCTATAAACATGGAATATCTCTGCATTTATTTAGATCCTTGATTTTAAAATTTTTTATAAGTTATTTATTTATTTATTTAGAGATTGAGTAGGGGAGGGGGCAGAGAGAGAGATGGGGAGTGAGAATCCCAAGCAGGCTCCAGGCTTAACCAACCGAGTTACCCAGATGCTCAGGATATTTTATTTCTTTATCAGAATTCGTGATTTTCTTCATGTAGATCTAGTCATATATTGTTATTTTTTCTTTTTTCTATCTTTCTTCTTTCTTCCTTCTTCCCTTCCTCCATTCCTTCCTTTTTTCCTTCCTTTTTTCCTCCCTCCCTCCCTCCCTCCCTTCCTTCCTTCCTTCTTTTTCTTTCTTTTGGCAATTATGTCAACAGTATTGTATTTTTTCACTTCAAATTCCAGTTGCTTGTTGCTGGTATATAGGAAGGCAGTCAACTTTTGTATACTTTTTACTGCTTTACATTAACTTTGTATCTTTCAAACTTGCTGGAAGACTAACTAACTTATAACTCATTAACACTTGTTAGCTCTGGGAGGATTTTTTTGTTGACTTTGGGATTTTTCTACACAGATAATCTTGCTCTCTGCAAATAAAGACAGTTTTATTTTTTCCTTCCCAATATGTATACCTTTTATTTTCTTGTCTTGTTTTATTGCCTTTGCTAGGACTTCCAGTATAATGGTGAAGTAGGAGTGACAAGAATATCCTTACCTTGTTTCTGATCCTAGAAAGAAAGCACCATTTTCCACCATTAAGTATTATGTACAATTTTTGTAGATGTTCTTTTCAAGTCGAGGAAGTTCTTTTTTACTCCAGAAAAATAAAACCAAGAGGATATATATGTATCATTGAATTATGGATATATACCTAACATTGCATTTATTTTTCGTTAAAGATTTTATTTTTAATTAATAGCCATACCCAACATGAGACTCAAGCTCACAACCCTGAAATCAAGAGTGATACACTCCACTCCAAGCTAGCCACACCCTCCCTCCCCCCTGACATTGCATTTAGACAATTATTTCTAGGAGTCCATGTATCTTACCTGGACTTATTATAGAATGTTTGGCACCTCTATTCATGTATAGAACACTGTTCCCAACATGTCGAGCAAACACTATAGTGAGAAACATCACTTTTACATGTTTCTTTAAACATTTCTCTATATGTATTACAGAAATAAAAATATACATATGTAAGTATTATATACATTTGCCCTGATTTCATTATCCTTTCAACCAATGACACACATATTACACCTTTTATTCTGTCTCACAGGTAATCAAGGCTCTATTCATTTTATAATATCTCTTATAATATCAGATTGGACACTTTCTTCCCACCTGCTGATGCTTTGCTTGGCTGTGTCCAGTCTACTAATGAGCCTATCAAAGGCATTCTTCATTTCCTTTTGACTTTCTCTTAGAATTTCCATCTTTGCCTACATCACCCCTTTGTTCTTGCATGTAGTCTACTTTTTCCCATTAGAGTCAATAGAATATCAATTACCATTATTTTATTTTTTATTATTTAAAAAAATTTTTTAATGTTTATTTATTTTTGAGAGAGACACAGAGTGCAAGCAGGGGAGAGGCAGAGAGAAAGGGAGACACAGAATCCGAAACAGGCTCCAGGCTCCTAGCTGTCAGCACAGAGCCCAAGGCGAGGCTCAAACCCACGGACTGCAAGATCACAACCTGAGTCGAAGTTGGAGGCCAAACTGACTGAGCCCCCCAGGTGCCCCAGATTATTATTATTTTAAATTTCTAGTCCCATGACTCCAAAATCATTGGAGTCTGATTCTAAGTCTGGTTCTGCTATTTGCTTTGTCTCTTCAAACTCTGTTTTCTTTTAGCTTGCTCTCTGCTTTTCTATTGAAAACTGGGTGTGATGTACTAGGGCAGGGGAACGGGGTACATAGGTCTTTAGTGAATTCATGGTAAGAGGTAGGAGGAGAGGAAGTTTCCTGTGGTCCCGTGATTAGGTCTCAGTCTCTAGTAAGCCCATGTCCCTGGGCTGTGACCTTTGCAAGTGTTTTTGAGTCCTCCTCACCACCCTATTGCATCCTCATGTCCTAATTTCTTAGGTGACAGCGTTTCGCTTCTCCCAGGTCCATTAGGCTCTGGTAAAACCCATGTGGTTTGGCTCTGGTAAAATAATCTACTTTGAGGACGGGTCTTGTTAAGAACAGAATCCTCTGGTAGTGTTTCAAATGTCTATCTTGCTCTGCCACTGCTGGAAGCACAAGATGGTTTTTCTCTGAGTCTCCCTGTGAGAACATGGTGGAGCTCCTGGAGGTAAAACTCACCAGAGCGAGTGCACCACCGCCTCCCCTCCCTCGCCAAGGCTGGGTCTCTCTGTAGTTTCTAATTTTCAGACACGTTCCCCACACTGGGCCACCAGCAGTTTGTCGATTACGGTTCAGGGCTCCCTGTTGTGGACTGGTGCCCATGGAGGGTTCTGCTCCCGTAAGTCATGATCCTCTGTTCGTCTTGTCTTTCTAATTTCGGAGGCAGTGGTTTGCACTATGACCTCAGTTTTCTTTTGGATCTAAGAAAAGTGTTGATTTTCCATGTGTTCATCTTGTTATTTTTTCTTTGTTGTGTGAATGGGAGTGATGACTTTCAAGCTCTGGACCTGAACACCAAAAGTCCTAACAACCTATTTTTCTTCTTTCTTCCTTTCCTCTTCTTCTTTCCTTCCTTTCTGCCTTCCTTCCTTCCTTCCCTCCTCTTTCTCTTTTCTTTCTTTTTCTTCTTTTCCCCCTTCTTCTTCTTCTCCTTCTCCTCCTCCCTTCCCCCCCCCTTCCTTTTTCTTTTTTTGGGCAACAAACATTTATTTTTCCCTCATGATTGTAGGTTGGCTGGGATGTTCTGGTGTGGACTGCTTCGATGGGGCTAGATGTTTTCAGATGGCCTCACTGCCATGTTGGAATTTAGGTTGCTCTCGGGGGTTGGGGTGTCTTAGCAGAGACGACGCATCTTGCCCCATCATCCTGCAGGCTAGTTTGGACTCTTTCACATGGCCAATGAGCAGGAAGTAAGCGGGCTCCAAAGCACAAGCACTTTCCACACCTCTTTTGGTGCCATACTTCCCACAGTGCCATTGGCTAAAGTGGGACATACAGCCAAGTTCCAAGCCCCATAGTCCCTCCAGGGCTGAGTGAGGCACAAATGGGAGGAAACTCAGTTCCAGGCCCTGCCTGCAGCTACTCCCTCAGGGCTGAGGACAGCAGAGGAGAGGAGGGGGAGGGATGGCAAAATTGCCCAGCTCTGAGATCTCCCACTTCCTCCCTCCCCTGCCCACCGAAGGGGCCATCTGCACCCTGGGCAAGCTGCTACCTAGGGCTCGGGTCTCCAACCCAGCAGGCAGCAAGGACAGGCCACACTCGCTCCCCTGCCCCACCCCCCACCAGGGAAGCTAGAGGGCACGCCCACTGCTGTCTCCCCTCAACCTGCCCTAGGCCACCATGGTCTCCTCAGAAGGAACTTCCCACTATTTTATTTTCAAGGCCTCCTGTAGACATTATCCAAGGTCCCGCGAGAGAAGGACGGGTCTGTGTGAGGAGGAGAAAACAGCTCTGGGAGCTTTGCTGGGAAAGCAGAGGGGGTTGGAGGGTTGGCCACTCCGAGAGTGAGGGCCTTGATAAGGACACTACCATCCAGGGCCCCGTGTCCTCCGGAATCCCTCAACCTCTGCCAAGCCTTCAACCCTCACGCTGCCCTCACCTCTGCCTGCTGCCTGAATAATAATCCCGGGGAAAGACAAAGAAAGTGCTGGCCATTTGGAACCTGATAGATTTACCCATCCTCACGGACAACCCCAGGGGGATGGGGTGGTGAGCTGGTGAAGGTTTCTTTTCTCCCGAGGCAGGTCATCTGGACAGCCAGCCTCCCCACATCTGTGCAGGGGAATGTGCCCAGCTAGGAGTGGGGAGGGCGTCCCGCGGGGGGTGCAGCTGAGGGAGGCCTTCCACCCTGGGCAGAGGGCTGGGTGCTAGCTGGCATTCCACTGGGCATCAAGGGCCCAGCTGAGCCTTCGGGCTTTGCTCCCACCACAGGGTGCAGGAGCAGCAGCATGCCAGTGAGTGAGGGTGCTTCCTCAAAGGTTCCTGTCTGTCTCCTCCGGTCCCACAGCTGGCAGGTTATGCCTCTGGGCAGAGAGGGGCACCAGGCAGGGGTCCCCACGCACAGAGCAGGCGACAGGGGGCGGGTGCACAGGAGAGGGAGGTGTGGGCCTCTGCTTAGTGACCAGGAGAGATGCAGAGAGAAACACATAGACTAACCACTCGTGCAAACCTACCCCGCTAAGGCGCACCCCGTGGACACCCAGATGGATGCAGGGACAGGTGCGACCCCAGCCCTGCTCCCTCGAGCTCCGAGCTTGCTCCTGCTTCCAGTGTGGCCACAGCTCTTTGGTTGCTAACAGCCTGGGACAGCAGCGGAGGAAAGGCCTCCCGCCAGTCCCCTCTCCGGGGCAGCCACTGTCGCTCCCAGGGACCCGCACTACCTAGGCACTTGGAGAGGGCGATGCTAGGCGGGTCGCCAAAGACCCCAACTTGACTCTACTAGATCCCCTGAGGCCTCTCCAGAAGCAGCAAGAGAGGTGGTCTCTTCCCTCCCCTGGCTGCAGGCTGGGGCAGGGCAGAGGGGGAGGTGGCTCTTCCGTGGCCCCAGACTCCCTAGAGCCTGGCCATCCACCGCTCCCAGAGGTCAGCTTAGACACGCCCACTGCATGCACACCCTCTTTGCCCCAGTGAGGCCTCAGTCACCCACCCTCCTGTCTGCCTCAGGGACCTCACTAGTCACTGGCACTTTTTTTTTTTAAAGAGGCCAGATCTCTTACTTCCCACCCAAAAGTGCATCTAGTAAAGGAAGCCCTTTCTGTTTCCTCATTTTCCCTCGGGCCTATTCAGGCACCTCTACTGTAAAACCCCGTTTTCTCCAACAAAACTTCTGCAGCAGTGGAAATGTTCTGTATCAGCATTGCCCAATGCAGTGGCATCAGCCACTCGTGACCACGGAGCACTTGAACTGTGGCTAGTGCAACATCTGATTTAATTTAAACGTAAATGTACGTCTCCTGGGTGGCTAGGTGCTGCTGTATCGAAGGGAGTGCCCATTTGTCACGTGCCCCATCTTGTTGGAGAGGAAAAGCATCCTGAGCTGACCTTTCTTGTTGTGGTGGGGAAATAAAGCCAGACAGGGTGCAGGAACGCAGAGAATCTATGGGGAAACAAGGCCGGGGTGGGGGTGGGGGACAGCCTCCCCACCCCCAGATTCATGCTGTTGGTCATGCACAGGGACTAGGGGTGCTGCAGAGGTCTCCTGTCTGCGGGGATGCTCCCCTAAGAGAGCCCAGAATCCTAAAAGGCCACAATGCTAGAAGCAGGAGGTCTGCCTGGGTCTAGCTCAACCCAGTTCAGTGACAGCCTTTCTAATAAATGATGAGTGGCATCTCCCTCGAAGACAGACAGCTTCTGTGTCTTCAGGTGGCTGCTGCCTCCTCCCCCAGCAACACAGCCCCTGCAGACAGCCCAAGGGGTGGGAGGGGAGGGGAGAAGAGCACTTATTTACCCGTCAATCCCACCTCTGCAAACAGCCGATAGCGGTGTGTGCATCTGTGTGCGGGTGGGCCCGTGCCAGGGTATGGGAAGCTGGGTCCCTGGACACCACAGCTGCGCATGGCAAGGTGGGGAGTGCCCAGGCCAGAAGCCGACAAGCTGGGCTCTGGGCTTGATTCCATGCGGTCTTGAACAAACACCTCCTATTCTCTAAGCCTCAGCATCTCCCTGCATAAAGTGGAAACGTTGCTCGGATTTCCGGTGTTCTGTGATAATTTTAGGGGGTGGTACTTTAGGGGGTGTGTGTGAACGGCTCTGTGCGGGTGGGACCAGGGGAAGACGGGGGGTCTGCCCGGTGGAACCCTGGCTTTGCGAGTTCTGTGGAACACCAGAAGCCGCGCTGGCCAGCTCAGGGTGCAGAGCCAGAGCCCGGGGCTGGCTCCCATCAGCTGGGAGCATCTTTCTGACACTTAGCCTCATTCCACAGCACTGGTCCTCAAGGGGCTGGAGGGGTCACGGGGCTGGCTGTCTGCAAACTCCCCACCTGTGGCTGTGTAAAAACCTCCACACTTCTGAGCTCCACCAACAGCAGACGGATGGCATCAGCCCCTGCACGCTGACATCCTTGGGCACTGCTCAGTGCATGTAGTTTGTCATTCTGCATCATATGTCCATGCAGCTACCCCTTCCCCACTTCCCAATCCTTAGCAACAGCAAGAGCGACGGTGTCATGAACACAATCTTTATTTTTTGTCCCCAGTGTAGGGAGAGCTGGCGCTGCGGGTCAGGCGGGTATGCAGGGGGAGCTCCACACCTGTGTGAGGGGCACAGAGCAGCAGAGGGGCCTCCCAGGGAGGGCCGAAGCTCTGGCCAGGGCAGCAGAGGGCCAGGGCTTAATCTAGGCCATGGTTAGGCTCATCGCTCCGTGTAGACCCTGAGGATGAAGCTGAAGGTGGTGGGAGGCCGGTGTGCACAGGTCATCGTTACTCCCGCGGTCCTGGACCAGAGCAAGAGTGTGCCTGGCCCACGCCCTGTGCTCTCCAGGCTGCGCCTGACCCTAACAGCCAGCTTCGGCAGCATCTCCGCTCCTCTCCCGGTCCGCACCAGGCCTCCGTCACATCCTGGCCGTGAAGCCACAAGCCCCGTCACAGATCACGCCCATCCTGGGCGCGGGCACGGGGCTGGACACCAGGCACATAACCCCCAGGCACCTAACAGTCTAGCAGAGCCTCAAATCCCAGGCAAGGTACTGAGCTTATCTAAACCCACTGAGCAGAGAAGGGAATAAGAATATTTCCAGTAAAAGATTACTGGGAGCATCTGATGAGAAAATAGAGGTAAAGGGACGAACATAATGACTGGTAAACTCAGCTGCACATTCCAGTGCCCTGGGGAGTTTTCGATGCCCAGAGCCCTATCTAGAGCTTCTGACTTAATAGACAGGAGATGTGACCTGGGTATTAGTATTTTTAGAGCTCTCTAGGTGAGTCTAATACATCACCAGGTTTGAGAACCACTGGGGCACCTGGGTGGCTCATTCAGTTAAGCATCTGACTCTTGACTTTGGCTCAGGTTATGAGCTCATGGTTCATGAGTTCAAGCCCCACATGGGGCTCTGTGCTGACAGCATAGAGTCTGCTTGGGATTCTGTCTCTCACTCTCTCTGCCTCTCCCCTGCTTACTTTCTCTCTCTCTCTCAAAAATTAATTAATTATTAATTAAAATAAAATATCATCTCTGCATAATGGCCTGTCCCCACCTTGAGGCCACTGGCCCACCCTTCCTCCCTGCCACAGAGGGGCGATTTGAGCCTCCCTTGTAAGGTAGTGTTTGCAGTTGATTCTGTCTCTGAGGGGAGGGGGTGTCGCACCTGCTTACAGTCCTCAACATCCTGGGGGAAGTGGCAGAGGGAGCCCATTGGACATTTGAGGGCAGAGGTCCTTCTGGCAGACGCAGAGCCCAGTGTTAAGTGGGGGTGGGCAGGGGCATAAGGCCAGCAGGAAGGAGGGGCTGAATGTGGGGCTACAGAAGTGCTCTGGGGGCAGGTGGCATATGTGGCTCTGGGCCTGTGGTCAGGGCCACGCGGGGCTTACCTCCCTCCCTGCAGAGGAAAGCCACAGAGAGCTAGCTGGCTTTTGTCCCTGGTGAGCCTATGGCTTGGCTGGGTGGGTGTGGGTCACTCTCATGGCCCTTCAGGCGATGGACTCGCTGAGATGTGAAGTCACTTCCCGAGACTGGAGACCGCCCCGGACCATCTCGTGGCCTCTCCTCAATGCCCCCCTTTCTCTCGCCAGACCAGAAGCTCCCCTCCATTGCCCTTGGGAGATTTCCCTGGACTCTGGCTTCCTCTCCAGTCTCCGGCAGTGGTACCGTGATGGCTCCTTCGTGTGCAGCTCATAGCATGTCTGTAACCCCGCAGGGTGGGCGGATCGCATCCTGTTCAAGAGCTGTTTCTCCAGGGCTGGAGGAAGGGCACGAAGCTCGGCCTCAACCTGCAAAGCTTCTGGCTTTCAGCCGTGCATTCCCAGTGTGCCCGTGGTCCTCATCACATCATGGTTTGGTTCTCCCTGTTGGACTGTGAGCCTGGTGAAGGCAGCGTGTCTTACAGGCTGGGTTCGTGGCTGCACCCCAGTGCCTTGCACAGGGGTTGGCCCATAAGCACCCAGTGTCTGCCGAATCAGTGAGTGAGCGAGTGGATGAGTGAATGAAGTTGGTGGTCTCGGCGTGAGAGGAGCCGTGGGCCTCACAGGGGGTGTCCCAAGGTTCGCGCCCTACAAGTAAAGCTGCAAAGCCCTTCCCCAGGTTGGGGGAAGCTACTCAGCTTTGCTCTGTCGTGGGCTCTGCCTCCTTGCTGCGATCGCTAATTGTGGCCCAGCAGGGCAAGTCCAGGGCTTTGGAAGGGGCTGGAGCACATCTCTCCTAGTGTGATCTCTCCTGGGGCAGGAGGGCCCAGGGACAGGAAAGGCAGAGGGTCACATGACCTGGGGTGACCTACTAAGGTCCCCATGTCCTGGCTCAGGAAGACTTTGCCCTTCTCTGAGTTCTACATGCGGCGAATTCTGTCCCATGTTGCATGTGGCTGAAGGACTGCAGTGGCTGTTTCTCTGGTGGAGGGACACAGGCTCAGATCTGTGGGAGGGGGGGTGGGGAGGGGGGGTTTTGGGCATGTGCTGTGTTGTGGGTATGGTTGTGGGTGTGATTGAGCACTTCGGTGCAGGAAGTGGGGAGTCCCAGGGCCAGGCCCTTGGCAAATGGCTTTACTCAGTGAGGGACTGTGTTTCTTGAGCTCGTTGTGCCTAGACCTCTGAGAGTTTTGTCTAGAATGTTCCTTTAAATCACTAGCACTAGGATGGGGAGAAGATTCTGTGCACAGAGTGGTCAGTATGAAGTTCTGATTGAGTGTGGGGGGAGGGGGCAGGGTGACAGAGCCTGGCTGGATCTGAGAATTCAGTTCTTAGCCTCAGGGGAACTGAGGCATGGCCTTCTGGGTGGTTCCATCTTGGTGACTGTATCTAGAAATTGGGACATCGTTTCCTTTCTCCTCTCAGGGACAAGGGGAGCAGAGGCAGAGGAAGAGTTCAAGTACAGCAGGAGGGGGTTAGCTGGGTGAGAGGCAGGACGACCCACGAGTGGCAGGGCAGGGGGCCAACCAGAAGCCCAGAAGTGCTGGGTCTCCCACAAACAATGTAGACAGAGTTGGACTCGCTGGGGTACCCAGAGGTAACTGAACCCATTTCAAAGGCGACTTGAGGGTCTGGGGTAGGGGGCTGTCTTAGTCCATTGGCAAACCCGGGGAATTTATCAACCACAGAAATTTCTTTCTCACCGTTCTAGAGGTCGGAAGTCCAAGAAGATGGTGCCAGCCTGCTTACTTCCTGTGAGGGCCCTCTCATGGGCTTTGGCTCGCCCACTCCCCCTTGTTTGCTCACGCAGTTGAAAGACAGCCAGGGAGTCTCTGGGACTTCTTTTAGGACACTCACCCCGTTCATGGGGCCCCCGCCTTTGGGACCGGACAGCCTCCCAAAGGCCCTGCCTCCTCATGCCAATACATTGGGATTGGGATTTACCACGTGGATTTGGAGGGACGCAAACCTTCAGTCTATAACTGGTGCCCGTGACGATCTTGCCATCGTACTGCGTTTGCGGGGATGAAGGGCAAAAGGCTGCTTGAGGGTCCGGGGCAGCCTTGGGCTTTGAGGTGCTGCCTGGCCCCTCCCCCAGCACTTCAGGTGAGATTAGGCAGGTGTACAGGCTCCCTGAGCTTCTGTTTCCCGGCAGGCGAGGCTTGGCCCTGTCTTGTGACTTCCCAGTGGGAGACTCTGTGAGGTAAAAGGGCAAAATAGAAACATTGAAAATGAAACAAGAAAGTGTCCACACTCCCAAGGAACCAGTGGTGCCTAAGCGGTGGAGCTGTGCTGAGCCTGGTCACAGAAACCCCCGCCAGAGGTCAATACTCGCTCCACCTGCCAGTGACCCTGGCCTTGAGGCCAAGAGCCTAGATTCTTTCTAGGTCAGGTTGCAAACCTGACCCTTCCTCTGGTCCTCTGTGCCTCAGGCTTTCCAGTTGTAAAATGGGCATTTTTTCTGGTACTCATATGTCCATCAGTTCCTCCAGGGAAGGACCACAGAGCGGGAGCTATTGCCAAAGAGTCTTTTAGCGAACTGGTTCCACTCCACACTGAGACTGGCCACATTCAGGCCTCGCTCCCTCAGCCTTTCCTGGATGGAGGATGTGTCCTTAAAGGAGACCCTGGCCCAAGGTGAGGAACTAAAAATAGAAGATGCTAGGTCTCTCCTGTAACAGGGAGTCTAGGAAGCCCTTGCCTCTCTTACAACCACCCGGAAGGCGCCTAGGAACCTAGGAACAGCTCTGTTCCTGGAGGCCTCCCAGGGAGAATTTACAAGTCTCTGAGTCAACTGTGCTGGCATTAAATAACCCTCAACAAAGTTCCTCTCGTGGTCTAGATCTCCATCACTGGAAGGCCATTTGCCCATTCATTCATTCATCCATTCCACAGTCGCCTGTTGAGCACCTGTTGTATGCGTGCACCTAGCTGGTTGCTGGAGACAGGATGGAGAAGACTGGCGCTGCCCTCAGGGAATGCCTCCCAGGCAGGCCTGGAGACAGACCAGGAAATAGCAGCCACATCTCTTGGCTGGGGAAGAGGTGGAGGCTGGGAGTTTGCCCCTCAAAGCTGGATGGGGAGGCAATGCCAGGCAGGGCCTATAGGTGGCAGCAGATGCCTATCGCAGCCTGCGGGGTCTCCTGGATACCTGGGGGCAGGTACCCAGCCCAGCGCCAGGGGGTGAACTAGACCTCGGGCACTGGGTTGGCCACGGAGGGAGATGGGCATCTTGAGTCGCTTATTCACCTTGTCCTTAGAAAGCTGCATTTGGGCGTAAGTCCTGGTTCCTCCCTGTCTTGTCCAGATGCCTTCCCATCAGCTTTGGGAGGCCGCGTCACAGGGACCTGGGTGCTACTGGGTGAGGACCGGACGTTGTACACGCCCCCTGGGGAACCCCAACACTGCTAATCTGCTGTCCTCAGACCCATTTTATAGATGCGGAAACCAAGGCTCTCAGGGCTGAAGGTGACTATTAAGTGAGGAGGAAGGATTCATGACAGCTGTGTGTGACTTTGTTTCCATGAAGCCCCCTGGGCTGCGCGGACAGAGCTGTGGTTGGTAGCTGGGGGGAGGGGCAGGACCCCGCTCAGGCTTTCCCGATTTGTATGGGGGTTCCCTCTTTCTTCCCAGCTGCGAGTCTTCCTTTACTTCTGCTCTCCTTCCTTCCCACACCTCATGCCTTCCACTTACTGCCCCTCAGTGTATCCAAGAATGTGAACGCTATCTTCATGCCGGTCTATGCAGCATCATCACAGAAACGAGTGATCAAGCTTGTGTCACCATTTACTGCTCGCAAAGTGTTTTCACAATTATTATTACTATTTTTTTAAGTTTTTATTGTTTTATTTTGAGAGAGAGAGAAAGCCGGAGTCAGGGAAGGGCGGGGGGGGGGCTGGGAGAGAATCCCAAGCAGGCTCTCTGCTGTCAGCGCAGAGCCTGATGCGGGGCTTGAACTCACGAATGATAACATCATGACCTGAGCCAAAGTCAGAGGCTTAACCAACTGAGCCACCCCGGCGCCCCAAGTGTTTTCACAGTTATGATCATATCTGATTCTCAACTTTCCTGTGAGGTTGGTAATTTTGTTGTTCCCATTTTACAGATGGGGAAATGGAGGGTCAGAGGTTTTACCTCAAAGAAGGGGCATTTCCTATTCTTTATTCCAAATAGCCTTCTGCTCTGGGACTTCACTTTTGCCAATACCCTTTCGGAAAATGTCTTGCATCTCCCTTTCTTTTCTCCCCAGACCTTTGATCCTTCAAAGCCCAGCCTGCACCCCTACTCCAGGCAGCTTATCCCGAGGCTTACAGTGCACACGGCCTTGACTCTCCTTAGGCTCTTGCTCCTTTCCCATTGGGCGTGTGCAGCCAGCATGGCACGGATCGATGGTAGGGAGGCCAGCATACTTCTGTGACGTGCTGATTGCAGGAGCCTCTGCTTCCTACCTGTGTGGCTCTGAGCATCCTAACATCTCTGGACCACTTCTGAGCCCCTCTGTAAAGATGGGCTTAATCACACTGCCTACCTTGGAGGGTCTCTGTGCACGTATGAGGCAATAAATCACCTTGAGAATGGGGGTCACATGCTCAGAGTTCCCAAAGTATCTCCTGTGATGATTTACCAGCAGTTGGTAAATTTGTGCAACTCTGTTTCCGACGCCTGACCCCCTCTCCACTGCCCAGTTCCGGGGCCTGACTCTTCTCTCTTGGAGAGCAAGGGAGGATGGCTTTATCCCGCCCCCCCACCTTGCACCCCATCCCCTGGGGGTGAGACTGCCCTCATCCTACGCTCCCAACCTTCCTCCTAACCGGGCAGTTTCTGGAAAACTTGGAGCAGGGGAAATAGGCTTTGAGAACAACAGGGCAGGCTTGCGTCCGACTCCACGCGCTACTCATGGAGCCTTAACATCCTCATCCATACAACGGGACTGTTGGGAGGTGGGGGGAAGAGTTGAGATGAGACATGAGGAGATTTGGTGAAATCCTAGGCCTCTCTCAGGCTTAGCTGCTATTACTGTTATTAAACGTGCCTCTACTTAAGCCATGTGGTCCCGTACGCATTCCCCAAATTGAAACCCCCTTTCTCCAAGAAGCCCCTCCCAACCCTGTGCCTCCCTAAGGATGACTTTTTCCCTCAGGGCTTGGCACGGAATGGATGTTAAGACTTTCTCCTCCCTCCCTAAGCCTTTCTTTTGCCTTTTTTCTTCCTTTTAAATCTTAAATCTTCATGACAAAGTGCCGTGCATTAGGAATAGCAGCTGAGTTCTGACCGGTGTTTCCTGCACCCGGCTAAGGGCTTTGTGTGCATTGTCTGAGTAAACCTTCAGAGCAGTAGGTATTGGCATCATCCTTGTTGTAAAAATGAGTAAACTGAGACTTCAGAGGCTTGAGGACAGGAGGTAACTTGTCCGAGGTTCTGAGCTGGTTAGTTCCGCTAAGCAGAGCGGCACGCAGAATCTGTTGCGTGAGAGCTCACTGTGCCCACACCCTGGGCGACGCGTCGGCTGAGCCCTCTGAGGGCGTGGGGCATGACTTCATCACCTCCGAATTCCCCCATAGTGCCTCGTGTGGGGGGCCTGGTGGGAGCTCTGGATGGGAAACAAAAGAGAGGGATTCTGGGCCTTACTGCGCACTACTGATGTATGGTCTGCGTGTGGGCAAGTCACCGGGACCTCTCTGAATGGGACCATCCTTGCCCAGTCGGTCAGGAGGACCCAGTGACGGTACAGATCTGAAAGCCAGTGGGGGTCGTGGAGGGAGGAACCCTGAGGGCCCCCCCACCCGCCACTGCCCTCTGCCTGAATCACGGAGTCCCTGGGGTCTCCGTGGAGAGGGCTGGTGGAGGAGCCCCAGAGCACCAGCAGGAGGCCCCAGAGAGGAACCCTGCCCTCCCCTCAGCATGAGGCCCTCTCTGGGGTCCACTGAAGCCGGTGGCCCCAGAGCCCTTCCCTTTTGTCCACTTTGTATGAGGAAGCTATGATTTTCCTACTGATTTATTACCCCATGGCGGATTCAGGACAGTCACTAATAAGTCTTTGCACGGAGACTAGCTAGGTGGATGCAGAGTAGCCACAAGGGACAGTGCCTGGTGATGCCGTGCCTGGTGATGCCAGCAGCCCCCTGTCTCAGCCTGGCCCTAGCCCCCCCAGAGGGGGCAGAGGCTGGTAAGGAACCAACAGCACTGTGCAGGGTCGAGGTCAGGGCTGAAACAGGCAGAGAACCTGGGTTTCTAAACTCCCAGCCCAGACCCAACCCCCATGCCCTTGAAGCTTCATTCTCTGTAGTAACATTGACCGTGCTCCTGCCTGGCTCTCCCAGGCTGTGTCTCAGTTTTCCCATCAGGAAGATGGGTGAGTTCTCCTGACATGTTCACTGATGGGGGTGGCCTTGGCCCCCGCAAGTGTCTGTCAGCAGCGGGTGTTTGTGGGAAAGAACACCACAGCCTGGTGGGAGAGGAGGCACCCTTGTGGCCCTCTGGAAGCAAGAGGTAGGGAGGGGGACTGTCCATCCTCAGCTGAGCTAGTAGCCAGTAATGGCAGGGTGGGGGAAGGAAGGCAGCCCTCAGGGTTGGGGAAGCTTGGGCGGATGTTCTATGGGACCACCATCTTCTACCTCTCCTCTGGGCCCCATCTCTCTGCCTTCTTCCCTTTCCCTGTAGCTTTTCAACCAGCTTGGAGCAGATTCCAGACACATCTGCCCCCTCCATCTTGGGATGGGTGCTACTTATTCAGCCTACTATGCTCACCCCACCCCCCGCCTGACTTCACCCAGCTCATTCTTCAGGACCCCCTTGAAATATCAGCACCTCCTCCTGAAGCAGGCCCTGACTCAGCCTGGGATCAACTGCTTTCTCTTGCGGGCTACACAGTGCGGAAATGAGCCTTCCGTGAAACCCCTGACCTCAGTTCCCACCTGGATCAGTTAGTTATTCATGTGTGTGTGCATTGGCCTCTTGCCAGCACGAAGTATGGAGTAATACTTATTAAATGAGTAAACTAGTACACTGTGACAGGCAGTGCAAAGAGCCCTGGATGAGGGCTCTATCATGAACTTGCTGTGTGACATTGGAGGGGCCCCTTTCCTTCTCTGAGCCTCAGTTTCTAAATAAGTATAATAAGGCAGATGGCTGGATGTCCCCTAAGGCGTCTTCCAGCTCAAGCACTCTAGCATTCTGCGTTCTGTGCATCCAGAAGGCTGCCAGGGGCGGAATGGAACATGGCAGGGAGAAGTGCGTGCAAATGGCCTGTGAAGAGGGAGATTGAGGGTGGGAAGAGAGTCTGCATGATTACAACAGGCAGATGAGAGGGGGTGGGGTGAAAGCCGGAGGCTGAGGAGGTGGGGGTTGATGACAGCAGACACGAAATGAGTCCTTACTGTGTCCTGGGCAGCATTCCAAGTGCATAGCATGTCTCACAGCCGTACTGTGAGGCAGGTGCCATAATTATCCCATTTTACAGGTGAGGGGACTGAGATATGGGGGATCCAGGAAGTAACTTGTCCAGAGTTAGATGGACAGGGAGTGATGAGGCAAGATACATACTTAAGCAGTAAGATCCAGAACTCCTTACATGGCAGACTTGAGTGTTGACCCACAAAGGTTCTCAGACTTTATGCTAGCAAGTTCTATGTCTGCCCTGCAAGCAGTGGAAACTGTCAACGGGTCACGGATTATATCCTCATACAATTTGATGTGTTTCACATAAGTCACTGTCACTGCAATGGGGACTAGCAAGGAGCTAGAACAGGGCGAGGTTAGCGAGGCATACACTCATTAGGAAGCACGGTAGTTGACCTTGACTAGGGTAGGTGGCCATGGTGGGGGTGGAGAAGGCAGCACCAAACTGAGAGAAATTTAGGAAATAAAAGTCACAAGACTTCGTGGTGAATCAGATCTAGGAGCGAGGAAGAGGGAGGGTGCTGTGGAAGAGAAAGTGGATTCCAGAAGGGGACGAGGTTTAGAGAGATCATGAGTTGTGGCGCTACTGGTGAGACATCCCAGGGGAGATATCCAATGGCAGGTGGCCGGCTATGTGGATCTGGTGAAAGATTTATGCACTTTTTGTCATGGGTAATTAATGCCATGGGTCTGAATGAAATCAGCCAGGGAGAAAGTACAGAGCAAGGTCTGGGGCTCCAAGCTTTAACAGACCAGTATTGGAAAAAGTCCACACAGGAGACCCAAAAGGAGTGGCCAGAGAAAACCACTAGAGGTCCCTGAAGCCACAGGAGGAGAGTGATGAGCAAATGGTCTTACCGCAAAGTAGGGTAAGACTCTGGTTAGAAAGTGGACATGGAGCCACGCGGGCTGCCAGCTGGAGATTTTCTGGGGGGTCAGATGGGCAGGAAGTCAGGGATAGCTGAGCAACGATGGAAGGAGGTCAGGAGAGGAAGACAGCGTAGTACAGGCAGTTATTTGGAGAAGGTGGGGCTGTAAAGAAGAGGAAAGATGGTGAGAGCGGGAGGAGAATGAGGACCAAATGAGAGGCCTTGTCTCTGCATCCCTCCCTCTCTCCCTCCATTTCTTCTTTCTTTCCTTCATTACCTCCCTCCCCCTCCCTCCTTCTCTTCCTTTCTTCCCTCCCTCCTTCCTTCCCTCCCTCCCTCTCTCCTTCCTTCCTTCCTTCCTTCCTTCCTTCCTTCCTTCCTTCCGCATAATGGGAAGGACTTGAATATATTTAAAGGCATAGAAAGGACTCGCCTGAGGGGAAGAGATCATCAGTACAGCAGGACTCCTGAGATAAGCTTGGACCACAGCCCCTGCCCTGGAACAGAAGAGAGGCAGGATGTGTACTGCGCTGGTAGTTTATTTGCTTGGTACGGAAGCTGAGGGACCCCGTGTTGGGTGGCTGTTTTCTTCTCTGACAGGCAGGAAGCAGGGACCTCTCCAGCAACTTGGGGACGGGAAGGGGTCTGGAGGCATGAGGAAAATCAAGAAGGTGTGAAACCTTTATGGAAAGAGGAAAGGAGTTGACCAGAGAAACCAAGAGGGTTCCTGGGAAGAATTAAGGAACCACTTCATAGGAAACCAGGCTGCCCTGTCTTCTGACCCCTCCCCCCCACCAGAGTGCTTGGTTGCTCAGGTACAAATGCAGACGAAGTGCATGGCTGGCTTCATCCAGGGCCGGGGCTCTGCCAAACGTGTTGATTAAGGATGAGGCACAGAGCAACCTAGGGTCTTGGCCAAAACAGGTAATTGGACGACAGGCTGTGGAATATAATAAGCAGGATACAGGAGAGAAGTCCAGGCAGGACTGGATGGATGAACTGGAGGAAAGCAGGGGACTGTGGCCAGGTGAGAAGAAATTGCAGTTTGGTGGGGATAGTTGAGCCTAAAGTTGCGAGGTGAGGAGCTGGTGGAGAGGGGGATGCTTGAGATGGTCTCCTTGGAAGCGGAACAGTCACAAATAATGACAAAGCCCAGGGAAGTTCATGGCAGTGGATGGCTGAGGTGGAGTGAGGAAGGTCAGTGGCAGGAGGGCACTCAAGGCACTCAGGGGCCGAGGAGCTGGCCATGTCACCCTCTGTGTAGATGGTGGTCTATCCAGGATGATCTCAGGCAGCTTGCGGTGGAGGAAGCCTGTAAGTGAGGAGCCAAAGTCTTTGATTAATGATGTGGTGGGGGCGGGGTAGAGGCTGCATGACTGGTGATGACAGCAGTGAGTTGGTGGAGAAGGTCAGAGGTAACAAGTCATGAGTTTGAAAGGAGAAGGGTCTTCTCCCAATGTCACATCAGCCCTGGATGTGAGGGGAATGGACCAATATCTCTGTAACACAGGAGGAAACCAAGATCTAAGAGGTTAAGCAACATGTCCTAGTTGTTAGCTGCTAAGTGGCAGAGTGGGGACTGAATCTCCCCTCTGCCACATGCTGTGTTATTCTCTTCCTGCCCACAGGGATCATCAGAGAGAGGAGTGGTCCAGGGGACAGGGGAATGGCTCACTTTATAGAATAGGTGTTGAGTTTGTGATTCTTTACCCAGAGATACAGAGATAGATCCCAGGGCATTTCATCCCCTCTCCAAAATCAACAGCATCACCCCTGTCTTGACACACCATGCCATGAGCCCCCAGCATTGTTGATAATTTGAGAGCCCCTTGAGGATGATTTCAAGAGTAGAGATGGGGTGGGGGGCAGGTGTCACATTCCTATGGCAGCCAATGTCATTGCTATAGCAATGCAGCTCTGCCTGCATCCATCCCATTGAGTCCTGGTTTCTGTCATGAATGGAACGTTGTGGCACTTTCTGGTATGGTAGTTGAGTCCCACAGTCCCTCTGGGAAAGAACATTTCCATCCGAGATCAAGCAGAATGGGTGTAGCCCAAGACTCTCAAGGAGGGCTGCGTTTTCTTGTTTGGTTGGGCGGGTGTGGGCATTCTCTGCTGACAAGCTCTACCTCTTCCTAGAGCAATTCCAACTCAACTGTTGTTGGGGTCCCCAAAGTATCCCCATAAGGTCAACTGCCCTTTTTTGGTGCCTACCACAGTTGAGTCCAGTGGAAACTATGCTATTTTAGAAAAATGTCACAGTGCAGTGGGAGAACTGGGCTCTGGCATCAGGAGCCCCTGGGGCTAGTACTGGGCTTGTCATTCACTGGCTGTGTGCTTTATGTTATTTATCTTCCTGAAGTTCAAGTTTCTCACCTGTGAAAATGGGAACACTACCTGCCCATTCTCCCTGGGTGGTTACGAGGATGAAGTGAAGTGATACATAAAACATATCACCCTCATCCAGGGCTTTACTGCGAGAGGAAGGATGGCCAGTCCACTGGCTTCTCCTGTGTGGGAAGCGGGGCTTCAGCGCCTTGAGGCTGAGCCCCCAAGCAGAGGTCTGACCTTGAGGATAGGATGATATTTAAGCTCCAGCAGGGAGGACCGCTTCTGGGGATGACAGGCATCATCTTCCAAAGTGAGCTGGCTAAGTTCCCTGTGGAAGGGACAGTGCAGGCTGTGGCCCCATGTCCCTTTGCAAAATGTTTGCTCCTCCATGATAGTAAAGCAGGTTCAGGAGTTAAAAGGAAGTCTTCAGAAAATGTTCTAGAAACCTGGCATTGTTGAAACATCCAAGTGGCATCTCTTTGGGCTTCACTTTAGTTATTACTTTTTTCTTAATTTCAGTTTTCTAGTCATTCATTTTTGTTGTCTTTTTTAAAAGAAACCCTGATCTGGACCCTGCAGAAAAAAATAACACCAGTCTTTCACCACACATAGTTTGAGAAGCACTGACCTCGATAACATGAAAGCCATCTTAAAACCAACCAAATCCAATTAAGGAGAGAAAGGAAACAACCTCAATGACACCGGGTCTAAAAACCAGCCACACATCACACGCTGGTGAGATGGCAGCCGTTTCTTTAGTGCCCTCGGGCAGAAACTCCAATCCCCTTGGCACTTGGCCAGGCCCCAGGTCACATGCTCTGTGAGCCCCAGGTCCCTGGTTTGAAGTTCATTGCCTGGAATCTCTGTCCTCAGTCCAACCCAGTGCCTAAACCTTGGTCTCCAGCAGCACAGCCGGAATCCAGATGTAGGTCCCTCCCTTGCTATATCAGCACCAGCCTGAGACCAGGCAGTTGGAGGTGAAGGAGCCCACAGCCCTGGCCTTTTGGGCCCCTCAGAGTTTGGGGGGAGGACGGACAGGAAGGGTGAGGCTCCTTGAGGGGCCAGGTGGGGTTCCTTTCCATATGCTGGGGGCTCTGCTCCTAGAGGGTGGGGTCCAGGAGTCCCAGCTGCTGGTCTAGGACAGAGAGCCACCGGGAGAGGCTGCCACAAGGCCAAGGGCATCTGCACATGTGGGTGAATGGCTACAGAACATGTGTTCCCCATCCCACACTTTCCTTTTGCTCCTTGACATGTATGATGCTCAGGGCTGAATGTTGTACAGAACGAGCAGGACCATCTTAGCTCAGGTGATCAGCCCATTTGCTGCCCCCTCCTCCTGCATGGCTTTCATTGACAGTGTTTACCAGAGGGGCCCCTGGGTGGGTTAAGCGGCCGGCTTTGCCTCAGGTCATGATCTCACCGTTCATGAGTTCGAGCCCGTGTTGGGCTCTGTGCTGGCAGCTCAGAGCCTGGAGCCTGCTTCGGATTTCGTGTCTCCCCCTCTTTCTGCCTCTCCCCTGCTTATGCTCTGTCTTTCTCTCTAAAAATAAGTAAACATTTAAAAAGTTAAGAAAAAAGAAAACATTTACCGGAATAGTCTTCAATGTATTTTGTACAACATTGCTCCCTTTTAGGGCGCAAATGGGGCATGGCTTCGAACTAAAGAAAAGCCAAGTCTTGCTGGACACTGCGTTTTGCTGCTCTGCTTGGCTCGTCTGAGTCTCTGTATCAGGCTCCCCCACTGGGTTGTGAGCTCCTGGCAATGGCGGGGCCATGTTCATCCATCCGCGTGCCTCATGGTGCCTGAAGTGATGCCTTGCATGTAGTAGGGCCTCAGTAAACACTTATGAAATATATAGAAGGTAACGGATAGCTGGTGGAAGCAGGATTTGAGAAAGAGAACAAAGACCATTGTGCCTCCACCTCCCTGGGACCCAAGACTGGTCCCCGCGAATAACACCTGGGACACCCTAGGAAGGTGAGTGAAGACCCAACAAAGAGCAAGCCTGCGTGGGTCACTTGAAGCCTCTGCCTCTCGCCCTCCTGCAAGTTGCTTCCCTTCCCACTGAGGGGGAACCGGGCCATTCTGGAAGGCACCTTGCATGCAAGGCTGCTTAAATTAACTCACACTCTGCCGGGAGTGCAAGGAGCTCCGAGTAGGCCACAACCCCTGCCGGTGGCAGCGGGAGATGAGCGGGAACGTGGCCCGGTGCGAGTGCGTGTGTGGGGGCTGGGGGTGCCGTGCTCTCCAGGCCACGGCGCGCCTGGGAGAAGAGGAACGTGGCAGAGGCCAGAGTTCACAGAAAGCTGCCAAAGCCCTTCCTGCCCCAACACCGCCCATGGCCCTTGATTCTGACCTGAAGTTGTATTGCAACTTCTCTGTTCCTCCGTGGCGGAGGGGCCTCCTGGAGCCTTCCGCCTGTGCCTACGCCACTCTTCTCGGTGCCTCTCATCTGCTCTTCTCATTTGCTTTGTGCTCCCGGGATCACATCCGTGTCCGAAGGACGAGTGGTGACAGCGCCCGCTCCTCCCAGAAGAGAGGACTTGGAGGAATCTGAAAGGGAGAGAGAGGACAATGGATACCCGTGCTTGGCTGGGCATCTGGGCGCGGCGTCTGCAGACGTGAGCGGGGCCGCCCCGCCGGCCTGCGTGTCTCACCTGCCAGCTCTCACCTGGAGCCAAGTGATGCATTCCCGGCTCCCGTGGGGGTGGTGTGCCCAGAATTCCGAAGGTTGAGGAGGAAGCTACTGGGAGGAGCAGGACGCAGGAGCCCACAGGGCAGGGCAGGTGAGCACAGGGATGGGGAGAGAGGTGAGGTCCATGTGGATTCCCGGGGAATCATTGCCTGTGGAGACTTACTTCTTGGACAGAGGTTGGCCGGATGGCTCAGTGTGGTCTGGGGACCAATTTCACCAGAGTCACTGGGAAAGCCAGCAGGGGCCACGCACCGTGCTGCAAAGATCGGGGCCTTTTATTATCACACCGGCCTCGTAAGGCACTGATAATTCTCAGACAAGGATGCCCAGATGCCAAGCAGCCAGGCTGTGCCTCAGAGACTCCTGCCTTAGCTAATCGGGCTTGGCACAGCAAGAAATTGAAATCCTCTTAACCAGAATGTCACCCAAACAAGCTTGATTAGTCATAAGGGACTGGCCGGTTATTTCCAGGCTCTTTCTTGGGGAATTTGACAAGTTAATCTAGAGTATCTAGAGCTGCGCTGTGCAGGTTGGTAGCCACTGGTTTACGCGTAGCTATTTTAAGAGAACACTTTCATCATCGCAGAAATCCTTTCTGCTGAATATTGCCGACGAGAAAACAAATTCTGTTCCCAGGCGTGTTCCTGGGAGATTGGACACTGGCTCTCTTGTCTGTGCTGGGACGAATGTCAGGCCTGAATGACAGCGCTCCAAGTGTGTGTCAGATACCCGGACAGACAGTCTATCGGGCCGGCCAGTCTGCTGCGGGGAAAAGCAATGAAGCCGGTCAGTAAACATCGTCTGTAGCAGTGGCAACATTGCAGGCTTGTTAAAAGATTCCCTTCTTGGCTACTCATTTTCCAGACGTTCGTGGGGTACCTGTTATGTCTCAGCACCATGTCTAGACGCTGGGGATTCAACAGTGACAGGACAGTTGTGGTTCTTGTCCTTATGGAAGGTGCCGTCCTGTGCGGTCGGGCACTAGCGTCGCAGATGGAACGTGGCGCGTCACCAGAAAGGCTTTAGATTTCTCTCCCAGGACGTGTCCTGACCGACTGCCTGGGGTTTTCAGTGCAAACACACAGCACTAACTCTAAAGGTCCCAAATCGCGTTTCAAGTGAGCAATGCACAGGCTCCCCGGTAATTGTCGCCGGCTTTCTCTATGGGGCTCTGAAACCCAGCCAGTAAGCCAGGGCCATCTGGACACATTTAGAACAATGGGGGGGGGGGCTCAAGGCAGCTTGGGAGGCCCCCAAAGGGAGCTCCTGGGAGCAGCAGGAGTAAACACAGGCCGAGTGGCTGCTGAAATGGTTTGGCTGTAGAGGCTATGCACGAGGTTCAAAGCTTTGAAGCAAGTCTGCAGGGCAATCACAACAAACGACTCTGATTTAATTACGTACCACAGACTTTCTAACGGCCTTTTGAGGGAGACAGCGCTTCTAAGATCCCAGTCTGGCAAGAATTTGCCATAGGTGATTTTTTTTCAGGTTATTTTGCAGGCTGACATTTGTGTGAGAGTCAGGAAATAAACAAGCCCTTTGAAATTGTGCGTGTGTGTGTGACACCACAATTTTAAAATTTTAAAATAGCATAGCTTGTGCTTGATCATGATGCGTGTCTCAGATTATAACTAAAAGTGTTTTCGAGCTCCACACATCAGTTCTCAGAAAAGTGTAGGTAGAGGTATGTTGCAAAGTGCTTTATGAAAAACACTGGAGTCCTTCTGGGGGGGGGGGGTTGTGTCAGGGCCTCTTTTGGTGTATATTTCAGGCAACTATTTAAAGGGTTGAGTGATAATGAATGCAATTATTTGTATTGAGAATGGGCCTATTGTTTGCAAAATCTTCAGTCGTTTCCAGACTATTTCTTAGGGACTTACTATTTGCTCGGGACCCACCTGGCTGCCCGGGAAATACAAGTGAAAAAAACTTGGCTTTGTCTCTAAAGTTTGCATATTCCCAGGAGAGACAGCACGGCATGGGTCAAGCTGTATAGGAGGAAGAGATTTACCCTCATGGAGGGGATCCAGGCAGGCTTCTAGAAGGAGGGGCCTTGGACCTGGGCTTGGCGTGTTCAACTGTCAGCTGGCACATTGCACCAAAGAAAGGACTTCTCCAGACTCCACTAGCGTGTTCAGGCCCACGGGCTCCATCCTGCATAATGGAAATTGTCTCTAAGTTGGACTTTGTATTTTTTTGCAACTTTAAGAATGAAGTCAGGATAGATGGAGATTTACAGTAAACCCTAAAATTTCATTTGTTTCCATAATGGATTTGTGAAGTCTTTCTTGGAACAAAATCTTCCTTATTAAAGTATATGCCATGTGCCTGAGTTTGGGAAGGAGGAGTGTTAGTGATTGCACATGCAGAGAGACCTGGGCTTGAATTCTGGCTCTGCTCTGTTGAAATTTTGGGCAGGTTTCTGAACCTCTCTGAGCCTCAATGGACCCACCTAGGAGATGGTAGTCAAAATGCCTATCCTATGAAATCTGTCTATGGTTAGAATTTAATAAGATACTTTGGTGAATTTCTCAGTGTGCTATCAGGCGTTGTAGTAAGTGTTTGATTATCAGTGGTGGAATTACAATTGACCCCTTGTCCTATCTTAACTGGCCTGTGCTGTGCTGTGGTCACTTACAATTCAGAACCAATAATGGTGAAGTAAAGTCCTTTGGGTAAGGATAGCATGGGCCAAAGGCTTTTCATAGAGTTGTTTTAAGTAAAAGTCTGGAGGGAGCTACTTTACATAAAGTCCTATCTTGTCAAAAACACCCTCTCTAGGCAGCCCCAGCTGGAGATGATGGGGCCAAGTTCACGTTCTACCCCTTCACTCTCCAGTAGCCTCTACTCATCTCACCTTGGCTCTCATGTTGAAATCACCTATTTATAGGTTGGTCTCCCCTAGTTGACCACGGGCTCCTTTCTGACTAGGATTCTTATTAATTCAGTAGCAAACCCAGTGCCTGGGATAAAATTCTGCTCAATACTTGGTGAACCAATTGGTGGATACATGGGTTCAAATCTGAACCAGAACTATGGCCAGACACAAATATCTGGATTCTCTCTCAGTTCACTTCAGTGACAGACAGGATGCAAACTAAGAATATTTGTTTAGCATGTCATTTACTATCCTGGAAGAGCAGGTAGAATTTTCTTAGGTGGGCAAACTCAGGAAACCCAGAGAATTTTAATGTTGAATGTTAGCTTCATTCTGTCCAGTCTATTGCCCTGGTCTATCTAGACTCTCTATTTGGGTGCTCAAGAGAAATTATGATATTCTCTAAGTCGGTGGGGATTGACTCCTCCTATCTGCCCCTCCTCAACTTTTAGACCTAGAGCAGGGAGAGAGGAGGATGTCTGGGAAAGTTAGCTGTGGTTGGGTGTCAAAGGAGCTGTCTAGAGAGCTGAAGGAAGAATTCTAGGGTCCAGGAAAGTCACTAATTGATGAGTCTGCAGAGGAAGAAATGTCTTCATGGCCACATGTTGATGTCAGTCCATGTCCACATTTCCTGCTTCCTCACTTCAGTATGAACTCATCAGTGGCCAGTCACTCACTGATTCACCCTCTGTAGTAACCAGTAACCATTATTCATTCATTCATTCACTCATTCAACAATGTAGGGGAATGTCTGTATGTAGCATAGAAGTATAAAAAGTACCATATTAGGACACATAAAAAGATACCCAAATATAAACCTGTCCTCCTAAACTTATGGTTTAGTAATATAGATTACTAGATGCACACATAGTAGATTGAACAAAAGGTAGAAAAATGAAACATTAAAAAGAGTCAACGGGCCATAGGAGACCAAGAGAGTGGAATGTCATTGTCACCGGCAGACAGTATTACCAATAAGATTGAGAGACCTCAGAAGTAAATAGGTTCATGTGCCAGAATTGCCATTTACTAACTGTATGGCCTATGGTAGGGTACTAAACCTCTGAGGGCCTCATTTTCTCTACTTGTTGGAGTTTTGTAAAGATTAAATGAGAAAATGTGTGTAGAACCTTAGCACAGAGCCTGACATGCAGATATCCAGGCTGTCTGAGCTCACTCTGAAGGCCCATGGAGCTTTAAAAACCACAGATGTCCACATGTGGTGGTCAGGGTCACTGGGTTATAAACATGAAACATACCTTCGCTGACATTAAGCAAGCAAGGAATTTATTGGGAAGACAGAATGCTCATAGAACTGAAGGAAAATGGAGGAGCCAGCCCTTGCAAAGGACAAGACCAGGTGGTTCGGGGGGGGGGGTGTCTCTGTGTGGGCATGATGGGCAGTTAACATCATAGGACTTAGGCTGGAGGAATTAGCTGCAGTGAATTTTCATTCCTCTCTTTCTCAGCCCAGGATTGGGACCCAGGGATGGTCCAATGGCTTTGCTTGGTCCTATGCCCATGCCTCAGCTAAGGGAGTGGGGGGCTAATAGCTTCTCCAAGCAGCGTGTGGGGATGGGTATTGATTCCCAGGGCACGTGAGGTACTTTCACCCAAACCGATCTTGAGTGTTGGGCTCAGAAATTGCAGTTGTTCACAGCACAGCGCCCACTCTATGCCTACATGGTGGGCATGGATGGATGGAGCGTGGGCAAGTCTACTTCTAAAAAGCCCACAAATAATTCAGAAATGCATTAAAAGTTGAGAATCACTGGAAAGGCATTAAAAAAGGGAAGAGCATCGTTAGGCGGAGGGAGGATTCGGGGGGTACAGAGTTGAATAATATATCTCTTCAGAGCTTGAAGTCCTTTGTGATAATTGACTTAGCGGGATGACACTAGGTATGACTCAGCCTTCTTGTCTTCTAGAGGAGGAGATAAATACTATCCACACAGCTCCAAAGGTATGCACAGGCTTTGAGAGAGCCTTGACGTTTCCTCCAGATGACTATTTTGGTCTTCACGATCCCAGCCACACCAAGGTCAGTCCAAGGCCTTTGGCAAGTAAGTGGTCCGAGAAGAAAGTGGGCTACCAGTGACCCAGGAGAGGCGGCCATTTCTGCACTGGGAGAAAGAGAAGAACTATATGTCATTCCAGTGAATATTCCACTCCCTGATTTCAGAACCAGCTTCTTCCACAGAAGGATTGGGCATCTGCCAGGTGACCCGTGGGAGTAACCTGCACTTTCTGAACTTTTCTGTAGCACTGGGGAGGGAAGAGGAAGCAGCCGACCTGGAAGTCGGCCAAGAGATATGGAATCATGGGAATGTGCCTGATCGGCTCTGGGAGGTTGCCCAGCCCTGCTGGATGTGAGCTGCAGGGTCTTTGAAGGACCAAACATTGCTCTAGACATTTTGCTCTAGGTCCATTAATCCTGATGACAAGCTCCAAAATTGCAAAGGGATTGCCCCTTGCCAGATCACATGTATCTCTAGTTTGACATTACAAAACCGAGTTTGGCTTTTCTGTGTATAATTGGCTCCCAAATATAGCTAAAGCAAAGAGGGAAGGGGAAAAAAAAAAAGAAAAGAAAAGAAAAGGAGAGAATTTTTGGCTTCCTCACCATGACATTTATTGCTTCCATTATCCAAAAATACTCCGTTTGGAGGAGCATCGCCTCCCTCTTTGCAACCACCCCACCCCTCCATTGTGGAGGTCTTCCTATCCCCATCTAACCAACAATGAGCTCTTGTGTCTGGAAGTACCATTGTACTTTCTGTCCCTACCTAGAGAGACCCTGGACAGGAATAGATCACAGGAGAAGAGTGTCTTTGGGCATTTTCAGCCCGTCTTTTTATGACCTATAAAATTTCAGAAAATGTAGATTACTATGTCCAGAGATATTTACCTCCCTCCCCCCATCTTTCATTGTCCAAAGAAAGAGTTTATTCCTTATTAGAAGTCATTAGTTTCCCTTTCTGGATCCCATTTTGCTGAAGAAAGTAAATTTTGGTCAAATCTTTGAACGTGAATTGAGAATTGATCATGTTTCTCTTCCTTGGAATGAAAAAGGAGAGCAGCACTTAATCCAAAGGTGTTTAATCCATCTTTCGTTGTGGGGTTTGAGGCAGCACCACTGGTGTGGAGGATCGTGTGGGCTGGGGAGGAATACTAGAATATTGGTTGGGTTACTGTAATGAAGGCTGAGACAGCAGTGACTTAGTCACGGCAGAGTCTTACTTTCTCCCCTCAGTGAGGGCTTTCACAGTGGCCCCCAGCTTCAGGGGCTAAAGATCTTTCTGTCCTATTGCTCTGTCATCCTCAGAATGAGCCTCCACTTTGCAGTCCAGGTAGCTCCAGCTGTCAGATCCGGGCTGCTACAGCCAGCAGGCCTGAGAAGAAGAGGGAGAGGCTGGCCCACTCTTTACAGTGACCCACCTTGGAAGTTGTGTGAATGGCCTTTTCTCATCTTCTAGAACCTTGTCACAGAGCCACAAATGGTTGCAAGACAGTCTGGGAAATGGAGTCTTCAGTTGGGTATCCATGTGTCCATGCAACAAACACTATGTGACCTCAGGGGACACGAAGGACAGATATTGGGGTGACAACTTCAAATCTGTCATGGGTGGTCATCCTGCTACCTCTCAGTTCACAGTCCAGTTTTATATCTTTATAAAGAATTTATATCTGACTTTCAAACCTGTCTGTCTCCTCACGGGCAATCTCTATGAGTGCTTCCACCCACCAATGACTTTGCTGCCTGACGTCGAGACCTCGTGACGTTACTGCTCCTGTCATGCCCTCATTTTCCATTCCTACCCTGGCCAACAAGTCTGGTTGCTTTGGCTGCAGAAGTATCTTCCACATCTGGCCTCTTCTCTCCCTCTGCACCACCACTGCCTTAGTTCAGGGGTTCAACACCGCATCTCATTTCCTCTGTTACTAATTTATTCAGTAAGCAATTACTGAGTACCTACTCTGTAGTAAGTAACAATCTTGGTGCTGGCAATAAAAAAAAAATGATCCTTGCCCTTCAGTAACTCATAGTGTAACAGGGGAGACCAAGCCAAAACCAAACAAAAACACGTAAGTAGAGGGGATTCACAAGTGACTGAAGACAACTATTTCTTCCCCAGGCTAGCACCCACCCAATTCTAATGCATTCTCTCCACTACTCTCCAGAGTTATATTCCTTAATGGCTAAAATCAAAATGACAAGAAATGCCTAGTGTTGGTGAGGATGTGAAGAAAAAGAAACCCTCATGCGCTGTTAGTGGAGATGTAAACTGGTCCAGCCACTGTGGAAAACAGTATGGAGGATCCTCAAAGTATTAAAAATAGAAATACCCTAGATCCACTAATTCCACTCCTGGGTATTTACCCAAAGAAAATGAAAACACTAATTCGAAAAGATATATGCATCTCTATGCTTATCGAAGCATTATTCACTGAGGCCAAAATATGGAAGCAACCTAAGTGTCCATCAATAAATGAATGGCTAAGGAAAATGTGGTGTACATAAACAATGGAATATCATACAGCCACGAACAGGAAGAGAGATGATGACATTTGAGACCATGTGGATGGACCGAGAGGGTATTATGCTAAGGGAAATGAGTCAGAAAGGTAAACACCACTCATAAGTGGAATCTAATGAATAAATGAATGAAAAGCAGAGTCAGACCTATAACTACAGACCTATGAATACAACTATGTGGCAACAGTAGTCTTATTATTTCCATTTTAAAGATGAGGAGTCAAGGTCCCGGGAAGTTAAATGAGCCATCCCTAGTCAGCCAAGGCAAATGCCATTTTCTGTGTGAGGCTTTTCCAGACATATCCAGGCAGAGTTAGTTGCTTTTCACTTTGTGCTGCCATGACACTTTGTACCAATCGCTATTATTTACCTCATTGTATTCTAAGTCCTCTGTTTACATATTTTTCCTCAGTAGCAGATGACACAGTCTCCAGGGCCCGCCACAGCACTTGGCATGGGGTAGGCATGCAGTAAAAGTCACTGGCTGTTGAAGGAATGCTTCAGCTCTAGGTAAATGCCTTTTTCCCCTTGTGGTTCCCCATGCCACCATTTTATCAACATCTTCAATGACTTCCTAAAAGTGTCTTTTTAAATTTTTAGTATTTCTTTTAGCCAGGATAAGCATCTGACCTGAAAGAAGAGGAGGTGACCACCAAAATACTATGAATTGAGGAGCTCTGAGAAAACGCTTATTAAAAGTAAGTGCCTACCTTACTGGCCACCTAGAAGCTTACTGGCCACCTAGAAGCTTACTGGCCAGAATAGCAACTCTTTGGTTTCAGGCTTTAACTGCAGTCAAGATCCAGATCTACCTTAAATAACCAACACCATAAGCTGTTAGTATGCATGCCCACCTCCATGTGCGTGATGATTGGTGAGGAAGCTTTACCACAGGACTGGTGACTGGTAGAGCAGGACAGGAGAGCACCGTACGGCCATTCCAGGGAAAGGTGAAGAAACGAGAAAGGTCGTGGGGGGGAGGGGAGCAATACTCACCAACCCAGAGCCAGGTGACAGGGAAAAGAGTGAGTTCACCAGACTGTGTTTCTCTTTCTTCCAGGATCTGAGCCTCTGAACAACACTGTCATTATTAAGGTCTTCAGAGCAGGACACTACTAACTTTTGTAGGACCTAGAATCTCAACATGGCCCTCTTCTTAACCTTGGCAGTTTCTCTCCTTGGTGTTAAAAACATTTTAAATGGATAGCCAGTAAGAGTAGTGTCTTTTCACATAATAAGGCAAGTAAGAGATGATCTGGGATTCTCATTAATGATCAGAAGCTCCTTCAAGGTGATGCTGAATGCCGTACTTGAGATGATCTTCGACCTGTCAGAGTATCTGGTACATTGCATGGTGGCATTGGCCTCCATTCCTTATGACATGTCCTCCCTGAGTCTAATAAGAAAACATAAAGTGATGTAGAACTGATTCAGTTTTTTAAGATGTCACTATACACTCAGACAGACAGATTGACATATCCCGGTATGATTGAAGTCACTAAGAAACCATAATTTTGTATCCTCATACTTAATATAAATCACAAACTCTTTTCATTTTTATAATCCCAATAATTATGATTGTAAATAACTACCTATTCTATCCAGAAAATGAACCATAATTGAGCTACACATTTCCTGATAGTTGATCATTTAGGCTGATTACATTAAAATTTTTTAAATGTTTATTTATTTTTGAGAGAGAGATAGAGACACAGAGTGTGAGCAAGGAAGAGGCAGAGAGAGAGGGAGACAGAATCTGAAGCAGGATCCAGGCTCCAAGCTGTCAGCACAGAGCCCAATGTGGGACTCGAACCCACAAACCACAAGATTATGACCTCAGCTGAAGTCAGACACTTAACTGACCACACCACTTAGATGCCCCTAGGCTGCTTATGTTTTTAAAATAATTATCAGGTTCCTAAAAAAATGTAAACAAAATGACACTTTATTGCTAAATACTTCAATTTGCATCTCTAAACAATAAGGACTTTTAAGAATGTCAGTATCAAAATCAGAACAAAATGAACATTTATTACTTAATATCTTCTAATATCTCATCAATAGTAAAGTTCCCAATAGCCCCCACAATGTCTTTTTACAGTTTGCTCAAACCTAAATCTGAACAAGGCTTCCCCACGCATTGCATTTTGTGGTTATGGCTTTTGAGTCCCTTTTCACCTAGAATCACCCTGCCTGGTCCCAGTATTTTTCTATTCCATTGACTTGGTGGGAAAATTGGGTCAGTTTTCCATTAGAATTTTCTACCTTCTGGATTGCTGCCTGGAAATACATTAAAACACATTCTCTTAATCCTTGTGTTTAAATGAAAAGCTGGGTCTCAATTATACTTTTGGTAAAAATACTTCGTGGAGGACCATGTTTCATATTGCATCAGCAGGTACATAATATAAAATTGTTCCACCAAAAGTGATGATAAATTTAGCTGATCAGTGAGCTTACGTAGCAACAGCTCCATCTGTCCATTTTAAGGTTGTACATGTCTCCCTCTTCAGACCAGCAAGTAATCAGTGGGGAAATGTTCTAGCAACCTACAAATATCCAGTTCTCCTTCAGTCTTTACCGTAATGATTTTAGCATCCACGGCTGAACATCACCTAAATCAAATATCTCACTGGGAGTGGCAAAATGTCAATTTCTCATTCTATCGCTTCCTCTAATTTGTTTGCTGGAATTCTATTGAGATCTAGTTCTTTCTAATTTATTAATGGGAATTCTTCTGTAAAGAAGAACCTCCCCTTATTAACTAGAGCTATGTAGTGAGCCTGCATTCCGGTTAATATGGGAATGCAGCAAACTGCCCCAGACAGTGGTGTTAAACAAGAATCTCATTATGCTTGTGGATTCTGTGGGTAAAGGAATTCAGACCGGGCACAGTGCGGATGGCATCCTCTGTTCTGTGATGTCTGGGCCTCAAGTGAGGAGACCGGGAGGTGTGGATGACTCAGTTATTGGCTGCATAGATGATTCGGGAACTCCTGCCCTCCCAGGTTTCTTGGGGGCCAGAATGACTTGAACACTGAGCTCCACTGGGACTGCTAGCCAGAGTTCCTACATCAGCACAGTCTCTGCAGCTTGGGCTTCCTCACAGCATGATGGCCTCAGGGAATCTGAACTGTTGTACTGAGACGGTCAGGGCTCCTGAATGAATGTCCCAGGAGACATGGCGGAAGCCAGCTGCCTTTTGTGACTTGTCCTTACAAGCTGCAAAGCATCACCTTCACCATTGTCAAAGTGGTCCCAAGCCTGCCCAAATTCAAGGGATCTCTTTTTTTTTTTTTTTTCCCGAGAGAGACACAGAGAGAGAGGGAAAGAGAGAATCCCAAACAGGCTCCAAGCTGTCAGCACAGAGCCCAACACAAGGCTTGAACTTATGAACTGAGATCATGACCTGCGCCAAAGCCAAGAGTTAGATACCTAACTGACTGAGCCACCCAGGCGCCCCATTAACTATAGGTATTTAAAGTCAGAAGCCAGTGTAATGAATATTTGAACAGTGACAAATTTAGATGTTTTTCTGAAAACTGAGTGTGAGGCTTTCTCACTTTTGATAGCATTGTTTTCATAGTGTGTTAATTTGTTTCAATCTATTCTTTTATGGCACACAGATTGTTTGGACTATGGCTTGTGAGAACCTCTTCAAACTGGCTTCTGTGGCCTCTGGATAATACACCATAACCTTTGAGAGCTTCATGCTTTCAAGCAAGAGGAGGCATGTCAAGCTCATATTATACATTCCTTGGCCCACTCCGGGAATCAGCCATTTCTCTTAAGAGCTCCAATTCCTTTTATAAATTTATTTATTTGAAAGAGAGAGTGAGAGCATACACCAGTAGGGGAGTGGAGAAAAGGGAGGGGAGAGAGAGGGAATCTTAAGTTCAGTGGGGAGCTTGACTTGGGGCTTGATCGCATGACCCTGAGATCATGACCTGAGCAGAAATAAAGAGTTAGATGCTCAACTGACTGAGCCGTGCAGGCGCCCCTAAATGTCTAAATTTACACTAATATTTGTAATTCAAATTTAACTATATAGGATTTTTACCTATCAGCTTTGATTTTACACTTCTAGGCACTTTATATTATCCTGCAATATAAATCTTACACTATAAAACTATCCTAGAAAACAAAGAATAGCTTCAAAATGACAATACTAGTATCTCTTCTAACAATAGGGTGTAGCTAAAAATAGATTTTAGATTCCTCTGAGAGTTTTTTCTTGCTGTTATGCTTATTTATTTTAAAATGTTGTCCTTGATGAAATCACACTAAGCTTATATACCAAATGTACAGCTAATCAATGAATGTCCAGCGTTTACGCAGATGAATCTTGTTTCCTTCCCGCCCCCTTCATCGTGTTCCTTCTCATCCTATAGTAAATATTTTTATAAGATTTTGATTTATGCTTGCACTGTTTCTTTTTTTATGAATACAGATAAATATGTTTATATAAAAACATGTTTGCATTTATACCCTCACCTCTCTTTACCCAAACAATAGCATATTGTTTGTATTTTTCCACGTCTTGCTACTTCCACTTAACAGGATATCCTGAAGATCACTCTCGAAACTACTAGAACCCTTCCCCATCATTTTCACAGCTGCATGCACTCCGCTGGGTGGGCTTAGCACAGTTTATTTGATCATTCCCTGGATGAGGGAGATTCAGGTTGATTTCAATCCTTTAATTTCATGTAAGGCCACCAATAATGACTTTGTGAACATGTTATTTTGTATTTGTTTTCATGTTACTGTATCTTTGGGACAGATTCCCAGAACTAGGGCCGCCAAGTCCAGGGGTCAGTGCATCTGTCATTTAGCTTGATGTTGCCAGCTCCCCTCCAGAGGGGCGATGCCATTGCATTCCTAAAAGCAATGAGGGGGAAATTAGTTCCCCGCAGCCTCATCATCAGAATGTGTTATCAAACTTTTAGATTTTTTTGCCAATCTGATAAGGGAGAAATGGTATCCTGCTGTGCTATTATTTTGCATTTCTCTAATTATGAATGTGCTTGAGCAACTTTAGTATTTTAAAGGCCATTTTTTAATTTCCTTTTATGAGTTTTGTTTGTTCATGTCTTTGGCCTAATTCTCTGTTGAGCTTAGTCCCTTTCTTCTTCCAATACCTAGGAGGGCTGTTTCACAAAACAATTGTTTTTTCTCTGGGTCTTCCTGAGTGTATCAGTATTTCTTTTTATTGATTCCAGCTTTAAGCTGTAACTACGAAGGTTTTCCTCATTCTCAGGTTGTAGGAATTCATGCATTATTTTTCCACTATTTTTACGTAATAAAGAATTTGACACTTTCCACATAAACCTGGGAAATGTTCAGTATCATAAATAATGTTTATAAACACCTTTGAGCACACAGCTTTTCCTTTTATCTCCTCAGGGTAGAGATCTATAGTGGATTTCTGGGTCCAAGAGCACGAAACATTTTAAAGATCTTGATACATAATTCCAAATGAACAAGAAGTCTTAACACCATAGTGAGTGAATCGGCAACAAATTCTGAGCCTTGGTCATGGACAAGGTGTTCAATCTGCTTGTCAGTTTTCATAATTCAGAGCGTGTGCTATAAGGACAGTGCAATTTCCCAGGGTACACCTGCATAAATGTCCCCTACACCCCGCCAGCCACATGGGCATAAGTGGTTCTTTTTATCCACTTAGACCCTAATTTGCTGACTTGTTTCCTCCCGTTTCCTACCATTCAGTTCTGCTATCAAAGCCTCCTCAGTTATTCGTGGGTCGGAAGGGTCACCAAGTGTCTTTTGAGGAACAAAGACTTTTCCTCTCTAGCCAACTCGCCCAGAAGCCCCTTGGGAGATGCCTCATCGTTGCCACTGGGGGAAAGCGTCTTCTAGGAGAACGCCCCATCACAGCCCGGGACTGCCTCTGCACTGCTCCCCCGGCACCTGCCAGCTCCTTTCTCTTTGTCCTCAGGGCACCGAAGCTGTGCTCTGCTCTAGGCAAACATGAGGAGAAGTTATACCTCCGCTACTCGGCCACGAGGATGCTTGGTGGCCCTGCTTGTGCTGTAGGTTCGAGTCCTTCATGGAGACCATTCCTTCATTCCTACCTGCACTGTTCATCCTCCCCATTGCCCTGTGTGTCCATATATGTGTTGTGAATGCATCACAAAGCTTTCCCCTTCCCATCCAAGTCCTCCTGGCTTTCCTGCATGCAAACTCGTGCCATGATCGCGGGAGCTACATCAGATATAAGTGTGGGTAAAATGATATGTTCTCTGCCTTCATCAGACTTAGAGTTCAGGAAGAGGGGAAGAATTATCAAATGATTTTAAAAATAAGAGTAAAACTGTAACTGTAACATGTGCTAAGTTAAGTTTCAGGACAACATAATAGAGGGGTTTTGACCCAATTGAAGTCAGGGAAGACTCTTCAGCTGAAGTCAAAAGGATGAATAGGCATTAATTCAACAAAGGGGGATGGAAGACCATCCTTTCCAGGTGGAATAGACTGTCAAGGATGTCTGGTGGGAGGGAGTATGACATACAGGGACCAAAAGGCCCAGATGTTTGGGGGGTGGGATGCAGTAAGTTTCTAAGTTCGAGATGCAGTAAGTTTCTAAGTTCGAGATACAGGATGAGGAGGGGTGCTTGGGTGACTTAGTCAGTTGAGTGTTGGACTCTTGATTTTGGCTCAGGTCATGATCTTATGGTTCGTGAGTTCAGGCCCCAAGTTGGGCTTTGCACTGACGGTACGAAGCTTGCTTGGGATTCTCTCTCCCTATCTCTGCTCCTCCCCTGTGCTCGCTCTCTTGCTCTCTCTCTCTCTCTCTCTCAAAATAAATAAACTTAAAAAATTTTTATGGTTAAGGAGTGACTTGGTGGCTTAGTCGGCTAAGTGTCTGACTCTTGATTTCAGCTCAGGTCATGATCTCACAGTTCGTGAGATAGAGTCCTGCATGGGGCTCTCAGCTGACAGCGCAGAGCCTACTTGGGGTTCTCTCTCTCTCTCTCTCTCTACCCGTCCCCTGCTCACATATATGCTGTCTCTTTCTCTCTCTCACTCTCAAAAATAAATAGATCAGCTTAAAAAAAAGATACAGAATGAAGAAGTTGTTGATGTGCAAAGCTTGTTTTTGTGCTTTTGTCTTGAGTGTGGGATTTATAAATTTGTCTGTCTATAAATAGGCTTCCCTACTGAGGCATGGGACCTGGGAAATCATGAGAAAAGCAAATAATATTTCCATTATCTCTGAGATTAGAATTTATTCTCTTAAAAGTTTAGAGATTAATGCCACCCAAGCCACCAGGACTTAATTTTCCGGGAGGGGTGAGGTGAGGACAAACAAGGGCCAGTAGGAAAGGTGGTTGACTGTAAATTTATAAGAGAGGGAGAGGACAGTTATTTACTTTGGGTGTTAGCCTTATTAAAAAACTGCTTTTTGTTGGTTTATAAGAATGTGCATTTAAGGCAGAGTTAGAGAAGCTTTATTGTTAAGTATGACAAACAAGTTCCTAGCCCTGAGCCCAGCATCTTTTTGGCATCCCAGCACACAGAGATGATCTAGCAACTAGTTCTTGCTCATTTCATATTATTCAATAGAAACCACAAATATTATACTGTAAATGTACAATCTCCTGAAATAAAATAAAACCTGTATTTTAAAGAGTATCAGCCCATTGCCCAGCTCTCTAGTTATTTTCACAGAAATCTCACTGTTTCTTAACTTGTTTTTTAAATCCTTTATTCAAATGAAATCTTCTGCATCCTTCAAATATATAAAATAGACGAATGTGGGGCTGCATCAGTAGAAGGAATGAGGGATCCTGATCTCCTTTCTTTGGCCATCTTCTTGCCCCGATCATGACTTAAGGTTCTACCAAACACAGTGTAGAAACCCCAGTTCTAACTGATCCTTTCTACCATCTTAAAAAGCTACTGAGTGATTTGCTGTACACAATTCATTCACCTTACTTATAGCTACTGACACTTAATTCTTTTCTAAATTGACCCATAAGGAGATCTTCCGGCATTTTCTGGGACAGAGATGTATCCACTTAATCTGGGAAACAGAGATTCCTTTCCAGCTCCCACTTGGTCAGACTTGCCTGGTGGCTCTTCTTCCCCAGAACTGGCTCTTAATCATGATTTCCTTGCTTCTTGTCTGCGAGGGCCCCCCCAACCAACCAGGCACGGCAAGAAGAATTGTGAAAGACTGTGAAATGGGCAAAAATTATAATAGCTCGTCCTGTCTAGGGCTCTCTTCCAGGTTACCCCACATTTCATTGTCTTTGGGTTTCTTTGAAAGCGCTATAAATTGTAGAATACAATAGTAATGCAAATGATGGTTGTTTAGAGAATTTCAGATTATGTCCTCTGGAGATGCACTCGCTTGTTGCCCTGTAGATATGGACCAATTCTGAATTTATTTGTAAAGTCATTTCATAGTCTTCATGGTCAGATATGTGTGTGCTTTTTGAATGTTCCTTTAATCTTCCTGTTGCATCAGGAGTTAATGAGTTAAGAAATCATTGACCTGTGTTCACTTTATATTTGTATGAGAATTTTTATTTTTAGCTTCAAAATATGTATATACTTTAACAGGCAGTGACCAATGCCTGTCAAACCCACTATGAAAGTAACAAGAGGGCAGTTCTGATGTTGTCAGCCCTGGGGGAACAGGGAAGAATTGAACTCTTCCATTGGAGGGGATTAAAATTTTTTTTTAATGTTTATTAATTTTTAAGAGACATAGAGGTGGAGTGTGAGTGGAGGAGGGGCAGAGAGAAAGAGGGAGACACAGAATCCAAAGCAGGCTCCAGGCTCTGAGCTGTCAGCACAGTGCCCCACACAGGGCTCGAAGTCACGAACCGTGAGATCATGACCTGAGCTGAAGTCGGACGCTTAACTGACTGAGCCCCCCAGTGCCCCATTGCTTTTTATCCTCTCTATTCTCCGTCTCCCCTACTCTTGCTGGAAAGTCACTTCCAGTCCATGTTGGGTCTTTTAGGGACTTCTCTACCTCAGACATCCCTGTCCCTCAACCTTATTCTACTTAACTAAATGTGCAATATATGTGGGATCAGGCAAGCCTGGGCATGTTCAGTGCCTATAAAGCTGACCATCAGAAATCCATTTGTAGGGGTCCTAGAAGTCCCTTGGACAACCCAAATCAAAGGCAGGAAGAAAGGGGCATAATGAATATGACCTTGCAAAAAAGCATTGACCTGGGCACTGGCAGACCTTTGAGAGAATAATTCAAAATCTGTCACTCAGATTCATTTCCTAATCCACTCTCCATAAGATTAATGTCTGAATTCTAGGAAGAGAAGAGGAGATGCAAGTATAAACTGAATGAGCAGGTGAACTTAAACCTCTGTGGGACTTTGGGGTGGAGCCGCATAGGCCATGGAGCTCACCCAGAAGGGAGAAGAAGGTGTCAGTCTTCTCACACCTCTGACCCTGAGGTTGGTCTTGAGGGCTTCCTTGCTTCAGACTTGATACCTGCTGCAGTAGCAGCCAGACCCAGATGGGCACTGTTTGCTGCCCGGGAAATCACTTGGAAATAATCCTGGGGAACTCTAGAATCCAATCCATGTATGTGAATGCAATAGTTCAGTGACCTGTAGTCTGATCAAACCTAGAAACATTTTTTCAAGTTTTTTTTCAACAAATTTGGGTTTTGTTTGTTTTTTTCTAAGCACGTGATGACATTTTAGTCACTGAATACAGACATACACAAATCTGCTTCCATAGAAGGTATGCCTGGTCATCCTAGCTCTGCCTTGCTCACTGTGCTCCCTTAAATGTTTTGGGTAAAGATCCCGGTGCTCCTTTATTGCAAAGTGACAGACACCCCATTCAAACTTGCTTAAGCAAAAGTGGGTATGTATTGGCCCAGGGAAACTGGATGGTGAGGGAGCAGAGGTAGGAGGGGGAGGGAGTTGGCACACCCATCCCCCTGAATCAAATAATATTATGAGTTCCATCGCTGTCCCCCCAACCCCCAGTTCAAGTTTTCTCCATGTTGACTTTAGTCTCAGGAATGATTGGCCCTCATGGCGATCAAGACAGCCTTTGGCTGCTCAGGACTTTACAAATCTCCTTCTAGCACTATTTTTTTTTTTAAGTTATTTAGTTATTTATTTAGAGAACGCTTGAGCAGGGGAGGTGCAGAGAGAAGGGGAGAGAGAGAATCCCAAGCAGGCTCTGCGCTGGAGCCCAATGCGGGGACTCTAACTGATGAACTGTGAGATCATGACTTGAGCTGAAATCAAGAGTCGGACACTTAACCAACTGGGCCACCCAGGTGCCCCTCTCTTGGCATATTCTCAATCTCAGTAGAGAAACCTTTCCTCCCAGAAGCCATGCGTTTTTAGGAATTCTGATTAGTCCGGATTGATCACATACCCCATCCTGGATCAGTGAGTGAAGCCCCTAGATAAAGCACTCCAATTGGCCAACTGGGTCACGTGTCCATCCACAGAGAGAGTAGCGCCACATGACTCACTGCTTTGCATGAGAGCTCTGCAAACGTGTTTTGTTATTTTCTTCATTAAAAAAAATTTTTTTTTGCTTCCACACCCTAAATGCAACAGTTTGCCACACTTTGGTCCTTGGTGAGCCTGGATGCTATGGCCAAAGTGCTTTGCCTTGAATTTTAACCCCACGGCTCATCAGTGGTGTCCCCCTTGGGCAATTACTCTGGGCTCCAATGTTCTCATCTGCAAAACTGGGATAAACCGTACCTACATCATCATATTATTCCGAAGATGAACTGAGGTAACGTGTACAAGACAGTGCTTGGCCTGTAGTGAGTGCTGTCAGTGTTAACTCTCCATCACCACCATCACCACCACCACCATCGTCATCACCATCGCCATCACCCTGCCTCCAGGGTCAGTAGAACAACCAAGAGCCTAAACTCCGTGTTTTTGAAAGAAGACTCAGACTCAGAGTTCGTGGCTCCTAAATAAGCCTTTGAGGGGCACCTGGGTGGCTCAGTCAGTTAAGCGTCCAACTTCGGCTCAGGTCATGATTTCACAATACGTGAGTTCGAGCCCCACATCAGACTCTGTGCTGACAGCTAGCTCAGAGGCTGGAGCCTGCTTCCGATTCTGTGTCTCCCTCTCTCTCTACCCCTCCCCTGCTCATACTCTGTCTCTCTCTATATCAAAAATAAATAAAAACAAAAATATTTTTTTAATAAATAAATAAGCCTTTGAATATTTCTTTCTTATAGAAAATATACCGGAGCCACTTTTACCAGGAGACACACGAGGAATTCACTACTGCACGGTTAAGGATCAATAGATAGACTATGTTCTGGTCGGAAGGTTGGGGCTTTAGACTTCAAAGAGGACCCCCTCTCATTAAATGAAGATGAATGGCATTTTCCGCATTTGCGAGAGTATAGATCAGCTTCCTAAAAGAACTGGCATGCATCCAGCCCTCATCCTGATTAGTCACGGCACTTAAAAATCAGAGAAAGACAAGTATCCTTTGTGGACTTTTATGTTATAGCTCTGTCTGTTAGACTTAGCTACAACTGTACTGGCTTTGAGATATACAAACCCAATTAAAGTGTGTCCGGCTTTGAAAGCAGAGGGGAGATGAGGCCTTTGAGAGCAGCGCTCTCATTTTATGCTCTTTACCAAACCACTTGACTTTTTGCCACCTCATTCCTGGCAGTTGGATCTTGGGTCACGTGGGCGGGTGACCTACCCTGAGGTTAAAAACCCCCGGCAAGAGTTGGAAAGCAAGCTAATTAAGACCCAACAATCACATAGACTCAGGCATGTGTATATACTCAGGGCCCGTTTCTCCAAAGATGTGTTTTGGGAGTCAGAAGTTCTGGAGAGGGCATTTGGGGTGACCAGCTCCGAGTCCCTGTCCATTTCCATTTTCTGCAGTGAAACCCGAAGAAGTGCCCCTGCTCCAAAGCAGAAAATGAGTGAACTATTTTGGTGACATCTCCTACAACCAAACGCCGCTCAGATCCTCAGATATCTGACCCTACCAGAAGTCTTCCCTTTGAATTCCCAGCAAGGGTAACAATAGCTTTACAGAGTTTTGTTCTCAAGGGAGGTGCATCCCAAAACAAGCGTCTGCCACGTACTGAGCACCTCTTGCATAAGCAGCCTATCTCGGCTACCTTAGAAGCTCCGTATCTTCCACTACAATCAGTAGCTGACCACGTGAGGCAGAGAAATGGAGGCGTTCCTGTTGCCCCAGCTCTCAGTGTGGCTATGCTTGGCCTGAGCCCCAGATATATGGATGAGAGAGCAAGCCTCCAGCTGACGCTAGTTTCCAGACTTGGAGCCGCAAAGCCCATGCTGAGTGGAGCAGAGCTTCCCTTCCCTTCCCGGGGCAGATGGAAGGTTCATGAATGAAGTAGATTTGGCTGTTGTTTTACCCCATTCGGTTTGGGGTAGTGCATGACACACTGATGGAGAAGAAGAGCAATGAGGATAAAATTGCTTTGCTTACAAGATTAGTGTGAAGCAATAAGAATGTATATAAATGCATGTACATTTGGAAGTATTGCACAAACACAGGTATTGCAGGAAGATGCAGGTAACACAAATATATCTAGGTCCACGTGTTTCCAGCTACGTCCCACAAGGGAGCCGCATTTCTAGATTTGCTGACCTTGATTGGAGTCTCTCAGAGGCTCCTGAGAGAGTGAAGAACGGAAGCGGGCCCCGACACGGGTAAAAATCGTGGAACACCTTCACCATTTTATAATGAACAAGTCAACATTTTTATTAAAAAAAATAATTGGGATATCTGCAATGTGATCAAAGGACTTATAAAAATCGAATTCTTAGTGCCCTCCAGATAGGCACAGCCTGGTGAGGAGACACCCATGTGGGGCTGCGAGAGCAACACCTTCTGGTTCCGTCAGTATCTCTGTGACTATGCAAACTCGTTTGGAAGTCGCATCCAAAGTCTACACCTGAGGCCACTGTGAATGTGAGTCCTGAACAGTGGAGCCAGGCCTGTGACAAGCCCCGAGCTAGACACGCCGGTCTGGCACGCCCATTCCTGACGGTCCGAGCCTCAGCTCCTGGGGTGCTGTGTGGCCCCTCGGGCTCTGGGGTTTCCTCATCCTCCACACAGCCAAGAGAGCTCTCCTTCTTTGCTGCCCAGTGTCGAGAGAGTTAACAAAAAGCTTTCCCCTCCCCTCTTTTTTTCTTGTTTTTCTCCCTCCCCAGCTTTCCTCCAACCATGTCTGTTAAGGTCCTTCTAGAAGACATTGTTGTCTCTCTTCAGCGCCATTTAGTCCCTCTTAGTATAAACAACAAAGGCAACCAGCGCAATTAACACTTGAACAGGGAGCTGTAGTTTGCAGAGCATTTTCACAGACTTCTTTCCTCAGCCTCGCATCCAGCAGCTCACTATTACTCTACTGTACTTATTATTATACTTTCAAGTTTACATGGACTTGGAACAAGGCTCTTGGAGGTGAAGTGACTCGTCTGCGATCAAATGGCCTGGAAGTGGCGAGGCCCCAATGTAGAGGCAGGTACTGAGTTGACTCCCATCTTCTTTCCACCGTCAAGTTTACCCCTGTGGGTAGACAGAATGGCACCTCTTCTCACACAAGTAATTATCGCCATGGTTGTTGCCATCGTTCATCGGCTTGGATTCACTCAATGTGCCTTTGTTTTCTTTTCCTTGAAAATAATTTTCTATTTACAGAATAAGATTATGTAATGGTAACTTACTGGGAATTATTATATATTTTAAATCTCAGTTTACCCACTAGTGCCTGGGTTTTCTATGAGTAAAATAAAATAATAGTATACAACAAAATTTATAGTGTTTAGTATTTAACAGCTTGCAAGGTACTTTCATATACGTTACCGCATTGGATTTTCACCCCTTCCCAGTGGACAGTATGCCTGTTTTATAGAACAACTGAACTTCACAGAGGCGAAACGGCTGGTTCACATTCTTTCAACAAGTAAAAGTTGCCGTGTGATTTGTACTAAAGGTTTTGGCTTGTTCTCTACCTTTTCTGGTACCGCCAGCATGGCCAGACTTGCGGGGTGGGGGCGGGGAGTAGAATATCCCACACTTATTCTGTGTCCTGGGGCAGCACGGCTGAAACTCTATCATGTACAATGACCACCTGGAGAGTGTTGAAACTCAGATTCCTGGGCCCAGCTCCCCTGATCCAGGAGGTCTGGGATTTAAGGCCCTAGCTTTTGCATTCCCAACAAGCTTATAGCTTACGTGGCTACTTCCTGCCTGTGGGCAATATTCAAATAGGGCTGATAGAGCAAAAGTGTCTCATCCCTCAAAACTTAGCTTTATCATCTCTACAGAAGGTTAATAGTAGGACCTACCTCACAGGGTACATTGAAATTATGTGGATAAGAGCCCTTTGACACTTGCTTATCGTGTCTTATGCAAAATGTACTTGAAAGTTGAAAGACAACATCAAAAACATTCTTACACAGACCTCGGGGGTGCTATGCACATAATGCTCTGTGCACATGGTGCCTGTGGACTTGTGCAACAGGAAGATATCGGCTAAATAAGAACCCACTCCATTCAACAATTTGGTAAGAACTTTTAGATGGGATTCCATTGTGAACTCAGTCCACACTCAGGACGCCTACCTCCCCAGTGATGAGGAGGGTTAGAGCACAGCTGACTTCCACTCTGTGGCAGCTCAGCGTCCCCACTCCCCAGGTGGGGGACAGCAACCAGGGAAGGGCAAGGAGGGGAGAGAAAGGAACCAGGAATCCCACATCCTCACCCCCTACCACGTGGGCTTCTCTTTCTCGCACAAACCATGGTCAAGCAGCCAGACTCAAGTGCCGAGTTTTTCCTTTCCTTGCTTAGTCTAGTTCAGGAATTACCAGGGACTTGAAAATGCCAAGAAGCGGTCAGCAAGAGGGAGAGAAGCCAGGGCAAAGGGCCCCTCAAACCACATGTTAATTCAGCAACCTCTGAGCAGGAGAAAATCAGCCCCTTGAGGACTGACTTATTCCTCAGCTTTGGAGTCAGAACGAGTCATGTTGTTATCACTGTCACTTATCAGCAGCGTGGATTTATGTAGCTTCCTGTGCCTCCTTGAGATGCAGTTTCTTTACTGTAAAAGAAGATTAATAAGGTTCCAACGCCTGGTACACTCGGTGGATAGCAGTTACAGTCATCATTCACTCACCCAGGATTTACTGTGCTCATTCTACGTGCCGAACAATATGTTAGGCACTAGCAACACAGAAGTAATAAATACAACATCCAGAGGAACCCCTAGCCCAGTGTGGGGAGAGAGAGAAACAAGCCCACCACATGTTGTGGGTGTTCTCAATCCATGCACAAAGTATACCAATAAGGGAAGTTGGCAGAGAGTGGTAAGAACACTCTGCAACTAACAGCTTTCTGATTCCTCACCCTTGCCTTCCATGTGCCACCACCCCCCTCGTCCTGAGAAGCCTCACCTACATGGATAATTGTCCTAGGTCAATATTCCCCGAGCATCCCTGAACTGCTGCCGGTTGAGCCCCTGCCAGCCTAAATTGACACGTCCTGGGATGAATTTACACTGTCCCCTCGGCGTGCTGTATCCACACAAGGCATTTCATTCAGGTTTGGAAAGTTCCAGGCTGACGCAGCTCTGGAGGGTTGTTTGACTTTTTTCTTCCTTTTTTTTTTTTTTTTTTTTAATGTTTCATTTCTTTCCTTTTAGGATCTGTGCCCTAGTTGTTCTGGGAAACTTGTGACCTCTCTGTGTTTTTAATTGGAAGATGTCATTTTTCCATGGCAACCTATCTTGATGTCCTAAATAGAGAATCTGTAAAATCAGTTTCTCTATGAAGGGCCACGCCATTGGAACAGGGGGCTGCCCAAGAAACGCTGATGCCCAGGCTTCGTGGCTCCACCCCTGGGGAAGTCCCCTCAAGCCAAGGACCGCCACCAGGGTCTCCAGCTACAACTGACCTGTACCATGGTGGGCCCCACCAGGACCTCTCTTGGCTTGGGCTCCTAAAACCCAGTTGTTGATGGTTGAAGGGGGAGAATTTGCACTTTCTGATGGCATAGGAACAAAATCATGTCAGCCATGAATTATGGTGTCTCCAGGGTCAAGAGCCCATAGGTAATAACATCGAAGCCAGAAAAACATTGATGGGAAACAGTTGAAATCAACCCAAGTTCCATGGCAGCCGAATCTGAACTCACCCTTTCACTGTACCTCACCCCCTAAGGGGAATGAGTGTCCTCAGGAAATTATGAAGGAACTAGAGAAATTTTGTACCACACAGTGCAAGTCACCGCTGAGGAAACAGTAGTTAAATCATTTGGCAGATAAGTGATTAAGTTTCCAATAAATGCCCTGATTTTTGTAATTCCGTTTTTCCTTCTATTTTTTTTTTAAAGCATAATTTCCATTCAGTAAGGAATGGATGGGTTGATAAACACGTGTTGATAAACACAAGTCATCGTAGCCATGGAGATTATATTGGTGCATTTTACAAAGAAACGGTAAACTGATATGCCAAGTCCTTCCTCTATACTTGATGTAGGTAGAAGGACACCAAAGTGACCCAGTCATTCAGGATACACATCAGTGAAACCCCAGTAGGTGCTAGGCACCACCAACAGCAGCTAACATCTGTTGACTTACTATTTCCAAGAACTGTTCAAGTGCTATGTATAAATTAATAGAGGATTCATATTAATAACATCAAGAGCTTCCCCTCATTGACCACTTATTATGTGACAAGAACTGTGACCTAATTTCACGCCTAACTAACTTTCTATTCACTACTGCTTTCCCTAATTTGAAAATCGGTCAATTGGGATGTCGCGGGTTGGGTGACTTTCCCAAGGTCACAGTCTGGACATAAAACCAGGCATCGTGGGCTCCAGCATCTGTGTGTACTTATAACAGCTATAAATACCGCCTCTCCCTAGCCTGTGTAAGAGCATTCCTGGAAATGGACAAGTATGGCTGACATGCTGAGCTCATTCTTGTCTCTGGACTTTGCAGTGGATCTTCCCTCTGCCTGGAATGCCTTCCCTACTTTTGTCTTTGCTCAACTGGGCCCTTCTCATCATTCAGGGCTTGGCTCAGATGTATTTCTTGAAATGCTCTTCCTGCCCCCCACATCAAAGCAACCCTCCCCACCTCAAGGCCCCGTTACTAAATCCCATTTCTTGTTTTAGTTCTTTCAGTGTGTTTCACTGCCAGAAATTGCCCTGCATTTTATGTGTTGATTCTCCCCCATGACCAGATGCAAGCTCCAGGATGACTGAGATCTCAGTGCTGTGTCCCTTGCTCACAGAAGAGTGTCCAGCACAGTTAGGCATTCAGTGACTATTTGTTAAATTCATGAATCGACCATACTGTTACTGACTTTCATCTCAAGCGCCGATTATGATGATAGTGCAGCAGCCACAGTACTAACAGACAATAATGATTAAGAGTTTATTATGAGTCATATGCTGTGCCAAATGTTTCTCATCAATTCCTGTGAGGTAGATACCATTATTGTCTCCCTTTTGTGGGGGAGGAAACTGAGGCTTCGAGTATGGATGCTGGTGTCATCAGAAGGCTGAGAAACCCTCAGGGACACATTTATATGTGTAACATGAAGAACAGGAAGTTCCTGTCGGTGAAGGAAAGGACGAAGCCGGTCAGCCCCACCATGGCAAGTTCCAAGGCCCTAAGGCCTCTATTTCCTTCTCAGTTAAAGAGGGAAGTTTGAAGCTTTCTAATTAAGAAGTGTCAGGTCTAAAATGCAGCATGTGACAGGCACTGGCTTTGGGAATAACTGGGTTTGAATTCTGACCTTGGCCCTTAGCAGCTGCGTAAGTGTGGGCAGGCTCTTGATCTCTTTAAGCCTCAGTTTCTCCACCTGTGAAAAGGGCTAACCATCTGGGCCCAGCCCAGCCAGGAGCTGATGTGGTAGGTCTGTGAAAGCAGCTAGCGCTCTGACTAGTGCATAGTCAACACTCAATAAATAGATCTTTCCTGCCTCCATTCCTTTGTTGCAGCTTAGTCAATGTTTTCCATCCCTGCCATAAACAAAATTCTGGATGTTTGAAGTCCATGTCCTCAGATGAATCCAAAAGCCATAGGTCACCTGTGGCCAGATGGTGCAGTCGCTGACCTCATTAAAGGAAGGCTGGACAGGGGCGCCTGGGTGGCTTAGTCAGTTAAGCGTCCAACTTTCACTTAGGTCATGATCTCGTGGGTCGTGGGTTTGAGCACCGTGTCAGGCTCTGTGCTGACTGTCAGCTCAGAGCCTGGAGCCTGTTTCAGAGTCTGTGACTCCCTCTCTCTCTGACCCTCCCTTGCTCACGCTGTCTCTCTCTCTCTGTCTCTCTCTCTCTCTCCTAGAAAAAAAAAAAGGAAGGCTGGACAGCGAGAGTTAAAAAAAAAAAATGACAGACCAGGAAAAAGATTTCAAGGAAGAAAACAGAAACTTTTTTGACAGGGGGGAAAATGTGTGGGAGGATAGGATATTGAGGGAACCACAAAACAAGAAGAGCCCGCTGAGGGGGAAAAATGGTGTCAGTCAAGGATAAGTCGCTGAAGACACGGTATTTCCTCTGCTCCATTTGGAAGCGGGCACACCTGGGGAGTGAGTCCCCGTAGCTGGTTTGTAAGCCATGGGCCTCCTGTGAGTGGACAGTCACTTCAGAGTGGCTGCGGGTTCCCCTGCCGGGTGAGGCCCAATCCAACGCCCGAGCAGGGCAGGGCGAGGGTCAGACGCGGTGCTGCTCAGCTGCTTTTCCGCTTCTGAACACACCTCACAGCCCTCTACTGCAGGAGGCCTTCTTGGGTCACGGAAGTGTGACGTGAACAGGTAATTAAGTTAGGGGTTGATGGGCTAATCAGTGTTGAGGGTTTCACAGAAGAGCCACGGTACACAAGGAAATGGAGATTTAACTTATGTTTAGGTTAATTTTTGGTTTCTACAGAGAGGGATACAACTCAGCCCCAGCTGTGAGGCAGCGGTCCCTTCTCCCTTCATGCACAGGATGGTCGGAACTGCTTGAGTTCCAGCAGGAGCTGTGGTTGGAAGGCAAAATTGCCCTCTCTGCACGGTGGGGTAGGCTGTGGGCCGGGCTCCTCCATGAGGTGATGTTGTGCAGGAGTGACGGAGTCCTGCTGTGACCATGCCTGACATGGATCTGGTCCTCAGTCCGCATTTCAGAAGATCCCATCTCCGGCAGTTGGTGCACACCTCCCAGTTCAGAAGCACTGAGCTAAAAACAAACACAAACACAAAAACGAAAAACACCCCAAAACATTCCCACTTCTCTCAAGGAGTCCCTGTGATCACAGGCAGGGAAATTCGCTGATGGAAACAGCTGAACAACAGAGTGAACTATCCCCATGTTTGCCAACCACCATTCAATCAAGCTGGGGTTTCTCCTTACCGGGAATAAACCTAATCTCAGGCTTAACTTCAGTCTTTCTAAAACAAAAATCAAAACCAAACAAACAAACAAAAACCCTGGTGGCTTAGTTGGTTAGGTGTCAGGTCATGATCTCAGGTCCGTGAGTTCAAGTTCCATGAGTTCAAGCCCCTCATCAAGCTCTGCACTGACGGTGCAGAGCCTGCTTGGGATTCTCTTTCCCTTTCTCCCTCTGCCCTCCCTCTTGCTCTCTCCCTCTCTCTCTCAAAATAAATAAACTTAAAAAAAAAAAACTCTCTCTTGCTCTTTTTTTTTGCATAGTAAAGAAGCTCTTGAGATTTCTCGAGCTATTAAGTTAAAAGAAGGTCAGTAGATTAGTTGAAGGTGCATGCTTTGGGGTCAGAAAAAGTGGGTTTCCATCTCGGTTCTGGTTTTTCCTGGCTATGTGACTCCAAGTCCCCTCTTACACTCTCAGGCCTCAGTTTTCTTATCCATGGAATAAGGCTAGTAAGAGCACCTAATTCATGAGGTTATAGTGAGGATTAAATTTAAAAACAGATGCAAAATGCTGTCACAATTTAAGTACCCAACACTTGGCTGCTATTACCACCCTTATTAAGCAATAATATTGTATTATAATTGTTCCCAGATGCTGTCGCCTTGCTCATTCCACCCAGGAACGCATTTTCACATTAGTGTTCTGTTGGTAACTCACTGTGGGTATCCAGAGATCCTACTTAGCAAAGAATTAATCTTCTAACGGTGTGCACTATAAAGAGAGACATTCATTTGCCAATCCTGAAGAAAAATACCAATGAAATTGTATGACAGTCCATGTGTAAAAAAGATTAAAAAAAAAAAAAGTCATTTTAAACTACTGGTATTGTGCCGATTAAAATCGGATTTTATTCCACCTATTTGCAAAAGTGTTTTCTTGTTTTTAATTTTTTTTAATGTTTATTCATTTTTTGAGAGACAAAATGAGTGGGGGAAGGACAGAGAGATGGAAACACAGAATCTGAAGCAGGCTCCAGGCTCTGACTTGTCAGCACGGAGCCTGACACAGGGTTCGAACTCACAAACAGTGAGATCATGACCTGGGCTGAAGTCAGATGCTTAATCAACTGAGCCACCCAGGAGTCCCTGCAAAAGTGTTTTCTTTGTGCCAATTACAGGGCGAGGCAATGGGTGAATAAGATATGGTCCTTGTCCTCTGGCAGGTCAGGGGTAGGTGTGGAGACAGACACGTAGACAAGGCCATGGGAGAGCTTAGAACAGACGCACTGGTAGAGTACGGCGCACTTGCAGGGCATAGTCATAGCAGCAAGGAGAGGGCTTAAATCAGTCCTGGGAAGGAGGCAGTGATTTTAAAGACTGAATTAAGGTTTAGGGTTGGACAGATTCTCTGGGCAGAGAGAATAGAGGCATAAAGAGTGTGTGTGTGTGTGTGTGTGTGTGTGTGTGTGTGTGTGTGTGTGGTGTGATATTTAGATTTCACACATAGGAGTTTATTCGGTAGCAAGAGCTATTGGAGAATTTACACAGCAGAATGTTGAGGTCAAATTTGAGTTTCTGTAAGATCCGTCTGGTGACTGTGCAGGAAATGGAGTGGAAGGGCAGGCTACAGACTGCTGGAGCAGAGAATAGGGAGTGGGAACAGAGAGAAAGGACAGGAGTGAGGGGACATTTAGAAGCTAAAACTGGATCTGGAAGTGAGAGGAAGAAAGGTGTTAAAAATGATTCCCGGTGTGCCAAGAAAGTGGAAATGTTCAGCAAATGGTACCCAAATGTGGCAGACACTGATCTTTGCTTACATAACAACCATCCCCATGTCCCACCTTCCTCTTGCTGGAGCCCCAATTTATTGACTTTTAGGCAGAAATCCTTTGAGATTGGAAGGGTTTAGGCCCAATCCCTATGGATGGAGTGGGATTGGTCTGAACCAGTTGTGCCAATCTCTTCCCCCTTGGCCATTTAGACAAGCTATGGGCAAGTGACTCATTTATTCTGGCTGCAGTATAAGGAGAGGCTACCTTTGAGGCATAAAAAGACACACAACTAGGGAAATAACACTTTGCTCATTTTCCCTTCTCCAGAGGTGAGCATAACCCCCCCCCCCACAGCCCACATATCCCTTTGCAGTAGCCATGAGACCACGAGACAAGAGTTGGAGAACAAAGCCAATACCTTAAGGATAGTGAAGCAGAAGGTGACATTTGGTCCCTGATGGCACCGTTGAGCATCTGAATAAATGCCAGCAATAGCTACTGTCTCTGAATTTCTTGTTAAGTAAGATAAAAATGTTCTGTTAGTTTAAGGCATTTGATTTAGGGTAGGATATGGTAAGGTAATGAGTAGACTCCAAAGGTAATGGCTCAGACATGACAAACATGTATTTCTTAGTTTGGGTTGGTCAAGACTGGATGTTGCAGGTTGGTGGTGGTGGAAAGCCCAGGGACACAAGGTAATGGTGACTCTATTGTTTTCAGCCTGTGGCTTCTGAGGCTGTTCTAGAATCAGTTGGCCAGAAGGAAGAAAAGGGAGATTTTTATAGGCCATGCCCCCACATGGCATATTTCACTTCCACTCGCTTTCCATGGGAGACAGCTGGGTCATGTGGCCATGCATCTAGCTGCAAGGGGAACTGAGAAATACAGAGTAACCAGGAAACCATACTCCAGCTTCTATGGAAAGATGGATTTTGTGGATAGCTAATAGACTCTGCCACACCATTGTAAGCTGGATGTTATTATTGTTGTTACTTGCAGCTAAAAGAATTCTTAACTGATCCAATGGGTCTGGAGCATAGGGGAGACCTTGAGGTAGGTCATACAATTTTTTCTTGAATACAGAATATCTGTATTTCTCAAGACAGTCTCATATATGGTCAGTAAAATCAAAGGAGAGATGATCTCACCTAGGAAGAAGGCAGAAAGTAAGAAGAGATACACAGAGAGAGCCCTTTACATTGCTCATTACATTAGGCAGTGTTATTTCCTGATAACGATCATCATTCTATGAAATATGCACTAATGACCCTTGGAAACCTGAGTTGACACAGACTGTGGCCCTCATGGATGTGTGGTATACACAGTCTTGGGTACCCTGTCAGACATCCTCCATCTAACTAGCTAACAGTGTCCTCCAACACTGGGCCTCAAACTCCCAATCACAGTAGCTAGGCAAAAAGAAAACATTCATTTGTGGTTTTCTCCTAACACTTGAGGATATAGGCACTAATTAGCTGAAGTCCTATCTATTTATCATTCAAATAAATTCCACTGGGGCAGGAGCCTTATTATATGCCTTTCATCACACCCCCATCCCTGCCATACTCTGTAAAATGAAGATAATAATAACTGGTGTATGAAGCCTTCTTGTTTTATGCCAGTCATCATGCTACATGTTTCACTAGAAGGATCTCATTTAATCCTCAGAACAACTCAATCAGGTAGATAGTATTTTACAGGTAAAGATAAAAGAGGTTAAATAACCACGCAAGTAACAGAGTTCACAAATGGTCAAACCAGGGTGCAAGCCCAGAAATCTGAATTACTCCTATCCTAGCCTGCCCCCTACTAATTCTTGTTGTAAGGATTAAAGGCAAAGGTGAATCACCTTATATACCCGATAAATGGCCATTATCTTTATGTCATCATTCCTTCGTACGTAATACATGGACATTGTGTCACTTTCTTACAAGTTGCAAAGCAGGCTTATTGAGCTATCTAGTTTCTAATGTGACTATGAGGAAGCTATACAAAGATGGTTTCTTTGTTAGAAAATGCAGGAATTTTGTGACATGGTAAAAACTGAGCTCTTGGTGGCAGCCGATATCTGGGGGAGCTGGCCCAGGAAAATAAAATGTCCCAGGAGTCAACCTCCTTGTGCTTTAAGTTAGAAGGCTTTACTTCCTAGCACTATTTATGAGTCCCTTGAAGAGTAACATTAAGTTGAATCCATTAGTGGTTATTCTGATATTTTTTACTTCATAAGGCTTGTGATTCCAATATAAAAGGAATATAAAACTTGGAAAATCCAATTAAGTAAGAAGAGGAAAAATCAGCATAATTCTACTGCTCCAAGACAGTTCCATTGACATTTTTGTGTTCTAATTGGCATCGTATTCATTTTTTAGGATTTGCTTGCTTTGTTGATAGCATGAGAGACCCTTGAATTCCCATGTACCTGAGTCATCAGACTTTCTAAATCTGGTCCCTTTGGCTTGGGACACAGAGAGGCCCTGCTATTAGTCGGCTCTCGGCCCTAGAGTCTCAAGGGTGCCGTAAGGCAGGGCAGTAGCCAGAGGGGCCCCTCTGGACGGGGTGACAGAGGCCCTGTTATCTCAGGGAAAAGCACTCTGCTCTGAGCCAGTATTCTGCACAAGGGTCGCCCCAGTACAGGAGGAAGTTTTCCTGGGCCCAGTTCCCACCCTCGTGGTCACATCACGGTGACGCAGAAGGAAGCCAGCCTCCCCAGAGCCCAGGTCTCTCACAGGAAAGTGTTGCCAGAGGTTTCTGTATGGCCAGGCGGTCTGTGCATGCTGGGTTCAAAACAGCATTCCCAACCCGCAGGATTTGTTCACAGGCTGGAAGCCTGGCCTCGGGGCTGCTCTGTGGTGTTGCCTCTGTTTGGTCCCAGTACTTGCGGTAATGCCTGTGGTGGTGCCATAAATCAGCTCTGCTCTTCTGTCCCCCCAAGAGACTTCTGAATGGACTGCCCTCCTGGCGGGCAGCGTGAGACACCTCCTTTCAGATGTCATGTACCAAACAATGATTGACCAGGGGAAATTTATTGTTCAGTTGAACAAGATAATACTCTGAAGTCTTGGACATAGTCTTGCTTTGGCCTGACACTTTTTGGTGGCCACTGAGAGGAAGGGAAGTCCTCTGCGTGCATCTGTTCTCAGGACGGAATTTGCTTCTTTGTAGAGGAGGTCAATGGCAATGCCATGCTCTCCTGTGGATGTCTGGTCACCAGTCCTCATTGATCTCCACATCAGTGATGAGGTCACTCTCGGAGGTCTCTCTCCCAGTCTTCTCCTCCACTAGAGGGAAGAGCCAAGGAATAGGAGTCCAAAGTCCTGTGCTCCAGTCTTACTACACCCACTGTTTGAAATTAGACAAACTAGCTTATCTCTTGAAGTCCTGAGCTTCCTTAAAAGTTTATCCTCTTAAGCGGACAACTAATTAACTGACATTCTTTGTAGCTGTCCATCCAAGAGCATGTGACACTCACGATAATGATCCTTGGGCCCTACAAGATCATAAGTCACCCTCTGAGTTCCCTCTATGCTCAGGGCTCCATGTATTTTATTTATTCAAATCCCTTGCAGAGTGGCAACTTGTGTGGATCCATTTTGATGACTCTAACCAGAACAATAGACTGTCAGAATCAGACATGGGGTGTTACCCAAACCCTTCACCCTTTATTTTGAGGTTGATGTCATAGAATGTGTTACAAGACACCAGTAGGCTGAAGTGACACATGGCGTACCATGGGGCTGGCGTGGGCACCCCAAGAAGACTCACCACAGTCATAGGACAATGGCATTAGGCCACAAAGTCTGTTACTCTAGGAAGCACCATTTTCTTGCTCCACAGACTTATCAGAATTTTTGTTGTTCAAAAAGGCTTCTGGAGCTTCAGATTGCTGTCACCAGGTTCTCTGCTGCTGCCACTTCCCAGCTGTCCTGTGGCAGGCTGTGCCCTTTGAGGGGTGGCTTGCTCTAATCGCATTCAGTCTGTGCTAAATGGGCTCCATCATGTGACACAGGCGGCTGTGTTACAAGGAGACCATATCTTTGCCACTGAGTAGGCTGCGCTCAGCTTAAAACTCAACGTGTACATGGGGATGAAGGTGGTTTAGGGGATAAGGTCTCAGAACCACAGGCTCAGGGCATGGTTTCGACTATGGTGTTTTGTTCAGTGAGACTTTGCCTATTTTTGCAGAGCTTCTCCTCAGGACCCCAAGTTGACAAATGACTCTACTTTCTAAAGAGGTTGCTAGACCTTCCGTGTGGGATTCGCTAAGAGGTGGCCCGTCGCACTCCTCTCTAACCTATGTGTAGGAGAAAGCTAGGAGTTGATCAAGGATGGTGGGGGGTAAAGATTTCTTCAAAGCAGGCATAGGAGCACATGTACCCCAATGTTCACAGCAGCACTCTCCACAATAGCTAAAACATGGTAAGAGCCTAAGTGTCCATCAACAGATGAATGGATCAAGAAGATGTGATTTATCTATACCATGGAATACTACATGGCAATGAGAAACAATTAAATATGGCCATGTGTAGCAACATGGATGGACCTTGAGGGTGTTATGCTGAACGAAATAAGTCAGGCAGAGAAGGGCAAATATGATATGTTTGCACGTATAGGAGGATTAGGAGGAACTTGATGGAGGAACAAGGGGGAGAAGAAGGGCGGAAATGGTGGGGGAAAGGGAGAGAGGCAAACCATGAGAGACTCTTGAATGCTGACAAAAACTGAGGACTGATGGATGTGGGGGGGAGGGGGATGGGCATGGAGGAGGACACTTGTGGGGATGAGCACTGAGTGTTATGTGGAAACTAATTTGACAATAAACTATTTGTAAAAAGAAAATGAATAAAAAGACAAAGGATTTAAAAAAAAAAAAAGATTTCTTCAAAGCAGCTTATCTGAGGGTCCTGTGTGTACCTCCACTCTCCTCGTGAAAGTCAGAAGAAAGCTTTTTCTCATCCCCATTTCAAGCCGGTGAGAAGAACCTGCTGCCCAGTGCTGCTAGGAGAACACAGCAGGGAGGAGCCAAAGAGCTCCAGGGAGGACATGACAGTGACCCCTGGAATCTGCCTGTGTCTTCTCAGGAGAACTCTGAAGGAGAAAGGTCAACCGGAGCTGTTTCTGAAAGTCAGAAGAAGACAACATCACAGACAGATGACCGTTTGAACAGATGCTGTGGAAGACAGCTGGGCTTGAACTGTCATGACGGAACAGTGCCCTATGCAGACGACCCTGGGCAACAGCTGCTGGGAGACAATGTCCATCACCCTGAGTCTGTAGAAGCTGAGAGAGCAGTGGTCCCCCTAGAGCAAGGGCTCAGGAGAATCTGCAACAGAGGGAGAAAGCCACATTTGGGCCCCTGACTGGCAGAGGGCACTCCTGTCTGACTGCAGCAGCTCCAGCCATAACTTAACACTTGGCCCTGCCCTTTAATTTCCCCTCCCCTGACCCCAACCACAGATGGAAAAGAAGCAAGGGAGAGGAAGAACAAGGCAGACAAGAAAGCCAACTTCTCCACTATGCAGGTTATCAAGCTGGGGCCAAGTCCGATGGGGTCGAAAGAAAAAGAATCCTCTCAGGTAGATGAAAAATTGAAGTTCTTGTTTGGGTTTGATTGCCTTTTTGACCCCTGAAAATGAAAAACATTCACACTTGAAACTGGAAAGTATGAAGATCCACTCACGATACCATCCAGTGTAGGGAGATGGGCAGATTGGATTTGATGGATAGTGATGAGGAAAAAATAGAGGCTTTGGATCCAATCTCTTCAGCAAACTGGTCACATTAACATTTTGGAGTCAGGCTTTCAGTTCTAGGAAGATTGAGTAGACATATCTTTCTCTATTCTTCCTGCCAAGGGACTTGGCAAGCAACTTCTTCCCAAATACCCAGACCTAGGTGGTTTCACTGAAAAGTTCTATCAACTATTGAAAAAAGAATTAACACCAATTGACAAAACGTTTTATAGAAAAATAGAAGAGGAAGGAATACTCCCCAATTTTTTAAATAAAGTTATTAGTATTGTAATACTGAAACCAAACACTGACAGTACAAAAAAAGAAAACAGCAGACCGATATATCTTGTAAATCTAGAAGCAAAACATTAGCAAAGAGAATTCAGCAATATATAGGAAAAAAAATTATACTCCATGACTAAATGGAGTGGGGTTTGTCCTACAGATGGAAGGCTAGTTCATTATTTGAAAATCAACCAGCATAATCCACCTTCCTCATAGGCTAAAGAAAAATCACATGATCCTTTTATTCACTAAAGAAAACACATTCGACAATCTTCGATACCTGTTCATGATAAAAATGCTAAGAAAACTAGGAATAGAAGGGAGCTTCCTCATCTTGAAAATGAGCATCTACAAAATATTTAGACTTAACATCATTCTTAATGGCGAAAGAGGGAACTCTTTCCTTCTAAGATCAGGAACAAGGCAAGGTTGTCCTCTCTGATCACTTTTGTACAATATATTGTTAGAAGTTCTAGCTAGTACGATGGGCAAGGAAACAAAATAAAGGGCATGCAGATCAGGAAGGAAGGAAAGATGGAAGGAAGGAAGGAGGGAAGGAAGGAAGGAAGGAGGGAAGGAAGGAAGGAGGGAAGGAAGGAAGGAGGGAAGGAAAGAAGGAGGGAAGGAAGGAAGGAAGGAAGGAAGGAAGGAAGGAAGGAAGGAAGGAAGGAAGGAAAAACTGTCTCTTTTTGCAGATGACATGGTTGTGTATGTGGAAAATCCTAAGGAATCAACAAAAGAAACCTCCTACAGTCAGTACACGTTCAACAAGACCACCGGCTGTAAGATAAATGTGTACAAGCTAACTGGGTTTCTATGTACTAGTAATGAACACATGTATACTAAAATTTAAAACACCATTCCATTTACAACCACTCAAAGAAAAAAAGAAATATTAAAGTGTAAATGTCACAAAGCATATATAGGACATGTATGCTGAAAACTAAAAAACAATGATGAAAGAAATCAAAGAAGATCAAAATAAATGGAGAGACACACCCTGTTCATAAATTGTAAGACTCAACTTTGTAAAGCAGTCAGTTCTCCACAAACTGACATACAGGTTTAATGTAATTCATATTAAATACCCTGCCAGACTTTTCATAGATATATACAAGATTACTTTAAAATTCATATGCAAGGGGCACCTGGGTGACTCAGTTGGTTAAGTGTCTGACTCTTGATTTCAGCTCAGGTCATGATCTCAGGGTCATGAGTCCCATGTGGCATGGAGCCTGCTTAAGATTCTTTCTCCCTCTGCCCCTCCCTTGCTCACAAACACTCACTCTATCTCTTAAAATAACATAACATAACGTAACGTAACGTAACGTAACAAAACATAACATAACATAACATAAAATTCATATGCAAATGTAAAGGAACTGAGAGAGCTAAAACAATATTTTTTTAAAAATTTTAATGTTTATTTATTTTAGAGAGAGAGAGATAGGGTATGAGAGGGAGAGGGGCAGCAAGAGAGAGAGAGAGAGAGAGAGAGAGAGAGAGAGAGAGAGAATTCGAAGCAGGCTCCAGGCTCTGAGCTGTCAGCACAGAGCCCTACGAGAGGCACGAACCCACAAACTGCGAGATCGTCACCTGAGCCGAAATCGGACACTTAACTGACTAAACCACCCACGTGCCCCTTCTAAAACAATTTTTAAAGAGTAAAATATGTGGGATCTACCCAATGTCACGACTGAAAAATACAGCTAGCGTAGTGAAGATTGTGTGGTGTTGGGGGAGGGGGCACATAGGTCAATGAAAGAGCACAAAGAACCCAGAAATAGACCCACATAGATATGCCAAACTGATTTTTGTCAAGGTTGCAAACAATGTTGGAGCAACTGGTCATCTGAGGGCAAAATAATGAGCCCCGATCTACACAAAAACAAACTCAAATTGGATCATGGACTTAAATGTAAAATAAAAATCTGTGAAATTTTTAGGGAATAAAAAAAGAGGAAAACCTTTCGGATCTGGGGTTAAGCCAAGTTCCTAGACTTGATACCCCAAACACGATACATTAAAGGAAAAACTGATAAGATGGATTTCATCGAAATGAAAAACACCAGTTCTTCAAAATACCTCAGTAAGAGAAAAAAGAGATAAGGCACAGACTGGGAGGAAATATTGGCAAACCACATACCTGACAAGAGACTGGGATCTAGAATATATTAAAAACTGAGGGGCGCCTGGGTGGCTCAGTTGGTTAAGCATCCGACTTCGGCTCAGGTTTGTGGGTTCGAGCCCCGAGTCGGGCTCTGTGCTGACAGCCAGCTCAGAGCCTGGAGCCTGTTTCAGATTCTGTATCTCCCTCTCTTTCTGACCCTCCCCTGCTCACGCTTTCTCTATTTCTCTCAGAAATAAATAAAACATTAAAAAAATTTTTTTAACTCTGAAAATTCAACAGTAAAAAAAAAAAACCCAAAAAATAAAAAATAGGCAAATGAAACAAAATAAGCAATCCCCTTAGAAAAGGAGTAAAAGACATATACAGACATATCCCTGAAGACGATATCCAGGGAGTAAATATGCTCAAGGGAAGTTGCTCGACGTTACTGGTCATTAGGGAAATGCAAATGAAAACCACGAGGAGCTACCGCTAACTACACACCTATCAGAATGACTAATACAAAACATAGTGACAACATCAGATGATGCTAAGGAAACTGGATTGCTTACACAATGCTGGTTAATATGAAATAGCACAGTCATTCTGGGAAACAGTTTGGCAGTTTTTTAAAAAAAAACGAAGCATGAGGTTGCCATCACAGCACCCAGCAATTGTCATCTGGGTGTCGGCTCCGGAGCAACAAAATTTTCACACAAAACCTGTGTACACATCTTCACAGAAACTTTATCGTAACAGCTTAAACACCGGATGCAAACCAGATCTCTTTCAACAGGCGAAGAGTTAAACAGAATGGGCTACATCCGCTCATGGACTACTACCGGGCAACGAAAAGGAATGAATGACTGATGTCTGGCATGACCTGGCTGAATCTCCAAAGAACTATGCTGACCGAGAAAAGCCAAAACCAAAAGGTTACATCATGTGATTCCATTCGTGTGACGTTCTTGAAATGTCAGCATCGCGGAGATAGAGGATTCGAGTCTATGTGGCTTCAGGGCTGAAGGAGGGGTCGGGGTCGGGGAGAAGTGAGGCAACATTGGAGGACCCTTGTGGCTAAGGATGTTCTGGGTTGTGACCACATCAGTGTCAGTGTCCTGACTGTGACGTCTTACTACGGGTTTCCAAGATATTATTATTGGGGAGAACTGAGTGTTAGAGACTGAGTTGCCTCCCCTAAAATTCCTGCGGAAGCCCCCATGTGTATTGGAATTCATATGAGTTGGGAAGCCCAATGGGACTCTTTGGAGACAGGGCCTTGATAAAAGTCATGGAGGTTAAGCGGGTTCAAAAGGGTAGGACCCTGATCCAATCAGCCTGATGTCCTTAGAAAGAGAAGAAGAGACATCAGGGATGTGCCGGCGAGGAAGAAGGACCATATAAAGATGCAGAAGGCAGCTCTCTTCAGGCCGATGAGAGAAGCCTCAGGAGAAACCAAACCTGGCCATGCCTTGATTTCTTAGCTTCCCAGCCTCCAGAACCATGAGAAATAAAATTCTGTTGTTTAAGCTGCTCAGGCTGTGGTACTTGGTTATGACAGTCCACACAGACTGGGACACTGGGTAAGAGGTATGCAGGCTCTCCTTCTCTCTATTATTTCTTACACTTGCATATTAATCTAAAATTATCACAAAATAGGGGCAAAAGGGCGGCTCAGTCAGGTGAGCATCTGCCTCTTGGTTTCAGCTCAGGACATGATCTCATGGTCTGTGAGATCGAGCCCTGCGTCGGGCTCTATGTTGACAGCACAGAGCCTGCTTGAGATTCTCTCTCACTCTTTCTCCCTCTCTCTCTGCCCCTCCTCTGCTTGCTCTCTCTCTCTCTATCAGAAAAAATACATAAACTTAAAATAATAAAATTATCTCAAAATAAGTTTGCTAAAAAAAAAAAACTTAGCATCTCAGAACTAAACAGCTCTGAGAAGTACCTGAAAAACAAGGGTGGTTTTCTTTTTTTTTTTTTTAAATATTTTTATTTATTTCTAGGAGAGAGAGAGAGAGACAGCATGAGCAGGGGAGGGTCGAGAGAGAGAGGGAGTCACAGACTGAAACAGGCTCCAGGCTCTGAGCTGGCAGTCAGCACAGAGCCCGACGCGGGGCTCGAACCCACGAACCGCGAGATCATGACCTAAGCGAAAGTCGGACGCTTAACCGACTAAGCCACCCAGGCGCCCCCAAGGGTGGTTTTCTTAATTAGATATTTTCATACCGGGCCAGGTCACGTGCCTCTTCTTGGTATACCCGTGATGCCCTCTGCTTCCCTCTATCACCACACTGGTCTTATTGTGCTTGAAGTAGCCATTTACATGCCTGTCTCCTCTACTGCACTGATGTCTTTCCTAAGGGCATGGACTATGTCTCAGTCCATTTTTAGCACGTGGCCATTTGTTTGCTGACATGAGGTTGGGGCATAGTAGGTACTTAACAAATGTTTGTTGATGGGCAAGTCAGTGAATGCCTATGTGATAGCATTAGGTGACAGATTTTTTGTCTAAGTTTGGCTGCCTGGGTGATGCATACAGGACATCTAAGAACAACTTTAAAGATGAGGTCAAGTAAAATGGAGACCCTAACCGAGGCACCTGGGTGGCTCGGTTGGTTAAGTTGGAGGCTCAGATCATGAACTCATGGTTCATGAGTTCAAGCCCCACGTCGGGCTCTGAACTAACAGCTCAGAGCCTGGAGCCTTGCTTCAGACTCTGTGTCTCCCTCTCTCTCTCTCTGTTCCTTACCTGCTCGCACTTGGTCTCTCACTCTCTCTCAAAAATAAGTAAATATTAAAAACAAATGGAGACCCTAACCCATTGTTATAAGGAAAGTGTTTTCCATTGTGAACTCTGTTAAGATTGTTCCTTGTAAGTACTGTTAAGCCATTCCAAAACTTGCCAGTATCCTTTTTGGGGTTTTTTTTGTTTTGAAAAAAAATTTTTTTTTCTAGGAGAGAGAGAGAGAAACAACATGAGCAGGGGAGGGTCAGAGAGAGAGGGAGTCACAGACTGAAACAGGCTCCAGGCTCTGAGCTGACAGTCAGCACAGAGCCCGATGTGGGGCTCAAACCCACGAACCGCGAGATCATGACCTAAGCGAAAGTCGGACGCTTAACCGACTAAGCCACCCAGGCGCCCCTCCTTTTTGTTTTATTTAAAGTATTTTTGTTAGAATTAAATACCTTCTCCTTAAATATTTCATGAAGACTTGATTTCCTCATTTTTTTGCGTGTGATATGACTTCTGTCTTTTTTTCTAGTGGTTTCTTCTTTATGTCAAATTTATGGGTGTAAATTTTCTCTGACAGATTTGCTTTTTCCCATTAGTTTTCCCCAGTAACAAATTTTACTCTACAGAGTTTTAGCCAATGTCAGTTTTAGCCTCAGACGTAGTAAAGCCTTAATAAATATCAGCTGTTATTATGCATTCTTTGTAACAGTTATTTCTTTATAAATTTGTTTTCAGATATAATTATATGCTGTACCTTTTAATGTGTACAATTCAGTATTCACAAGATTTTACAGCCATCACTGTTTAAGTCCAGAAAATTTTATCACTGTAAAAAGAAACTCCATACCTGTTAGCAGTCACTTCCCATTTCCTCCTCTCCAGTCTCTGGCAACTAATCTACTTTCTGTCTCTATGTATTTGTCTATTCCAGACATTTCATATAAATGAAATCATGCAATATGTGGACTTTAATGTATGGCTTTTTGCCCTTAGTATAATGTCCTCGAGGTCCACCCATACTGTAGCATGTATCAATACCACATTCCATTTTATGACTGAATAATCCATTGAACGGCTACTCCCCCTTGTATATTCATTGTATGGATATGCCATTTTATTCATCCACTCATCGACTGATAAACATTTGCATTGTTTTCACTTTTTGGCTATTAGGAGCAACCCTGGTATGAACTTTGTGTAGAAGTTTTGTGTTGATATGTTTTCCATCCTCCTGGCTATTTACCCAGCTATTGGAATTATCGGAATGGATTCCCACTAGCCTGTATAAGAGTTCTAATTTATCTGCAATCAGTCAATACTTCTTACTGTCTGTCTTTCTTATTGTAGCCGTCATAGTAGATATGAAGTTGTATCTCATTGTGGTTTTGATATGCATTTCCCTAATGATTAATGATATTGGGCATCTTTTTGTGAGCTTCTTCGCCATTTGTATATATCTTTTGGAGAAATTTCTATTCAAATTCAATTTGTCCAATTGGACTATTTGTCTTTTATTGTTTAATGGTAAGGGTCATTTATAGACACTGGATATAAATCCCTTATTAGATATATGATTTGTAAATATTTCCTCCCATTCTCTGGATTGTCTTTTTATTTATTTTTGAGAGAGAGAGTGTAAGTGAGAGCACAAATGAGAGAGGGGCAGATTGAGAAGGAGAGCGGGCTCCAGGCTCTGAGCTGTCAGCACAGAGCCTGAGGGGGAGCTCGAACCCATGAACCATGAGATCATAACTTGAACTAAAGTTAGATGCTTAACCGACTGAGCCAGCTGGGTTGTCTTTTACTTTCTTGGTGATATCCTTCAAAGTACGGAAAGTTTTAATTTTTAATGTATTTGATGAAATCCAATACATACGTGTGTGTGTGCGTGTGTGTGTGTGTGTGTGTGTGTAGTGTTTGTGTTTTGGATATCCTAAAAAACTATTGTATAATCCAGTCACAGAGAATTACATTTATATTTTCTTTTATAGTTTTAGCCTTATGTTTGGGTCTATGATTCATTTTTAGTTAATTTTTGTATATAGTTTAAGGCAGGGGTTCAACTTTCTTCCTTGCCTGTGAAAATCTAGTTGCCTCAGCCCTATTTGTTGAAGACCATTCTTCCCACACTGAATTGTTTTAGCACCCTTGTTGAAAATCAATTGACCAGGCTACTGGGGGACTTAGTCGGTTAAGCATCTGACTTTGGCTCAGGTCATGCTATCAGAGTTTAAGAATTCGAACCCAGCAATAGGCTCTGTGCTGACAGCTCAGAGCCTGAAGCCTGCTTTGGATCCTGTGTTTCCCTTTCATTCTGTGTCCTCCCCCTTCCCCCCACCCCCCGTTCCCCACTCATGCCCTATCTCTCTCTCTCTCTCTTTCAAAAATGAATAAATGTTAAAAAAAATTTTAAGGGTTTATTTCTGGACCACCAGTTCTATTTCACTGATCTATACATCTATCCATATGCCTATTTCACAGTGTTGACTACTGTCAAAAGTTGTCAGATCAAGAACCATGAGTTGTTCAATTTTGCTCCTTTTTTTTAAAGGAATGTTTTGACTATTTTAGGTCCCTTGATTTCCATATAAATTTCAAGACCAGATTGCTAATTTCTTTTACAAAAGGCAGTTAGGATTTTAACACGAATTGTGTTGAATCTGTAAATCAGTCTAGAGAGCACTGCCATCTTAACTATATGAAATCTTCTGACCGGTGAAGATGCTTTCCATTTATTTAGGTTCTTAATTTCTTTCAATGTTTTGTAATTGCCAACACAAATGCTTCTACTTGTGTTTTTTTACAAATTGGAGGAAAGACTGGTGGAATTTATTTTTCAAGTTAACGTGTGAGAACTTTCTCTCATCTTCGTAAGAGAGAAGGTGTGAGGCCAGAGAAAGAGACAGCTGTGTGGGGAGACTGAGGGAAAGGCTGAGCTTCTGCCATGAGCCAACTGTTCAATTCTTGAGTGTCTGGCAGTGGCAAAGTGAAGTGGACATATTTGGGCACCACAGAAGCAGAGTGCAAACTTCAGGCTAAAAGCATCTGGCTCTGGCAGGGAGAGATGGACGGAAGCAAGGGAGGTCTTTGATGCACTTGCCATGATACCCATGGTTGTCCCCTGACCTCCAAGTGTGGGTCTGGTCCTATCAGTAGTCACCTCACAGAGACACTTCCAGGTGTCCTTGCACTTTTCTGTTCTGTAATCATCTGAACTCAGGGTGCAGAGGAACATACGACTGGAATGTTTCCCCCAGTTCTTCCTGGCCCATCAAACAACAGACCATCCACAGATTCCCAAAGCCCTCATTCAGTCAGCAAAGAGCACAGCATGAATGGCCCACCCATCCTTCCAAGTACCCTGTGGCAATGGGAGGAAGACGGGAGCCGCTGGGAAAAACACCAGCAGCAGGGATTCTCTTGAGTCTGAAACTAAGCTGTGGAAAAAGAAAATCCTGAGAAATCCCATTGGAAAGAATGGGAAAGAATCCACATAAAAGACTTTATTGCTTATGACGAACTCCTGCTGCTCCCATAAATTTTTCTGCAAACGATACTAATATTATACATATGCAATGTGTACACACACACACATACACACACACACACACACACACACTGACATATTGACCAGGCTGTATTTAGATTGGGCTTTCCAGAGGAAAAGATGCATTTAAGTTTAAATATCTTCATTGCAAACAGGAAAAAAATTTCAAATATCAAATTTCCAAAAATCTTCCCTTTTTTTTTTTAATGTTTTTATTTATTTCTAGGAGAGAGAGAGAGAGAGAAAGTGTGAGCAGGGGAGGGTCAGAGAGAGAGGGAGTCACAGACTGAAACAGGCTCCAGGCTCTGAGCTGGCAGTCAGCACAGAGCCCGACGCAGGGCTCGAACCCACAAACCGTGAGATCATGACCTAAGCGAAAGTCGGACGCTTAACCGACTAAGCCACCCTGACACCCCAATCTTCCCTTCTGAGGTGCTCTCAGTCCCTCCATATTTCACTCAGGATCATTCTCTCTACTATTGAAAACTAGTAGAACACAGACATTTATGTTTAACTTAACTTAATTTACAGAAGTGCCCCTCCTCAATTCACCAGAATACTTTCACTATCATCCTCTTAAAGAGCGGTGCTTCATAAGAAGCTCAAGATAATTTACTTTCATCACATCATTTGTTTCCCAGCATCCCTGAGAGTACATAAAAAAGAGGGCAGACAAGAAAAGAAGTAGGTTTGTTCTCCCCATTACACAGATGAGGAAACTGAGACATGGGGAAGGATATGGGATTTCATTCATTCATCAGTTATTCATTCATCAGTTATCTACCGAAAGCCATTGTGTTAATCTACCTTTAGATCCTGGAGCAATGATAACTTCTCACTCCTCTTTTCATGTAGTCCCCAGTCTTATGGGAGAGCAGGATTGTTACTTTCAAAATGTAAATTTTGATCATGTTCCATCTTCTTTCTGGGGTTTTCTACAGATTTCAGAATAAAGATGAACTCTTGTCACGGATTGCATGGTCACATGGTCTCACCCCCTATCCACTAACATTAGCCTCAGCCAATTTCTGCTCCAACGCCCACCAAGGCTTCAACTCTCTCCCCCCACAAGATTTGTATGCCTTTGGGTTTTTTTGAGAGGATGTGTTTATTCAGTTTTTGGTCTTATCAAAGTTTTAAGGACAAATAGATCATAAAGTTCACATTTCTAATAAACTCTTATTATAAAGAATCACAGCCCTTTTGTTCTAGACTCAGACTCACTCAGTCGGTTCTTTTGATAGTTACCTCCTCATCTTGCGATAACATTCTTGCATTGTCACACCCCTGTGTTTCAGTTTAAGCACTACCTATTGGCTTCATGGAGGAATAGGAGGCTTTAGTTTTACTGACCCCGACATCACCACATTCTGTTCCCACCGCTACCAACTGTCATGACTTACCATTCTAAATCCAGATTTTATAATCAAAAGCAGACTTTAGGTGCTACAAATTATAGCATAATATTATGTTTATTGTTCCTGGTTCAGAAACAGCCGAACAAAATGGCGCTAGGGGATAAAAGATATGAGACATTGACTTGTTTAATTTTTTCCATTAGAAGGAATCTTGGGGGTAACTTCTTCCTGTCTTTGAACTGCCGAGATATTGATGCCTAGGTTGAAGGTCACGCAGCAAGTGGGTGACAGACAAGACCAGCAGGTGGTTCTCTTCACCCCATTTCTAAGTCTTTTTAGCATGGGCCAGGTCGTACACAAACTTTCAGGTAACATGAATGAAGGACTGATCACTGAGTGTCAGGAAGGTTAAGCTGTTTGCCTAAAGGTTCCAACCAGGCAGACCTGGGCCAAGGTAGTAGAGCTGGGATTTGAACGCCCTCTGTCAGCCTCAGAGCTCAACACGTTCCTTCTTTAACTAACATCACGTTGCTTCTGTGTTTCTCAGACCACGATCATCCCTGATTCTCAGAGCCTGAGACTGTCTGGCCCGCTGTCAGCCTCAAAGGCCTGTCTTTAGAATTAAATAAGTAAATAAAAATGCAAACCTGTGCCTTATAAGAATTCCTAGCATGTGGTAAGCACTTAGTAAATGTGGGCTACCATTGTGATCTCCCCCTCCTCTGTCCCGCTTCCTCCCGCCGCTTGTTCTCTCTCCTTTTCGTCCACCCCTCTTCCTTCCCCAGCCTTCTATCCTCTTCCTTTCCATTCTCTGTCTCTAATTTCCTTACCTTCCTCATTACTGACCAACTCCGTATTTTTCTTGGTCCTGAGAAGGAATTTTCTCTGATTTTTCCAGTGAAAGTCTTCGGAGGTCTCCATTTTTGCCACGGTCCACATGTAGTTCAAACTTTTATCCTCTCTTCTTGCATTCTTTAGTTTTTCTTACCTGCCTTCCATCTGTTATTGGTTACAAATGGCCCCAGAATTGTCCCCTTTGGGTCCAACTGCCCTAGAGTATTCCTCAACTTGCCTCTTCACATTCTCCTCTCAGTTGCCCCAAATGAGTCCCTTCTGAGAAGTCACTCCTGAATCAGGCAAACCCTCTTCACCTCCAAAGGGAGAAAATAATCCAAGTGCCATGGCTCCCCCCGCCCCAATTCTGCAACTGCTCTTCAGCCTTGAGAAACTTCACTGGTCTCAGCTTCCTTATCTATGAAGTCAAGGCACTGAACAACCCAGCCCCCAAATTCTTGGATTTAATAAATGCTTTTGTTTCATTTCAGATATTAGATTCTGCTCTCGGCTGGGGCTCTGCACACCATCCAAGAACTACCAACGACCACTGAACCTCCTTTTGCTTTTTGCTTTTGTTTGTATTCTTCCCTGGAAAAAAAAATAATAAAATTTGGTAGAAAACACTGTGTCTGTTACACTACATAAGAAATCATAGCAAAGTACGACCATCTTTCACTCATCATTCTGGCAATATCCACTTTTGGGGGGAGAGGTAACTAAATACCTACATATCTTTATATCCATTCCCTGTAATGAAATCAGAAAAACAAACCTCTAGGCAAGAAATGGATATTTAAGGGTGACCTCTCTTCCTTTTTCTTCCCCCTCTCTAGATTAAGTGGTATGTCCTCTATATTTGAAATTCTGCTATGTCCTGTCTCCTCCAATACCACTGGTCTCAAAAATTGCCATGCTCACTATTATTTCAAATACTACTTGTCCAATAAAGGGCCCAAAAAAAGTGGGGGTTGGGGAGTAAAAGGGATGAAAGGAAGAATTAAGGGAGAAGAAAGAACTGAAATACTAGATTAGCACCTGATATATCTTAGGTCTTTCTCCTGTCACTTAATAAATGCTCTTCAATTTAATACTGACAATCCCACTGGGTAATCACTGTTCATCACGCTTTCAGAGGAGAGAAGGAGACTTGAGGTGGTTAAGTTGTCCATTGTCACTGTCTTCCCTTGCACTTTGCATTAGGCCAATGAAGCATTAGTCAAGCTCTGCCTGATTCCAAAGACTGTGCTTTTTTTTTTTTTTCCACTTGGCTTTCCTGATTATCCATGGCTGCTAAACAAAGTACCATCAATCTCCAGTTGTTTAAAACAACACTGATCTGCTCACAAGTTGTGTGAGTCAAGAACCTGGGTGCTTAGCTGGGTGCTTCTTACTCTGGGTCTCTCGGTGCAATCAAGGTGTCAGCTGGGGGGCGTCAGCACCCCCAGGCTCAATCACCTGGCAGTGGAGAGGCCACATGGTAAGAAATTGATCTATTCCCCTCCGTTGGGCAGCTCACCACACAGCAGCTGGCTTACCCGAGTGAGTAATTAAGAGACAGAGAACACTCAAGATGGGAGCCAGTCTTTTTATAAACTACTCTTGCATGTGATAGCCTAGCAGGTCCATGGCATTCAGTGAGTCAGCAAGTCCAACCTACTCAAGGGGAGGGGGGTCACACAAGGACATGAACACCAGGAGATGGGGGCCATCTTCCTGAGCTTGTTTTTATGTCCTAAAATATTCTTTGTGCTACAAAGACTAGTTCTATTTAAACCATCCTTCAGGCAAAACTAGCATTCTACCTGTGGTCAACATCTCTCATGAGCTTTATTATTAGTAGTATTTTTAATGTATGTTTATTTATTTTGAGAGAGTGAGCATGGCCAGAGGCTGTGACAGAGAGAGAGGATCCCAAGCAGGTTCCCCCGCCATCAGCAAAGAACTTGACATGGGGCTGGATCTCACAAACTGTGAGATCATGACCTGAGCCGAGATCAAGAGTCAGACCTGTAACCAAACGACCCACCCGGGTGCCCATTCTCATGACCTTTTTTCCCCAGCAAATTTTCAGGGACAACTTTCCAATATATATGTTACACTTAATGTATATGGATACTCCAAAAACCATACAAAAATGCTCTCTTCATACTGGCTGCAATGTATAAAATATAATAAAATAAAACCAAATTGCAAAGATAACTAGCATCTGGCACAGTGTTCATCACATTTATACAAGTCCTGTTGGCGAAGATTTCTATACTGTCAAGTTTGGATAGGACCCAAAAGAAACATCTTAGTGGCCACCTGACTCACACTAATGTGGACATCCATCCCCTCATAAGTGACATGTTATTAATGTCCAGAATTAGCCAAGAGCATTTACTGACTAAGTACTAAGAACCGAATCCATCACTGTGGTGAACACACAGTAAATAAAGCTTTTTGTACCTCCAAAGCTATAGAATTCAATTGACCAGCCTGAAATAGTGGAACATCATAGGCCTCATGGGGAAAAGTGATACAGGTAGATAACAGGCTACTTGAACAAGGCATTGAGATCCCAGAGACCTAGCTTCAAAGCACCGGTCTTCTGGCTGTTGGTCCTTGGTCAAGTGCTCTTGTCTAAAAATAGGTATAACAGGGGCGCCTGGGTGGCTCAATCGTTAAGCAACTGACATCAGCTCAGGTCATGATCTCACGGTTCGTGAGTTCGAGTCACATTGGTGACCTTGAGCCCCATTTCGGGTGAGTACGACCCTGCTTTGGGGAAAACATGAACCCCACTTCGGGTGAGCCCTGCTTCTCTCTCTCTCTCTCTCTGCCCCTCAGTCACTTGCACTCTCTCTCTCAAATAAATAAAATAAAATAATTAAATAATTAAAATAAAATAAAATAACATGAAACAGGTATAACAATACCAGATGGCCGAGAGGGTAAGTGTGAGACAAGACAGCGTAGCCAATGGCTGGAACCCACGAACTGTGAGATCATGCCTTTAGTCGAAGTTAGATGCTTAACCAACTGAGCCACCCAGGTGTCCCTAGTCTCAATTTTTAAAACTTTCATTTCTTCATCTATAAAATGGGAATCTGAATGCCTGCATCATAGAATGCTTGTAAAAGTGAAAAATAAAATATATTAAGTACCTACTGGTTTGTGACCCAAATTAGGACTTACTAAATGGTAATGGTTATCATTATGAAAACTCACAAGCAATTATAGAGCTATCAATATATAAGAGTTGGGAATGCCAAAGAACTCCACGTAAAGTTATTAAACAGCTCCTCTCTTAAGCCAGGAGCTAAGTGTCCCAGCTCTAAGTGAGTCCTATGCTCTGGGGTCACTACAAGATCATCCTTTTAGCCTGGGTAATGCTTTCTGGAGGTCTGTTGGGGCTGCATGTGCCCAGGGAATTCTTAGTCTGAGAATGGTTGCTGCTTGGAATTTTAATTGGCATATTAAGTTTCTTATCAACTTCTCTTTTGTGTTTTTAATAATATTCCTTTGTGGCTGCAGACCGAGTGCAGGAAGAATGTATGAGAGCTGATAGAGACAAATGGCATAGACACAGTGAGGTCATCTGGTTCCAAGCAGAGCGAGCTGGCTGTCCACCTTGTAAGCAGCTCCTGGAAAGCCTTGCTCGCAGCATGATGAGTAGGGGAGGCTCAGGGCACCAAAGGATCTGCTGAAAATCCCTTTTCCTACTCTCTTAAGGACTGTCCCTGTGTCTTACGCCCTCTTGTGAGAGCCCATTTCAAAAACACTTAGCATCTTAGACCTCTCCTTCAAGGCTGGGAGGCATAGTTCATAGGTGACACCAGCTTGGGTGGAGAAGAATCCGCCTCTGGAACACATAACTCTGTCTATGGCCCTGCTGATGATTGTCACAAACTAAGGGGGAAAAAAGCATTTTTAAAGCTAGTTCTGGGAAGCCAATTGCCCCCTGACCTCTTCCCTTGAGCCAGAGCTCCGACTATCAGACTGAAGGTAAACATACCACAAAACAGGACAGTGGGGAGACACCAATTCATGACTAATTGGCTTGAAGAGCACGGAGGAAAGAAAAATACATAAACAACTCTTTGAACTTTGAAAATAAATACTACTAAGGACCACGGATTGCTCATACAATTTCATTTTTATTAGAAAGACCAACCTCAGTAACTATTGGTGTCCTGCCCTAAGCTGAGTCCAGTGGGGATGTATCATTTCTAATGATAATCTTCAACTATATATGAAACTTTACTTGGTTTTGGGTGGTTGTTGTTGTTTTGTTTTGTTTTGTTTTTACCTCCAGACTTCAGAGAAGTCTCATCGGAGCTCCCTCGGCAATGTTTTATGTGTCTTAAATCAAGTAAATTTCAAAAAAAGCCCTAACTTTCATCACCTTTCAAGTGGAATTAGCTTGGCTTTAAACTCCTTAGTGAGAGGATCTCAGTGGTAAAGGATAAATTTCTGGTATCTGTTATCAGCGCTCTGTTGGGGGATTAGTCCTGTGTTTTCATGTGGGATATAAACATATCCGGATAATTCTCCTGAGCTTGACTTGTTGAAATTTGACATTTGTCCTATCACTTAATTATGGCTTAGCTCCCAGAAGGATTTGCTGGCACCTCTCTGACGGCTGCCTGCCCCTCCCCCCCATTACACACACTCAGCCCTGGTCCCCAATCCTCTCTTTAGCTAAGAAAGCAAAGCTACTGACAAAATACGGGCTGAATGGAGACCCTCCATCTTAAAAGACTACCTCAGCTTTGTGGCTTAGGGTTACTAGCCACCATGAGGTCAAGAGGTCAGATTTGGGGTCTTTCTGTAGCACTAGCGAGGATTTCCAGCTGCCTACCCCACCCCCACTGCCCCCAGCCCAACATTTTGGCTTCCCTCACTCACAGCTTGTCTTACTTCATTCCAGAGCATCTTTTCTGTAGAGCATTTGCTGCCCCCAGTGTTGCTGAAGCAGAAGCGGCCACCCTTTTACTGAAAAACCCCATGGGTGACTATAGACATGGCAGCCCGGGATTAGCAGAAAAGAAATGAGTGTGTGTGTGCCCTTGTTCTACTATATAGAGTGATTTCTCTCTGTGTGAGGCAACCATCCAGGTCATATCAGGGGCATGGGGGTAAATGTGTAAAACCTTGCTCTTCGTGAGAAAAAAGCATTTACTTGGAGCATGTGCTGATTTCCTGGGTATGAATACTCCCAGCATGGTTGATTTCAGGATACTGAAGTGAAGTCACTGAACAAGGACTTGGGAAGATACGCACATCATCAAGTCTGCCAGACGTATGAGTTTGGTCCCGCACGAGGTGCGGAAGACAGCCAGCAAACGTTATGGAGCAAGCAATTCTTGAGCTTGAATCTAGAAAAATGAGGAAATATTTTCTGAGTAGATATAGACAAGGCAGAAGAAGGCAAGAGGCAAGTACTTCTCACTAAGGGCGGACAAGGTAGACTGCGTTGTAAGTGTGTGTATGTACTTGCATGTGTGGCATGTGTAATGGGAGCGAGGAGCCCTCAGACAGGCCACATGGGGCTCTAGCAATGAGTTTTCATCATCTACATCATTCCCAGGATTAAATGTCACATCTATGGTTCCTCTCAAAACTGCGTGTTCTGAACCGAGAAGATGGTCCTCTCCCGCTGGGCTCCTTTCGGAAAAGAGTCATTTCAAATAATCCTTCGGCTCTTTGGTTACCATAGTCAGTGTCATAGTGAAATGGCCATTATTCTAGGAGCCAACATCAATACTGTATTATTACAGAGAATGGCCACAACAGAGCACAGCCAAGCCAAGGAAAAGTGAACTGCAGACTGCAAGCCTTAGAAAAGGTCATGCTGTGATTTGGTCTGCAGAGGAAGTGGACAGAGTTCAAAGGGAAGAGTGATGCATTGTTTGCGTCAAAATACAAGCTCTGTGTAACGAGAACTATTTCCGAATAGTCTAATTACCAACTGTCCCCTTCCCATTAGCTTGCCCGCCAAAGGCTGCATTTCCTTTGCTGCATCTGAGTGCAATTCAAAGTGTTGCTCAAGGCATGGAGTCTGGTATTTTCAAAGCTGGGTGCTGGGAAGTCTCATTTCTCTCAAGAAGATCAACAAACATTTCTGGAGTGGCATTTCGGCTCACAAAAGCAGGTTGTCCTCAGCCGGGGTACAGCAGCCCCAAGATTTTGAATGCCCTCCTCTCCCCTGTTCTTGCTGGCGTCTTCAGGAAGAAGAAAAGGATATTTCTAGAAACTTCTCATCGGCTCATTCCACCCTTGCTTCTTGACCTAAAGGGCAGGCTACAGAGCTAGAGGATTCTCAGACATGGCTTCCCCGGCTTCTTTCTCTGTCATGAGGATTTTATATTCTAGCTTCTGTAACTCACTTAACTATTGTTTGTATAATTTAACTATATTTAAACATATAATCTAATATAGCTAGAGACAAAAATACTGCAAATAAACTAAGTTAACTATATTTTGTAACATGAATACGTTCTACAGGCCTTTAGTAAGGACTATTTTAAAAGTGAACCAGAAAAAGTCACCACAATTTAGGAGCACTGATTGGGTTTCTTCTTTAAGGTCTTTCTCTTTTTTTAAAAAAATGAGTTTGCCTTTTTTTTTCTCAACTATGGGAAAAATGCTAGTTTTCTCACACAGGAAACTTTAACAATCCAAGTACAATGAATAGTAAAAATAGTTTTCTGGTGGGAATATGTAAGAATATTGAAATAAAAACCCGTTAAGAATATTGAAATAGTTGGATTCTTTTGTTTTTTTAATTTTTATTTTTTGGTGTTGAGTTGTATCAGTTCTTTACATATTTTGGATATTAACCCCTTATCAGATCTATCATTTGCAATATCTTCTTCCATTCAGTAGGTTGCCTTTCCGTTTTGTTAAAGTTTCCTTCACTGTGCATAACCTTTTTATTCTGGTGTAGTTCCAATAGTTTATTTTTGCTTTTGTTTCCCTTGAAAAGAGGAGACATATGTAGAAAAATGGCTGTTGTCAAAGGAATTACTGCCTATGGAGTAACTCCTATATGGAGTTTTCTTAAAAATTAAAAATAGAATTATCACATGATCCAGTAATTCCACTACTGGATATTTACCCAAAGAAAATGGAAACACTAATTCAAAAAGATATATGCATCCGTATGTTTATAGCTGCGTGATTTACAATAGTCAAACTATGGAAGCGACCCAAGTGTCTTTCCATGGATGAATGGGTAAAGAAAAAGTGGTAGATATACACATATACACTGGAATAAAATAAAAAGAATTAAAGTAAAATAAAAGGAATTAAATCTTACCATTTGCAACAATGTGGATGGATCTAAAGGGTATAGTGCTAAGTGAATTAAGTCAGGGAAAGACAAATACCATATGATCTCACTTATACTGTATGTGGAATTTAACGTAAAAATTGAACAGATAAAAAAAGAGACAAACCAAGAAACAGACTCTTAACTATAGATAATAAACTGGTGGTTACCAGAGGGGAGGGGGTTCGGGGCTGGCTGAAATAGGTAAAGGGGATTAAAAGTACACTCATCACTGGGCACCTGGGGGGCTCAGTTGGTTAATCATCTGACTCTTGGTTTCAGTTCAGGTCATGATCTCACAGTTTGTGGGTTCAAGCCCTGCATCGGGCTCCGCTCTGGCAGTGTGGAGCCTGCTTGGGATTCTCTCTCTCCCTCTCTCTGCCCCTCCCCTGCTCACGTGCTTGCACACACACACACACACACACACACTCTCTCTCTCTCAAAATAAATAAATAAACTTAAAAATTAAAAGGGTACACATGATGAGCAGAGTAATGTATAAAATTGTTGAATCATTATATGGTATGCCTAGAACTCACATAACACTGTATGTTAATAATACTTGAATGAAAAAAAAAGAATATTGAAATAAAAACCCACCAGGGATATCAGATATCAGCGAAAAGTATGGATAACTAAGATAGAAAAGTTTTAATAAAAGGCAGAAATAAGAATCTGGAAGTAGTCTCTTACCTATGTCATCATTTTGCTGTCTAGTACTAGTGGCCAACATGTGTCTTCCCATGTTGTTTAAATAATGTCGTACTTGGATAAACATGAGATTAAGGTTTATATCACCCTGCTGCCACTGTCAACAGATGAGCCTTTAAGTGCTATTTCCCTTCTGTAACTAAGTAGTTGTTCAGAAAAGACCCAAAAGCCAAGATCGGCCATGATGAGACATCTCTTCCCCAGCACCGTGACGCATATGTGGTTGTAAAGAAAAATAAATGTAACAATTTATATTAGGAAAATAAATTATTAAATTTTTCAAAATTGATTACAAAGGAGTTTCTGAATGAGAGGGAGGCCACCCATGCTACAACCACAGGCTCTGAGGGTTGGGCTCTTTATAAGGTCATCCTGGCCCTCTTGTTTTGATTACTTTCCACCAAGACCCATCCCATAGGAGAATGAAGATGGGGAATGAAGTCACTCTCTAGAGCTCTGGGCTCTGGAGCTGAGCCTCCTCTCATCCCAGGAGTGGCCCAGGGAGCATCTTTCTCTGCCTCAATTGTCCTGGGGGGACCAATGGAACCAAATCTTAAGGGAGCTTTCCTCTGGGACACGATAGAGAGAGGTGACCACATCATGCAGCAGAATAAGTAGAATCATCAGAGGTTAGCCTCATACCAGCTGTGTGAGTTGGTGGGCTATCTAACTCTTCTGAACCTTTTTCCTCATCTGCAAAGTGGAGCTAATGATACCATATTGTGTGAATGATTAAATGAAGTGAGGATATAAAATGCCTGGCACAGGATGGAGCCCAGTCAAGGGTGGTTCTCATCATACTTCAAAGCTACTACAAACTCCCCAGAATAGAGTTTCTTTCTCTCCACTGCTAACAGTGTGTTCCTCTCCACCCAAAGGGAGAGAAGAGTGGCTTGCATTAACTCTGCTAGCCTCATCAGACAGTCCACCTAACAAAGGAGGGCGAGGGTGAGGCTGATGGAGAGGACCATACCATGAGTGAGGGCCGAAGCAACTTTTAGATAGTTCTAGAGGAGCTCGCTATTCTGAGACAAAAGGGCTCCCAGTGGGGCAGGAATAGTTCTCAGTGGGCATGAGCTTAGCTCAGTAAAGAAGGACCAGGTCCCATGCTCTGAGTGAACAGGCAACCCCACGTCTCTCAACAAGAGGGAAAAACATCCTGTAACTTTCTACCACTTGGCTGGGATGCAGAATGCTCGAGCCGTCCAAAGTTACCTATTCTACACACAGTGTACATCGCTGTTTGTCTGTCTGCTCGCCTGTGTTTGTTTTCAGTGTCTTAGCAGATTGGCTCTGGGTTCATGCTGCGTGTTGTGTTTGGCAAGAGGAGGTGTTTTAATATCCTTGCTTGACTGGAACTATCTCAATGCCGACGAGTTTAGTTATTTTGAATAGGATAAAGTATTGCCCCAGGTTTCTGTATAATCATAGCATGGAATGGTTCAACTTTAAACTTGAATTATCTATCTTAGGAAATAGTCACTAAAATAACTACATCTGGAGTGTTCCCCGTCGGTTCCTGGAGCTCTGACCAACTCTTGGGCAAACCATGCCTGTCAAAATACACTTGATGACCTATCTGAGCTATAATCTGGGAAGCTGAAATTGATAGAGCATCCTTGTCCCTACCTTTAACCTTCCTCTGTGTGTGTCTGTAATCCAGTGCCTTAGGTGGGTGAGACTAGTGAAGATTTAACAGTTACCTTATCTAAAGTTTCTGTGATTTGTATTCAGTCCAAGAGAAAAGTGCCTGTCCACCCAAATGAAGTAAGACTGAATCGATGCATTCATTCAAACATACTTTATCGCATCCTTTTATACTAGACACTTTATAAGCACTGGGGATACAAGTGTGAGTGGCCCAGTCTCTTCCTGAAGGCCTCACAGCCTAGTAGAAAAGATGGTTCAAGACACATGGAGTTTCCAAATAGGGGAGCGGTCAGCTCTACAGGGACTGGAAATCAGGAAAGACTTCATGGAAAAAATGACCTTTGTTCAGGATCAAGGCTTCAAATCAAGAAGGCTTTCCTGATTTCCAATCCCCATAGAACTGACCACTCCCCTCATGAACTCAGGATTATCCTAGCCGCCAGTGATTATCAATCACTCTGTGACAACTTTTCTGGCTTGAATTACCCACATAGATGAGTGACCCCTAAGTTCACTAGATAATAGAAGAGTCTCTGGCTTTATGACATGTGTTCATCTTTTAAGTCAGCAAAAGAAACTCTGCTTTGAAATTTGACAACCTCTATAGTTTTAGCCAATTCCATTAAAGACCCATGTGACCAAACTCTATATACAGAGGCATTTGGGGAAAAGAAATATCTGAAATCATGCCCTTTGTTTATAGCTCGTGTCTCCACAATAGTGAAAGCTAAAAAGTTGACTTAAAAAAAATTGAGCTTAAGCTGATCTGCCTGAAAACAAAGGCAAGAAGGGAATCCAAGAGCTGGAGTATCGAGCCATTGACAATTAGTGTGATTTCAGAGGCACTTTATGTTCCTTCCTTAATGTTTCTCATGCCTCTGCCTCCAAGTAATAATACCTAAACTTCCGCTGGTAGAACTCCTATTTCTTTATCATAGGGCTTGATCCTATTTAAAGTATCACTATCCCCATAGATGTCTTTTATACCTTGGTGTGAATACATTTATCAACTTCTTTCTTGAGATGAGTGGCACGATAGTGAAAAAGAGAGCTCTGCTAAGGCAGAAAGAGAAAGGAAGAGTGAGTAAAATAAACTCTGGGGATACCCCAAGTTATCTTTGTGTTGTTTTTGCTTTGCTCTGTTTCATTTCTTAACTTGTGATTTGTCAGAGGCTAGTCCTGGTCACAGTATAGAGGAAAAAAAAATTCACACATGAGAATGGTGCCCAATATCTGAGATTCTGAAGAGTTGTAAGACAGACAAATTTGATGGTTTCGATGATCAAGACTAAGACACCCCACCCTTCTTCTCCTGCCTCAGCTTGTAGTCGCATGAGAGTTTCTGGTCTGGAACCAATCAGATTGCAAGAGGTACCCAGTGACATGGCAGGATGTCCCTGGCCTTCGTGGCTCTCTGAGAAAACAGACATAGTTACAGCTCCTCAGCAAGGATATTCAGAGTTACACAGTACTGTTTGCTTTTCTTCAGTTTTATTGTAACATGACAGTCCTCATCCTCAGATCTGGTTGTTGTGGAAAGCATCTCATTTCTCAGTCCCCACCCCATGGGCCGGTGGAGACCTGCCGGGGATAAGATGAGTCAGTGTCTCAAAGCCCTACTACAGTCACTGAAGAAACCTTCCATCCCTACCTGGGTAGAACGTTTGCATACATTCACTCAAAAGTATGAACTGAACACTCTCTGTGTAGCATACCGAGCCTGCTCTATGACAGATATCAGAACAGTATCAGACACATCTCTGGTTTTGTTCTGCTTATACTTGTATTGGAGAAACAAGTCATAAGTTCATGAAAGCGTGGATAACAGTAGGAGGTAGTGGGGGACTAATTCCCTAAAGAGAACTTGAGCCGGTCAGGGAAAGGAAAGTTCCTCATAGCTGGAGTGGCTAAGCTCCATGAGGGCAGGGACTGTGGCTAGCTGTTCATTGTTGTATCTCTAGGGTCTATCACATAGTGGGGGCTCAATAAATATTTGTTGAATGAACAAGTGGATGATGGATGGGTGGATGGATGGATTGATGGTGGATAAATGATGGATACATGGCTATTAAAGAATGTTCCATGAAATAGTTTTTGAGGGCTGGGTAGGCTTTTGAGACAGAGGAGAAAGGAGAAGGGAATTTCAGAAAAAGTTCTAAAGATCCCCAGGACATAAGCAGGATTGGGATACCATCAAGATAGAGAAAGCATTCAAATATGCTTGGTCAGTCCTGAGGCCTGAGCAATGCCATAACTCCAACCTAGATCACCATTAGTGGGCAGTTAAGAACAGTGTCAGGCTAGAACTCAAAAAGAGAAAAGAGGAGATATAAAGTAGAAAGGAAACTTCTTGTTCAAAGCCACTGGGGGTGCCTCTTCCACCAACCATTCATCCATCTATGGGACAGGCTCACAGAGATTACAGATAGCCATAATTATCTGTGTCCATGGTAACAGGAAAGGAACAGCAGCCAACTTGTATCAGTCACAAGTTGGACACAAAGGTCCCTGGGGAGACGGATTCAGCAGGTGACAACATTCCCATCCCTTTCTGCTGGGCCCTATCAGGTCTGGCTTCCGTTCCGATCCCTGACTTTTCCCAAGGGGAGCCACTTGATCTATATCCAGAGGTTCTTAACACCAAACTACCTAAATACATATAAGTACTGATAATAGTTACTGACCCCACCATAAGACCCACCCTGCTCTCTGCATTTATGACGTAAGGAGGCCACAAGAGCTATTCAAGCTGAAGGCACTGACTGTGTCTTCCTTGGTACTTCCAGCATTGTACCCAGTGCCTGACACATAGCCGGTAGTCAGCAAATGTTCATTGAACTATGGAGTAAGGCAGCTCTGGTTCCATAGTGCAAATTGGCCTTTTGCTAGTCTTCCTCTGCCCTAAACCCTAGTGTGGACAACTGGTCTTCTGCCATTGCTCAGTTCTGTTAACTTACCACCAGGACTGGGGTTCCCACCTTCCTCTTATCTATGCAGGCCTGAAATCCTGCCCTAGCACCCAAGTCTATTATCCTGTTCACAAAGAGAAGCCATCTGATTTTCTGCTTCCCTCAGATTGCCATTAGCCACCATAAGGCATAGATTCTCAAATACTGTTTAGTGCCATGGTGCTCTCATATTCATGATTGTCCCTTGCCCAAACTCTCCTTCACCTCGCTGACTTCTATTCATGCTTCAAGGTTCATCTCAATCTTCACCTCCTCCTGGAAGCCTACCCAAGTCTTCCTACCTTCATATGATATACACATTCCTCCCTTATGTTCTCGTGGTCTCCTGGGCACATCTCTACCTTTCACTACCTATTAAGTCACAGTGCAATCATCGATGCTCTCATTTGTTCTCTACACTCAACTGGAGGGGCAGGGAATATGTGTTCATCCTTTTATCCTCATCATCTACCATAGTGTCTAGCACAGAGCATTCAGTAACTTAAAAAAAAAAAAAAGCAATGAGAAATAAATAAATGAATGCCTTCCATTCACTAGGATGGCCTGAGCCAAGACCTTTTTTGCTCTCTGCTGACTATTCCCATCCATGGCACTGACTATTCCTTTCCCTCAGTCCCTCTAGTTCAAGTGCCTGAACCACTCCCTCTCCCTTCTACTTACTGCCCACTGCCCCTCACCATGAGTGCTTTCCTTGTCCTATTTGGAATCTGTACTGGCTTGTCCCATGATAAGATACTTTGTTTGACATTGACCTTCACTTTTATAAAGTCAACTATGTGTTCTCAGCACTGCTTATGGTTTTAGAATTTAATGATACATATTTTTTTATACAACTTGGCTCCAAATATGTGCCATCTATTTCATTTGGCACAAAGAAACACTCATTTGTTCCAACAGTAAAGGGGACATTGTTAGATTTGTTTAAAGATAGTAGACTCTGTTCTGGACTTTATGGAAAATTTAAGGGATTTTTCACGGATGCTTTTTCTCTATAAAAATTTTTTTACCTTACATTCTGATTTTATTGCATTAAAAACACTTCATTTGTATAGTTCAGTATTTATCTCCAAAAAAACAAGGATTTCTTTTCAGTCATAATCAAAATACCCTCATTGTACAAATAAAGCCAAAATTCCTTAATATTATCAAACATCTTTGAATGTCCTTTATGTGTTTTGTTTTTATTTTTTATATGTTTTTTAAAAGTTGGGAATCTGAAAAATGTCTATACCTTGTGACTGGTCAAAGTGTCCCTTAAATTTCTTTTGATCCATAGCTTATTTTCCTATTGCTTTTTTTTTAATTGACTTTTTTGGTGTCCTTGTAGAAACAACATTATTTAGCTTGTAGTTTCCTGTAGTCTGGATTTTGCTGACTGCATCTTCCTGGTGTTCTTTAACATGGTTCTTTGCTCCCTGTACATCCTTCAAGTTGGTAGTTAGATCTAGATCCTTGATGAGATTCACATTTGATTTTTTTTTTAATATCTCATAAGTATCGTGTGTTTCCATCAGGATGTACGGAATGTCTGGACATCTCCTTTGAATGATGTTAGTGCCACTGATGTTGTTGCCTAGACCCATTATTTCACTGGGTTTTGTGAACCAATAAAATTTGAATACTATTATTTGAAACTATGAGTTAGCTAGTTGGTTTTATAATGTCTATTTATTTTTGAGAGAGAGAGAAAGACAGAGACAAGCAGGGGAGGGGCAGAGACAGAGGGGGTCACAGAAATCCAAGCAGGCACCAGGCCTGGAGCTGTCAGCACAGAGCCCTACGTGGGGCTCGAACACACAAACTGTGAGAGCATAATCTGAGCTGAAGTTGGACACTTAATTGACTGAGCCACCCAGGTGCCCCTGTTTGTTTGTTTGTTTGTTTAATCAAGAATAAACACTTGATTGTTTCGTTTCTCAGTTTTTAGTGGCTCTCAAATAATCTTCAGAGGTGATAAATGAAAAAAATATCTTTAAGATTCTTAAAGATATCTTAAAGATATCTTTAAGAATTCAGGGATTTAAACATATTCATTATATTTCACCTATTACAGTTATTCGCCTTATTGATATTTAAGCTGTTCCCACTTTACCCAAAGGGAGACAATTTCATTGGTTCCCAAGCCCTTTGACTGGCCCCCAGTGGTTGCTGGTAGCTATCTTTGATTTGAGTATGACAAGATGGTTTATCTTGTGTATCTCCTTTCCCAGACCCAGAATCAGCAATTTCTCCAAGAAGTCCTGCTTCCTTTTATTTGGAAAGTAGGTTCATAAGCAGTAATTTAGGCCCAAGGGGTGCCCAGGGCTATTGTCCTGCTCACTGTCTCTAGCTTTTTGGTAAGCCAGAAATATCATGACTTCATAGAGATAGTTCCAGTTCAAGTTCAGGGACACAAGGCTTTCACTGGTCTTTGCTGTTCTTACCTCTATGTTTTCTTCTCCCACACCAAAAATCTTGTTTCTCAATGACTCCACATTGTTACTTTGCTTTATCCCACAATATACCATCTTGAAGTAATGATAATAATACCACCCTAATAGATTACTGAAAATAGGTTAAGAGCTTTTAAGTTTTTTTGTTGTTCACTTTGCATTATACACAATTAAGGCTGAATAGTCAAATTACTGTGCATTAAGGCCACTTGCAATAGTTTCAATCAACTAGATGTGTCATTAGATTTATTTGGTTCATTTTACTTTTGTTTTTAGAAACTGCTTCTGAAATTCTAATTTTGCCTTACAGTTATTTGTGTAACTAAAAATAAAATATAATAAAAATAAAGAAAAATATTATGTAAAATATTTATGCAGCTTCAAAGTCACATTTATACAAGAAAAAATATTTTTAAACATCTAACTTCTCTCTGTCTTCCTTATTTCCTTCTTCCCAATAACCAAAATTTAAAAATTTTATAATTTTACCTGCCCGGGTAGCTCAGTTGGTTAAGTGTCCAACTTTGGCTCAGGTCATGATCTCATGGCTTGTGAGTTAGAGCCTTGAGTTGGGCTCTGTGCTGACGACTTGGAGCCTGGAGCCTGCTTCAGATTCTGTGTGTCCCTCTGTCTCTCTGCCCTACCCTTGCTCATTCTCTGTCTCTGTCCCTCTCTGTCTCTCTAAAATAAATAAACATTAAAAAATGTATTGACAGCCTAACTCAGTGGTTAAGAAGATAGACCCTGAATAGATCTATATTCAAATGGTATGTGGTCTTCAGCAAGTTATTTCACATCTGTTTGCCTTGTGTTGTTTTTCTGCAAAATGAGGGTGTTTCCCACCTCCTTGTGTTATTATAAGGATTAAATTATGCAGTGTACACAAACGGGGTGCTCAGCTGAGTGTTTGTCATATAGTTTGTGTTCAAGAGGTGGGAACTCTCATTTTTATTATTAAACTAATAGAAAATGCCAAGTAAGTAATATATTAGTGTTATTGCAGTCTTAGCCATAGAGATTAAATTGTCAAATGGGAACATCACTGAGCTTCTATCAACATCGGTCATGTTTAAAACTATATGTAAAGTAAATATAAAGTAACTATAAAGAAGAATCATGTTGGCTACTTCCTATTGTAAAATCAGTGGGAATAGTTGATTTTCACTTGGGATTCCAATCAGAAAGTTACTTTCTCCCCCTCATTACCGCTGACCACCCCCAAACACAGGTTGCTGTCCAGTATCCCCTAATAGGGATAAGAGTAAGTGTCAAGGACCTAATCCTGGGTGGGCCTTGGGAAGTTAGACTGGTAGAGGGGCTATCATCTGAGGTTGGGATGACAGTCCAGCCAGGAAAAAAAAAAATGATTCCTTTGAAACATCAAGACCAACGTTGCAAGCAGAGGCAAAACTAGAACCAGGAGCCAGCCACTGGCCTCCAACTGAAAGAGGTGCACAAATTTGGAGTTGACACCCGACAAGGTCACTGACGCAACAGTCAGAAAGATGCTCTGCCAGCAAGGTGTTGTTAAGGGCACCATGAGGTTTTGCACAGATAAGCTGGAAGCAGAAGGCTCACATCAAAGCAGAGAGAGGACTGGCTGTCCTAGACACAGGCCACCAAACCCTGAACTCATTCTTGGGTTCACTATTCAGTAGTTGTAGGTGACCTGCAAAAATGAAGGGAATTGACATCTTCAGCTATGTTGGTTTATATAAGGTCAAATTCTTACAATAAATCATAGATTTCAGGGGCGCCTGGGTGGCTTAGTCGGTTAAGCGTCCGACTTTCGCTTGGGTCATGATCTCGCGGTTCGTGGGTTCGAGCCCCGCGTCGGGCTCTGTGCTGCCTGCCAGCTCAGAGCCTGGAGCCTGTTTCAGTCTGTGACTCCCTCTCTCTCTGACCCTACCTGCTCACGCTGTCTCTCTCTCTCTCACCTAGAAATAAATAAAAAACATTAAAAAAAAATAAATCATAGATTTCATAGCATTTATAGTGGTTTTATTTCTCTGACCAGACAGTAAGTGATACTAACTTGGTGCTGGAAGTGGATGCTGTAAAAAAAATTAAAAAAGAATAAATAAATAAAAATAAATAAATCTTAAGTTTGAGGATAACTTAAATACTGGAAAAAATACAGAAAACAACTATTTTTTCAGACATTGGACAATATTGGCAGCACAGGAGTGAGGTCCCTGATAAAAAGGAAATAAATGACGTGAGGCTTCCCAATGCCTAGGCTTTCTGTCTGGAGTAATTCCAAGATTGTGGCACAGGAAGGGGGATCCTATCTTGTTTGTTGAAAAGACAAACATCAGAGCTCTGGGAAACAGAGGCAGCTAGAATTTCTAAGGTAGAATATCTAAGAAAAGGGGGTGAAACCAAGAAAGAGCTCCAGAAATCTGCAGAGGGATTGAATACCAATCTGTACACATATGGAGGAAGTCCAGTGAGGCCAAGCAAGAACAACATCAGAGCAAAGGACAATCACTGGGACTTATAAGACAAACCATTGCAAGAGCTCACACAGGGCCAGGAATTGTTCAAATCCTCCTTGGACAAAATAAGGAAATCCTGATGTATGACACACGGGGTATAAAATACAGATTCCTACAAGGTCCAATGTTAGAATTCAGGCTATATTAATCCTAGAATAAAGGCAACTTTAGTCTGCCTTAAAAGAGTTTAAACCAAACTACAAGAAGATAAAACCAGCTAATCTATGATAACTTAATTGGCCACCAACAAAAGTTCCATACTCTTTAAAGGAATACAACAGACGACAGCACTGAAGATAAAATTCACAATATGTAGCACTCACTGCACTATTGCTAACATACAAAAAAAATTAAGTGACCCATAACTAAGACAAAAGTTAGCCAATAGAAACAACAAAAAACTACGGTATTGATGAAATTAGCAGGAAAGACGTCAAGACATCAAATATTATAAATGTGCTGCTTCCTGTGAACTAAATTGTGTCATCTCCAAAAATTCGTATGTCAAAACCCTAACCCTCAATATAACTCTATTTGAAAATAGGTTATGCTGAGCGAAATAAGTCAGGCAGAGAAGGACAAATATCATATGTTTGCATATATAGGAGGATTAGGAGGAACTTGACGGAGGAACAAGGGGGAGAAGAAGGGCGGAAATGGTGGGGGAAAGGGAGAGAGGCAAACCATGAGAGACTCTTGAATGCTGACAAAAACTGAGGACTGATGGATGTGGGGGAGGGGGGATGGGCATGGAGGAGGACACTTGTGGGGATGAGCACTGAGTGTTATGTGGAAACTAATTTGACAATAAACTATTTGTAAAAAGAAAAGAAAAAGAAAAAAGAAAATAGGATCTACAAGGAGGCAAGTAAGGTTGGATGAAGTCATAAGAGTAGTGTCCCAATACAGTAAGATTAGTGTTTTATCGGAAGGGACACCACAGGGCTTTTATAAGGCACCTTATATGGGTCTTTATAAGCACTCCAATTAAGATGCCGGGATTGTCGGGTCTGACTAAAACTAAAGCAAAACCCAAGTACAGTTGACCCTTGAACAACATAGGTTTGAACTGCACAAGTCCACACACAGATTTTTTTCAGGAAAAACAGAACATTACTGTAAATGTGTTTTCTCTTCCTTACAGTTTTCTTAATACCATTTTCTTCTTTCTAGCTTGCTTTATTTTAAGAATACAGTACATAATACATATAACATATAAAATATGTGCTAGTCGACTGTCTATGCTATCAGTAAGGCTGCCAGTCCACAGTAGACTATTAGTAGTTAAAGTGGGGGAAAGTCAAAAGTTATACATGGATTTTTGACTGCTGGAGGGAGGTGGAGGGATGGCATCCCTACCCCCTGCATTGTCCAAGGGCCAACTGTACATGATGTTGACAAAACACTCACTTTACATATAAAGACATAGATATTTTAAAAACAAAAAGAGGAAAAAGTATACTATACAAACATCGAACAAAAGAAAACTGAAGTGGCTACAATAACATCAGAAATTTGATTCAGAAAAGTGAACAATACCAGGTATAAAGACGACTATTTCATAATGAGAAAGGGATTAGTATATCAAGAAGGCATCCTGACTGTAGCATCCATTTCCTTAAGTATACATATATCAAATCATCATGTCATATGCCTTTTCTATTGAAAAGAACTAATCCAGAAAACAAAAGAGGACCTACTATGCTAAATATAGGAACACCTAATAATGGAAGGATAAAAAAAAAGTGTAACACAAACCAACAAAACTGAAAGTAGAAACAGACATTCATGATTACAGCTGGAGATTTTAACAGTCTTCTCTTAACTATTGATAGAACATGTAGACACAAGAGCCAGTAAGGATATAGAGGATTTGAACAGTGCTGTTCAATTCCAACCAACTTGGATTTGCTATTTATGGGCCATACCACCCAACCACAGCAGAATAAACCTTATTCTCAGTGCACACAGAACATTCACCTAGATCATACTCTGGGCCTTAAGATAGGTCTCAAGAAATTCAAGAAGACTGAAACTAAACAAAGTATATTCTTTCGTTACAGGAGAATCAAACCAGAAATTACTGAGAAGTTAGCTGTAAACTCCCAATACTGGGAAATTAAACCACACAGTTTTAAATACAGCATGGGTCAAAAAAATATCACAAGAGAAATGAGAAAATACTCTGAACTGAATGAAAAATGAAAGCACAACACATCAGGGGCACCTGGGTGGCTCAGTGGATTAAGCGTCCGACTTCAGCTCAGGTCATGATCTCACGGTTTGTGGGTTGGAGCCCCGCGTCGGGCTCTGTACTGACAGCTAGCTCAGAGCCTGGAGCCTGTTTCACATTCTGTGTCTCCCTCTCTCTCTGACCCTAAACTGCTCATGCTGTCTCTCTCTCTCTCTGTCAGAAATAAATAAAACATTAAAAACAAAAATTTTTAAAAAAGAAGCACAACATACCAGAATTGGAGACTGCTATTTTAATTAATGCTTAATTTATAATATAAGTGGTATTAGTTAAAAATTTTTAAATCAATAATTTAAACTTCCACCCTAGGTGGGAAGGAAAAAAGGCAAATTAAACTGGAAGTAGGCTGAAGGAAAGAAATAATAAAGATAAGTTTTAAAACAAATGCAATTAAAAACGAACAAATAACATAGAAAAGGCTATGAAATCAAAGCCAGTCCTTTGCATATATCAATAAAATTGATATATGTAGTCTGTTTGTAGTCTGTAGTCTGTTTAGGTTGACCAACTCATCCTGGTTTATCTGGGACTTTCCCAGTGTTAGTCCTTGAAGGGTGCACATTTCAGGAGTCCCTCAGTCCTGAGTAATTCCAACAGTTGGTCACTTTAACCAGATTGATCAGCAAACAGAGAAGACACAAATTACTAATACCAAGAATGAAAGAAAGACATCATTTTAGATCCCAAAGACATTAAAATAAATAATAAGAGAATATTGTAAACAACTTTATACCAATAAATTTGACAACTTAGATGAAATGTACACATTTCTTGAAAGAAAGCTTACTCAAGAGGAAATAGATCATTTGACTTGACCATTTTCTATTAAAAAAATATTCTATTAAAGAAATAACTCCAGGCCCAGATAGTCTCACTGGTAGAATCTGACAAATATTTAAGAAAGAATTAAAACCAATTTTATAGAAATGCTTCTAGAAAATAGAAAAAGGACTTCTTACTTTATGAGGTCAGCATCATCCTAATACCAAAAGGAGATAAAGACATTATTATAAGAGAATAAAACTATAGACCATACCACTTTTGATCATAGATTTAAAGATTCTTTTTTTAATGTTTTTATTTTATTTTTTGAGAGAGAGAGAGAGAGCATGAGTGGGGGAGTGCAGAAGGAGAGGGAGACACAGAATCTGAAGCAGGCTCCAGAATCGACGCAGAGCTCGAACCCACGAAAGTGAGACATGACCTGAGCTGAAGTCAGATGCTTAACCAACTGAGCCACCCAGGTTCCCCTAAGATTTAAAGATTCTTAATACAATTTTAGCAAGTCCCATGCAGTGAGACATAAAATAACAAACCAAGTGAGCTTTATCCCAGGAATGCCAGTTTGATTTAGGATTCAGAAGTTATTAATATAATTCATCACATTAACAGATTGAAGTAAAAAACCCCTACAATCATCTCAACAGAGGCAGGAAAAAATTGATAAAATTCAACATCCATTCATGATAATAAAAAAAAATCTAGGATAGTGGGAAGAGAGGGCACCTTTCTTAATCTGATGAAAGGCATATAGGAAAAACCTATAGCCTGTCATTCACTCAACAGTGAAGTAGTAAAAAATTGAATGTTTTACCTACCAAGATCAGGAGAAAGGACGGGCAGCTGCTCTGAATACAGTTAACCTGTGAACAACTCTGGGGTTAGAGATGCCAACCCACCCTCCCCATAGCTGAAAAGTCACGTGTTATTTTTGACTCCCACAACACGTAATAGTTTACTGTTGACTGGAAACTTTACCAATAACATAAACAATTGATTAACACATATGTTATATGTTATATGCATTATATACCATATTCTTAGCATACAAGCTAGAGAAGAAAAATGTCATTAAGAAAATCCTAAGGAAGGGAAAATACATTTGCTGTGCTGTACTGTAAAAAATACACATTAGGCAGTGCACTGGTGGGTCTTGGCGGTCTGTGCCTTGCTTCAACAGTGTTTGGACAGAACATACCAAGGAATATCCCTTCTTCCAACCTCCAACCACCCCCCCCCCAACCTCTTTTCTAGTTGGGATCTTCAGAACCGTCTTTTCTCTGCATCTGGGACCAGCCAACATCGTTTTTGGAGCTTAGCTCCTTATTGCTTTTCAACCATGAGCTCCGGATTCTTCAAAGTTATCCCCCTGGGAGGTAAAGACCCTCCCCCCCCCAAATCTGCCTGGTCAACATGCATCAGAGGCCGTCCTGCACTCGGGGCTGCTATTTCCACTAAGACCAAAAATGCGGTTCTTGAGGGCATGGGCCACTTCTGTCTGTTGGCTGGGGAGAAACATGTGTTTGCCCAGTGTCTTTTGAAGATGCAAAACTGGTGTGATAAGGGCCTCTTCCAGAACATGCAGAAGCGATCCCAGGATGAGGGGTGTAGACCCTGGAGCCAGGTCCTGGAAGACACCCGACCCCAGGCCTCTTGGATCTGCTAGCCCCGGGCTCTGCCAGCACAGACTTTGTGACTTTCTAGAGAACCACTTCCTGGATGAGAAGGTGAAACTCATCAAGAAGGTGGTGACCTCTGACCTTTGCAGGATGGCAGTCACCCAGGCTGGGCTCTCTTTGTATCTCTTTGAAAGGCTCACCGTCAGGCACATCTGGGAGCCTCCTGAGTCCAGCGGCTCTTGTCTAGAGGGGACGCTCTGGTATCCTCCAGTGTCGGGGCCTCTGTCTGACCCTATTTTCATAGCTACCAGGCAGCTTTTTAAACACCTGGAGCCCTCTCCCAAGCCGTAGACCAAATGTGAGCAACAAAGCTTTTGGAAGAAAAAGCAAAACATCCACATAGAAGGGGATCCGTGCAGGTCAAACCCTGTTATTCAAGGGTCAGTTGTACTTCTGTTCAACAGTCTACCTGACATCTTAGCTACTCCAATCAAGGGCGAGGCATCTGAGTGGCTCAGTCAGTTAAGCATCCGACTTCAGCTCAGGTCATGATCTCATAGCTCTTGAGTACGAATGCCACATCAGGCTCTCTGCTGAAAGCTTCGGATTCTGTCTCCCTCTCTCTGCCCCTCCCGAGCTCATGCTCTGTTTCTCTCTGTCTCTCAGAACTAAATAAACATTAAAAAAAGAGGAGGAGGAAGGCACCCAGGTAAGAACAAAAAAAGTAAAATTGCCTTTATTGACACACGATGTGATTATATATCAAAAGTCCTAAGAAATCTACAGAAAAGAACTAATAAAGTAATAACACCAGAACTAATAAGTGAATTTTGTAAAATTGCGGGACACAGAGTCAATATACTAAAATCAGTGATGTTTCTATATATGAGAAACAGTTGCTAGAAATTTTAAAATTTAAAAATTTTTAATTTTAAAAATAGCAACAAAAGCATTAAATACGTGGGGATAAATTTAACAAAATAAATGCTAGACTCATACAGTGAAAACTCTAAAACATTGTTGAAGGAGATTAAGAATTCTTAAGTGGCACAAGATATGGTATTTATGGATTAAAAGACAATATGGTTAAGAAGTCCAATTCTTCCTGTGTTAGCTTGCTAAGGCTGCTGTAACAAAATGCCGTAAAGTAGGTGACTTAAACAACAGGTATCTACCTTCTCATAGTTCTGGAAGCTAGAAGGTCAAGATCAAGGTGATGGCATGTTTAGTTTCTCCTGAGGCCTTTCTCCTTGACTTGCAAAAGGCTGCCTTCTTCTGTGTCCTCACAGTGACTTTTCTTCTATGAGGAAGAAGACCCATATCCCTGGGGTCTATTCCTCTTCTAATAAGGACACCAGTCATTTTGGCCTCAGACCTCTAACAGACTCATTTTAACTTGGTCACTCCTGTAAAGGCCCCATCTCCAAATATAATCACATTCTGAGGTACTGGGGGTTAGGCTTCAACAAATGAATTTGAGGGGGGCACAGTTCAGTCTATAATACTCCTCAAGTTGTTCTACAGATTCAAGTCAATGGCGATCCCAACCCCAGCTGAGTTTTGTGAAATTTCATGTTTGTTTTTAAAATTGACACAGAAAAGCAAAGGACCTAGGGTAGTCAAAACAATTTTGGGGAGAAAAAAAAAAGATAAAACTGGTGGACTTACAGTACCTGACTGTCAGATTTACTATAAAGTAAATCAGTAATAACAAAAAGTGATATTAGCATAAGGATAGACATATGGATCATCAGTTGGCAAACTTCAGGCCATAGGCTAGTTTCCTGTTTTTATAGATAAAACTTTATTAGAATACTGCCATTCCTATTTGTTTGTGTAATGCCTATGGCTGCTTTTGCACTCTAACAGCAAAGTTGAGAGGTTATGACAAAGACCACCTGGCCCACAAGCTTAAAATATTTACTCTTTGGTCCTTTGATGAAGTTTTCCAATCCCCAATCAGTAAAACCAAACAAAATCCAGAAACAGCCTACTAGCACAAAGGATTTCTTAACAGCTGCACCATTGACATTTAAGGGAAGCATAATTCTTTTTTAATTTTTATAGATGTTTTATTTATCCTTCTCTGCCTATCATATGTGTGCACGTATAGGAGGATTAGGAGGAACTTAACAGAGGACCAAGGGGGAGAAGAAGGGCGGAAATGGTGGGGGAAAGGGAGAGAGGCAAACCATGAGATACTCTTGAATGCTGACAAAAACTGAGGACTGATGGATGTGGGGGGAGGAGGGATGGGCATGGAGGACTTGTGGGGATGAGCACTGGGTGTTATGTGGAAACTAATTTGACAATAAACTATTTGTAAAAAAAAAAAAAAAGATGTTTTATTTTTGAGAGAGAGATAGAGACAGCGTGAGCAGGGGAGGGTCAGAGAGAGAGGGAGATACAGAATCCGAAGACTGTCTCCAGGCTCTGAGCGAGCTGCCAGCACAGAGCCCAACGTGGGGCTCGAACCCATGAACTGCGAGATCATGACCTGAGCCAAAGTCAGACTCTTTACTGACTGAGCCACCCAGGCGCCCCTGGGACAGCACAATTTTTCATTGGAAGACTTGCCTGGGCATTAAAGACTGTGTAGCAGCATCCTGGTCTCTACCCATTAGATGCCAGTAACATCCTATACTTATAACAAAGAAAAATGTCTCCAGACATTGCCAATGGCCCTCGGGTGGGCAAAATGGTTCTCAGTTGAGAACCACTGGTCAAATACCTATTTGGTGAGTTGATTAACAACAGTACCAAGGTAATTCAATGGGGAAAAATATAAAGACTCTTTTATAAACGGTGCTGGAAAAAATCAGATATCCTTACAGGAAAAAAAGGAACTTTCCACTATATAAGAAAATAATTTTAAATGGATCATCCACCAAAACATAAGAGCTGAAGCTATGAAACAATCTCCGAGAAAATAAAGGAGAAAATCTTTGTGACCTTGGGTAAGCCAAAGCTGCTGCTGCTGCTTCTTCTTTTTTTTTTTTTTGATAAAGAACAGGCCACACAAAAATAATAATAAATTGGGACTCATTAAAATAAAATGTATACCGTTCAAAGAAACATGAAGAAAATGAAAAACAAGTGACAGCCCGAGAGAAAATAGCTGCAACACATATATCTAATAAACAGCTTGTGTCTAAGATATGTAAAGAACTATGAGAAGCCAATCAAAGAAAAAGAACCCAATAAAATTTGGGCAAAAGATTTCACAATCAACTCACCAAAGAGGATTAGACAAATGGCAAATACAACCTATAAAAAGAATCTCAAAAGCATTTGCCATCAGTTAAATTCTAATTAAGACCAAAATGAGATGTTGCTTATGTACTCATCAAAATGGCTAATGATTTCTTTAAACAAAACGAAACCAAAAAAAAAAAAAAAAAAGATTAACGACACCAAGATGGCAGGTTCATGGGCAGCTAGAGCACTCATAAATTGCTGATAGGTATACAAAATGGTACAGCCCCTTCAAAAAATATTTGACAGTTTCTATAAAGTTATACACCACTTACCATGAAACCCAGCATTCCCACTCCTAGGTGTCTTTTCAAGAGAAATGAAAACATGTTCACACAAAGACTTGTGGGCAAATATTCATGACAGGTCTATTATAATTGCCAAGAAACAAAAATAGAAACAACCTAAATGTCCACCAACCAATGAAGAAACAGGTTGTGGTATATCTATACAATGGAATATTACTCAGCAATATAAAGAAACAGCTACTGATACCTACAGTGATATGAATGAATCTCAGAAGCATTTTGCTAAAGATGGTGGCCTGATGCAAAAGACTGCCTATAATTAGTAGTCTTGTCTTCCATATGAATTCTATATTTCCATCATCAGAGTGATTGCAATGAGATCAGTGTTGTCAGAGACTAAAGGTTGGGGAGGGGTTTGATTCTCAAAGTGCACAAGGGAATTTTCCAGGATTCTCCTAGGCATGAATGGTTAGAGCATTTCAGCCTAATTCTCCCCAAATTAACTCTACACTAGCCACTTCAGTTCTTCCTGTGTGTTACAGGCAATGTTCCCCAGAAGCAGCAGCTGAGACAGAATTGGGGGTGCAAATTCTGTGATCCCTGTGAAAGGATGGCAGAGGAAGCATGACTGGGCCAAAGGATCAGTCACGTGACCATGTAGACCCAAAAAATTCTTGTTCAACCCATTGGAGAGCTCTGGGGTGAGTATCACCCCCAGAGTGGCCCCATTGGGCCCAAATGATCATGCTTTTATAGTCCCATCTCACTCAGCCACTGGCTGAGGGTTGCCCCAGGAAGAATGTGCCCTTGAGGAAGGGGACTCTGCGACGAGGCAACCCAAGGGGGCGTTGCTCCCCCCAGGCTGCCTGCTGATCCCGTGGGGCAGCTAGGTAGCAAGTTCTCCGTTGAAATGGGCATCTGGGTATTGCACCTCTGAGTCTGTGGCTGGGAGCTGTTCTTTAGATTGCTCCCCCGTGGCACTGAGCTATCCAAGTCCTCCCAAGTGTTTATTTTTTCAAAAACATGTCAGGGGCGCCTGGGCGGCTCAGTCAGTTGAGCGTCTGACTTTAGCTCAGGTCATGATCTCCCAGTTTGTGAGTTTGAGCCCCAGGTCAGGCTCTGAGCTCTCAGCTGGGAGCTGCTTCAGATTCTGTGTCTCCTCTCTCTGCCCCTCCCCTGCTCATGCTCCGTCTTTCTTTCAAAAATAAATAAATATTTTTAAAAAGAATGTAACATGGTTTCAAAAGACAAAACAATACTTAGAAAAGTAAACAAAATCTGAAAAGAGTTATTTTAAAGAACTTGACTTAATGACATAAAACCACCTAACATAATATCAATGTTATACTTGTAAGCGAGGTGCTGCTAAAAGATAATCAACTCAGATCTGTTACCAGTGGCATTAATTTAGTCATCTAAAGTTGATGGTACATTCCTAGGCACCAGGCACTCTGCTGGCTGTTGGAGGGATGAAAACAAATACAGTCTGGTAAGAATAAATAAGTGAATGAGTAAATGAAGGAAGGAAAGACAAGTTTCTTATCCTTCAGCAGCCTAAAACTTGGCATGTGGGGACAGTAGGGAACCAGGCGACAGGGAAACAGCGTGCCACCTGCTTTCTGGTGAGCAGGCAGAGAGGAAGCTTTGTGGCCCTAAGCTGGCCCTGAGGATGAACTGTCAGATCTGGGTGGGAAAGGGTCCCTGTGGAACTGGCAACATAAGCAAAGTCAAGAGTGTGAGTAGTTCAGTGTGAGGACCGTGGGGGATAAGACTGGCAGAAGGCAGGCTGGTGAGGTTGGGTTGTGATTGGCCTTGAACACTATACTATGGAGATTGGAGGAGTCACATGAAGAATCTGGATAGACTGAGGAGGCAAATCCATTCCTGTGACTAGACAACGTAGGGCAGGTGTCCCTCCAGGCCATTGGGATCCTTTTTGCTCTTTGGTTTGGGCATTGTCTCTACGTATGTTTCAGGACTCTTGACTTACTTACTTTCCAAACCCATCATATTCTGTCCCTCCATGTCACCCTTGACTACCGCTTCTAAAAAACACACCCTCTTGTTCCCTTCTTAAGCAAGATGGGGAGAGCAGGCCACATCTAGCAGCCAGACCTTGAGCTCAATGAGCAGCTGACGTCAGTCCAAAATGGAGATGCCATTATCCCTTGGATGGCAGGTGAATGTGCCCACCCCTTGGGCACTTCCTCCCCTTCTGGCCAGTGCAGAAAAGAAGGGACAGCATGACAGTAGTCTCTGTTGTCCCTTACAGCTTCTGTCCCATCTGTGTGGCCACTTTCAACAGGATGAGATAGATATACTTTATTTTGACATGATCCCTTAGAAATTGAAGAGAAATCTAACAGATTCACTTAACCCAATCAATTTCTAGAAAATCTGCCTTCAAATCACACAGCTGATTTACATATGGCAAGTAAAACAGGAATTAGCAAATATTTTCTGAACTTGTAAAATGTTTTTAAGACACTCTGATGAGTCAGTGTTTAATCCCTTCTCCATAAATAGGATGAAAGATCTTTGTCATGTTTTCTCTTAAGTAAATATATTTTAAAACTGTGCCTGCCTAATGTTCCAATTTTCTTTTCAGCTGCCACTATGAATTGACCCAGCAGCTGGAATGAAGGATAACACATCACACCTCAACTTTGAATTTCCTGCCTTTTGTTTTCTTGAATCATAGCCTTGATGTTGTTTAAATAGTGCTCTGTATATTTAATTTCCCTTTTCTCTTCACAAAGACCAAACAATTTTTTTAAATCACCCCATCTTTCACAGTGGGTTATAAAAGTGTTCTTGAGCTGAAACTGAGCTGGTCTCTTACTTAAACATACAAATATATATTTAGGCATTTTAAGCCACTGTCGTTTATTTTATCGATCGACTGCTTGGGCAGAAATCTATTTGTGCACATTTGACCCATGTCATGTGCTTTGCATTTAAAGATAACACCACTGATAGTGACTGCTAATTGTATGCACAGATGGTTGGGCAAAGAACTTGCATCTTCCAAGGCACATGCACATAAAATCTGCTCTTTGCTCTTTGCAGGCTATGTCATTTGTGACTCTCTCTCTCTCTCTTCATTTCAGGTCTTCTCCAAAAAGTCAAAAGATATGTGGCATTAGAAGGACAGTTACATATTATTAGGTCCAACTATCCGAATAAAGCAGGCGCCCACCATTATGCAGCCCCCACTTGTAACTTTCAGTGGGAAGGCATTCAATTCTTCCAAAACGTAGCCCGTTTCATTGTCACCCATCTCTAAGTACTCAAAAATTCTTCCTTTTATCAAGACAAGGTTTTCTTTCCTGTAACTTCCACCTGTTTGTAGGGCCTTTTAGACCCACACAGAATAAGCCCGCAGAAGTCTTTTGGATGCAAATCTTACATCTTCCTTTTTGTCTTCTCCAAATGGAAATTTCTAATTTCCTTCAGTGTTTCCTCATTATCGTGACACCTGCCTCTCAGCACACATCAATTTGTCAACTTTTCTCTTTCATGCAGATCTTAAAATTCCTTGTGTGGCCTGACCAGTGCAGCATGATGGATGATCCCACACCTTCTGCTTTCTTTTCTCTTCCTCTAAAATGGCCTTACTAAATGATTTGCCAACTTTGGCAACCAAGTCGCATTCTTGCCTTCTAATTACTTGATCCTTCAATGTTTTATATGTATTTTTAAATTTTTTTGAATGTTTATTTGTTTTTGAGAGAGAGAGAGACAGACACAACATGAGTGGGAAGGGGCAGGGAGAGAGGGAGATGCAGAATCTGAAGCAGGCTCCAGGCTCTGAGCTCTTGGCACAGAGCCTGACACAGAACTTGAACTCACAGACTGTGAGATCATTACCTGAGTTGAAGTCAGAAGTTTAACTGACCAAGCCACCCAGGTGCTCCTGTATTTGTAAATAATCAGTTAGGTTGTATCTATTCTGTCTAGTACTATGTATTTGACCATTGGGACTAAAATGTAGGGCTTTGCTTTTATGCTCTATCTTGTTTCATTCTTCCTATTCATTGTTTCAGGGTTATGTTTTTGTTTTGTTTTGCTTTGCTTTGCTTTGCTTTGCTTTTTTGTTTTTTGCCAATTCTGCCAACAAACATAACAGTTCTCTCTTCAGGCTTGATTTTACCTGAAAAGATGACAAATATATCCTTTGTCTTCATGTAAGCCATTGATGAAAACATTGACTAGGATGGGCTTCATATGGAACTCCTTGATAGTCCATTAAGGACTCCTCCTTCTCTGCAATTTTATACCAATTCATTCATCAACAACATTCAGTTGATGGTCCTTCAACCAGGCATCTCTGGCCTAATTTCTGTCCTGTTTAGAAACATAAAATGAGAAGCCATCAAATGCCCTACTCAAACTACGCTACATCTGAACAGCATTTTCCTGGCCTGCAATTTAACAACCTAATAAAGAGTGTATTAGATGCCCCTCCTAAGTGCTTCAGTAGCAAACTAAAACATGCTCATGCTTGTTATAGCAATTAATATGTTGTATTGTAATCACTCATTTATGCATGTTTTTGTCCCAATTAGATTATAAGTTCTTTAATGGCAGGGACCCACTCTTTTTATTCACCGTTGATCCCTGGTACTTACTGGTGTAGCCTGGCAAATGATGGGTACTCAACTGATGTTGGTTAAATTATTGAATATGTAAAGAGGGGCATGATGGAGTAGAATAGAAGCAGTTTAGAAGATATGTTGGGGCGATGTTTCTGTGGGTGAGGGGAATAGATTTCCACATTAGTAGATTTCATATACAGGTTAGGAATTCAAGAGAAAGACAATTTAGACTTTTGAATAATCAGAGCAATAAGTGAAATTAAAGCCAAGGTCGAATAAGTGTGGTTGCTTAGTGGGGAGAGGCTGTGGGATGAGAAGGAAAAGGAAGGAATATGGCGCAAGTGCGTCAACAAGATGCTGAGGCTCTAAAGCCAAGCCCCTGATTACAAGTTCTGCCACTTTCTTAGGCAAATAAAAACCTCCTGGGCTTTATTATCCTCATCTGTAAGGTAGGGATGCAATAATAATTACTACATCATATGCTCAATGAGTGGTATAAAAGATGACCAGAAAGTGGAAGAGGAACTAAGAAAGTATTTTGTCACAGAATCCAAAGAAGAAAGAGTTTAAGAAGAAAATGCTGATGGGCAATCACAAGAGCCACACCTGTTTTGGGGAGAAACTTCTCTCCAGACAGAGCAGGAGAAGCCAGATTTCAGTGGCCAGAGGAAAGACAAGGAGTTGAGCAAGTGGAGACAGCATGCATTAATGGTCCCACAAAGGTTGACTGTGGGGATAGGAGGAAGCAGAGAGGAGAGGCCAGACAGGGAAGTCAAGGAATGTCTTTGCTTATTTTGTAGGATTGGCTCGACTTCTACATGGTTACATGTTGGAGAAAAGGGAGCCATGTGAGAGAAAAAGAATCTGGAATTACAGAAAAGAGAGAGGAGAACTAAGAAAGAACAGTACCCAAGAACAGACAGGAGGTAGAAGGGGGCTCAAAAGAAAAAAAGAAGGACCTCTGTTCCTTAGCAGTCTGTCAGTGGAAGCATGGTACCTATCTTGCACGGCAAGTGGATAATAAATGTTGAAGCCATTTTCTAGGGTTGGAAGAAAGGATGGTGTGAATAGATATTTATAGTGAAGAACAGCAAGCTGCTGAGTTCTGTGGCATAGGCAATGATGCCATATTCTCAGAGGGAACAGTCGAGGGCTGCGTAAGGAGCTTGAAGGAGCAGCTGAGGGTGAATGTAGAGGGAGAAAGCCAGGATCAGTATAAGGATAAATGGTGGAAGCAAGACTGGAGCTTCTTATTCAAAATTCAACATGTACTTAACTGAACAGTTACTATATGCTAGAGACTGTTCCAAGTGCTGAAGATACAGGAGAGAACAAAATAGACATTCTCTTCACCTTCACAGAGTTTATATTTTAGTGGAAGAGACAATAAGTAAACAATTATGGACACTTTTGATAAATTAAGTATTATGAAAGAAGTTAGCAGGATGATTTGAGTAAGAGGAAGAAGAGAATACTATTTGGATATAGAGTGGTCAGAGAAACCTTCTCTAAAAAAGTAATATTTGAGATAAATCCAGGAGCTGGGGATAGGGCAGAAGCGTTCTGAGAGACTGGCTCTCAAGAAAGAAAAAAAATGAAAAAATTTTGTAGTTTTGTTGATTTTCATGGTGTAAATAAACCCAGCCAATTTCCAGATGCCAGCATGACACCACTGAATTCAAAATTGGGAGGAAATGTATGCAGTTGGCTCTGGCAAGCCTAGAAGGACCATTTCCAGCACACCCCTGGAAGAATGTTCCAGAAGGAAGAAGAGCATGTGGAAAGACACTGAACAAGGAAGGAGCTCAGCATAACTGGGAGCAGGAACCGAGAAGCAAGGAGACTAGGAAACCAGAGAGGTTGGCAAATGCCACAATTCCCATGGAACCAGTTGAATCTCATTCTAAATGAAGCAGGACAAGATCTGACTTACACTGTAAAATGGTCATTCTCATTGTTTTGTGGAGAATGAATTCAAACAGGGATAAGAATAGAAGCAGGTAGCCAGTTAAGAGTTACTTGAAGTTGTTCAAGCAAGAAAGAGGATGAGAGCTACAGATATGGAAGAAGTGGGTGTATTTGGGAATATATTTTTGAGGCAGAAAGTAGGACTTACTGGTAGAATGGATGTGATTGTTCAGGGAAGGAAGCACTCAGAATGATTCCTACGTTATTATCTGATGCCATTTGCTGAGAGGGGGGAGGGGTGGGGAGCAACTCGATTTGAGTTCCGGAAGTTTACTTGAAATGTATAGTAGGTGTCCATGTGAAAACAGCAAGTAAGCATTTGAATATAAGAATCTGAAGCTAAAGGGAAGACTGAACAATGCAAATGGTTGGGATTATGTCAACAGAGAGGATTGATAGAGAAGAGATTTGTGGCTGAAGAACTCAAGGATTCAGCAGTCAGCCGGTAAAGGAGAATTCAGCAAAGGACACCAGACAAAGTGGTCAATGAAGTCAGAAAAACAGAACACTGTGCCATCGCAGAAGAATGGAGGAGAAAATATTTCACGGAGGAAATAGTCAAGTGCATTGAATGCTGCTCAAAGGTGAAGAAACATGGAGACAGAGAAGTGGCCACGGGATGTAGCAGCACGGAGGTCACGGGTGGCCTTGAGGAGAGACATTTCAGGCCCTGGTGAGGCAGAATGAATCAGGATGACACCTCTAACTGTGACGTGGCAGATTGGGAGCTTGCTTAGCCTGATCCATCCCAGAGCTAGTCTTTCCTCTAGGGAAACTGAGATGATGCACTGGGGAAGGAAGCAGGTGGAGGCTGTAAGCCAGGTAACCTCTCTGGACTGTTCTCTTCATGTCATTAAAATGAGAGGCTCTGAACTTCTATTTACTCACTTACTCACTCAGCAAACAAGTATCAAGCAGCTATTCTATACCAGGTCCTGAGAAAAAGCCATGTCATGCCCTTGAGTGACTGTCTCTAATTCACTGACTCGCATCATAGACTTTTTTGTGTCTGTATGTGGCTTACCTCACCAGCAAGATGGTAGGGTCCTTCCTTGGGGCTGTATCCTTCTCAGCTTGACCACAGGGCCTAATACAATTCCTGGCACATACCATGCACTTAATATTGGGGTCATGAATATGTTGTTGTTCCATTACAAATTATATTAATCAGTTTCTGATTCATGTACAATCTTGACTCTACTATTCATTGTTTGGGGAAGTTACTTAAACTCTCTGTGCCCCAGTTTCCCCAACTAAAATGTGAGCAATAATAGTATCTGCATAATAATGTATTGTGAACATTAAAATGGGTGTCTGGCATTAGTATTCATCATATGGGCTCAAGGTAGTAAATCCATAAAACTCGGAATTGATGAAGAAGTGAAGTAAATTACTCATGACTTCACAACTAGAGATAAGCACTGCTAATATTTTGGTGTGTATCATCAGTCTTTTTTTCTGCATGATGCAAAGAATTATCTCCTGAAATTACTCAGCACAAATGCTGTTATACATGGTAATGCCGATAACTGGAAATATTGTGTAGAGCTCTTGATGTGATGCCTTATATTTTTGCTTCACGCAAAATAGGGTGAAATAATGTCCATGCTATTATGTTTTAATAAAAGATACGTAATAAAAGCTACAAGTTATTGGAGTCTTTGCAGGTTGAATCTTAATCATTTTATATACATTATCTTATTAACTTGCCATAACACTTCTGGTAGTTATCACGCCCATTTTACTGATGAGAAAAATGGGGGTCAGAGAATGTGGCATTACCATTGTTCAACAGTATCCTGCTCATTCTTTTTGGGCTCATGCAAGTAACTGATGTCTGCCATATTGCTATTAGTCGTGGCCATATGACACACAGCCAATGAAACGTGACTGGTATGTGTTACTTCTGGATGGAAGTGTTTAATTGCAGGTATTTAACTCTACCGATCTTCCTTACACTATGGTGATCATGGAAACCAGTGAAGATGTGGAGAGTTCATGCTGAGCCATCACAAGAACAGCTGTGCTGGAGAGTTGCCAGACCTGGATCAGACTTTGCCAGAGCAAGAAATAAACCTTTCTTGTTTTAACCCACTGACACTTCGAGATTGGTTGTTACCACAGCATAGTATGTTTTATCCTGACTAAGGCAGAGTGCTGAAAAGACTACTCAACGTCACAGAACTGTTGAGTAGAGGAGCCAGGATGTGGACCCCGATCTGTACGCCCCAAAGCCCACATTCACTAGCTTATCTTAGATGAGTCAGGCAGAGATTTTGTGAAAAATGGAGCACAGAACCTTCTGTAATGGCCACTGTCATCAGCTTTCCCATTTCACCTTGAACATGGCAATGATAGCATCATCCCTGCAGCTCTGTGGTATTTCTCCAGATCTGCACATGTTGGGGGGGGGGGGGAAGCAAAGTATAATAACCTTGCCATTTATGGTGGGAACTGTGTTTTTGACCTTGTGGGAGAACAAGGGAAAGTCACCTTACAATTGTGAAGCAAAATGAGAGGGTATCAACACTTGAAAGGAGAAGGGTCTAAATGAAATGGTATGAATGAAAAACACTTTTACCCAGCAATACTAAATCCCTCAGAAGAACTTCAGGAAAGCCAATTCAAGTGTCTTTGGGAGGCAAAGGTGATAAAATTGGTAAGTCAAGCCACTGGATAAAGGTTTTAAGGACAGAAATTGCTAAGTGCCCACTGGACTGAGTGGTCAAATGAAGAGAAACAGAAAGAATAAAAATGCAGCCCTGGTTTTTAGACTACAATGGTCACAACCTCACAGAGCCCCGGGTTATATGAAGAACTGTGATAGGAATGCCATAACTGGTAGAAAGAACTCAGGTCTACTAGAATCTGATTGCTGGGAGATCTTTTTCAAAAAACTGGGGCAGAAATCATGTGGCTAGCTTTTGCCAATAGCATCCTTTGTGGTGGGAGATATATTACATTTGAATGCAGCCCTCTGAATTATTCAGAGCAATTCAAGATCGCATCTCCTCAGTGTCTGTAACCCATCAACACAATCTGAACAACTTAGGTATTTCTGAAAATCAGAGCACTAATAACGAGGAAAAGGCATCTCTTTCTTGTTTGGTAGACAAAGAAGGAAATGGCTCCGACTGCTCATGTCCCTACTCTCTCAGCCCTGACCCTAGGACAGGATATTATCATAATCCAGGCACTTTCCCCTTAGGGATGGTTGCGATGGATGACAAATGAGGTGTCAACGGCTCCTTTGGACTAAAGTTCAGAGGCATGTGGTCTTTGCCAAGATTCTGGTCCAGGGAGACCCAAAGGAATAGGCTTGGGTCTTGGTGTATCATCTAAATAGCATGGATGTAATACCAATGGCAGGATCCCTGGCTGGGACTGGGTTCTGGTATCTACTAGTGCTCCTTACCAGCCCCATTCATGAGAAAGGCCATTTCACCATGGCCATTACGTCAGAAACTGAGGCTTCATCAGCACTGGCTTGATTGCTTTATCTGATAGAAGATATTCAAGTTCAAGAATTGAAACATGTGAGTCGTCAAGTTGTGCAGAGCATTACAAGGTTGGCTGCAGTCTCCTGGCTTTTGAAATGAACACATACTCAAATGCTAAACCTAAGCATACTCAAAATAATGTTCACTCCACCTTTACTCAGTGGGACATAATCATAGTATTGTTTAAGAAATTCCTCATAATAAAGATGTTTTTGCCATCTTGATGGACTCTCCTTCTGTTGGTATTGCAGGTAGCAATATTTTACTCCCTCATCACCCCTTTGTGTGAGTATAAGGATAGTCTTATGTGCCAGAAGACTGTGTACAATTCCCTGGCTAGGTGACCAAAAGTACAGCTTGGCTTCCAGGGACACAGAACGTGTCACTAACTGATGGCTTGGTGATGTTCAATAACCGCCTCCCACCGCCCCCATCCCCGCTAAAAATCAGAACTCCTCTGCAGTCAGAGTTCTTCTGTTTTCAAACCTCTCTATTAGCACTTCTCTGCTTACTAAAGGAATATCTCAATTTTTGTGCTGGCAGGAAGTATACAAAGAGACCACATTCAGGGCTCCTGGGTGGCTCAGTCAGTTAAGTATCTGACTTTTGATTTCAGCTCAGGTCATGATCTCACGGTTCATGGAATCAAGCCCTGCATCGGGCTCTGTACTGACAGGGCAGAGCCTGCTTGGGGTTCTCTCTCTCCCTCTCTGCTGCTACTCTCTCTCCCTCAAAATAAATAAATAAACTTTTTTAAAAATTCGGCAAAAATGTATTGAACCCCTCATGCTAGATAGTAGGGACCCAAACTCGAATCACACTTCCTCCCAAATAGGTAGTCTGAACTTGGGGTTGGACAGAATCTGGTTGAATTTGGCTCTCTCTCTCTTTTTTTTTTTAATGTTTTATTTATTTCTAGGAGAGAGAGAGAGAGAGACAGCATGAGCAGGGGAGGGTCAGAGAGAGAGGGAGTCACAGACTGAAACAGGCTCCAGGCTCTGAGCTGGCAGTCAGCACAGAGCCCGACGCGGGGCTCGAACCCACGAACCACGAGATCATGACCTAAGCGAAAGTCGGATGCTTAACCGACTAAGCCACCCGGGTGCCCCTGGCTCTCTTTTTACCAGCTTTGTGACTTTGTGCTAGAAACTTAACTCCCCTGAGCTTTTGTTCCCTCATCCATAAATGTGGACAATGAGAGTCCATTTCAGAGGGTCATGTAAATATTTACTGATTGACGTAGTGAGTTAGAACAACTGGCTGGCCCATAAGATCTTAATTGGCATTATTTCTTCCTACAATTATTATTCTCATCTCACGAGGCAGCTGAGGATGAACAAGGTAACCTAGAGCTAGACCTTAAACTAGGTTTACCTGAAGCCACGCTATATCTTGCTTTTTCTTAAATGCTAGCTGTTTTCTGTCTCTCTATTTTGCTATCTGCAGTGACTATTTCATCTTAAACCCGGTTCACATCACGGCTGCAGGACAGCTGTTATAGATGTCAGACTTACATGCTTCCTGGTTCCCATCCATTTGGAAGGCAAGTTTGACCTTAGGTGTCTTTCATTTAAGAGTAAGAAGAAGCTTTCCCAGCAAATCTCTCCTGGTATCACTTTGGTCAGCACTGGGTTACATGACCATTGAGCCAGTCACTTGTAAGGGGACTGGAAATATCCTTTAAGTTTCAGGGACCCTTGAGCATTTCCTTCCTTTTTCTCTTTTTCACTTACTTATTTTATTATATTCTTTACATCTTTAATATTAGAGAGACTTCAACGTGTTTACGGTACATACTACGATGGCCAATTGATTGTAACAGAGAAAGATGCTAAACAGATAGTATAAAGCTTCCAAGAACGCAGGGCATATATGGAAGGAACTGGCCCAGGTAGGCAAGGGAGACCTTCTTTATTGCAAGTGGAGATAATGAAGAGTAGATGGGCCCTGGTCTAAACAGATGACTCCAACTACTGGTGTTCCCGTTGGCAATCTGAATGGAGTCACCCACTGCACTTTCAGCCACATTTACTGTCACAAGCATGAGCTTTCTGCCTTCTGGCCTGCTGCCACATCCTACCAGAAGAAATGATTGAAAGTGTGCCTGTACCCAGAGTGCCAGCATCTCTAGTTGGGATTGCCCTATCAAGGTTTGACATGGTAGACCATGCTCTAAGAAGTATAGTCAGTTTCCTCCTTGGACAATGCCTTCTCCTCCAGTCATGGCCATGTCATGGCAAGCTCTGGCACTGCTTCAGACCAAGTGGCCTAGAAGTTCAGGCACAGGCTTCCGGGGTAAGATTAACTAAGAAAGCCAGGAATGCATCACTTTACTTATCAAAGTTCTAATAAGGAACACAAGATATTCATTAATGACAAATGGAAAAACAATAACTTTATAGTAGAAGCTGATGGCAGACACACTTAACCACCTGATCGAGGCTAATATCATCAGTAAGAAGCCATACTGACTTCAGGAACTTCCTGATGTGATGAACACAGAAGGGCACATCACTTCTATGGTGTTCATTCCAAAACTGCTTACCACAGTCTCATCATGAGAAACATCAGACCAACTCAAATCAAGAGGCGTCCTACAGAACACGAACCAGAGCTCTTCAAAGAGTTGACAGTGTTCGAATGTCCTTCAATGGGTGAGTGCTTATGTAAACCGGGGTGCACCATGGAGGACTCAGCAAGAAGAATGAAAGCAATCAATGCACACCACAACTTGGATAGAGCTCAAGGGAATTACAGTGAGTGAAATGAAAGAGTCTCCAGAGGTTGCTTACTGTAAGATAGTATTTACAAAGCGTTCTTGTAAAGGCCAAAACTCTAGAGATGGAGAAGAGATGAATGGCTGCCATGTAGGGGAGTGAGAGGGGCAGGGAGATAACCAGGGCTCTTTCCCTGTGTATCCCAAGGGATCCTTTTGATGGAATTGTTCTTTGGTGGCTGTCACACAAATCCACACGTGACAAAATTGCATCAAACTAAGCACACAACACACATACACACAAAAAAATCCATATGAAAGTGGTGGAATCTGAATAAAGTCCATGGATTATATCAATGTCCATTTCCTGGTTGTGACTCTTCTGCTGTAGGTATGCAAAATGCTACCATGGAGGAAAACCAGGTGACATGCATAGGGATATCTCTGTAATATTCCCTCAACTGCAGGCGAACCTTCAATGATCTCAAAATCAGAAGTTTTGAAAAATATGTTAAGATTGTAACAGTCAAAAAAGAGCTTGGGAAGAGTCTCAGATTGGAGGGAGATGTACTTATGTGACTAAAAGCAAAGTGGGACCCTGGTTTGGATCCTCAGCCAGAAAACAAGGACTTAAGTGCAACAAAGTCTATAGTTTGGTTCATAGTACTGCACCAATGTTCATTTCTTAGTTTGATCACTGTATTGTTGTTATATAAGATATATATAACATCAGGGGAAGCTGGGGGAGGGGAATTCTGTGCTCATTTTGCAAATTTTTCTACACATTTAAAGTAACTTAAAATTTTTTAAATAATTTCAAATTTTCGAAAGAAAACAACCTTAAAAGTTCTAGGAAGGAAAATTCCTTTCATCCCAACTAATCGGAAATATCACTGCCCCTTAAATATAAATTGGAAGGTTGCCTGGGTGCCTCAGTGGATTGAGGGTCTGGCTCTTGATTTCAGCTCAGGTCATGATCCCAGGGTCACAGGATCAAGCCCTGAATTTGGCTCTGTGCTCAATGTGGGGCCTGCTTCAGATCCTCTGTCTGTGCCACCCCTGTCCCTCCTCCTTACTCATGCGCACATGCGCTCTCTCTAAAAATAAACAAATAAATAAATAAATAAATATTAAATAAACATAAATTGGAAAACTAGTAAAGAGAGTAAACAAAATAAAAAAGGTATATGTAATTTCTTAGTATTCTTACTGATAGATTTCTTCAAGTTTAGGACCATTTATAGCAACTATCATATAAAATTTAGAGTTAAAACAGCCCGTCAACACTACATGTTTATTATAGTCGCCTCTATAATCCACTGTGTTAAATCTGCCTGATCTAATATTTGTTTCTCAGAGCTGCTCTCTCCCTGATGACTGTCCTCTGAGCAAGCCTTTCCCTGCTACCTCACCTGCTGTTACAGTGGAGACCAACGCTGGCTTTGCCTTGTTCGGTTCCAGAGAACCCATCCAGGCTGCTCTGGTCCACAGGAATGACCCAGCATGACTCAGCACGTTTTGCAACATGACTGATGGAAATGAGACAGATGTCTCCACACCCACGGTCTCTCAATGTCACACTTTCGGGGCTGGGGACTCGGAGAAAACAACCAGCTCCCACCTGGTGTCGGCACGAGGCAGGCATGTCCTACCAGCTCAGTTTCTGTCCTGTTCTTTGGCCAACTTATCTAAGTGAGCCAGGTTTTGCTGTGTGTGGACTTTTTTTCCTTCTTCCTTTAAATAAGTATTTTTCCGAGCATGGAATTCAGAGGAGAGGTCACTTTTTCTGCATGGGAATCTGTCTGCTTTCTTTTTATGGTCATTGCTATATCCAGAAGGCCCCAGGTCCAGTACGCCATGGGACATTCTAGTAAATCTCCCCTGAGCAAATGGCCCTCTGTCCGCCTGCTGTCTTGTCACCAAATCTCATTCAGGGGCTGCTCTCTTCAGCTCCCTTCAGCCCCTGGTTTTTCTGCTCAAGTGTGAAGCATACACTCTTTTGGTTTCTTCTTTGGGTTCTTATCTGTGCAACTCTGGTTCAAGGCTGTACTGGTCTGGTTTTCGTCCATCTAACTACAGAGGTTATAGCAAGATGGACAGAAGTTTGGACATAGCAGTCTGGGAAAACTTCTCCCATAAACCTGACTTGATACATCTGTCCTCCTGGCAGCCAGAGGACCACGAGGCGTCCAGCTGGCTCTTCGCCTCCTCCAAGTGGCTCAGTCCAACAAGGAGTTCCCTGATAGTCTTCACTCTGGAAGAAGTGAGTGTCCTGCCTGAGGCAGCCAGATGGGTTGGGCATATCATGGCCCAGGTATGCCATAAGCGGCCTCCTACCCCAGCAGGTGCACAAGGGAGATCCAGACCTTCAGCAGGGAGAATAAGACTGGAGGATCCTTACTGCTTTCAGAACAGTGCTGTCCTAGAAATACAAGAAACAAAGCCCCCACTTTGGTCTGTCTGCTTCTTCTAGATGAGCCAATAGAGTATAAGGCTAAATTCCCAATGTCCAGATTCCTGAGTCAATATGTTTATTGTTATACAGGAGACCCAGCCTAGAACTTCAGGTACTTCATTTTCAAGCCAAAGTTGTCTGGCACCAATGACTTTAAAGAAAACCTGACCTTCCACCGGAAGCTCACTGGCATGACCCCCTCCCCCAGTAGACTGTTAAGGAACTGCACCACGCAGATATCTCAGGGTGAGCACAAGCCCTGGGCTCTGGCCAGGACAGAGAAGGGGGAAGAGTCCAGGGCAGAGAAGGAGCCGGGTGATATTTCAGGCCTGCGTCACTGCATCAGGTCTGTGTCACTTGGGTGATACTGTTCAGCTGCAGGGGGTGGGCGGGCTGAGCTCATCCCACTGGCAGACTGTGGGCGCTGCCTGGAGGTTTGTTAATGACTATGACATGGCTGGACCTAGATCCTCATCCTGGAGCTCAGAGCATACCCCAGCCACAGCCTGCGGTGTGAGGCGACACAAGAGGAGCAGCCACTGTGCTCCTCACCGGCTTCTCACGGCACCTCCGGCTTCATCCGGAAGGTCCTCGAAGGAGGGCTTCTGGGGCTCTAGTTGCCCAGGCACTGTAGGTGGGGGAAATCATCCATGGAACTCTGACATTTTCTCTCTGTTTATTCTTTATATTTTAATGGAATTCTGTGGTCCAGACTTGGTTTTAGACTCTGTGCTCTCAGAGTCAGCTAAAGTACAAAGGGGCGGGGGGAGAGAAGAGAAAGTAGTGGGAAAAATTAGATTCTTGATTTGTGTCCAGATGGTACTGGACGAAAATAGACTCAGAGATTCTCACTGCAAACTTGCCTCTGGTATGAAACTCCCCTCCCCTCTTCATTTAAGGTCTTCTTGATAGAAGAGGGAATGGGAATGGGAAAAATACTGGGAACATTCATTTTTCGCTTTCCCAGCCATATATTAAAAGGCTTGTGCAGGTTTCAGTTGGGGACTTCATGAAACACCAGGAGTCGCACCACACGTGCACAGGGGCCTGGGTAAAGCAGGATGGTGCTGGCGTGTCCTGCAGGTGGCCACAGTGTGTGATGCGTTGGGCGGTATAGCACTAGTGGCCTGGCCCACACCTCCTTGCTTCCAGCTCTATGTTCAAGGCCCTCAAAGGGCATCTGAGTGGCTCAGTTGGTTGAGTGTCAGACTCTTGATTTTAGCTCAGATCATGATCTCAGGGGCTTGGGATCGAGCCCCCCACCCCTACCCCATCCCGGTCAGGCTCTGTGCTGAGCGAGGAGCCTTCTTGGGATTCTCTCTCTTCCTCTGTCCCTCTTCCCTGTTCTCTCTCTGAAAAAAAAGGAGGGGATCTCAAAGGAGAAAGGCAAGGCACAGACTCTGGGCTCTGGGTCCACCATTTGTAGAGAGATGCAAGTGTCATTTATGTACCCATTCTCCTTCACTTTGGGGTGAGGCAAAGTGCATAAGGGCTTGGCCTCCACTGGATGGCCAGCCAGAAAGTGAAAGCCTCTCAGTCCTCTTGGAGGACAGTGTGGTGAAATCTTGAGGGAATGCACCCATCAGATGGCCCAACTCAGATTCCACCCAGCATGAGCTTGACCATGAAACCAAGTGATCCCAGGGCCCCATCCTGAGCACATAGAGGTCATGCCTTTCAGTTGTCAAAGATTATCCCCCATCATTCTTTTGATGTTCACAGGGAGCCCAGTGTCCCTAAGCCACTAACAGGGAGGGTTTTCTAAAGTCCAGGACCTCCTCCACTGCAGATAGCTCAATGGCAGTCAGTCAAATCCCAATGAAACGAGTGGTGGTCAGATAGAAGGTATTTTTTTTAAATGTGCTTTTCTCACAATCGGGTTTCCTTTCTCATGTTTAAACTGCCTTGGAGGACAAGCAGAGTGTCTGTGAGTCAATCCTTGGTTCTGGGAGCTGGGGCTGGGCAGGGAGAAGAGCCGGAGAGGTCTCAGGAGCCAAGCAGATGTGCAAACCAAGAGCAGGCAAAGCGTCCAAAGAAAGCATCTATCTGAAGGCCAGGTGCAATGAGAGGTCCCTGGCCACAGGCCACCCCCACATCCAAGGCAGGCACTGGAAGAGACACAGCCCAGAATACCTCCTTGGGCACTGGGATCCAGGTGCAGAGACATCCCTGTGGTTTGCCTGGGCCACATCTGGGTGCAGCCATGAAGTCTTCTTTTAGAGCTTGAGTGTTTGAACTAAGACCTTTCAACTCTCCCAATCCCCTTTACCCATAGGTTAGGTATTTTTCTCAATCTCAAATTAGCATCTAGGAAAATCTTATTTTTTGGGCAGTGCCATCAGTGTGTTTGAACAGAGAATAATATTTGAATTCTCCCAAATATTATACTTGACAAAATGTTTTCATATTTTTCCTCTCATGTAGGCTCAGGATTGCCCTGTGAGGTAGAAAGGAAAGGAACTCCATAGACCATTGAGTTCTTTGTTCATCGTGATCACCTAGGCTTTTGCCTGCTGCCTGGAACAAAGTAGATACTCAAATATTTGCTCAACAAAGGGATGGGTGGGTGAGTGGAAGGGTAGATGGAAGAGGGTGGATAGATAGAATTTGCCTCAGTTTTCAAGCTGGGTTTAATTCCCAATTCTACTACCTATGCACATGTGGCTTTCCCCAAGCCTCTGAAGATTCTTTCCCTCATCTATAAAATAGCAGTAAGGATATTGCTTCTGCCACCACAATGGAAAAAGAGACACAGACTGTCTCAGTGACAGAGTGGTTAGGAATAGAGCCAGGGCCCAAACGGGGATGTCCTGACGCCTTGTCCACGGCCTGGACCATTGCATTATGGTGGAGGAATGGAACAAACCAGCGGGTGTTTTTATGGTGGGCTGTGCTTCAGGGACTTTAAAATCCCCGCAAAAGCCCTAGGAGCTAAGTATCATTATTATTCCCACCTTACAGGTAAAGAAAACAAGACTCAGAGGAGTTAAGTTACTCTGAAACTTCCGCAGTGGAGGTGGGCTTGGAACCCACATCTGTCTGACCTCAAAACCTAATTTTGTCACCACCTGCCGTATGTTTTTGTAGCACACACCAAGTCTGTTGTTGGAGGCACCAGGTTCCCCAGGCACCCTGGAAACAAGACCGGCAGCAGCTGCTGGAGACCAGTACCTGAGTGGCTGCCACGGGGTTAGCTCTTGACCAAATGGCCCTTCAGAGTTAGAATATTTTGGACAGAAACATGGCTGTCCACGGCCACATTCTAGAGCATCACACCGTTTTCCGGTTGCCCAGATTTTTTATTCCAGACAGTCTGAAAAACAGCAGGTAATGCTCACCTCCGTGAGACTGAATGTATGGAACCATTTACGGCCCCAAATAAACTCGGGGTACATGAAAGTTTATTGCGGAAGTCACAGTGGAGGAAAACCTGGAAGAAAACAAAAACAGAGCTTAGTTTAAATCATCCATAGCCTTTCTATTAGAGTAATTGGTTGAGTCCCCTCCCAGCTGGGGAGCAGGTATACAAAGCAAAAACTCTGATTCACAATGTTCCAATGTGGGGCACACCTGTGCTCAGGAGGAGGGGAAGGAAAATGGGGTGGAAGAGAAAGAAATAGCTTTACTCCTGGAACAAATAGAAATCCTTCATGGGTGGGGCTTGAATGTCTCCAAGATGTATGTCTCTATCAGTTTAAGCTTAGCTACACAGGATAAAGAACCCAGCCTAAATTAGTCTAGAGCAAAATATTAATTTATAGGTCCACATAACTAATAAGTGTAGAGATAGGTTATTATAGACTGATGTTGTGCCCCCTTCCTCAAATTCATATGTTGAAATCCTAGCCCTCATTGTGCTGTTATTTGCAGGTTGGGGTCTTCGGAGCAAATTAGGTTTTAGAGGAGGTAATGAGGGTGGGGTCCTCATGATGAGATCAGTACCCTTATAAGAGATGAGAGTCTCTCTCTCTCTCTCTCTCTGTCTCTGCAGTGTGAGCACACAGCAAGAAAGGCAGCAATATAAAGCCAGGAAGAGAGCCCTCACCAGAACCTGATCATACAGGCACTGTGACCTTGGACTTCTAGCCTCCGGAACTGTTAGAAATAAAGCCACCCAGTCCATGGTATTTCGGTACAGCAGCCTGAGCTGGTGAAGACATAGGTCCAGCTTCATGTATGGCTGGCTATAGGGGTTCAGAGCCGCTGTTATTAGCCTATTTCTCTCTCCTGGTATGTCAGCTTTCTGTGTTCTCCCAAGGCTCCAGAAAAGTTGAGGCCCCACTGAAACAAAAATGGCTTCCCAGGTTCAAATTGGAAGGGAAGTGGCGATGGAGTCATCTTTCCCAGAATTCCTAGCAAATTCTCATTACATCTCACTGGCTCCTCATACCCATTCATGAACCGATCTCTGGCCATAGAATGTGATGTGCCACCTGACTTAGGCCTAGACCACAGGCTTTACTCTGATTCCATGGACATAGGCCCACTAAGGAACACAGACTGAGATTGGGTAGAAGTGCTGAAAACCCAAAGAACACATGCTTACTACAATAGGTTTGAGTGGAGCCTGGCTAATTCTCAAAATCAAACCCCTAGGACAAGAACAGAGCGCCTGGGTGGCTCAGTCAGTTATGTGCCTGACTTTGGCTCAGGACATGATCTCACTGTTTGTGAGTTTGAGCCCCACATTGAATTCTGTGCTGAGAGCGCAGAGCCTGGAGCCTGCTTCAGATTCTGTGTCTCCCTCTCTCTCTGCCCCTCCCCTGCTTGTGCACCTTCTCTCTGTCTCACCCTCTCTCTCTCAAATAAATAAACATTTTTTTAAAAAAAAGAGTGATACAGCAAAAGAACAGATAAACACCAGCAAATAAAAGGCTGACTTGACTTGTCTCAATAATCTGTTACACTGAGTTTATCATTAAGCTGTGAAATGTTTCATCCCAACTAATAACTGAAAAGGTAGACTTTGTTAAGATGAAGACTCACACCTTATGGAGCTTAAGCTCCAAAACTCTGTGCCTTAGAATTCTGCAGAAGGGTTGGCTGGTCCTAAAGAAATGTTCTCTATTTAAATAAATACAGGTGTGCCTCACTTTTCACTGTTCATTCACTCCTGAAATCATGTATATAAACTGAATTTGAGACCAGTGGATTGTGTTTTCCAATTTGGAGTCTTTAAAGAGGCATTGCAAAGTTCATCTATGGTGTGAAAAATCTCCTTTATTTTCACTATGAATTTGGGTTGTGGTTATTGGCTTTTTCTAAAATGAGGCCTCGGTAGTATTCTTAACACACACACACGCACACACACACACACACACACACACACACACACACACCCCAATACACTGTATTTCAAAATCCATAGACCCCATGGCAGCACCTGCAAAAAAAAGCTTTATTTTCCCCCAATAATCTTTTTTTTACATTTTTTATGTTTTTCATTTATTTTTGAGAGACGAGAGACCGCATGAGCAGGGGAGGCGGTCAGAGAGAGAGGGAGACACAGAATCCAAAGACAGGCTCTGAGCTAGCTGTCAGCACAGACCCCAACGCAGGGCTTGAACCCACAAACTGTGAGATCATTACTTGAGCTGAAGTTGAACACTTAACTGACTAAGCCACCCAGGCACTCTTCAAATAGTCTTTTCTGCATATGACTCCATCTTTATGAGACCAAATCTCTTTAAATTCACTTCCCCAGACCATGTTCCTCCCTGGACAACGAGTCCCTATAAACAAATGGCCCTCCAGTGACTTGATAGCAGAAAGACTCTGGGAGCCAATGGTTCCCAAGCCAATAAACAAAAATTCTGTTTTAACACTGCTTCCGTTGGACCAAAGGTCTGGCCCCTGTGCATCTCGAGGGCACCAAATTGCAAGGCAGCACCGCTGAGTTAAACAGAGTTCACAACAGCATCCACCGCACACAACGGGGCCAGAAAGACAGATACCAAAGTAGGCACAGATCGTGTGTAGATTGCTCTGGTTTGTTGATTTGGAAGTTTCACTTGAACTGTTGATAAAAGCTGATTGTCTCGTCAGTATTAGAACATGGTGCTTATTAGGAGTTTTCTCTGGAATCAGCTTGGAACTGAGCGAGTTCCTTCAGCGGGGGCACATACCACAGTCTTTTAAGAATGCTGTCTTCTAGCTGACACGTTCTGAGATTTACGAATATGTTCTTGACGTAAACATCTGAGAATAAGGCAGCTGGACAAGAGGGCATATTTCCAGCCTCTGTAAAATAAGTGTCTTTTTCTTATTTTTTAAAACATTTTTAAAGTGTATTTATTTATTTTGAAAAAGAAAGAGAGAGCAGGGGAAGGGCAGAGGATGAGAGAGAGAGAGAAAGGATCCCAGGCAGGCTGTCAGTGCAGAGCCCGATGCAGGGCTTAAACCTACAAACCATGAGATCATGACCTGAGCCAAAATCAAGAGTCCAAGGCTTAATTGACTGAGCCACCCAGGTGCCCCAGTGTCTTTTTCAAGCATAAAGGGGGGCGCACATTGCAAAGGAGTTACATCCACCCTCCCCGCTGCCCTCCTAGGAAACAGAGAACATCTTTCCTGGAGCAAGCAGGTGACTCTCTTCCCAGCAGGGTTCAGGGGGCATTTGTGCATCTCTCCCTGGTGCTCTCCTGATGCCAAAGCGGTCACACTGCTCTGTTCTTCAGATTCAAAGGCAACTGTTCTGGGAATTGCAGGCTTAACCCCACTAACATGGATCTTACTGATGTCAGAGCCTTTCCCGAGAAGTAGTAGCGATAGTATCACTCATTCATTTGGGGAACTACTTCATTTAATCCCCTGAGCAACTTTATGGACAGCCCACAGCTCCTTAATGCCATTTTAGAGATGAGGAACCTCACCTTTAAGAACAGTAAGGAGCTTCTCTGGGTCATCCAGGGTTTTGAGACGCGAAGGGGCTGGGGAGAGGATAGAACCGTATGAGGACAGGTAGGCTTTACCTGCCTCTTAGTTGCACCTTGGGCAAGCCCTGGATGAGCTCAGCCCAGCTCTCTGATTTCCCAGAGAGAGAGAGAGAGAGTGCGCACGCGGGGCCAGAACAGGCACAGGTGGGGAGAGAGCAGGCACCCAGCAAGTGAGGAAACAAGGGTCAGGCCGGGCACCCAACAATCGCAAACATGTTCTCTGTCCCACCAGCCTTTTATACTTCGGGCCTGAAGGTTAAGAGCAGCTGCAGACAGGAAAAAAGATTCGCCACAGGCCTCATGCAGAACCAGACGCTGGCAAAGAGAATCAAGCCCGGCATGAAGAATTATGGTACCTGATACTCTCCGTGCGTTTCCCCTTCTCAACGACGGCCATATGTAATGTATTTAAAATACGATCTGCCCTGGTGCGTCCGCACAGCCAGGAATTTTCTCTCAGTGGCTACACTTTGCTTTGTAACCCTCAGCATGTTTCACCCCTAGATGAGCCAGATCAGAAACTGCCCGCGTGGCTCTGAGTTCCCTCAGGCAGCCACCTACCTGAGATGGCCTCATAGGCTAGACCCAACGCGCCACAACATGCCTTGAACCCTGATGCTTCTTATTAAGGCATGTCACATTTATGATGTCAATTTGTCTAATTACAAGTGAAAAAATAGCCTCTGATAGCTCTCTTTACAATTTCCCCCACGTAGGGGATCAAAATTCCTGAAGAGCTTGACTTCCACCCAGTGGTTTCTGAATCTGTTGGCTTGTTCCTTTAACAGTCTGGTATTGAGTGCCTACTGTGTGCCTGGCTTGGTGGTGGCCTCTGGGCCTCCAGATGTCCCCCCCAGGGGACACACTGGAAACAAATCATGACAACAGTGAGTGGCTAGTCTGCAATAGGAACAGATACTCCTGGCACCAAGGGGCCAGAAGGCAGGGTTCAAGGCCACAGCTGAGGCTGACCCAATGAAGTATTTGCCATTAAAGAGCAGACCCAGGTTTCACCCCTGGGATCAATTTGTATACTCCGATTCCAAGTACAGCGGGGACATCTCCGGATATGACGAATCCACATCACCCACTGCACATCAGCACATGTGAGGAAGTCCCAGGAAGCCTGCAGAGGTGTTGCAGGGACCCTGAGCCTGTGCAGGCCATCAGTGTGGCCTGACGGAAGGAGCTGACCCCTCTGCAGGGGTCGCCATGCCAAGACCAAGGAACTTGAAGGAGATCCAGGGGCCAGAAGAGAGGGAGCGCCAGCCAGCTTGCCCAATGTGCCAGCCCTTCAAGCAGTCACTCATTCGTTCATGCAACAAATATTTTAGGCTGTGACTATTGTTGCCAGGCGTTGCTCTGGGGCCAGGGCTGAAAAAGGATAAAACTCACTGCCCTATGGAGCTGACAGCCTATGGCAGCAACTCAGACACCAAATCAGAATAGCAAGTACCACTGCTGTGTGCCAGTTCTCAGTGCCTTGCATACTTCATCTTCACCACCACCCCATGAGGTAGGTGCTGTTATTAACCCCAACTACACACAAGGAAGCTGGGACACCGAGAGGTCAAGTATCTTCCCCACGGTCGCCAGCTGGGAAGTAGAGAGGTCAAGGATTTGAACGTAAGTAATACAGAGGTCATGCAGGCCCGGATGGCTCTCTGCCAGAACATAAATGTCGGTCATATAAGTTCTGTTAGGAGGTGATAAATTCAGTAGGAAAAAAAGAACAGGGAGGAAAGATAGGACGTACTTTCTTATGGGGTGCGTGTGTGGGAGATGGTGGTTTGTATTTTTAATTACGGCGGTCAGGAAAATCCTCAATATGAACGGGCACTGGAGCAAAAACTTGAAGGAAGAGAGGAAGTGAGCTTTACAAACGTCTGGGGAAAGAGCCTTCCAAGAAGCAGATAGCAAGTGCAAAGGTCCTGGGACCCAATTTCCATGTGGGGGTGAGAGTTCCACACCACCAAGCAATTCTCTGGCCCCAGCTGGGTGTCCTACAATTCAACTGAACAGCGACAGATCCCACTGTTGCTAAGGCTAAGGGCTCAGTCCCACGACACTGACCCCCACCACCGGACTTCAAATGTCCATTGCCAATCCAAGTTGTCACTTGTGCTTCTGATCCATCGGCTATAGATCAAGTTCCCAACGATCCCCTCCTTGGGTTCAATTGGTTTGCTAGAGCTTAACAGAGAAACATGTTACCTGTTGGATCACCAGTTCTATGATTAAAGCATCGAACTCGGGAGCAGCCAGATGGACTAGGTCATAGGGCAAGGTATGTGGAAAAGGTGCTGAGCTTCCTCGTCTTCTCTGAGTATGCCACTGTCCCCAGATCTCCAAGTTCACCAAGCCAGACACCCACACCCTCATCCCTTTAAAAGGCTTCATGACAGTGCTCGCTTTGGCAGCACATATACTAAAAGGCTTCATGACAAAGGCCTGATAGATTAAGTCTTTGGCCACTGGCAATTGATACCACCTCCTGAGGTCAGGGGGAGGGACTGAAATTTCCAGCCCTCTAATCGGGGCTTGACTCTCCTGGCAACCAGCCCCCATCCCTAGGAGTCATCCCAAAGTCACCTCATTCACATAATAAGAGACACCTCTATGCTCCCATCACAGGAAAGTCCAAGGGTTTTAGGAACTCTGCATCAGGAACTGTTCCAAGACCAAATATACACTTCTTATTAGAAGTCACACTGTCTTGGGGAGCTGCCTGGTGTGTGATGCAGCTGACGTGGAGGGAGAGGGAACTTAGAAGGAGATAAGACCAGGGAGGTAATTGTCAGAGTTGGAAGTCACATCTTGCAGGGCCCTGGAGGGTGTGACGAAGACGTATGATATTTTCCTAGTGAGATGAGGAGCTGCGGCAGCGAGTACCCTTCTGCCAAAAAGTCCCCATCTTGCCACAGCAGAAGACTGCCCTTCCTTGTCCTCGGGAAGCTGTGTGTGGCCACGTGACTTGCTCCATCAACAAAATGGGAGCAGAGGTGATGCGGTCACTTTCAAGCAGAAGCTCTGGTGGAGAAATGAGCTTTACTCGGTTAAACCATCAAGATCCAGGCATTGTTTGTGACCTCAGCATCATCTAACCCAAAGTGACTCGCAGTGATTCCAAGAGAGGGTTTTGACTCTTAGTGGGATCATTCTGGCAGCAGCTGGACTGAAACAAGTCCTAGCTGGAAGCAGAGAAAGCGGGCAAGAGACTATTGGTATAATCTAGGTGGGAGAGAAGGAGGATGGTCTATTGACCATCAGGAACACTAGAGATACTAAAAGAGATCAGATTCTAGATCCGTGAAGTTGAATGACCCACTAGGAGTTGCTAGTGGACTGGACACTGGCTGGAAGAGAAAGAAGTCAGAGACGTCCCCAAGGTTTTTGGTGTGGGCCACTAGAAGGATGAAAAAGCTCTTAACTGTCTCAATCATCCCTTCCCACACACACACACACACACACACACACACACACACACACACACACTTTTCAAAAAAAGAACTCTGTTTTTCGTTTGGCAGATGCCCGAAATTTCACCATTAAACAGTCATTCCTCTTGGATAAGCATTGCCCTTTTCAGGAAGCTTACTTCAAAATGAAAATACCCACTGGAGTGGTTGCTTAATGTGGATTGATTTATTTTAGCAACTTGCAATTCAAAGACACCCTTGAAACCTTCTAGTCCAAGCCTCTTGTTGCATTTGAAGAAACCGAGGTCCAGAGAGGTAAATGATCTCACTCAAGGTCATGTAAAAAAAATCAGAGTCAAGCTGAGCTCCAGACAGAAGGACTCCCGGACTCCCTGCCTATTGTCCAGCCTGGGCAGAGAGCTCCGGCTGTGCTTGGGCCATGGAGGGGGGCAGGGAGGAGGGAGTCAGGGACAAAGGGGGCGGGAAGGCAGGGGGGGCAGGGAGGAAAGGGGAGCCATGTAAAAGGAACCATCCCTTCCTCACTATTTTATACGGTCCATTCCTGGGCGGGACTCAGGAGCATCTTTCTTCAAGGTTACAAACCCTCCCTTCATAGTAACCTTGACTTTGTGGGTCCAGAACCAAAGAGAAAACCTGAAAAGAAAACTTATCAAAAGACTGAAAAAAAAAACCCACATCGCGTTTGACTTTGTGTGTGAGTGTGTTTGACACTCACACTTACCAAGCGCAGAGCACATTCAAGTCCCTTCTCCCCTCCATCTTGTTTGGTACTTTCCTGCCCCGCCAGCTTTGTGCCATTCTTCTTGTAAAGCATTCTTTGAGCTGCACCCCACGGGTCGGGCACAGCTAAAAACAGACAGTGCCAACACGCCTCTTCAGATCTTAGCACACTGTCTCTGAGCACACCGACTGGAATCATTTGTATTATGCATTTTTATGTCATGCACTAAATTTGCAGCGTGCCTGACTGGAACTTTTATTAGATTTTTATTATTAGTCGTACCTTTTAAAACAGCTCTTTGAGACCATTAACAGTGAGACCCCTCCCTGCCTTTGGCAAATCTTGCACAAAGGCCATTTTGAGTGGCTTTTGTCTTAGACCCACCCTGGGGTCGAAGGAAGCCAAACCACCTTTTTAGGTAGGTTGGTGATCAGAAATTTCCCATGAGCAGCAGGATGGTACGAGGCAACAGCAAGTTTAGACCCAAACGTCCTCTTCGAAGAATAAGGTAAAGGATTACCTGTAGAGACTTACAACTTTAGAGGCCAAGTAGCAACTTTCAGGGACATGGGCGGCCCTGGGCAACCCCTGCAATGTCTACCAGGCCCCTGGCATTGGGAAAATGTGTGGAATACACTGATACCATGTTAACTCTTGTTTCTAAAGTCTAAATGAATATCTGTCTCATATAAAAGTGCTGAAGAGTGTATCAAAGCCTCTAAAAACATTAACTAAGAACATTTCCAATGATTTTGCTTTTATCGGAAAGGAAATGTCCCCATAACAAGGCATAATCTGTGCCTCATTCCTCTGCAAATACTGTGCTTGAAGTCCCGGGTGAGCCTCCCTTTCTTCCAGTGCAAACCGGTCTGTCTCCCCCTACACACGTGCAAGGAGTTTGGAAAGACTGCTGAAGCCACGCTTGGAACAGGGGGCTGTGCACTGCTTCTGGCCCCACGGCCTGCTTCATATATTAACCGCGCTCTCGGTGCCATTAACGACAATGCCGTGTGTGCTGTCTTCGGTTTTTACCCCCATTTCCACCTTGACTCCACCCTAACAGATCCCAGCTGTGACTAGAGAACAGTGTCGAGGGCTCATCCCTGTGAAGATTTTCCTCTAACGAACCATCCCAGGCAAGGGCCTGTCTCTTGGATTCATCTAACTCAGTGCACTTTCACAATGGCTATGGAAGGCCACGGTGCCGTAGGTACTCGGATCTGCCGACGCAGAGACAAGAAAGAGCCAAGTATCTGATCTCAGAGGGCTCCTTTTTTCGACGGACAGAATTCCAGCACAACAGAAGAGCTGAGATTGTGCCTCGAACTTTGTTCTGATAGCACCTAAGGTAGAATTCGAAATGTGGGTGGCGGTTTTGCTCTCCGGGGATTCTAGGCTTGGTTTTGTCGTCATGTTGCTTTTGTTCTTCTCTTCATTTCTGGAGCTCCTCAGGCAGGGGTCTGATGGCTCCTAGGTTCTGTCTAGGGATCGGAGTCCTTCAGCAAGTGCGGATCCTCTGTGACAACACAGACTCACGTCCAAGGGGGTACGGAAAGGCGCCCCCGTGCCCCGAGTCACACCAGTCAGGACTGACGGGATGGGCCTGGCATTGACACCACACGGCTGAATGGGAATTATCCGCACTAAAGTATGCATCAGATAACAGTTTAAACCAGCTCTTCACTACCCTAAGAACCCGGTAGCAAAGTAGCTCTTTTATTGCATCTCCAGCCAGGGGGACGACGTCAAACACAGGAGCTTTGCAGTGCAGAAGGCTTTTGCAGCCAGTTTTTTTTCCTCACCGCAAAATGTTTTTCTTTTCCAAAAAAAAAAAAAAATGAACATGTTGCTCCATCCAGCCTGGTCTCTGGCTCTGGGTCCAGAACTCGAGGGTAAATGGCGAAGTCGAAATGTGTTTTTGGATTCTGTGGTTTCAAAGTGGTGACTCTTTCCAAACCGGGGTGGGCCCTCTGGGAAACTGTCAGGTTGGTGAAGTCGGCCTGCCCTCCCCCACCTTGCCTCTTTCCTGATGCCCCTGGTTTGTTGTGAGCCCAAGAAAAGGCATGTGTGGAATCGATAATGATCCCTTTACTGAGCACTCACCGTGGGCCAAGAAACATCCGGAAGCGCCTTACCTTTACTGTTCCGTTTAAACCTCCCGAAGCTTCCATACGCATCCTTGATGGGAGAGCTTCCTCCTTTTGAGGAATCTGGTGCCCAGAGAGGTTAAATCACTTGCCCCAAGGTCACAGTGGCGGTGAGTGGCTAAGACAGGCTGGACTCAAGCCCCGGATGAAGAAATTGTGAAGGCCACAGGCTCGACTACCTCTATGCCTATACAGCCTTCTACCAAATACCAGAAACTATCATGTTTCTGTCAGCATTATTTACGCTGCATAATACAGAGGCATACTCCTTTATTTAAAAAAAAAAAAAAGACAAAGAAGAAAGTTTCTTGGAAAATACATAACTCGTCTTCAAGCAGAGTATTCCAGTCTTTTCGTCACATCGTATCAGGCCGGGTCTCACTTCCTCCCTGAGCCCCAGACTGGGGATGTCACCTTTGCAGGCAGCAGGGTCCATACACCTGCTTGGCGGGGCCAGAGAAGCCCGCCCGTCAGGAAAATGTCTTCCCCTCCTGCACTTCCTTCTTAATTAAAATAACATTTTGAAAGTGAAATTATACATTGTGTGGAATAAACAGTAGAACAATAGCTGTGATTAATCTGACAGAGATTGTATAATGTGATGCTAATGGGAAGAAATGAACTCCTGCTGAAGATCAAAGTCATCTCCACACATGGAGAACTTCTAAAATTAGAATGACGATAAATGCATCTCCATTCCTGAAAAAAAAAAAAACAACAACAACGAACAGAAAATGCTCTGCAGGCTTGTGGAACGAGGGGAGGGAAGGCAGCCCGAGGACGTTCTACAAGCCCAGAGAGCTAGCACTTGGAGAAGAAGTGCTCTGGTCTGCGGCCTTGTTTCCTGTTGTCCCCAAAACAGCTGTCCACCACTGCTGCCCCGAGTGTCCGGCAGCTCTCCTGCACCGACCTGGTGCCTTGAGAGCCACAGGAGCCGCCCAGCCGTATATACCGCCGAAATCCATCCAGTTTGCCCATGGCCAGACAGGTGTGGGTGTACATGCACGGGGCATGCGCACATGGGGGTGCAGCAGAGAAGGGGATACATCTGTGCTGAGCACCTGCAAAACAGGGGCTCTTCTGTGCCTTACAGGCAGGCGTCATTTTAATGCACAGGGGTTGGGCTCAATTAGCAAAGGGACTGGAATAACGATCGCAGATCTCTACAATCAAGTGCGGATGCCGTGGAGGTCCAATCAGGGAAGCCGATGGGGCCACCAAGGAGGACCCTGTCCCAGAGTGGAGCAGTCAGGCTGCCTCCAGAGACCTCGGGCAAGAAGCAGGGTCTGCTTAGCAAAGGGAATGCAGAATAGGGAAAACGTGTGAGGAAGAGGAAAGAGCGTGTGTGAAGGCCCAGAAACAGAAGAGCACTATCTGTGGAGATCTATACAGTCTGTCTGTGACCACATGAGAAAGGACCTCCGCTCCACCCAGCCGAGACCCTGTGTTCCCCCCGAATATCTCCTTCTCTCAATTTACAAGGTAGCTCCTCCCTGTTTCCAATCAGCTCTTCCGCCCACTGAAAGCCAGACATCCCTGCACGAGCCACAGATTTCAGTCCCTTTCAGGTCTGGGGTCTATGAGGGCCCCAGGCCACTTCCTGAGAGTTGGGTGAAGACCTAAGGTGGCTGTAGATCTCCCAGAGGGAGGCAGTTTTTGCCAGACTCACGATTGGCCAGAAGTGAAATCCTGCTGGAACTGATTCTTGCCAAAAAGGTAGTATCTGAGGTTATGGGCCGAGGAGGCTCACGTCCAGTATCTGAAAGGGGTCCCAGCAACTGCCTGCTTGTCCCAAACTGCTGCTGACTTAGCAAGCATACAGCCAGGGAGAGTGGGGCTAAAGGAACCCCACGGCTTCTTGACCCCATGGCCAAGGGTCACGGTGGAACTAAGCTTGCCGGCGTGCACGAGGGATACATGGTCTTCTTAGCTTCCACCATACTGGAGAAAATGACTTTACAGACCTAAGGCTGGGTTCTTGACGCATTTTCCCAAACATGAGTCAATATGGTATATACTGGGGGTGTGGGCTTCATAGGCCAACAGACTAGCTTAGTTACTCACTAGCTGTGTAGCCTCAGGCAGGTTACTCAAGTTCTCTGAGCCTCAATTCCTTTAGTCATATAACATGCATTTATTGAGGACCTGCTGTACACCGTGCATTATGACAGGTACTAGGAATTGGAACTTCCCAGGGTTTTATAGTTCAGTGGGGACATGGGGCTGCTCTTGTGCCTGTCCCTAAAGATGGGGGATGCAGAGGAGTGCTCCAGAAACAGGAGAGAACTGGAGATTACTGAGCAAGTGGCCCATTTCCCTGTTGCAGGCTTCTGGGTGATGCTCCAGAGATGGCTTCGTGCCAGCATGGAGGAGGAATGAGTATGGCATCGATGGGGAGGGAAGTCCTCAGTGCAGACTCTGACTGCCACTGGCTCCCTTCAGCCTGCATGCAGTGTGCACGGACCATTAGCCCAAGTGCCTTTCCTGACCTTCAGACTTTTGTGTTGCACGCATGCCCTTGAATGTCCCACAGATACCGCAAAATCCCAAAGTGAAGACCTCTGTTTCCTCCCTCCCACAGGCTCTGCCTTCAGACACTCCATCTCCACAGTTGGCACCTCTATATACCTGGTCAGGCAAATCAGGAATCTAGGACGCACGCATGAGACCTCTTCCTCTCCCTCATCCCACCGTCCACCATTCCCCACAGCCTGACAGATTTACCCCTTGAATTTATTCTGAATGTGTCTCCTGTCTATGCTCAGCTCCCCGCTCAGGCTGCCATCTTTGTTGTTCACTTGGATCAAAATTTTCTGTTTCAATCCTAGGAAACTGGAAGGGCAAACTGGGAGAGAACAGAAGACTTTGGGGCATCAGGCTGAGAACACAGCATGAGGTACTGTGCCATTTCTCATCCCCTCCAATTTCATGATTGTGGTGCATACTGACGGCCTTTCTCTGTAAGTACAGGGATGCAGGAGTGCGTTCAAGGAGGACTAGAGCCAGACCCCTACTGATGAGAGGTTATTCTCCCCTCCCCGGAAGTCACTTGCAATCATTTTTGTTTTAATTTTTTTTATTCTTTCTTTTTTTTTTTGGGGGGGGGGGTAAGGGCAGAGAGAGAGGGAGACACAGAATCCAAAGCAGGCTGATGCTCTGAACTGTCAGCACAGAGCCTGGCACAGGGCTCGAACCCACAAACCATGAGATCATGACCTGAGCCGAAATCAGATGCTTAACTGACATAGCCACCCAGGTGCCCCACCTTCAACCATTTTTGATGGTAAATCAGTGGATAACTACCCCAACTCCCTTGCTTTTCACCAGAGATAATACTGAGGAGTGATCAGTCTGCCTGGACCCCAAGTTGTTCTCCCTGCACTTGCCCTCACCCTCCATAATCCCAGCCTTCCTTCATCCACAACTACGCTGGCTTTGCTTCCTGTGGCTTCGTGCTCCTTGATTTCTGAAATGCCTGCAGCTTCCTGCATGCACCATGCTGTTTCACACTTGCACGCCTTAGCTTAAGCTGTTCCCTGTCTGACACGATGCTCTTCCCTGCATTCTTCCCTGGCTCTTTCTCATGCTTCAAAGCTCAGCTCAGGCAATGCCTCATTTGCAAATCTTTACTAAGCATTGCTCTGTATGATGTGGAGTGCTATGGAAGTACCTAGAAAGGGTACCTCGTCTTGACCTGGCTGGAAAGCGCCCCATCAGAAGTGTCATCTAAGATTCTAAGAGATGAGTCTCAGAGGAAGAGGAAGGGGTCAGATGAAGAAGGAGATGGGGGATCCAGCTTTGAGGCCCCGGAAGTGGCACATAGGGATCCGAGGGGCCAGAGCAGCCAGTTAAGTGAACTGAAGCAAACAAAACTGACTGAGGATGGAGTGATAGCAGAGAAAAGGAAGTGGCAAGCGGGGGGAGATGAAAAGGCACGAGGTTGCCAGATGACACTGGGCTTCGGGTCATTTTTAAGGAATATAAAATTTATGACGGCAGGACAGCATAACAGTGAAGAATCCCTGAGGCTCCAAGCTGGTCCAATGCTGCCTCCCCGGAGCTCCCTTATCTTCGTCTTCCTAATGTGTCTTATCAGGTTACGCGCCGGCTTCCCCAGCAGATAGCGCTTTCAGATGTGGCAAGAGGCATTCTTAACCTTCGTTTCCTTACACCTGACACAGATCCTGCCCCAGAACTGGATGGCAGTGAATGCATTCAACTGGTCCACAGAAGGGACATACTGCCCCCCACCCCACTTGCAGCAGAGCCCACCTCCCCGGAATCCTCCATAGGAGCATGACAGAGGAAGGCGTGAGGCCCCTCCCTGCCCCAGCATCACAGAGTCCTCATTGTCAGTACCACCGCAGGTGACATGAAAGTGAGGCTGAGATGCTCTGTGGGCACGATTTGACGCCTGAGGATCCCTGACCCAGAGGCAGCGCTCTGGTGGCCAAGCGGGAACGGCCCACACCAGTCATGAGGGGATGCGTGGGGAGGACTGGGGGAGGACTCCGGGGCAGCTCAGCGCCGGGGCGGCTCAGGAGGAGCACGGAGGGATTGCCCTTCTGACACCCGCAGAGGTCTCTGAAGACCGCCCCCGACAAGACCTGAGCTCGCTGTCCACGTGGTAGCCGTGGGGTCACTGGCAGCCCTGTGGGGACAGACAGCAGTCCGAAGTTGGAAGCTCACAGCTGTTTGGGTCAGGAGAGCAGAGGACAGACTCCAGTCTACTGGGAGGCTAACGAGATCCTTGTCTGCCTCATCGGTGCCGGTTTCTGGGTCTGTTTCACCCTCCTTTCCAAGCCAAGCTCACCGAGATTACCATTTTCTTTGTATGGGCCTCATACATAATCCACATTAGATAAATATTTATTCAATGGGCAAGGTCGCTTACCAGAATGATGTTCCACGTGGCAGAAGCTGTTCTGTTCGCATGCTGAATTCCCAGCGCCTAGTCCAGGACAGACACCCAGCAGGTGCTCAGGCATTCATTACTTGATAAATCCAGTTATATCATTATAAGGAATTGGAGTTATCATGGCTCAACAAGGTTTGATCTTTCTCCCAAGATCACATGACCTTAGAGCGTAGATGGGACAGATGAGCTCCATCTTCCCAGGTTCCGAGCTGGTGGCTCTCTTGGGCTGCGGTGCCCCCACTGGGGAAGCGCTGAACTGCTCTGAGCCCAAGGAGAATCTCTGACCTGCTCCAAGGATGAGACCCGTGGGGCTTTGGGGGCTGAGCTGAGACCAAGGACTTTGGATGGGGGTGCGGAGGGCCAGAGGTGGGATGGCTGCTTGGGCTTTGCTAGTGCCCATGCAGGTGGCCTAAATCAAGAACCTAGATAGCACTTTGCAAATGGGGATGCTCAAAATGTTAGCGACCGAAGGAGCATGGGCGAGGGCAGGGCTGGGGCTGGGGGTGGAGTCACAACATTCAGAGGACAGAGGGAGAGCGGGGAGGAAAGGAAGGCCCCAGGACAGAGGCACGCATTCCGAGAGCAGACGGGGGAGACATATGAGAGAACAATGGTAAGCCAGGACAGCGCAGTCACAGACGCCTTGAAGGGAAGCGTGAGGTGCAGGAAGTGATCAGGAGACCAGACAGAGGACTGGCAGAGTCCGCTAAACTTGGCTGAATGGAGGCAAAGGCACCGAGTTTAACAGCAAGAGCCTGTTCGCGTCTCCACTTGGCCATTCTGCTGCCTACTGGCAACTTCAGAGGAGCAAGACTTCCCTCCGAGTCTTCGGCTTCCTTATTTACAAACAGAGGATACTGACTGAGCCCACAGACGCCCTGCCCAGTGCCTGACACACAGCATGCGCTCAATAAACGCTGTGATTATTATGCTGGTGGCGGCATTGTTATTGCAACTGGTGACCTTTAAGGAGAAAATATCAGTTTAGTACTGGGAAGGGGAGGGGAGGAGAAGAAGATGGGAACCAGATTGCAGGAAGTTAAGGGGAGCCAAAGAAACGGTGGGTGTAGATCACTTTGTGGAGGAATTTGATAGTGGAAGGAAGTTGAGAAATTCGGTGCTTGGGCAGCAAGAGGGCCAGCAGTTTCTCTGAGAGAGAAGAGGCAAGTGAGTGTTCATGAGTAACCTGGACAGAAAAAGAAACTGAAGATTTCAGAGACACCAGGGAATGCCCTGGGGAGCAGGCAGGGATGGCCCCCAGCTGAGAAGGTGGTAGAAAGCTGAGGCCCAAGTTCTGGCCCTGACCTTGGCCATTTGTACTTGGCTGAGCCCTTGTCCTTCCCAGGCCCCTGCGTCAATGAGGCAGCAGGGGAGATCATCTCTGTTGTGGCCATGCCGTCTCAGTAAGCATTAGCAAACATTTTCTCTTCTGAAGTTTTTCTCCACTCTGATTAGAAGGAAGACAAAAAATAACAAACAACTTTGAGCTGAAGCCACCACCTCCCCCCAGCAACCGGGACAATATTTCTGTTTCACACGTACCGCGAGCAGATCCGGTGATTCCATCAGCGCTGGCAGATCGCTGCTGAGCCTCCTGGTGTTTTAAATAGCACGTGCCCTTCATCCTGGCTCCTGGAATGAAGCAAGGGCGAGGCAGGAGCTTGGTGCTGGGCTGAGGGTCACCGTGGATGAGGCGCTCCATGGCTGCAGGCTTCTGAATCCTCAGAAATAACAACAATTACTGCACACGCCACAGTCTGTCCTCCGAAGCAGCAAATGCATCAGCTGCTGGTTATTTTGATACCCCAGATAAAAAGCTCTTTCGAGAAAATCTAGTACAGAAAAACATTCTTATCCTCTGCCTGTCTGCACCATTCCTTCTGCCTGCTGTCCCTCAGCTGTTTTGCATTCCTATAAACATAGCTGGTCCAACTTAAAGTCCTTGTCTCAGTGACCCAGGGGAAGGACATTTCCTTTGGGGCCTCTCGGGGAAATCGGAACTGCCAGCAAAGACATACCTGGCTGTGGGCTCAGTTGGGAGTCCAGGCTGATCTGCAACCTGCTGGAAGCCGATGCGGTGTGAATGGGTCATCTGACAGCCACAGGTGGCAATGACCACTCTTGGATTCAGCATGTCCTGAGCACCTACTGTGTACCAGGACCCATGTTAGGACCTGGGGAGACTGTGATCCACTTGGGTAGGGCTTAATCATCCGGTTCCCACAAGAACATGAACTCTCTGATCAGGGACTATGGCCATTGGCCATCTCACAGTGCCTGATACACAGTAGGTACTCAAAAAGTAATCTTTGGAGCATTTGTTTATTTGTTTGTCGTTTACATGCCATTTACATGTCATTTACTTGAGATCCTTAAAGTTCAGGGACAGAAGCAGAGCTCCACAGGGCTGGAAAGAGCTCTTATTAAACCAACATGTGCCATCAACAATTTGGGGGGTGGGGCATCTAGGCTTAAATTCTGCTTACATCATTTTAAGTTTCCCTCTTACACACCACATGAAAAGAACCACAAGTACCCCAAATCCTTTTGTCCTTCTGGGTGACGCCACAAGTTTGCACACAAAAGCTCTGCCTTCAACAATCGTATTCTCTGTTTTTCTAGAATTGTCAACTGCATCCCTAAATTCTCAAGCAGGTAAGCTATTAGGTAAGACGTAGTGCTGGTGCTTTCGAACAAGTTTCTACAGGACACGATAGATGAATGAATTTGTCCTATTGTCTGGAAATTCCTTTGTTTACTTGACGATGTCAATTTCCAAATGCATCACCTTGAATCTGATGCCGCCTTTGCAGAAAGGCCATTTATGGGGTGCCCGGGAATTTGCACCCACCTCCAAAGTATGTGCAGGCACCAGTCTGTATCTGAACAGCTCAGAAATGGAAGAGCCTTTGCTGGGGAATAACGAGGTCAGATCAAAGCTAAAGTTGACTTTCAATTTCTGGGGCTTTCTCTCTACCTCATTCTTCTCAGAGTACAAGCTGACAGAGTGAACTTAGGTATGGAGGCAGAGGTGAAAACAGAAAGAAGTGAAGGCCTCAGGCCAGTATGTGTGAAGGGGGTCGGAAATGCCTAAGCGGAGCCCTGCTTTGTTCAAGTGACCCGCACTGGGGTCAAGGGCTACTCTTGGATTTACAATGGGAAGTCCACCCTGTGTCTCACTAAATCCCAGTATGTGAGGGTGACTTTTGCCTGTAGTGTGCTGACATGCCTTCACCAAAACAGGGGTCTCTGCCTCTTCACCCTCCCCACATCTGTTCCTCCTTGAGACATCAGGCTCAGGGTGGAGGTTCAGCATACACTTTATTCAAGGAAGACGTGAAGACATCTGAAGAGCTGGACCCCAGGGTGGGGGGGTGAATTTTCAAAGACCTGTGGATCCTCCCAGTACATTACAATGAATGATCTGCCTTGCTAGTTTGGGGCTGTGGTGGGAAAGGGCAGGCTGTGGGTGCAGATGAGCTCTGACTCCAGGAACCCAAGAAATCCCAGAGATCCTATCTCACTTAAAGGCCACAGGTGAGGATAAAAAGGAATTTGTTCAGGGCCTAAGGCAGTGCCGAGGCTCTTTCTGCCTAGATTGGTTTAGAGTAACAAAACTCTTAAAAAGCTGCAGAGCCTCTACCCAGAAAAATCCACACATCGAACATAGACCTACAAATTCACCTTCAGTTTCAGAGGGGTCAGTGACAGCCGCAAGGAAGCTTCTGGAATCTTAACCTTAAGTTACAGCCCTGAATCTAGGTCCTGCTGCCCAAGGACTCTAGCCCTCATCCCCACGCCGCCTTGCCCCTGCCTGGGGGCCTTCTAGGTGGTTCTGGTTTTCGGAGACGCCTCCTTACCTTGAATCAGAGGAGCCCCGCACCTGCATCTCGCCAGGCTTCTCTGGGTGCCCTTTTCTCCCCGGGCGACGGGTGACGTCCCAGACGGAAAGTTGTCTCGGTTTTTCTCTCCGGCTGCTGGGAGCAGAGGCAGCCAAAGAGCCCAGGGCACCGAGCGTGACGTCGGGCGGACCCCGCGAGCTGCGGCTGCAGGCGACGCGCGAGGCAAGGGCGGGGAGGTGCGGGGAGGCTCTGGGCAACTCCGCCCACAGCGGCCCGCTGGCCCATAGGCGTCCGGAGCCAGCATCCCGCCTGATGCCCCAGAAAATCCCCCTCCAGGCTTTGCGCGCGCTGCCCCTCCGATCCCCGTGCGTCTCCCTTTGACCTCCGGAGACTTGAACTCTTCCCTGGCTGTGTGGAGCCGGCCCGCCCGGGAACTACCGATCTGTAGCACCCAGGACCCCAGAGAGCCGGACACCTCCGCCCACCAGAGCAGGTGCGGGGCCGGGGCGGGGAGGGTTGCAGTGGGGGGAAGGATTTGGAGAGTGACTCAGGAGTCGGGAGGAGGGGCTAAGAATTCAAGAAGCTAGTGTTAGAGCAGCTCGGCGCTCATGCACAGCAGAGAGCGCTGGGAGCCGGAGGGGAGCGCAGCGGTGAGTCAGGCTGCCCCGATCCGAGCCGGGAGAGGGGCGCAGCGCGGGCCGGGGGCGCGGGCTGGCGCGGCCGGGAGCGAGTGCATGGATCCCGCTTTGGCGAGGTCTCCGGGCACCCCCGGGGCTCCCGCGGGCTCGAGTGCGGCGGAGAGAGGAGTGTCCCGAGTGGGTGTGGGAGCGCGGGAGCCTGGGCAGGCGGGCGAGTCCGGGAGAGCAGCGCTTGCTCGCTCTCTTCGTCGACGAGTTCCCGGGCTCCCGATGACCTGAAGTCCGGGAGGCATCCCTGGAGCCTCGAGTAGCCTCAATGGGACTACCAGCCCCGGGGTGAAGGGGACAGCGCGCAAGTGAGGGAGCGCGAATGAGCGTAGGAAGAGGAATACGCGGGCTGCGAGCGCGCGGGAGCTGGAGGGAGGGTGGTCTGCACCGCGGAGGGCGAGTGCGCTGCGCGCGCTGGCGGGTGTGCGCGGGGTCCGGGAAGTGCTTCGCCGCCCCCAGGTAAGGGGACGAGCCGGGCAGGGCGCGCGGGAAGCGACGCAGGGAACCGAGTAAGGGTCCTCGGGCTCCTCCGCGAGTCGCTGGAGGGCCGGAGACCCTAGTGAGGGCCTCAGGGCTCGACGGAAGGAGCCTGCGCACCAGAGGACCTCCAGGGAGCCGCGCCGGACCAAGGTCGCCAAGGCTTAGCCCTGCTACTTGGGTCACAGGCCTCACCTCCAGCTGTCTGCTGCCAGGTGTAGGAGTAGCTGAAGGGGTGGGGCGGGCAGCGCCTTGGGTCTGGGCGGAAAGGGCAGAGGGGAGGCTGAGAGAGGACTCAGGGGTCAGGAAATGGCATCTTTGAGTCAACGCAAACCAGCGCTTAGTGCTTGATTGCAACTCTGCTTTCAAAAAAAATCTCTGAGATTCCCATGGAAGGTGTTTTCTACTTGAACTTTCTCTTCCCTTGTGACTCGAGAGATTAAAAAAGATCCTGCTTGCTAGGCTGGTTTTTCCAAGTTGTTCCAGGTTGGAAGTTGTAACCGTTTGAAGGATAATTTATGGGTGTTTCGTGCATTAGAGTGTATTCCAGGCAAGCCTTTTGGGTGCTGTGGGTCTTAAGGAAAACTTGGTGCACGTTCCCAGCCGGAAACCAAAATAGTGATCTCCTGGGTGTCGCTGCCCCATCTGTCATCTGAGGCCAATGGAAATTCTGGAGAAAAGGCATTTGATTAATTGTCCTGGCGCCTTCCTCTGGGCACACCTACTGCCAGGGCCAGCCCCTCCTCCCGTACACGTGCGTGTAGGGCCAGCTGCCTTCTGCAGATTCACACGTAGTGCTGGAAGGCCCACCAGTGACATCTCTGCAAGGTCCTCAGGCTCTCCGAGCCGTCAGTTCAGTCTGCCGGAGAGGAACACTTCTCCCTCCCTGAGCAGTGCAGGAAGGGCAGCAGCATTGGGGCCCGGCTGGCTCGTTGTCATCTTATGCAGTGTTTTTGGTTTTTACTGAACGTAAACTTTCTGAAACTTTCTCCCTCTGCAGAGGAAAGGGTACATTAGATCTGGATGGGCGCCTTCTGTGGATCTTATTCTGGAATAAGTAATACGTCAGCCTCGGCCGCCCAAATGTCAATCCGTGTTGGGCAGCGTTCCCAGAGGTTCAGAGGGGACTGCAGGCTGGACAGCGATGGCCGATGGCTGGGAGGAGTGGTCTGGGGGCTGGCGCTGGCGCTGCTGGCATGGTCTGGAAACAGGGCATGGCATTCCTCATACGTGGGTCTGTTGCAGGGGGTGGGGTTCGCGTCCCATGTTGCCAAGCCCCTCCTCCTTTTCCCAGTGTTTTTATGCAGGTGAAAGAAAGGGCAGCCTTGGAGGAGGAAATGGTAGGAGGCCCCACAAATGGGAAACCAGGGTCCCTGGGATGTGGGGGGGGGACGCATGTGTTGATGGAACTGTAGAACCCCACAGAGGGTTTTCTAACCAGCTGCTAGTGCCACGCCTCCCCTGAGCAGCCATGTCACCCCTGAAGCAGCCAGCGCCTACCAGCGAGTCGGAAAAGTGGGTCCACTCGGGACAGTTGCCCTAGTCTCGGTGACTCTTCCTGCACCTTTAGTCGTTCTCAAAGGAGGCAAGTTCTCCCTCCTCCTATTGCCCACCTGCTTCGCCCCCAGCTGGGGGCCCAGAGGGAGGTTTCACATTCCTCTTCTCCTCCATGGAGAAATCCAAAATCGGGGCAGTGGCCACGAAGGGGGCCCCCCAGCTGCCGACATCAGCAGGGAGGGTAGGGCATGGCAGGGCAGGGCTGGAGCCCGAGGGAAGTTTCTCGTCATTACTGAGATCACACTGATGAGAAAGGCTCACCTCTTCACTTTGCAACAAGTGCTGAGCACTACTGTGGGCATTCATTGAGTGCTGTGCTGCAGCCATAGCTGCACTGAGCTGCAGAGAAACTACCCAGAGACGTCCTCCGGCTCTTCCCTACTGAGCGTGAAGCAGAGGCAATGCCCAGACCCCCAAGGCAACATCAGTGCAAAACCAGGGACCAGAGCCCTGTAAGAACTTGGAGGGACTTCTGGGTCCCAAGCGGACCTTGGAGACCTTTGCCAGCAGCAGATGCTCTGCTCGTAGAAGGCAGTGGAAGGTTTGCTGAGGATTCATTTAAAACCTCTGGGTATCAGGGGCGCCTGCGGGGCTCAGTCGGTTAAGCATCTGACTCTTGGTTTCTGCTCAGATCGTGACCTCACGGTTTGTGAGATGGAGCCCTGTGCCGGGCTCCATGCTGGCAGTGTGGAGCCTGCTTGGGATTCTCTGTCTCCTTCTCTCTCTGCCCCTCCCAGTCACTCACTCTCAAAACAACCCTATGTTCCCAGAAGGCTTCTCTTTCTTGGACTGGCACTTCTGATCTTGTGAACCACCTAAACTGTCAGCCCACATGCTCAGCTAGTCTTGAGAAATCAACTCGATGATGGACCAGTTTCTCAGAACAGCTGATGGTGGCATTAGGCAAATAAACATAGGTGGAAGACCCTTTCCCGACCCATTCCCAGAGACCTTGCTTCCGGACGGTGGGCACACAGTTGACACCCTCACTCCACAGGGCAGTAACACCAGGATGTCCCTGAAGCAGAGATGCAGTTGGAGAAACCAACGCTTTGTCGTCATTGGCCTTCGATCAGGTGTGCAAGGGATGGAATAGCTACCGTTAGAGCCACGGAGGCTAGACCTTTCACCACAGTGACTGGCCAAGACCAGAATAATGACAATATCCAATAAAGAAGAGTTTCTCCTGCTTCCTGATGTGTTTGATTCTTCTGCAATTGGCTGCTTTCCATGTTTTTGAGGAGCCTCTATAGACTGTTGGCCTCAGAGTCCTGCATAGTAGGAATCAGACAGAAATGCTGAGGCGATCTCTAGACATGTTTCTGCTGTGTTGTAGGCAAATGTTCCATGGTAGTTTCCTGAAATGGGAGCAAAAAACTCTTCGTGACCTTGAGCAAGTCCCTAAACCTGTCAAGCTTTACTTTCCCAGTCTATAGATAGTTGTATTGAATTCACAGTGTTTCCCAATGGGGCTGTTGGCATTTGGGGACAATTCTTGGCTAAGTGTGACCTCCTTACATAATGCAGCAAGCTTTGTATCCCTACCCTGCCTACTAAATGCCAGAAGTCATGGCGACAACCGAAAATTCCCCTCCCCGCCACCGCCCCTCGTATATGGCTAAATGCCTATTAAAAGGATAGGACTCTTCCGGGTTAAAAACTCTCTGGGAAATTACCAGTAAGCACCTGCCTTCCAGGCCCCACTGCCAGGGCATCAATTAATCATTGGCTTGCGGCTTCATCTCCACAAACCCTCACATCAGGCTCCTGGAGTCCGTTGGCAGGAGCCTCAGTGCTGCGGTCCCACCAGGCATCACTCTTTCCCTTTTGTCAGCGGAGCACGACCACAAATGACCCACATGAAAAGAAAACCAGCAAGAGTGGGGGGAAGGGCCAGGTGCTATCAGAGCATGGCTGCTCTCCTTTCCTGCCATATGCTATTAAAAACACAGGCAGACTGCTCGCCCCGGGTACCCACTGTTCTGGGAGGGAATCCTTCCTTCCTTTCCTAAATGGATCACGCTCTGGCACCGGGAGGTCCCTTTCCTGAATGAGAGAATGGAGAAGCAGAGCCCTCTCCGGCGCTGCCAGTGCTTCATACAATGTGGGGCCGTGTTGATAGCAAATTAATACAACTGTGCCCAAGCTGTGAGAATAAATGGGAACCAGAAATGCAACATTTGATTGAAAAAAGTGAGCTAGCAAGGCTACACTGGAGGCGTGGTGCTGGTAACACTGGGTTTATTCTCAAGGAGAACAGCTCATGTCATTCTTACCCCGGCCCCAGGCTCTCAAGGTAGCACAAAAAAATGAACTGGTTGATTATTCATAGTGCAAAGGGCTGGAAGGGATGCTGTCTTTGGAGGGTGTTATAGAAACACCTGCTTGCTATGCTCCCCCAAGTAAGAGAGAGAAAATGACCGAAGCCGAGGGCGGGCAGGGTTTAGAGTTGATTCTTCATGAGGGGATGGGGGAAGGGTGTAGGAGACCTAAGGAGATCGCTGATGAGGCTGAGGGTGGTCTGGTGACCAGTCTGTCAGGTGGGACTAGCAACAGGGGCTTTTGAAATTGCCCAAGATTTGGTCCAGCCTCTTTCACGTGCAGAGTCTTTTCCTTAGTAGTAGTATTAGTCAGTAGATCCATCAGGGTTTCCCCCAAAACTGACCACGAGGCTAAGCAGAGGGGGATGTTTGGGCACGGCCTGGGCTGGCGTCTTCAGGTGGAGAGCCTGTGGGCGCCAGGACCTGGTGCCGAGCCCGTGGGAGTGAATACGGCCCGAGCCTCATTCGGAAGCCGTGCCACATCGAGGGCGGTCCGGCTCCGCGACTACCGGAATCGTTTCCCAACAACCACAAAGTATTTGCTACTGAGTACAGATGGGCTGAGTTTCCCGTTTCCTTTGGCTGTTCCTTCAGTAGCCGGGGTTGGTGCCACTCTCATGTGTCTGCATTCTGCATGCCGTCCCTAAGTGAGCCTACTGGGGACCGGCCGTCTGGTGGAAGCCACCAGGAGCTCGGCCCAGGTCGGTGGCGGAGGGAGGTTCTTGCCTCAGCTTATCACTCGGGATTGGAGACAGAGTCGAAGTGACTTGCGTGTCACTCTGGTGAGACACCATCTGTGTTTGGACCCTGGCAGCCCTGGCTCGGAGGCTGACACCCTGGGCTACCACCTCATCCTTGTCAATGACTGGATGTTGGATTCTGGAGGTGTGTGGGAGATGCCAAGACAGGCAGGGTCCCTTTGGATGGTGGTTTTGAGGTTGGAGCCATGCTGGGCTCTATCTGCCTACCAGATGCTGGACTAGGTGACAGAGGAGATGCGGTGATCACCCAGTGGGGAGAGTTGTGGGAGGTGATGTCTCCTATGGGTTCCTTTTCCATTACATGGAAGTAACTGTCCTGCATAGTAAGTGGGATTCACGCCAGCACAGGCCAGGCACACAGGACGCACTGCGCAGACCTGACTGTCCTTTCCTCCTGTTCTCCCTCAGAGGGACTCCTCTGAGGTCCTCCTGTCCTGCTTTTTCACTTCAGGTCACACAATATCATCTTTGCATGTTTTTAAGTTTATTTATTTATTTTTGAGGGGAGGAAGGGAAGAAAGAGAGGAGGAGAGAGAATCCGAAGCAGGCTCCGCACAGTCAGCTCAGTGCCTGGCGCAGGGCTCGAACCCACGAACCGTGAGATCACGGCCTGAGCCGAAGTCAGCCGTGTAACCAACTGAGCCACCCAGGCACCTCCGTCTTTACGCTTTTTATATCACTGTGTATCTATCTATGGCTTTGCTGCATTGGGGGAAGAGATCTTTTTCATAGCATTGAAGGCTTTTCTAGGAATTTGCTCACCTATATTTGGACCTTCTGTAATTAACATTCTCATTTTGAGAAAATTTTAACCGAACGCTTCATTTCTAAATTCTTTTTGCCTCATAACATCCGGGTAAAAGAAGACACTCAGACGTTTACTGCAGGCGTGTTAGGCAGTGCTCTCTAAACAAGGCATGCCTTGAGAATTTGCACTGGCAGCCCTAAGAGTGATTCCGTTCCTTACCCCACATACCAATGCTGCCTCCTCCAACCACTTGTGTCTTGGGTATTTTATGGATCTTATCGAGTTTACAAGAGAAGAAAGAAGGAGGAAGTGAATTTTTCTATGACAGCTGGTTGTACTTCTCCCGACCAACAGTCCATGGCAAAGCAGCTATTGCTGAACCACACATAACCTGTGGCTAAAAGGGACACAGTCCCCTCCCGCCTCCCCAGGGAGGTAGGTTCTCCAGATATTAGGCCACTGGATTGATTTTCCTTTTCCTCAGCATCTTTATTAAGGCACTAATCGGGAGACTGGGCACTGTGGGGTTCGTGATCAATATAAATCATGCTTGCCCAGGAGTCGAAATTATAATGGCTTTACAGGCTCATCAGATAACAGTGGTGAGGTAAGTGCAGAGGCTGGTGGGGACCATGGTGAGCTACAGAGAGTGGGCCCCATCGAAGGGGACAGGCCCTCCATCGCTTAACAGGATGGTAGGGCCACCGCAGCCAGATCTTCCAACTTTTCCAGAAAAGTCAAAACTTTGTGTGTGAATGTAAAGTTTCTTCGCTTTCAGAAAACCCATGCAGACCAAACAGAATCTGTCAGCAGGCTTTTTTTGTCTTCTCATTTAGATGAACACACTTGGAGCGGTTGACATGAGGAGGGGACTGGGTGAGTGAGTGGAAGCGCTAATGTGGTGGCTGTAAGAGCCCCAGGAAGGGAGCCGTCTGAGGGACGCAGTGCACTCCAGGAAGGCTTCCTGGAGGTGGCGGGTAGGGGTGGATAGAAGGAACCCTGGCACACAACGAGGCAGAACTAGCTCCAGATCCATGCTCCACCTCTTATCTGTTCTCTGACCACATTCCTTAATCCCTGTATGCCTCAGTTTCCCCATCTGTAAAAGGGAATCATAATGCCGATCTCGGAGGGCAGTCGCGAGGTGACAGAAGAGAATTCTGGAAGACCCAAAGTTAGCCCAGGACCTGCAATGCAGGAGTGCCCAGGAAGCCCGAGCTCTGCTCCTCATGCCAGGGTGGGTGGGGGTTTGGCCAGCCTGGGGGTCTTTAAGAATGCGGGGCCAGAAGCATGAAGGAGAGGGTCCCTCACTGAGCTTTGCAGACAGTTGCCTTTCAAGCACTTGTGCCTCCGCCGCTTTTTCTGCTCCAGGAAAAGGACAGAAGGTGTAGGACTATTTTTCTCGCCTCCTGCCCTCCCCCTCATCTTCCTCCTGCCCCCCTTCCTCCTCCTCCTCCCCAAGGCCTGTGGCCACGTGCCTGCTAGTTCTCTGCCAGGTTTTTAAAAAAACCTGACCTGGGCCATAGCAGAAAACCCCAACTCTCCTCAGTAAGAAGGAAAAGGACTCCGGGTGGCTGTATAGACACGCACGGCAAATATTCAAGGAATTCTTAGGAATAAAAAAAATCTGTAAATCTGGATTTTTGCATGAGGCCATTACAGCAACATGTTTTCTCAATTAGTGTGCACATTGCTTGGAGTGAAGTCACCGAGTCCACGGCTCATCAGGGCTGACTCGCGCTGAGCCGTCTGCGCTGGACTTCACTTTCCATGACCTAAACCTGATTCAACCAGCCCTTGTCACTGTCCCTCGCTGTCGAAACAGATTTGTCTCCGAAATCCCGAACCAGGACGGAGGCATGCCCTCTCCCCTAAAGAGGAGCTCGGCCTTAGACCCTAGGTGTGCTCACGAAAAATAGGCGGCATTAGTGCCGATGATGGATGGATGGATTCCTCGCATGACCCTGTGTATTTCTTTCCCTCTGGCACTGGTGGTGGGTGGTGAGCACCACTGCCTCGTGAGGCCAGAGGAGTCCTTTCGGCTCCGAAAGCAGCGAAAAGAGTTTCTTTAGCAAGCATGCATCAACTGGCTTAAAATATGGTATTAGTCGGTGCCTGAGATCAGCGGTTATGTTTTCTGGATGGTTTCCTGGACTGACTATGTTCCAAGCAAATGGCTTTGTCAGATATTTGTAATTTCTGAAATATTTGATTAATGATGACCCCTCTGCCGGAGGGATGGACCTCAGTGCATGAGGAGCAGCATGCCTTAGAAGCAGCGGCGCTGCCCGACATCGAGCAAGATCAAGAAGGAAGTTGAAAAACATTTCAAATCAGCTGCCAGAGTCAAGAAAAGGAAAACGTTTTTCCAAGTACAGATGGAGACCCATTAGGGGGATGTGAAACCAGCTTAGTAGTATAACACCCACACTCTCTGTCTCTCTTTTAATGCAAGAGAGTAGAGTAAAACGTTTAAAAATCAAAATGCATTGCCTGTAGCAAGGGAAAGTATTCATGAAGCGTCTGTTAGTTGTGTGCACGCTTACACATACGTATGGGCAAACTGGATCCTGACGGAAAATGAAGTTTTTCACGATGAGTCATGGTTTAAAAAGTTTGAAAGCTGCTGGTGTAGACAGCGGCATGGTTTAGAAAAGGGCGTAGCTCCGAAGCCCGGCAGACTTGGGAGTTAAGTCCCAGCTCTGTGACTCCTGGTTGTGCGATGTTGGGTTCTCACAGCATCTGTGTCCTTCTCTGGGAGGTCGGATGAACTGGGGTCCTCATAGGGCTGTTGTGTGGATTAAGGGACAAAGATGTATGAAGTGGCTGCCACCAAAGTGACCCTCTGTAAGCGAGAGCTGCTGTTATCATCTGTCTTCTCCTTCCTCCCCCTCCTCCCCGTCCCCCTCGTCTTCCTTGAACACTGCTCTACCTCATCAGAACTATGACTTCCCAGCTATTCTCTCTAGATCGTGTTGTTTCTCTGGCCATCCAAGCCTGTCTTCATCCCCACCTTCTAGATCACCTTTCTCCCATTTCATGCGTCCAGAGCCATCTCCCTGTGAGTCTGTTGCCCACTAACGACCAGGACATAATTGTCCAAGGGGCACGAGGCACCCTTTCCTGTCACTGGGAACCACCGGAGGGGTGCCACCGCGTTTCCTGGCCTTGTGACTAGGCAGGTGCTCTGGCCCTAGTGTGTGTGCAGTGACTCTGGAGGGAGCTTCTGTTCCCACAAATCACATCCTTCCCCTTTAGTATATTTTTATAAGGGCAGCAGAGCTAAGATACCATTAAAAGGTTGACAATGTCAAAATAGTAAAGAAGTTCCTGCCCAGAGGAGGGAGCCTAACATTTTCTCATGAGCAAGGCTCCAGACCGCCCCAGGGCGTCTGCAGGGGGTTTAAGTTTCTCCCCGGGTACAAACAGCTTAAAGGCTCCTCATGTGGATACTGGGGCAGCTGCCTTCGGGCAAACCAACCCCCCAGCCCTGACCCTGGCCCACAATCTATCACTGACCCAAGACCTCCCCTTCCTGGCCGAGGGTCTATGAGTGACCCACACAGGGACCCTAGTTTGAGGCCACAAAGGTGACATGTCCCAATTTTCTTGAGAGCCTAGCTAATGCAGCCCCTGAAGACAGACCAGTGATGACAAACTGCCTGCCTCTTTGTTCATGTGGGATTGTCACCTTCCCCGCCCCCCTTCATCTGCGTTTCTCAGTGCTCTCCTGGGGCTCATTCCAACTCTGTCATAAAACGCCCTCCCCCTGGCCCCCATTTTCACCACTGAGAGTCAAAGAGAATTGTTAGTAACGTCTCAGATGCTGAATTCCTGTCCGGAACAAAGATTTAATGCTCCTTTCTGGGCACTTAAGACATCTCCCTTTGAGGTTTCAGGGCAGTGGAGCAGAAGGGGTGAAAGGGACCTGGCTCTAGTGTTAATTTCCATCTCTGTAAGGGAATTCTTTCCCCCCACCACTCATTACACTATGCCCTTTGAAATTAACATCACCAGGTCAGTTGCACATTGTAACTAACATTTATAACATCACCAGGTCTGTTTCACATTGTAACTAACATTTATAACAAAGGAAGCTCCTGCATGTACCTTCCCCCCAAGCACCTCCCAAGCACATGGGGTATATGTCCCCTGAGTGGATAGCAAGCCAAACAGCCCAGGCACTGTTTAAATCCATCATCTTTGCACCTGGTTTTGTGGTTGTTTTTATTTTTAAGGAAAAAAACAAATGCCGACTTACTTTTTCTGTGCCCAAAAGGGAGGGAAAAAAGCATATTTCCACCCTTTCTGAAACTTGCAATGACAAATGGAATCAATTGTCCCAGAATATGACACACCACCAAGAATGTTTCTTAGGCATGAAATGAATTACCTTTCTTTTCATCTGGGTTCAAGCGTGTTGTGTCTGTCCTTTCTGGGGGAAAGTGTGAACACCCAGAAATGTTTTCATTTTCTTTTCTGAGGAGGTCAGACACCAAAGCCTGACTCCAGACTTCACGCCGCTGTGTCAGCCTCTCTGTGTCTTGGAAAGGGAAAGAAAATATTGGGGGGGGTGGGGGTGCAGGGCTTTTACGTGTTGTTTTGAATTTTTCTAAAACAGAGCAGGGCATGTCAGTAAGTGGTGGGCTTAGTAACACAAAAATATGTTTCAAAGTTTCTTTTTAAAGGATCTTGATGGCTAAACAAAATAATAATTTAAATTGGCACAATACACAGAATGTCGCCTTCTAATCATGTCAACTTCTTGAAAGATTATGGACCCACTACAGAATTCTGACTGGCAAACTCACGCTTGGGAGAACTCCACAAGCCTGTCTGGAGTTTCTCTCTTTCGTGGGCTGGGAAGGTTGTTATGTAAGAAAGGAAAAATGGTCAAGTCAAGTAGAGAGTAGTTATTTCACCTCAGTCATACTCAGATTCAGGAGACCAGGGATTTATCCTTGGCTCAGCCTTCTTCAGCTGTGTAACCGAGGCAAATTGCAGAACCAACCTGAGTCTGTGAGCGAGAGTAATGACATTGCCTCTACATACCAAACAGCGCTGCTGCGTTGAATATGATTACCAGCTGGGGAAACCCCTTGGTCTTGGGTACACAAAGTAAGGTGTGAAAGCCCCGGACAAGAAGCGTGAGGCTTCAGGTACCAGGACTGTTTCTGCCCTTGGTTGGAGAAAAGACCTTGACAGTCACTTGCCTTACGTGAGTGATCCCAGCTCCCTCTTGCCCTTACCAAATGCAGCCGCAGATGTGAAAGCATTTCGCATAAGCCTGGGAAGAGATGAGCTGTTCCTGCCACCATGGGAACAGAGCCTGTGCCGGGCACTGAAGGGGCCTCGTGCAAGAGGCCAAGGGCACTATGGAAAAAGTGTGAACGTGGAATCAGCCTCTCCAGGATCCCAGGCCCAGGAATGGGGCTAAAAACACATGTGATTGAGAGTGAATTAGTCTACCTTTGTGACTTCTAGTTTCCTCAGCTGTCAATGGGACTGATAGCACTTCTTAGTAAGGACTGAACAAGGTGGCTTGTGCGAAGTTTTGTGGGGTTGTTGACACTGAACACGAATGGATGTCTGAGGGGCTGCCCAACTACTTGTTGACACGCTGTGGACAGCATGTGGGAGATGTAGTTACAGGGTCAGATGCCACGGGGACATGAGCTCCCCTAATGTCCCTTCTCCCTTCTCGTGTCCCCTTGCGTGGCTTTGCCTTCTCCTGACCTCTAAATGTTGGAGTGCCCTGGAGCTCAGTCCAGGCTCCTTCCCTTTCTCGATCACTCTCTTCCTGGATATCTCATCCAGACGTTAAATACGGTCTGCTTCTTCTGAGTGTCTATTTCCAACATGGACCTTTCCCCGGGCCCCTAGCTCTCAGGGCTCCCGCCCTGTCCCCTTGGACTTTGCACATTTAGGTCCTACTTTAGTCTTTCCCATTTTAGATAGTGACATCCTTATCCCCACAGTTGTTTTCAGACCCCAAATCTAGAAAGCATCCTAGTTTCTACCTTCCTCTTCACCTCTGGCATCCAATCCACCAGCAAGTTTTGTTGATTTCAAAATAAATTCCAAATGCAGTCGCTGCTCACCATCCCCCACACTGCCTGGTCCAGACCACCTTCACCTGTCCCCCAGACAACCACAGCAACCTCCTCACAGAGCCCCCTGCCTCCACTCTTCTTCCCCGACAGCCTTTTAACCTGGCTGCAGTCAGAGTGCCCTTTCAAAGATGTCGGTCAGGTCCCATGATTTCTCAGGCCTCACCCTTCCAGTGTCTTCCCATTACACACAGAATAAAATCCACACTCCTGCCATGGCCTCATTTCACTGGCTCTTCAAGGGGGTTGATTTTCACCCAGGGGACATCCGGCAAGCTCTGGAGATACATTTTAATTGTCACAAGTGGGAGGCAGGGATGGTGACACTGGCATCTAGTGAGTGGAGTCCTGGGATGCCCCTAAACAGCCTACAGTACTCAGGACAGCCACCTACAGCAACGAGTCATCTGGCTCAAGGTGTCAGTAGGGTACAAACCTTACTGGAAGAAGCCCAGCCTTTATATGATCTAGACCCCACCCCCTCTCCAGCATCCTGAGTCCTTCCTCTTCTTGGCTGCTCTGTGGCAGCCATGCTGCCCTTCTTGCTAGGTCTTCGGCACACTAATCTGTTTATGGCCTCAGGGCCTTTGCACATGCTATTTCCTCTGTCAGGGACACTTCTGCCCACAGACCTTCACATGGTTAGCTTTTGTTCATCATTTAGGTCTGCTCAGATGTCACCTCTTGATTGCCCTCATTTAGAATCTCTATTTCCACTCCCTCCCCCCCCCCCAAACCCAGCCACCGGGAGACTCTCACTAACCCCTTACCATGCTTTATTTTACAGTACTGAATTCTAGTATTTGTTTGTGCACTATCTGTCTCCTCCACAGGAATGTAAGAATGAGGGTGGGAGCTTTGTTGTATTGAACTCAAAAAGCATTTGTTGAATGAATGAAGTTGAGAAGTATGGCCTAGGGATGGATTACAACAGAAGCCTAAGAAAGGAGATGGGCGGGATCTGCGTTTTGGAGACAGCTTCCTGGAGGAGGCATGGCATGGGCTGTGTGAAATGTTTGTGGAGTCCCTTTCAGCTAAGGGGTCTCAAGTAGGGAGGGCTGTGGAGGCTTGGCCACCTCTGGTAGATGCACGGGGGCTGGGGGAGCTGTGGTAGACCTGAGCTGGACGTGAACTTTAATGTTCAGTGGGACAGAAAGCGAGGCTGGAAGGCTCTGAGATGTGTGGCTGACGAGAGGAGTCAGAGAAGGGAGGTGAGCAGGAGAAAAGCGGGAGCAGGAGGGAGAAATCCAAGCTCAAGTGGGTCCCGGCCAGGAGAGAGCCCAGGGTAGAGGGAGGCAGAGCCCCAGGAGGGGAGAGCGGCCATCTCCAGGGGAAAATCTCTGAATCTGTTTATTCTGAAGGGCCCGCTGGCCATTCATCCGCCATCACTTTCAGGAGCCCAGGGAAGGGCAAGCACACTGGAAAGGCCACTGAGGGACAAAATCGAGCATCTTGCCCAGCTGGGCACAGACTGGGCCCTGAACAGGCACACTGACTGTGCTGAGTTAGTGCTGCATGAGAGAATTAGGAAAACCGTGATTCCCAGAGGACCTTCAGCGTCAGACATTGGTCCTGTGCTTCGGTTAAGAACAGCAATTCCCATGATGCCACCTGCGATGGTGTACAGTCCATGATGACATATGGTAGGTGGAGAGCAGGTGCCCCCCCAGCCCTAGGTCTGCCCCCCATGTCCCCTTACAATAAGGATGTTGATGTCCAGTCCTTGAGGTGGGGGTGGGGGACGGTTCAGACCCTGGATCCTTTTCCTAGGTCTCGGGATGCCAAGGGATGTGGACCGCACAGCCTCCCCGGGGAGGGGGATGCCTGGTCCCAGATACACAGCTCTGATCATCCCACAGTCTCCTCCAAGTGACACAGGATGGTCAGGGTCTGTGCCCTCAGGGCCACCTCAGGACAGTTTACTCACAACTGGTTCGTTCTGCTGCCTGGATACTTCTGAGGCTATGACTACAGAGGACTAGCTGGCCAACACCTCATTTTATTAGTCTGTTAAGTGTAAGTTTAAAGTAACACACCTCCAATGGAGACAGCTTATGCCAGCCTACCAAAAATATCGTTATGAACATTTACGGGGTCTGAGGAATGATGTAACGGTGATGAAATGCAGAGGTGTTGCCTTACCCTCATGTCTGATTTAGCCCTGACTCAGTCCACAGAAATATGTATTTCCCCACAGACGTGGCCTCATAGCTGCCCCGGGGGGCTAAAGCGATGAGGGTGTCTGTCACAGAGCCTCGGAGGTCATAGAATGCACGAGCCGACCAACCCTTTCCGGCTCCCTCATAGAGCTACCCCCTGACTTGGGCTTTTTGTTGACAAACCCTGTCTGCCAGCTTGTCAGCGGGGCCCCCTCCATCATTAGTTCTCCTTCTTGGCATACGGAGGTTTGATGCTTTCAGACTTGGGCTCCATCGAAAGTTGATCTCCAACCCTCTGTCATGTTAGGAAATATGCGGTTGATAAGGCCCAGACAGAGACTCGTGTTAGGGGCAAGTGCTTTTAGCAACCCTCAGCTTCTCTCCATCGGAAGGCAGCGGACTGCTGGTGGACAACAGAGCCAGCAAAAGGCTGACCTCGGTCCTTTCTTCCCACTGACGTGTGACCTTAAATACACCGTATAGTCTCCCTTTGATTCTCAGTTTCCTCAGCTGTACAACTGGAATCTAATAACAATACGTCCTTTATAAAGTGGTGGTTAACTGAGAGCAGACATCTCATGTGCAGTACTTGGCCCTTAAAAGCTGTCCAACAGACAGCAGATCTTCTCATTGAATTATTACAGTCTTAGTTAAATTTAAGGCATCCGTCAGTGACTCACGGAAACGTTTTGGAGCTTAAGGGTCTTTGTAAAGGAGACGGAAGGGAATGAGCTTTAATCCCCATACAAGGATAAAACAGAGGTCAGTGTTGTGGTGTCACCGTGATTTACTGCTCATCTGTAGAGTGAGCCTCAGTGAAGCCCCTGTGAGATCGGGGTAGTAATGCTTATAATATGGCTAACATAGCGCCTGGTGCATAAGCCGGAGGGCCTAGTGCTGTTGTTACTGTAATCACAACCGGTGATCCCCATGCTGGTCCCTCCGTCAGCCCTGTACCGGGTCTAGCTTCCACACACACACGTGCAAGCCATGTTCCTAAGCCCTATTCCAGACTTTAGGCTGGGACATCTCCTGCCTCCCTGCAGGGTCAGTTCTTGCCACAAGGCATTTGCACCCTGCTAAAAGTCACTCCCATAGATTTCTGGGATCCACCCCTCGCCACCTCCACGTGGCTATGTCCCATGGAAAGACAGCGGCATGCTCTGCGCAGACGGGGAACAGGCCCTTTCCTCTCCTACCAGGGGCCTGGGGGTGGTCCTACCCGGCTTTTACCTCTCATTCCTGGGATGGTCACAAAAGCAAGGGAGCTGTGGCCCCTGAAATGAGCAAATTCCGCAGTCAGCAAAGGGAAAGGTGGCCCCAAACTTAGCTCTGCCTTTGGCTTTGCCGGAAAGTACTGGACTGGGACAGAAAAAAAATCCCAGAGACAAGTGTCTTCTGTGCTTCTTAGGCTCTGGGGAGAAGTAAATCATGGATGGTCTCCTTTATGATCAAAGCTACCAAAGCCTAGCAAACATTCTGAGGATGTTTCTATCCATGCATCCCTAAGCAAACATGGGAAACTGGGGGGACTTTTTGTTCCCACCCAAACTGGTATTGAGGACTAATTTTTACTGCCAAGGTGAAGTCTGTCTGAAGCTAAGTATTCAGCAGGTGCTCCGGAGTTCTCACAATGTGCCCTGGACTGTTCTGGTCTGCCCATAGGCACTTACGAGCTGATTGGTGCTTCTTCATTCCCCTTAGATTCCAAGGAAGGATTCCAAGGATATATATCTAAAATATATATATATATATATATATATATATATATATATATATATATATATATATGGAGAAATATATACATATATATATATGGGGGGAAAAGAAGGAAAGAAAACCAAAAGCTAGAGGATGAAATGCCTTGGGTAAGATCACAGCGCTCAGAGCAAAGCCCAGGTCGGGCATTACCTCCTTCTTTCCTTAGTCACCAGCTGTTTATTAAGCACAAGCTTTGTGGCAGGCGCTGTGCTGGGCCCTAGCGATCCGAGGACACAGCAACTATACACGGACCCCTCCCTCGCAGGGCTCACAGACAGGCGAGGAAGACAGTGATCAACCTTCACACAAGAAGAGATTCCCATGCATCAGCATGGGCAGGGACGCTCCTGCAGGGAGGTATTTGAAGTTCCTTTGAGGTCTGCAAGGCAGGCAGGGGGAGGAGGGGAGGAGGCTTCCGAGATAAAGGAAAGTCCTCTTTCCCTGTCCGGGAGAATGCTTCCTTGGGACTGTGGGGTGCTGGGGTCGGCTCCCCACCCCACCATGAACTTCTCCTCCCGGCTCACACACAGTGAGGTTACACTGGCAGCTCGCACTTGGCCGTGGTGGGAGTAGTCACACCACAGAAAGCAGCAGGGGCCACCAATCAGGATGCCTCTGTCTTCGGAGAGCCAGTGTTACCAACATACCAAGGGCTCTGTATTCCACCTGCGTTCTCGCACGGGTAGCACAGACCCTGCCCTTTTTGCCAAATACCCTGATCCCCTTCCTGAGAAATTCTGCCAGCAGCCCATTCCCAGAAGGGCACTGGCAACAGTGACTTGGGCCCTAAGGCTGTTTATTTCAGACCCTGGGCCATCTGGCTTCTCCCGGGATCCGGACATCCCAGCAAGTTAACAGTGGGCAGCTAGCAAGCAAGAAAGCTCCCATTCTTGTGGTCTTCGTCACACCCCTGCCATCTAATGATATTTTATCAACCACCCACGCTGGCCCAGCTCTGTAGGAGACACTTGGCCAGGCAGATTTCAAGTCAGGCTTTGACCCCTCAGGAATTCGGGGCCTGGCTGAGGCCGCCAGGCCCACATTGTTCTTCCTTAACATAACTCGGGTTGCTCAGGACACAAGCGCCGGGGGCCGGAGGACACGGGGGCGGCAGCACTGCTCTTTCCCCCGGTCTGTCTCTGGGCACAGGAAACCCTCGAGGGAGCAGAGGTCAGAGTTCACCATGTATGTGACATGGCGAGTTCTAAACACCCCTGATGCTGCCACCCTGGTGCCCTCACTGCCACGCCAGCCCTCTTGAGAGCCTCCAGGAGAAAGAGTGAGTTCTGAGTTCTTACAAAGACTGGCACAAAGCAAGGCCGGGTGCATGTCTGGGGGCGGGATTCACCGGGGAAGCGCCTTTGTTTCAAGGGCGTTTGTGCACCTGTGCATGCGTGCGCTGTGTCTACCGTGCATACAGAATGTGGGGGACACTGTGCCCATGGATGGGGGTGCAGGTGCACGTGAGGCGGGCAGGGCTGCGAGATGGAGAATCCCGAAGAAAGAGACCAGCCGAGGCGTCCGGTTGGGAAAAGAGGCTGGACACTGGCGATGGCGAGAAGCCCTTTCCCACCAATGTCTCCAGCTCCTGGGCAGGAGCCAGTAGCCACCCAGCTGGCCCTCGCTGGGGAAGCACCCCGCATGCTGTGCCAGTGCCGCCCTGCCCTCGAATTGGATTTGAAAGCTCGGCGACACCAGGAAGTCTCCCGTCCAGGACTCGCTGTAAAAGCCAGGCATGAGCATCCAGGGGCTAAGTCGGGGAAGCCCCCCAACATTTTCTGCCCAGAACCCCGCTCCAGGCAACAGCCCCTGGGCTGACAGTGAGTCTCCAGAAGCTTCCATTCAAAGCAAAGCCAAAATGATGAGAGCACCATTCCCCACCCCCAGCGCCCAGTGTGGGATCCGCTTCTCCCGGCTGCACACGGAGAGAGAGACGCCTCCCAGAGCGGGTGCTGGTGGGAGGCCAGCAGGGGGGCTGCCAGGGTCGTGGGGAGGTGCTGTGTGTTCAGAGGATGAAGGAGACCATGAAGGAGAGGGCGCCTGGGGGTCACGGAAGTGGTGGGGGAGGTGGGGGCCTGGTGAGCAGCCCCAATGATGCAAGAATGGCAGGTGGATGTGAAGCCCCCTGCAGAGAAGCTACATCCGCCGCCCCCCCCCACCTTCCCTGTACCTTTCCTGATGCTGCCTTGGAGCCCGAGGGTGTCTAGGGGCACCTCTGGCCATTCGAGGGGCCAGACCCAGGCACCGTGAGTCAGAGAGGAAGTCCACAGGGGACCCCGACAAGTCATCGATGGAGGGGCAGCCGGCAGTCTCTGTATGGTTGTGCAGGTCGTGTCCTGTGTAGCATGCCTAGCCGAGAGAATGAGTGTGGACTCTGCTCGCCCAGCCAGCCCACCTGCACGGGGCTGCCCCTGCCTGAGGAAGGCACGTCCTCTGCGAACTCACACAAGGCTGGCCCAGCTGCAGCCTGATCCTGGGAAGCCCCTCGGACCTCAGGGAATGGGGGAGGGGTCGCCTTTTTGGAAGGAAAAGGTGAAAACCAGTGTTGCTCACGGAATGACTCCTGGAGTCGGTATATAGGTTTATCTGTTTTGCTCCAGTGGAATCCAGGCTGAAGGGTGGCTTTCCCCACTAACGAGGAAGTTAGTCAAGTTGTTTCTATTGTTATGTTCATTGTCTAAATATTGCTGAATGAAACATCTTCTTGCTGATGATTATCCGGAGATCACTGCAAACACGGGGCTGCATTTCCAGTTGTCACCTGCCTGGGGGCCCCTGGGGGCAGCGGGCAGATGGCTCCTTGACAGTCCCAGGTGAAGAAGAGCGCTCAGATAAAGCGCAAATTCTTCTCTGCGGTCAGATCCCAAAGTATGTGGGTGACCAACACAGTGGCATTTGTTTCCTTCAGTGAGTCTTGTTTTCCATACGTGGGAGGAATTCCAGACTTGAGAATTCTGCATCCAGACTTCATAGATTTTCTTTTTTCCCCTAACGGAGACAACGTAACTAATGATAAAGAGCAATGCTAGCCTGGCTTCTGAGCTCCAGAAGGCTCTGGGGCAAACCCTGACCTCCATGGGGACTGGACTAGACCCAACAGCAACTACTGTCTTCTCTTGTCAACCCTGGACCACGGGCTCCCCGGGACCAACTTTCCATTGGCTTCTGGAGTGTGGAAAGAGAGCAGATGTGCCTGCCTACTAATGCGCTGTAGGATGGAACCACTCTCCAAACTTACTGGAATCAGATGTCCAGCCCTCAGAGCTGCCCTGCAAACAGACGGCTCCGCACAAGCGCCATCACTTTGGAAAATTACAAGAGCCGTAACTCCATCTCCTCACTGCCGTGTGAAACTCCATTTTTACCCATTGGACAGGAGAAAAAGGGCTTCCCTTCTCTTATTGCACATTCGGAGGGCACAAGCCTGCGTCAAAACAAAAAAACTTCTAGATAGCTAAAGTAGTACGAAACTGCAAATACCATAGATAATTCGAGAAGGATGTGCCCTCCATGTTAATATTAGTTATCTCTGAGTAGGTGGCATTGAGACAAAAAAAAACCAAGATGGCATATCTAGGGTTGCGCCTACTTGTTCGAGAAAGTTCCACTCCATCCCCAAAGAATTGCCCAAGACTTCCTGCTTTTGTTTTTTTAATATGCAGTATCCCTCAAGATAAATGTATCTCGAAGTTCCGGCAAGTTGATAAACGATTTCAGTTGCTCTAAGATGTAGAAGTGTAAGTCATATTGACTTTCTTTGAGATTGTGTAGGGTAAAATTATGTAATCAGGATAAAATATGAAGCTGGTGTGACTCTGTTGTTAGTTGGTTGATTTTGGAGGTTTACCTAAGCAAATATATAGTACATAAGCAGCCTCAGTTTCCTCTGTGCACAGAGCAGACAACTGCACTCTTACAACTGCTCTGAGCATTGAGGGAGATGATTACTTAAAGTGTTCCTAATACATGGCACATACCGGATATTTGATAAAGGTTAGCCGTCTTCAGCCATATATATGAAAATGGAATGTGTATATTCATTTGGATGAAATGAGCACACATATTTCATTTTGGTTTTCCTTTAAAGATGCCAACAACAGCTGCGAAAAATAAGTGAGCAAATGAGCAGATATTGGTTTCTTTTCTGAATGTCTCTCATCAGGAATAGATGTGAGTGTAAAACAAGTATCTGGCGCTCCAGGCTCTGTGTAATACTTAGTTTGGGGAGGCTGGAATTTAGGACCACAAGGAACCTTTGAGACGATCGGGCCAGATCATTTTACAGATGCAGAAACTGAGCCCGGACATGGGGTGACTTACCTGATATCACAGAGTGACAGACAAGGCAGGACGCCGGGGCCCTGACTGTTCATGCATCTCTCACTCTGACAATTGGCTCTCGGGTTCTCTACCGGCTGACGTGTGATGACACTGACTCCCTGCCAGTGCCTTTTACCACTGGTTAATATCACACAGCACAGCCCTGTGCAGACAGTAGGTACTTGGAATATGGTTTGCAAATTCAATTCAGCAATGGTTTTTAGCCTCTGATGCACCATGTGTGTGCTCTGTAGTGTAAGGGATCAGAAGTTATACAAGACAGTCTCTGCTTTCAAGAAGCTTCCAGAGACTTGCCAGGAAAGGCATTTAGGGGGGCAGTGAGGGGTCTCAGAGAGGGGGGACTTGTTTAGTTTCCTTTACAGAAGACTGAAGGTCAGAAATTGAATCACATAATAGACTTCAGTGCACTTCACCAGGCTCCTTACCCCAGAGGAGTTCCAGAGCTAGATATGTCCAGAATGGATACTTACAGCCCTTGACCTCTCCCTTTAACTCCTGATTTCTGTCTCAGCTGCCCGTGCAAGCTTTTCCTTGTAGATATAAGAGGGATCTCAAATTTCACATATCCAAACCTAAGCTCTTGGCTCTTCCTTGAAACCTGCTCCTTCCACAGTGTCTTCCACCCAGTTGGAAGCTGAAAGCTTGGGACCATCCTTGACTCGCCTCCTCCTCCCTCTTCTACCTCACAGTCCAGTAGGGAATCCGATTTGCCTCTTTCCTTCCCTATGGCTCACATACAGTGACCTCTCACCTCCCGTACACTGCTGTCCCAGCCCCGACGTCAACACCTGTCACCCAGATTATGACAGGTGCCACCGAGCAGACCTCCCACTTCTGCTCTTGCTTCTCTCCACTTTGCAGGCTCAGCCAGAGTGCTCCTTTAAAGACCGGTCAACTCCGGCCACTTTCCTCCTCAAAACCTTCTAAGGGGCATCCTTTCTCCTATAGAATTACATCCAATGCCTCACCAGGTGCATAAAGTTCTAAAAAAGCTAGCCCCAGTTGTGTCTTGGAGCTCATCCTCAGCATCCCCCCGGGTGAGCATGACGCCTCAGCCACAGGGGCATGTTCGCAGATTTCTGCCAACCATGCTTCTGCCTCAGGACCTTTACACTGGCCATCCTCTCTGCTGGGAATGTGCTCCCCACGTTTCTGCTTGGCTCTCTCCCACACTTCATGTAGGTCTCTTTGTAAACTTCCCTGACCAAGCCAGTACAGTTCCCAAAGCTTACCATGCTTTGTTTTTTCTGTCACTTACCACCACATGACATTTTAGTGGCTGTTTTGTTTTCTTAGCTCTCTGTCCCCCCACTCCTAGAATTTGGGCGTTTCTGCCCTGTTCACTACTGTACCAGAAGCAGCACCTTGCCACACAGTAGGTGCTCAATGTATATTTGCTGCATCAGTGAATCCACAATATATTTTGTGTTTCTATTTGGTTTGTGTGCTTCTCTTCCTGCCCCACCTAGACCAGCCTGATTCCCCTAAAAGTCCTTGCACTTCTAAGCACAGTACACCTGCATGGAACAGGTGCTCCTGACGTGTTTGTTGAATTAAACTGAATACTTGCCAACCCCTAGCGACAAATTATGTGACTTAAGTCCAGTTCGTATCATCTACAAGAGGCATATTGCCCAAAGGCTTTGTTAATTTCCCTGAGAGATGGTCCCAGTGTTTCATTAGACCTCAGGCAGCAGTTCTGGGGGACGGGGCGGGGGGGGGGGGGTGCGGGGAGGGCATGGCACAAATGGTGCTTTGTGTGATCGAGAAAACAGGGAGGTACAGACACAGCACAGCTCTCGGCAGCGACCTTTCGCCAGGCCTGAGCATTCAGAGCCAAGCTCTGGGGAAAGCAGCAGAAGCGAATGTGACCAAAGGGGCTGATTAGACCTGAGCCACGAAGGTCACGGGGTCCGACTTGGAGGGGAAGGGTAAACCACACGGCCGCCACAGCACCATGCAGACAAACCTCAGTGAGTCAGACGCACCAAGATCCGTGCTTCTGTCTTTTTCTGCTACACTTTAGGGAGGCTGACAACTTCGTTCCTCAGCTTTGAAGTCACGCCCATTTACTTGCGGTAAGGGACGGGGCCGTTCCACGATGCCACCCTCAGGACCCAGCCCCGGAGGCCCTAGTCTGGGTGAGGCTGTGCTGTGGGATGAGGCCCCTTTCCCAATAACCAGCGACCTTGGAAGGCATCCAGAAACAAAACTCAGGATTATGAGTTGGGATAAAACATGACACGGTGTACTAGGAATCGTTTTACAAATTTATCTAAAAACCAAAGCTACTTGCAAGAATGGATTTAGCTCTGCCTCGACTGTATCCTGAGGCTCAGAGGTTTAAATAGAAATAATTCACAAAATGTGTCACCGTCTGCTTGTGTTTTCCCCTGGTGGGAGCAGAATGTTGCTCAATCCTCCAGTTCACCATCCATTATTTTTAAACTGCCTTGACTTTGAATAAAAACCCTTTGGGATCTGGAAGGCTTGTTTCCAAAGTTAATGAGAAGAGGAAAAACAATGATACATTTGAAAGGTATATTAGAGTTTTTAAAAAAAGGGGTGGGGACAGCTTTTACTAAGGTAAAGAAACTTAATATGCTAGATATTTTTGCTTTTAGCTCTTTAGTGGGTTGGTGCCCGTAAGTGATCCTTATAATTGGAAACTGTGTGAAGAAACCCACCAAAATCAAAGCAAGTGTGGCTTTCCAGCGAAACAAACAGCAGCTGTCCCAGATCCTCCAGGGCCCCGGGGCCAGTAATCTGCTGAGAATTTATCAAGTCCAATTGAGCAGTTCAGAGCAAAAGACATGTAAAAAAATAAAAGTACAAGCCCATTGGGAATATTAAGAATAGATTCATCCAAATTTTTGAAAAATGTGCATCCAGGGGCTTGAGCCATTTTAATAAGCCAAAGCAGGACTTTATAAACCGGAGCTGCAGAGAAGTGTCTTATAAAAGCTACTTAAGGGCGGCATAAAAAGTAGCCTGGTCTTCCCTTCACGTGGACCTGGGTTAGAACAGCAAGACTTTCTCTTCTCTCTCTCTAGAAAACCTCCAAGTCACAGGTTTTGAGGTTTCATTTTACTGGTGACCAAAGCACTGGTGAATCAAGAATCCATTTTCTTTGGCTAGTTTAATTCTTCTCAAAGTGAATTTTTTGGTATATTAATTCAGATTTATGTTACCAAATCTTCAGCAAACAGTGTTTTCATGGTCAAGTAAGTTTGACCTCACATAACCGAATCCTTCTGGAGGCTCCCAGTGCCTACTGGGCAGATGTAATGCTTTGATGAAGAGGCTGTTTCCAACCCAGTAATTCCAAAATGCCTTTGACTGTGGAACTCTTGTTGTATGAAACCTCTTTTGCCATCCTAGGGGTGGGAGCACTGGTGTAGACATTCTTGTGACTTCAAGGCCAAGATCAAGGTCCACTTCTTATTGAGATCATTCACGTACTGATTAAGTGGACATTAATTTTATGGACTCTCCAGGTGAGGCTCTGACTGGACATCAGGACAGACACAAAGAAGAAAGTGCCTAGGTCCCTGTGCTCTGGTCAGTGTAATGGGAATGACCAGCGTGAACAGACAGGGACAATTTCATAGGATACAGTCTTCTCTGAACCCCATTGCTGCTGACGGTCTATACAGCACAATTTAGAACCCAAGTTAGTCACTAAATATTTCCTGTGCACTGGTCTTGTCTCCTTCTCTGTGCTGTGCATTATTTGAAAGCAAAGCTCAAGCTGTATTTATGGTACTGAGTGTGGATTTGGACACATAGGACACATAGTAGGTCATCCAGTGAATACCAGTTGATTGATTAAAGGCTAATAAACCCAATGAAAACAAATAAAAAAGGCTACACTGGATAATCCGGTAAGTCCTTTTTAGTTTTGCAGGGTTTCTAAGAGCCTTTGTCGAAGATTGGTACAACCCTAGGCCTACAAAATTATGGTGAACCATAAAAATATTGAATAATTCATAGCTCTACTTTCCCAGGGGCGGTCTTTATGCCATAGAAGTAACAAAATTAATCTGTACTTCCCCTCCAAATGAGCAAGCCACAGCAAACTAAAGCAAATTTACCCTCTGCTTATAGACACATCTTAAGTGTTAAAATTTAGTGACTTGACCTCGTCATCGGAAAACAGCCAAGTTTCTGATTTTACATATGGGAATCCTGAGACTCAAGTGCATGTTTAGCTATTCATTGTAGAATTTAATACAGATTAGGGTTAGCCACAATTGGTAACACTTGGGGACTTGTTAATTTCTTGCTGGCAATTTCACTGTAAACTCCCTTCATAAATTTTAGATTTAAACTTGGCATTGTTGTCTAGATTTTATGCACACTGATTTGATTTATGTATGTTGAGTGGTTCCTAATTGTATGATCAGTCAACAGACAGCACCTCGGATGCTTTATGTATTTCAGAATTGTTCAGAACCACAGAAACTTCATTGTGAACAAAGAAGTGAATGTAGTGGGGATACGTTACATTGGGCTCTATTATGATATCACACAGCTTCTCATCCTGAACACTGTTTGGAGGGTCTAGCGGGAGAACGCAGCTACTGGTATACCCTTGACTGAAGAACGGTCTCCCTCTATTGGGGAAGGTTGTCTTCTTCCACCCAGCGCACAGCTTTGGGAGGACGCACATTGAACGGTGAGGGAGGAGGGGACATCCACCTAGCCGGCCAGATCAGCCGAATGAATCAACCTTGGCGATCACTGGGGTGACATATGTCACAGCCAGATCGCCCTCACATCCTCATCCTCAACACATTGTGGCCCAGATAATTCCTTGTCGTGACAGGTAGCCTTGTGCTCTATAGGATGTGTAGCAGCATTATGGCCTCTAACTACGAGATGCAAGTAGCAACCCCCCACCCCATTAGGACACCAAAAATACCTCCATATGTCGCCAAATGTCCCTTGGCATGGGGTCAGAATCACCCCTGCTTGGGAACCACTGATGACAAAAGAACCCCACTGTGGTTAAAGTCAGTTCTCGATTTTTTTCATTTTGTGGTACGTGCCCAGTGCATGGAGACCAAGGCTCCCTGTGTTTTGGAACTGGAGAATTCCTTTTTCTAACCTGTGTGGCTTAGGACAAGTTACCGAACTTCTCAGAGTCTCAGTTCCCTTGTTCTGATGACTGTAAGTCATCAGCACGCTGAAAAGCCTCTCTTATAATACCTAGCAAGTGGCAGGCATGTTTTAAATGTTAGTAGCTCCCTTCCTTCCCCTCATTCTTCTCCTCCTGCTCCTCCTCTTTCCCCAGCATCAGGGATGAACACAACCAAATGATATGCACTACAAATAGCTGGGTGGTTTGTTTCCAATTGTTTCCTCCCATAGAACAGATAATCAGGAGCTGACATTTTATCCAAACCTTATGTGAGCTTTGGAGGATGGAACCACTGAAGTCAACAATAGATAAAGGAGAATCTGAGTCCTTTGCATCCACACCCAACAACTGCCAAATACAGGGAGTGTGTCCACACGCATCGGAACCATTCATCCGTTTCTTATTCTCTGTTCAGCGTGATAAAACTATAGCTTGAGTGAGGAAGGAGCCTGCCCCCAGGTGACCAAGCCGCACCTACCCAAAGCCATCATAGAATAAGCCTGGGGGCACAGTCAGGGACGCTGACAGTCATTCTAGAATGACGAAGGCCAGACTAGACACCATGGGGGGAGGGGAGTGGAAACATGGACACAGGCGCATATCTGGTGATCGGTCGACACCTGAAGGGTTTACAGGAAGGTTTACATGGAAAGGTTTATGGACCTCATTTTCATCATTAAGGCATTATAACAACACCACAAACCACTGGCAATATGGAGAAAAGGAGGAGATCACCCAAAGCTCTGACTCAATACAACTGGTCTCATTTTACAGATCTGCTTCTAGCCCTGGGTCCTTTGCACGTGTGACTTCCCTTGGCCGCAGTGATTTCATGCATTGTCTTCTCTGACCTGTTTCCCCCCCATTTTGTACTAGACACACAGGTGTTCCCCTTTGCTCTTTTCTTTTAAAGGTTTATTTCTTTTGAGTAAGGAGGGGAAGGGCAGAGAGAAGGAGAGAGAGAGGGAGAGTGAGAGAGAGAATCCCAAGCAGGCTCTGCCCTGACAGTGCCTGCATGAGGCTCAAACTCATGAACTGCAAGATTGTGACCTGAGCCAAAATCAGGAGTCAGACACTCAACTGACTGAGCCACCCAGGCACCCTGCCCTTTGTTCTTACTGTCTTCAGTTTTCGTATTTAATGACTACTGAGACATTCCTGAAAAAGGTTTTCCACGAAGCAACTAATTACCCCATTGTTGAAGAACATTTGGCTTCTGATTTTGTAATTATAAATCACTTAGAAAAAAAATCCTAAGGGGCGCCTGGGTGGCTCAGTCGGTTGAGCGTCTGACTTTGGCTCAGGTCATGATCTCATGACTCATGGGTTCAAGCCCTGTGTTGGGCTCTGGCTGACAGCTAGCTCAGAGAACTGGAGGCTGCTTCAGATTCTGTGTCTTCCTCTCTCTCTCTGGCCCTCCCCAGCTCACACTGTCTCTTTCTCTCTCTCTCAAAAATAAATTTAAAAAAATTTTAAAAAGAAAAAAATCATGAATATAGCTTTTTCCCTTTTGGGAATACTTTCTCAGGGTTGAGTCTCAAAAGTGGGATTCATAGGTAAAAACCAATGAACATTCCTACAGTTTTCAATAGAAGATTGTAAAAAATTTTAAATGCATCATTCTGATTATAAAAGCTATCAGTGGCTCCCTGCAAAATATTTAGAACATGGAGGAAAGTATAAAAAATAAGACAAAAATCACTCTTAATCCTTTAACTCAACTGCTGCTAACATGTGTTGCCTTTCCTTCTAGTGTTGTTCTTCCTGTGTCTGTCTTTAATACGTGCAGCTATTACCAAGCTTGGGCTTTCTGGAGAAGCAGTTATATATGGTTTTAGCCTCCACTGAGACAGAGGAGTAATTCGAGTATATATTTAAGGGGTCTGGTTTGAGTATGAAGGAGGCTCAGTGGCTACCCTAATTGCTTCAGTCCACGAGAAGCTTCCTTTACATCATCCAGAGAGTGGCTACTCTCGTGCAAGGGCTGTGTTCTAAAGTCAGTGTGGCATCGACTGATGAATGGATCAAGAAGATGTGGTTTATATACACAATGGAATACTCCATGGCAATGAGAAAGAATGAAATCCTGCCATTTGCAGCAATGTGGATGGAACTGGAGGGTGTTATGCTGAGTGACATAAGTCAGACAGAGAAGGGCAGATACCATATGTTTTCACTCATATGTGGATCTTGAGAAACTTGACAGAAGACCATGAGGAAGGGAGGGAGGAAAATAGATACAAACGGAGAGGGAGGGGGGCAAACCGCAAGAGAGTCTTAAATACAGAGAACAAACTGAGGATGGACGGGGAGGTGGGGAATGGGTGATGGACATGGAGGAGGGCGCTTGTTGGGATGAGCACTGGGTGTTGTATGGAAGCCAATTTGACAATAAATTATATTAAAACAATAATAAAGTCAGTGTGGAAGAGATCTGTGAAGTATAGCCAAATGGACCTTCAAAAACCCCTAGGGAAGGGGTCTCCTATGTTGGAGAGTAACATCATGCCCCCAAATAAGTCCAACCGGCTAGTTTTCCTCCGGTGTGAGAACAGATCACTCTTTCTTTGGTTGAGCACCAGATGAAACAGTGAATTGGCTAAGGGGCCATACCATGTCAAACACGGTACAAATCTCCGGGGTGCCTGGGTGGCTTAGTCAGTTGAGCATCCAAGTTCGGCTCAGATCAAAACCTCGCAGTTCATGAGTTCGAGTCCCACGTCGGGCTCACTGCTGTCAGATCCTCTGTCCTCCTCTCTCTGCCCTTCCCCCCTCTCAAAAATAAATAAACATTTTTTAAAAAAGCATATAAGTCTCTGACAGTAGATTCACGCATCAGGCTCACAGAATGAGAGGCCATTACAGTTATTTGGCCTGAATTGAACATGGCTCTTGACAGGGAATTCTACCTCAGCGGGCCACCCACTCCTCTCTCTGGAGGTCAGGAGCAGCTGCGTTTTGAGGAAGACTTGCTTCTGCTCCAGTTCTGTCCATTCATCCCAGTTGTGTCTTCTAGAGCAATGGAGAGCAGCTCTTCCGTCCCTGCACCGCTCCCCCCAGCAGCCTGACTTCCAGATTTGCGCATGGCACCTGGGGAAGCAATGATGCAAGCCCATGTGGAATCCAAGCATATCATCATTTATCTGTGTTTGGATTTGGTTTGGGGTTTTATTAATGACACAGGATCTGATTAAACAAAGTTTACACTATAACCAGCTCCAGCTGGACCTCAGCACCGATGGGAAGCCCCAGTTCCCCTGATACTGTCCTTTCGTCCTTCTCCCTCACAGTTTCTTTTCCAAATCATTTGCTCTGAATCTGTCAATGGTGAGGTCGTCTGATCTCATTTATTTTAAGGGCCCGTCTGGCACTCCCGGCGCGGCAGCTCTGTGATGGAGGACTTTGTGTGGAAGACGCTGGGCGCCCTGGGATGTGGCCCTGTTCTAGCCTATGGAATGAAATCACTGTGCCTTCTGCCAAGACAATGCTATCATTGGGTTTGGGCTCATATTTGGAATCTGTCTAGCAAAAAATCATATTGTGATAGACTGTTAATTGAAACATCGTCGGGATTAGCTTGTAAGGTTACCAGAAGCCAGTTCAGTGAAATCCAGGTTCTTTGGGGAGGGAGGGAGACTTGCTCTCATGACCTGTCGCTGGGTTTTTTTTCTCTAGGGTGAGGAGTGTGAATCTGTTTGTGATTTGGCCAGGGATGCCTTCCACCTCACGACAGCTGAGGCCAAGGCTGTCCTCAAAGCATTCTGTCCATCTCTCTCTTTCTTGCATGGCTTGCCCTCTCTGGTTCCTCTCCCAGACTATTGTTTGTTTTTGCTCCTTTTCCCTGTGGGTCTCCCTCTTCACCCTCCTTCTCCTTCTGTTTTGTCCACCCCCCTCCTCTCCTAATTGCTTCTTACTATACAATTGACCTTTGAACTCACAGATCCACTTGTACATGGATTTTAAGTTATAAACACAGTATAGTACTGTAAATATATTTTGATTTTCTTTAATTTGTAAATTTATTTATTTATTTTGTGAGAGAGGGAGAATCCCAAGCAGGCTTCAGGCTGTCAAGTGCAGAGCCCAACGCCGGGCTCGAACTCAAGAACCATGAGATCGTGACCCGAGCCAATAGCAAGAGTCAGACGCTTAACCGACTAAGCCACCCGGGCGCCCTGGTTTTCCTTATGAGTTTCTTTTTTCTTTTTTTTTTTTTTTATTTATTTCTAGGAGAGAGAGAGAGAGAGACAGCGTGAGGGGGGGGGGGTCAGAGAGAGAGGGAGACGCAGACTCTGAAACAGGCTCCAGGCTCTTAACTGGCAGTCAGCACAGAGCCCGATGCGGGACTCGAACCCATGAACCGCGAGATCATGACCTAAGCAAAAGTCGGTCACTTAACCGACTAAGCCACCCAGGCACCCCTCGTTATGAGTTTCTTGATTATGTCCTCTTTTCTCTAGCTTACTCTATTGTAAGAATACAGCATGTGACATATGGGGCATACAAAATATGTGGTCATTGACTCTTGATGTTATCAGTAAGGTCAAGAGTAGGCTGGGGTGCCTGGGTGGCTTAGTCGGTTGGGCGTCCTTCTTTCACTTAGGTCATGATCTCGCGGTTCATGGGTTCGAGCCCTGCGTCGGGCTCTGTGCTGACTGCCAGCTCAGAGCCTGGAGCCTGTTTTGGAGTCTGTGACTCCCTTTCTCTCTGACACTCCCCTGCTCATGCTGTCTCTCTCTCTCTCCTAGAAATAAATAAAACATTAAAAAAAAAAAAAAAAGAGTAGGCTATTAGGAGTTCAGTTTTGGGGGAGTCAAAATTTTGTGTGGGCCCTCAGCCGCACAAGGGGCCCTCGTGCCCCGTGAGGTCCAAAGGTCAGCTGTAGTTCTCTCTTGCTCACTCTGCGTCTCCAGTTTCCCTCTGTAATGACATCAGGTGTCCCCGGGGTAGGGTGAATCCCAGCTCACTTAGCTCATCCCAGTGTCTGCAGGTGTTTGGCTGGTCCGATACCATCTGTTCGGGACGCATCTATTCATGCTGCAACCCCCCCTCGGGCTCCCAGCTGATGGGAAATGAGAAAGGCGTTGTCTCCCTCTGTCCCTGACCTGGGCTTGGCCCCAAGCTGGCCCCTAATTGGAAATAGCAGGTCCAGCACCAGAGCCAGGGCCATTCCCCACGCCAGCATTATTCAGATCCCCCAGGGTGCCCTGTGGGGACTGGGCCAGACCACTTAATTCAGGGCCAGTCTGCCAAAATGTCACTGTCAGCCTGTAGGCGACAGCCCTTGCTCACCGGTGAAGAGCCTTCCTGCGATTTGCACTTTGCTGCTCATGCTGTTCTTAAGAAGTTAAAAGAAGACAGAGGCCTTTTGTCTTTTAAAGAGGGTCTCGGAGGCAGTGAGCTGGTGGGCTAAAGAGACTGTCAGATTTTCATCCTAGAGCATGGAACCCCCCCTTGGCTGCACACATTGCAGCATGAATCCTAATAGGTCTCCTGCTTTCCCCTAGTGCAGGATTCTTACTCATCCAGGGTGAACCATTCCACCTGCTAATAATGAAAACAGCCATGTCTGCCTAAAAACAAAACAAAAACAAAACAACACAACACAACACAAAAACACTGGTGGTAAGTCAATCTCCTCTTCTTTGCCTTTTGACTGACTCCTGTCATATGAAGTACTCACTGCTGACAGCATGAAGCCTGGACAATTGAACTATGATTGAGTAATTCACACAGTTCTGGAAATAAAGTCAACAGTTCACAGACCGAACCCACTTCTGAGTACTCATCTGCCAAGGACCCTTGATATTTGATCTCTTTGCATTTCTGTTCAGTGTTTATTACTTTCCACCCATCCCTCAAACCAAAGTCATAGCTTGGTAATTTCTTGTTTTAGAAAGTGACAAACAGAGCAGGCAGAGAAAACACTGTATATTTTGGACTAAAAATGAAATCATTAGGGTAAGTTTCTATTCTCGGCGACTGGAATTTTACTCTGGTTCTGATTAAGCTCTACAACGATATTATATTCGATGTTTTCCTGTAAACGTATGAGATGGTTTTCTACTGCATGTCCATGAATGGAAATATTAACAGACTCCACTTGGCTCTGTCGGCCTCTGGCTTGGTCTTCACACCCAAAAAGCAAACCAACAGAGAATCACATCCCAGCCCAGAGCAAGGAGTTCTTATCTTGCCTGTGATCTGTGTTCATGACCTCACAGCAAAGAGTAAATCTCAAGTAAAATGTATGCAAGTAAGTGCAATAGTGCCATTCCAATGTCTGTCAACTACTCAGGAGGAAAGAGCATCAGAAACTCCAAGCATCTATCTTCTGTGCCTACATTTCTGTCAGAATAGTGGGTCTTGCCAGAGTCTATCTCTTGGTGGGTAGAGTAGTTCAGTGAGGAGGGTGTGTTGTCCATGGGCTCCCCCAAGTTTGTAAACAAGGAGAGTCTCATGACGGACAAGTGGAGAAGTCAAGGTATTTTATAATTTAGAAAATTATAGATAACAGCACTATATTTTTAAAAGCAGTTAGGTAAATTAGAGAATGAAAAATACGTGGGAGATAATAGAATAGCTATATTCCACTATCCAAACTCAGATTTCCAGTATTGATGAACTCACCCTTGTAGTGGAGGAAAAAGCATGCCAGACAGTTGGTCCAGCCTCTTCCTGGGAGAGCGGATGGACCTCTTCTCATTCTGGCATGGAAGGGCCGGGAGAGAGCCATACTCAGGGAACTCCCCTCTTACAAGTGGGAGCCAATCATCTCCATGGAATCAGACTAGTCAGAGGAATACCTCTTTCTGGAGGCTGCTGGGAGGGGGCAGGGAGAGCTTTCTCTTCCTGCAGAGGCCAAAACACAAGTCCGCTTGTCTTCAGATGTGAAGAAATAGAAAAACTCAAAGATGGCTCAAAAAATTGTACACGTAGCCTTGCCCCATTGCATTAGGAAATGGAAGAACCTGTCTCATTTTGGAGGGTCAAGGTACATGACTCCTCATTTACGTGTGTCTCTATATAATGTCGTCATGACAATCCTAGGTCTTCCTCTTTTAAGATGATTTTATCAAGGTCTAAACTGAATCATGGCATCATCCACATTCTTGGAAAAACAAAAGTAACTGCAACAACGAGATGAACAAGAAAATCTCAGGAGGGAGAAGGGGAGAAAGCAGTTTCCAGAACAGATGCTGGAAAACTGTGTAATGGAATAGACAGGAAAGCAGGAATATTGACTTCTAGACCCAGCTCTATTCACCACTCCATTGGAAATGATACGGACCTAAACAAGTCATTGAACAACTCTGGAGAGAATCCATGGCTCCCAGGTGTGGCTCTCTTCTGGTTCCACTGATTCTACTGACAGCCTGAGGGGAGGTCTTGGGGGAACGTTGGCAAAACTTCCTGGACTTGAGAAGGTTCTTGAGTCCTTTGGTGGTGGTGGTGGTGGTGGTGGTGATGGCAGTCAGGAAGCACTGGGGAAAACGACGGTAGTGATGATAGGTTGGTGGTGGTCATGGTGGTGGAGGCAGCCGTGGTGGAGGTGGCAGTGGTCACTATGATGGAGGTGGTGGTACCAGTAGAGGTGGTGGAGGCAGCAATGGTGGTGGTGGGGGTGGTCCTGGTGGTGGGGGTAGTGGAGGGGGTTGGAGAGAATGCCACCATACCCCACGGCTCTGAATAAGAGACATGACTGGGGCAAATGCTGTGATGGGTTTGAGAAGCAGGCAGAGGTGGGCAGTTGGGTGCTAGGACTTCATGGGCACACGTGCCCGTTACTGTAACTACAACACATATCTTTCGAGGCGATTCCTCTCCCGGGGACGCTGCAAGCAAAATAAACACTCTCAGGCAGGTACACACTGTTCTACTGGGTGTAAATTGGGGGCAGGGGGGGGCTGAAATTGTTTTGTTTTCCTCTAAATTTTTATTTATTTTTCTTTTTTATCCTTAAAAAAGGTGTGAATCTGTGTTTCGGGAATATGGAGATCAGGGCTGTGGGAGGAAAAGTAGAACAGTTCGAAAGAAAGCCGGACGCAGGTGGACACAATGCAGGCGAAGGGAGGGCCCTTCTTACCGCAGACCAAAGTCTGATTTGGGACCGAGGAGAGACTGAGGCCTGGCCAGGAGGCCGTGGCCCACAGGGAGCTGGGACAGTCAGTCCCGTGCCCTCCTTTCTGAGGACATGGCGTGACGCCCTAGACCGGACATGGCGATCGAGCCCCTGGAAGGTCTTAGGGGTTCAGCTGCTTCACAGACAGAGGCCTGGGGCCGGGAACTCGGCTGATTCACGAAGAAAGGAGTGAAATCCCAACAAGTGGTTTTCATTATCATTGCACAGCCTCCGCCCTCGTTCCGCATGTGCATGCTCTGGGCTTTTCTTTCTTGTGTTTTCATCTGCTCATGGCTTGTAACTAAACAGCGAGGCGATCACCATCCTGCTGGTTCACCCCCCGGGCACAGTGGCTGGGCTGGAGCATGACTCTCTCCACATACATCCTGGAGAGAAAACCGTGCGCTGGGAGCCAGGGATCTGTTCTGCACGGCAGTCTGCTTTTTCGTGCTGGTAATGGAGGCAGGAAGAGGGTCCACCGAGAGCTGTGGCAGTGCCTCAGCCATGCACCTGTCGACCTCCCAATGGGGCTCTCTCCTCCTCAAAGGAAACCTCACCAGGATGAAATGGGGGGCTTCCCCAGGTATCCAGGAATGATAAACGGGGACCACTTGCTATTTCCCCCATGCAAGAGGAAATCCCAGCTTACTTGGAATAAACTGGCACAGCCGTGGGAAAAGTGTTCAATTCTGTCCAATAAACACTCATGAAGTGCCTACTTGGGACAGCTCATGGCAGGAAAAACACTAGAACGCAACCTGAACTTGTCCTCAGTCTCCGGGTAACTGAACATGAATCTGACCGTGAGGACACCCCCGTGTTGTATTCTCCTTGTGATCTGCTTTCCCTATAAGGCAGCAGTCACCCTAAGTAAAGACGCTCTTCACGCTACGGGGCTGGCACCTTTACGCTGGGGCCAAAGAGCCAGCGAGTGCTGGGCTCCCTAAACTGCAGTCAAAGCAGTTGAAACCCTCCTCCTGCTGCCGCGTGGCTGAAGAAAACGGATCATTCCCAAAACGACTGTTTCAGTTCGTTACTCAGCATTTTTGCTGGGAAATGATTGCAGATAATCGTCCTGCAGCTGCAGACAGAGCATTCTACACTCACTCACATGGGGCCACCGAGCACGTGTGTGGCAAGCCATTCCAGCAAAGACTGGGGCCAAGACCAGGGTTCTTGCTGCCAGACACAGCCAGGATGGGGCGCGCAATCGACGTGAGGCATCGCCTTCGGTTCTGCACCCAGCCTGCCGATAATTCACTGTCTGATTCTCACCAAACATCTTCAGTGATCTTCATAAGAATAGCTAAGGGGCACCTGGGGGGCTCAGTTGGTTAAGCATCTGACTTTGGCTCAGGTCATGATCTCACAGTCTGTGGGTTCAAGCCCTGCATCAGGCTCTGTGCTGACAGCTCAGAGCCTGGAGCCTGCTTCAGATTCTGTGTTTCCCGCTCTCTCTGCCCCTCCCATGCTCATGCTGTGTCTCTCTCTGTCTCAAAAATAAACATTAAACATTTAAAAAAAAGAGTAGCTAATATGCTATCTAATAGCTAGGTGCCAGGCACTGGGCTAAATGCGTATTTTATTTAAGCCTCTCCATAACCCAGTGTGGAAGATAGAATTCTTGTGATCTTTGAGAGGAGGCACTGAGGCACAGAGAGGTTAAGGTACTTGCTAAAGGTCACACAGCTATAAGTGGTAAGGCTAAAATAAAATCAATGCCAGGCTTCAGGGCATCAGTTGGCCAAATTGTCAACGGAAGCAGCCGGACTACAGAATCAATCCAGTGGCCCTTTCTTTACGGCTCTAGCAGTCTGTCATTAAGATAACAATTGTGATTCTAAAATAAGTTCATTTAGAGTTCTCTGGATCTTAAACCTCCGAAGTTACCTCTTTAGAAACAGCAGGATGAGCGGCTGGTGTCTGTGTGTGTGTGTGTGTGTGTGTGTACTTCAGTGTGTGCACGCACATGTGCACACGTGTGCCAGTTGAGTGGGAGAAACCGTCTGCCCCTCATCTTTGGAATTTCTCAGAATTCCACAGTGTTCTGGGTCCCCAGAGACAGCTGTGCGCTGTGGGTCTCTTGTTAGCTCTGGACTGAAATGCATCAGTGCAGAGTGGTTCTTTTGTTCATGAGGTCATGGTCAAATGAAACCTAAAAGAAGAAACCGTGGAAGATTGGGGATGTTCTGAAATATAATTATATGTGAACAAGTGACTTTCGAAGGGACAGCAGGTTTCCATCTCCCCTGACCTCTCGCCTAACATAATGAAAGAGCTGGATGAAACTCCTTCATATAAGCTGAAAAGTGCAGTCAAATAGCCCCTCATTACAGTTAGCCACGCTGGTGATGTTCCGACTCCCCCCATCAGGCATGAGTGTGTGCTACCAGCCTATTTGGGATGGGGATAGTTAAAGCCGTACACAGGAAGTAGCTAAAACAGCAGAAAGCCCCCTGACAAACACACACATGGAAATAAAGCCTTCCTTTCCGGGTCTTATCTTAGCCTCGGACGATCTGCATGTGCTGCGTGCCTGGGCCAGGCTGGGCTGAGCATCCTCTTTCATGCCTCGAGTCAAATTTTCTGGGTGTGAAGTTGGTAAACAAGCCAGGAAATGTCAGCGTGGAAGAGCGAGGGAGCAGGAGATACGGTGGCAGCTGTCACTTCAGAGTGTTTGAGGTGTGGGAAGGTGGCCAACCCGTCTCTGGGACTCCGTTTCCCCTCGTGATGTGTTTGGTGCTTGCTTCTTGTGATCCAGGTGTTCACGGATGCAGGGTGATTGAGGTGAGACGGGAGTCCAGCCGCTCAAACAGGACGGCCTTGACTCATGGACAAGTGTGTCTCGGGGACAAGTGTGGTGACATTTTACCAGGACCCTTACATTCGCATCCCAGAGCTCACCCCTGTCCCTCACCAGTGGAAAGATGGCCTCCTGCCTTTTTAAAACCCCTGGAACCCTCTGCATCTGTTAGGATAATCTCCCGATCTGTTTCAAGGCTCTAGATCTTTAGCTTGTCTTTATTTCTGAAGTCACATCTGAATTGCATTATAGACTTACGCGCCGTAACATTGCTTGACCTACTGCTCGGAAAACATACCGCACACCAAGAGGGAAAGGCCAGCTCGAGAGGCGCTGAGGACATTTAATCCTATAAAGCAAATAGGAAGAGAGGGCTCAGATCCGAGTTCCCTTCACCGGCACTGTTTTGTTGGCGGTCACGTGTTCCCTCCCAGATGGTTGCCCGAGGTCTGCAGTGGGTTAGAGCCCTTGCTAGGTGCCCCCGTTCTCGAAAGCCACCTTTGACTCGAACCAACCTGAGAGCCCTTGTTCCCCGATACTCCTGTCTGCTCTTAGTCCCAAGTATGGGAACGGCAGGCAGGGCTGAAATAGATCTTTTTCTTGTGGTTTAAGGATCAGCCAGTTGGAATCAAGGAGATGTTTTCTTAGGGTTGCAGAGAAGTTTGAAAGAGTATTGGATTGTTTTTGGCACTGACGTGTAGATTATAGATATATCATTAGTATTGCTCAGCCGACGGGCTATAGTACAAGAACTGCTAGTTAGCAGCACATTCTTGCAAAAGTGCACTGCCCTCAGCTCGGTCATGGAAGCCGCTGTGCATTTAGATGCCTTATCGCCCACCACCACGTTGATGTTATAATTACCCACACTATGAAAACCTCTCTGCGGTGTTGGCATTGCACAGCTCATGAATCTGGTCAGGTAAATATCAGGCAGACTGCGGCCAGCCGCATGCACCAAGAGGCCATGCACATGCCGAGCAAATGCTCTTTGGTCCTCAAGTTCAGGGTCAGTCAACCTTAGTGGTTTCTTCCTCAAGCTGCCGGCCTCTCTGGAGAAATGCTAGGGTTGTATAATTTACCTCGGAATCTCTCAAAGAGCCAGAGGACCGTTTCTTTTTTAGAGAAATGTGGCAGGGCATTTTAGAATTGTTAGCATTGAAACTTTCCGTCCAAAAGAATAGCAGTGTTGCTGAACCTTAATGTCTTCCTAAGTCCTTGGGGCCCGATGCACAATTTTCCTATTGGACTTGCCAAAACCACTAAATAGTTAAAACACATCAAATCATCTCTAAATGGCCAAACTGAATTCCACCCCCCCACCCCCCACCCAAACAAGAGCTCTTAGTCAGCAAACCTCATGGTCATATTCCATACTAAAAAGTTTCTGATTAGGCTAAAAATTAGGAAAACAGATGTACCATGCAAGAGACTTCAAATTTCCTTTTTGCGTACAGGCTTAGAGCAAGACCTGCCAGAGAAAGGAGAGAATCAAGCGGGTCAGTCACAGCAATGAAAGTCACAGTGAGAGCACCAACAATGATTATCATCATGCCCTCAACTACGCATTCTTTTTTTTTTTTAATGTTTTTTTATTTATTTCTAGGAGAGAGAGAGAGACAGCATGAGCAGGGGAGGGTCAGAGAGAGAGGGAGACACAGAATCCGAAGCAGGCTCCAGGTTCTGAGCTGGCAGTCGGCACAGAGCCTGATGCGGGGCCCGAACCCACGAACCGCGAGATCATGACCTAAGCGAAAGTCGGACGCCCAACCGACTAAGCCACCCAGGCGCCTCACAACTACACGTTCTAACACCCAGTGTCCCTAGCGAGCTTTCCCAACACTGAGCTCTGGCAGGTAGAAGCTATGGGAAAGAGGCTATCGTTCCTTCCAGGGACTCTGACATCTTTGATGTGGCAGAAGCTGCCCTTGGGACTAGCCATTACTTCCGAACACGTGCGAGGGATGGCCCAAGAGTTCTCTGTGGTCAAGCGTCCCCAAATCATTGGAATTAAAAATGCCAGCAGATAATCCTTGGGCTTAGTAATAAGCTAACCGTAACTCCAGCTGTCAAACAACATCTTGAGTGGCTTGCAAGGAGTAAACGGAAGACGTTCCAATTCACATATGTCAGTTATGATCGTTGGCAGGGCACAGGGTGGTAAGACAGGCTCAGCACCCCCCAGAGAGGCTGGACGCTGTATTCTTGTTACCTAAAAGTGACCATACCCACACTTCTCATTTTCTGAGATATATTAATTTCTTTTTTTTTTTTAATTTTTTTTAATGTTTAGTTTTGAGAGACAGAGCATGAGCAGGAGAGGGGCAGAGGGAAACACAGAATCCAAATCAAGCTCCAGGCTCTGAGCTGGCTGTCAGCACAGAGCCTGACACGGGGCTAGAACCCATGAACTGTGAGATCATGATCTGAGCCCAAGTCGGACGCTTAACCGACTGAGCCACCCAGGTGCCCCATGAGATATATTAATTTTTTCATAACTTCTCTTAATTACTAGCTGGTCAAAGCCAATGTCAAGCTTGCTGTTTGTCCCGTACGGCAGTGGTTCTCAGCCCTTCTCCTTGGAATCCCCTTGGGAGCTTTACAGAATACTGATCCACAGGCAGCACTTCAAAGCAGTCAAGTTGGGGAGCACCTGGGTGGCTCAGTCAGTTAAGCATCTGACTTTGGCTCAGGTCATAATCTCACAATTTGTGAGTTTGAACCCCGCATTAGGCTTGCTGCCATCAGCGTAAAGCCCACTCTGTCCTCATCTCTCTATGCTCCCCGCTGCTTGCATGCTCTCTCTCTCAAAAAATAAATAAACCTTAAAAAGAAACAGTTAAGGGGTGCCTGGATGGCTCAGTTGGTTAAGCGTCCAACTTCGGCTCAGGTCATGATCTCACAGTTCGTGGGTTCAAGCCCCACGTCGGGCTCTGTGCTGACAGCTCAGAGCCTGGAGCCTGCTTCGGATTCTGTGTTTCCCTCTCTCTGACCCTACCCTGCTCACACTGTCTCTCTTTCACACACAAATAAATGAAAACATTAAAAAAAATTAAAAATAATAAATTTAAAAAAATTTTTTAATTAAAAAAACAGTTAAGTTGGAATTTCTGGAGGTGGGACAGGTGTCAGGACTTTGTAAACCTCTCAGCTGATTCCAGCGTTCAGCCAGGGTGGAAGGGCACTGCTGTAGAGGACTGGGGGGAGGCGGGCAGCAGAGCAGAGGAGCCAGGAGGGAGATGAAATCTTCCATGATGGTCGAGCACGGAGGACTTTGCAGAATGCTGACTGACGTTTAGCAGGTTGCCATTGCTATAGCTGATGCCCATCGCTCCCCAAAAACTCTCCAGCAGAGGCTCAGGCTCCTCAACTTGCATATTCATTGGGTTTTCAACAGTTTGCCATTCCTCTAAGCTTCTTGGCTAACATTGACCAAAATATCGCTGAGACCTTAAGAAAAGTGAAGGGGTCACTGAGGCAGCCATCAACAGTGAGAGCCATACAAATAGGCTTAACCTCAGGGAGTCCTCAGAAGGATCTCTAATTCTAGCTGACTCGAGGCTGCTTGTTCTGGGGTTGTGGACCCCATGGTCATAGTCATGGTCTGGACATAATGTGGACCTAATCTGGAAAGTTCCATCAAGCAGGCTGCCCAGAGCAGTAGACTTACTCTGGGTTGGCTCTCTCTTGACCCTGGCTCCCTCACCCCATGAGGAGATAGAAGACGGGAGGAGGGCCACAGTGGACCTGGTTCTCAAGCTTCGGTGTGCACAGCACCAACCACCTGAGGGGCTGTTAAAGCCCAGGCGGCTGGGTTTCACTTGGCACTGCTAGGCCTATGGTAGGGCCGAAGCATCGGCATGTCTAATAAGTTCTGAGATATTGCTGCTACTACCATAGCTCACACTTTGAGAGTCACTACTTTAAACATGGGACCCTGGGCAGACCAGAGTCCTAGACTTCAAGGACATTCCATCATGCCCTGTAAGAAGGAATAGAACATGGGTCTGCAATGCACTTGACTTTATTTTCATGCATTTGAAAAAGGGTGAGAGCCATCTGATTAAGTGATTACCTCATGAGACCTCACAGGATTTTAAAATAGATCTGCATGGGGGATGGGTTGTCCCTAATATCTTTGCATTAGGAATCGGCAATATTTAAATCAGATTTAATTTTAGAGCCCCAACTTTCACTAGCACAAGGCTAAAAACAATGTCAGCACTTTCTGTGAAAATCATTTAGGGGCGCCTGGGTGGCTCTGTCGGTTAAGCATAATGACTGTGATTTAGGTCATTATCTCAAGGTTCGTGGATTGGAGCCCCACATCAGGCCCTGTGCTGATAGCTCGGAGCCTGTAGGCAGCTTCGTTCTGTGTCTCCCTCTCTCTCTCTGCCCTTTCCCTGCCCAAGCTCTTTCTCTCTCTCTCAAAAATAAACACTAAAAAACATTTTTAAAAAGCGGTGCCTGGGTGGCTCAGTCGGTTAAGTGTCTGACTTCGACTCAGGTCATGACCTCACAGTTCGTGGGTTCGAGCCCCACGTCAGGCTCTGTGCTGACAGCTCAGAGCCTGGAGCCTGCTTTGGATTCTGTGTTTCCCTCTCTCTGACCCTCCCCTGCTCACACTGTCTCTCTCTCTCAGAAATAAATAAAAAACATTTAAAAAAATTTTTTTAAAAAGAAAACCATTTAGTGTTTCAGTATTCTCAACAGGGAATTGTTCTCTTCAGTAGCAAACTATCTATTCTTAAGCTGATCAAGAGAAGGTCAAAAGCATAGGAGATGCTAGACCTGGTCTCAAATATAGCACTCAGGCATCTAGATGTGATCGGCAGGTGACCCTGGTGCATGGAAGTGGCTTGGCCCACGAGGTTGCATCCATAGGGCAAGGGAACATTTTGTGATAGGTGTAGAGCAAATCCCCAAGAAGGCAGCTTTGCCTAGAATTTGGGGGATTTCTTACTGAGATCGACCCTCTCTCTCCTTCATACCATCTAAACTGGAGGCCATCCTGGCTTGTCATGGAATATCCAGAATATTTCTAGAGAAATTTGCTCTTAACCTCCCTAGGTGGAAAGTGGAGGCCTTTTCTGTTACAGTCAGTGGGCAGGCCACTGCAGTGGGCTCCACAGGCTCGCAAACATCTGCCGATGTATATGACCCATCATCACTGCTTCTTACACCCAGCCCAAAACCCCCTCCTGAGCTGTGTTGAACCTCCAGCTAATTCTTTTTTTTTATTTTTTTAAAACTTTATTTATTTTTGAGAGATTGTGTGTGTGTGTGTGTGTGTGTGTGTGTGTGTGTGTGTGTGTGAACAGGGGAGAGGCCGAGAGGGACACAGAATCCGAAGCAGACTCCAGGCTCTGAGCTATCAGCACAGAGCCTGACTCAAGGCTCAAACTTATGGACAGCAAGATCATGACCTGAGCCAAAGTCGGACACTTAACTGACAGAGGCACCCAGGCACCCTGAATCTCCAGCTAATTCTTGAACTCTGGGGCTCTGTGCTGCCTTTCCTTCCCTTCTTCCCTAGTGAACTTCTGTTCATCCTTAAAAACCCTGCTCTAGCGTTACATCCCCTACAAACCTGCATCTCTGCTTAATCTGGCCAGATAAAACCAGTTCCTCCTCCCACGAGGTTTCCATATCATATCACATGTACATCATGCTTATCACGCAGTACTTTAAACGCGGGTTCACGTGCTTGCCTTTCCTCACCTCTAGACTATTTGCCCTTGGAAGTTAAGTATTATGTCATATTCTTCTTTGTGTCCTGAGCACCTAACAGAGTGTCTGGCCACAGGGCCTGCAAGTTTTATTTGTCTAATTGGTGGGGGGGAAAAAATGAATTAGTGTTTGGGAAGGGAAAAGCATTGCTTTCGATTCCAGGAGGGGTTACGGGCTGGAAAGTGTTAATTGGCCGCTGAGAATCACAGATGATCCAAGCTGGAGACCTTAGCAATTAATAGCAGTTCCTCATCAGGATGAGGAAGCCCAGAGATGCTTAAAGATACTCAGTGGTTTCCCCGAGAATCAGAGTGAATTGGACCAGGAGAAGCTCTGTGGGCTCCAGTCGGTGTTGGCCAAATGGCCAGGTGAAGGATTTGTGGGCTGAATCCAGACCATCTTCCCCAGGAGCGATGGAAGGCCCCACAGTGCCCACATTCAACCCAGAGAGAGCGTGACGGCATCCTTTGCCACGGACTCTAACCCTTGTAAAGGCCATTTGGGTGAATCTCCATCTCTAAACTTGAGCCCCAGTTGAGTATCGGAAGGTGTTTCTGGTATTTCTGAAGCAAAAACGATACTTTGAGCAGAGTGGGTGAGGAAGAGGAATGAAGGCACCCCGGTCCTTAGTTTCATGACATCTAGCAGTGGGAAAACCACTCCACTGGTGGAAAGAGAAATGCTCTTTCTGCCCCCTGTCTTCCACATCTCTATGTGATTTGGGACTTGGTGGCTTCCTTGACATTCACTTCTGTAGTACAAGATGAGAGGAGGTTGGAGGAAGATAAGCAGTGGGAGTCCACACTGGAAAAAAACATGGGGCAAGGGATTTTAGGAATTGGAGAGAATATAGACAGGAAGGCTACAGATGTCGTTCTTGATTTTTTTTTTTTTTTTGGTGGCGGGACCTCAACCCTACAAGTTTTACAATGGCCATAACAGTTCATTCATTCATTTATTAAAAACATCATGCCACTCTCCTGATTAAAGCCCTCCACTCCTCCTGCCCATTACCCCTAGGATAAACCCATTGCAGACCTGGCTCCTACCTCTCCGTTTCATTTCCCTACATGTTCAACAACTTTGACCTTTTTCTGCCTCAGGGCCTTCACATTTGCTATTCCTTCTGACTGGCAAGTTTCCTCCCTCATTCCTTTCCATCCTTCAGCTCTCAACCCGAAGACCACTTCCTCCAAGAACTCTTCACTGAGCAGCCTACCGACAGGATCCCTCTTTATACCCTGCAGTCACCCTCTGTCATCATACCTTGCTCATTTCCTCCGGGACGTGTAAAGAATCAGAAGATATCTGGTGTATTTATGTAAGACTATGAGCTCCATAAGAGCAGAGACCCTCTTTGTTTTACTCACTGCTGGGTCCCCAGCACCTAGATTAGTGCTTGGCACATAGCAGGTGCTAAGGAAATACTGCTGAATGAAGAAAGGAAGCACTTACATGCATGGGGTTTATAGGAGGGAGAGGAGAACAGAACGCTTTCACTGTTTCTAGGAACTACAACCTAAATCTGAAGAGCATTTTTTTTGCATTGTATCATCTGGATATCTTCTGATTGATAAAATTTGGCCTTTGGCTTGGTTCTCTTAGAGCCACAAGCTGATTTTATATGAGTTTTCTGTTCTCTATCAAGTGGTCACATTGTCATATTTGTCACCATAACTCCTCTGAATCTTTATCCAAGTACCAACTTGTTCTCAACTGTCAGGACTTTTTCTTCTGTATAATTTATCTTTTTTTTAAGTGGACCCATGCAATTGATGTTTCTTTATTTTTGAGAGACAGAGACAGAGAGAGACAGAGTGCAAGCAGGGGAGGGGCAGAGAGAGAGGGAGACACAGAATCCGAAGCAGTTCCAGGCTCTGAGCTGTCAGCACAGAGCCCAACGCGGGGCTCGAACTCACGGACTGTGAGATCATGACCTGAGCCAAAGTTGGTCACTTAACTGACTGAGCCACCCAGGTGCCCCTTCTGTATAATTTATCTTAAGTCAGGCTTAAGATAACCTAAGGTTGGGTTTACTACATCTGCGTGTGTGTGATGGACAGAACAATTTCCATTTTGATGCTGGGTCAGGGGTCTTCTGAGGACTCTGGTGTGGGACTGGGAGCATGTCACTGGGACCCGTGACTGCATCCAGGCAGAAACCTTGGCCCAAGAGTGGGAGGCACGTGCCACCGTAGGTCTGTGCACTGTCAGCCTGTGGCGATTTCAGTAGCCAGATGCTCTCCCCTTCCTGGGCTCCAGTGTGGGGAAAGTCCCAGAACTCGGGGACTAGGGTCTGTCCACTGACACATTGGTCCCTTTGCTACAGAGTAGGCTGGCGCGCCCATCTAATGCCGGCTCTCTCCGCCTGCAGAGTCCTGGCCCATGGTCGTGCAGTCCGGGGACTCGATGGCATGCTGGACCCAAGCTCAGCTCAGCGTCCGGGCCCAATAACGGCTTTCCCAAGGGAGCAGCTTTCTGTCCTGGCCACACTGAGGTAAGTGCCTGAGGGGCTGCTGCCTTCGCCGAGGCTCCTGGCTCCGGAGTTTCCAGAACAGCCGGAAATGAGGCCCTGGCTGAAGCAGGGCAGTCACATCTATCTCACTGCTGACCAGCAGGGGCCTGGGGCGGGTCCTAGTGACCTTACATATATGGCCCTCCCAGCCCCACTGGGAGGGAAATGCCCCTGGGCTCTGAGTCTGGCCCCATGGCCTCCAGGGACGTGTTAAGAGTCTGAAGTAGCAGAGCCTGTGCCTCAAGTAGACAGACGGAGAGCACCAGTCAGACCCTCCACGCAGCTCCTGGTCTGAGCAAGCAGCCCCGGGAGATGAAATGTCCTTGATCGCTGTCCTGCCCTTGGCCATGGAGCGGGAGGGAGGAGAGCTCCAGCTCTGGGAACAGGCCAGCTCTGAGTCCCGCAGGAGCGTGCGCCCACATCACGTGACTTCTCCCACGTCTGCTTCCTCGTCTGTGCCTCAGGACCCAAAGGGCCTTCTCCCGGGCTTGCTGCAATGGTTAGTTAACGAGACACTTGTGCCCAATAAATGCTAATGACTCTAATTACAATCTCACCTCATTCATTTGAAGATGTGTGTCTAAGAATTCAGACCAGTAGGTTCTGGTCCCAGTGAAGCCACAGGCTCCTGCTTGTGCTTTCTGGATGTATGTTTCTCTCTTGGGCACTCTGAGCGCTTTTGGATGCCCAGATTCCTGAGAAGCCAAATATAAAAATAATTGGATATCCCGGTGTCCCCAGTGTCCAGATTTGTGGCGCGAGGAAGGGAAGACTTACAGTCTGTTGAATGGAATTTTCATCTTGATGTTGGTGATTGAGAAGGGTGCGTGCCCCCTCAGGTCTCTCTCTTCTGGAAGGTGCTGAAGCTGAGCAGCCAAGTGCCCACAGGCAGGGCCTCCCACTCAGCGGCACAGCCTCAGGGCCCTTGTACTCCCCGACACCCATGTCTCTCCTCTGAAAAGTTCAAGGATTGGACTCGATCAGTGGTTCTCAAAATGCAGTCCTGGGAGCAGCAGCATCAGATCACCTGGGAGCCCGTGAGAGATGTAGATTCTCGGGCCCCCCTGAGACCTACTAAGCCAGAACCTCTGGGCGTGGGGCCCAGTGGTCTGCTCTTTGGCAGACCTCTGGGTACTTCTGATGCTCTGAACCTATAGACTTGATGATCTTGGGTGTCCCTTGGTGGTCCAGGCCTTCCCCCGGGAGACGCCTGCAGTGGCACTCACTGGGCTCTACTAGGTCAATGCTTTCCTCTGTTGTGGCCTCTGGGGTGCTCCCTGGGGAGCTGGGATGCCGCAGAATGCCTCTCACACTCCACACAGGCCCTGACACCCAGGGGGTGGCCCAGTCTTTACAGCGGAAGACAGCCGCGTGTTTACATTCAGAGCAAGGCCAAGTGGACAGCGAAAGTGACCCTTGACCCACTCTCATCACGCAGCAAGTCAGATGGAGGAAGAGGAGCCCACTAATCGAGGGCTCACTAGTGACCCCAGTTCACTGATCTGAGGTCCGGCCCCCGAATCACCAACAGTTCCATGCACTGCGCTCCAAAGTAGGAATCACCGCACTCGCCGCAGAGGTGTGGTCGCCAGGCGCCATCAGCCCCCCTGGCCACGTGGGCGCGTCCCCGAGCTCTGTCCAGCAGCTCTGTCTCCTCGCCATGGGAAGCCAGAACCTGGTACAGGAAATTCCTGTCATTATCAGAGCATAAGAACCACTGCCACTTGCAGAGGGTACCCTGGCCCAGGGGAGGGCATGAAGATCAGGTAGCCCCCGGTAAAAGGCGGCCCCTCACACACTCTTGGGCCAAGTGTCCTCCATTCAGGGGGAAGCGACACTCAGCTGTGACACAGCACGTTCCCACACGCAGGCCCCTAACGGCATCTCCGCGGCTGATCATTCCGTTCACAGGGAGGGCGCCGCGTAGGGAGGCTTCGGTGAGGACCGTCATCTCCTCAGGAGGAAGGCTTCAAAAGTGGTTGTTCAAAACAAATAAATAAACTCACCTCCTGATTCACTTCAGCTGAGGAGAGGATGTTCTTCTGTAAACTGTGCGTGGCTCGTGGTGTCACCAGAAGAGAAACAGCACCCATTTCTTCTTTTCTTTCTCTATCCACTGATGACTTTTGTAAAGGAAAAACTTGTTTATTTTTTTTAGAGCGGATTTATTTATTTATTTTGAGACAGAGAGAGAGCGCGTGTGCACACAGGGGAGGGGCAGAGAGAGAGAGAATCCCAAGCAGGCTTTGCACTGTCAGTGCAGAGCCCGACACGGGGCTCCAACTCATGAACCGTGAGATCACGACCTGAGCTGAAACCAAGAGTCAAATGCTTAGCCAGCCACCCAGGTGCCCCAAGTCTTGTTTAATTTAGAAAGAAACCGGTGATGGGAATTAAAGAGCACACTGGTCCTGATGAACACAGAGTAATGTATAGAATTGTTTAATTCCTATATTGTACACCTGGTAGTAATATAATATTGTGCTTGCTGGAACTAAAATTAAAAGCGTAATAAAAAATAAAGAAAAATACAGATATTTGGTATCGTCACTGCATTATAAGATAATGTCAGATATGACAATATTCTCATTTGGAAAAAAAAGCTAGGAAGTGTATTTTAAATATTTTAAAAAATGAATACATTTTTTAAAAAGGATCATAGCGGCACGCTATTACGAGTGAGCCAATTAAAAAAATAAAACTTTTAATCTAGAGCCCAAATGTGAGAACATATTTGCAACATTTTCAAATCTTAATGAAACAATCTGTCCCGGATGCAAATCTTTACGGTGATGCAGTGCCATCCGCTACCACGTGTCATCCTGGCAGCTAATTGAGAAGGAAAATCGACTTTGAGAACTTCGTGAAGTCAGTTCAGTTGAACCTGCAGAGCGCGGGCCGAGAAGCACCCTTTATGGCTGCTTAAACTCGAAGAATGTCGGAGTTGGAAGATGCCTGAGCCATCAGCGTGGCGAAATGGAAGCACACAGGAGCAAGGAGACTTGTGTGCATACCCGCCGATTCTCAGGCTGGAGCCCTGAATGCTAGGGTGCCTGGACACGACAAAGACGAACGGGTGCTTTCCGGCCTCCGGCGAGTTTGTGTGTAGGTGGGAGATTACAAGAATGCAATGGCCCTAAAACAGCATGAAAGAAATACTCTACAGAGGTGGAGAAGGGAGAGAGTTTGACTCTTTTTAGCAATAGAAAAGGGTCCCCAGTGGAGGTTAAAAGACGAAGGGCAGGACTCCAACCAGCAAAGGCGGGGGACAGAAAAGGCACAGGGAGGGTGTGGGGGGGTATGCCTGGCAAAGAACAGTCTGAGCCAAGGTCAATGGTGGGGAAGCAGGGGCTATGCACTGTGACAGGGGTTCTCTGTCTGGAATGCAAAATATGGGAGGGGAGGGGCACCTGGGTGGCTCAGTCAGATCTCATGAGTTCAAGCCCCGCATTGGGCTCTCTGCTGACAGCTCAGAGCCTGGAGCCTGCTTCGGATTCTGTGTCTCCCTCTATGTGCCCCTCCCCTGCTCATGCTCTGTCTCTCTCTCTCTTTCTCTCTCTCTCTCTCTCAAAAATAAATAAGCATTAAAAAAAATACATGGGAGGGAAGTAGAAGGAGGGTAGGGTCTGATGGGTTCCCAGCTTGCCAGATAACTCCTCACCACTGGACACTCTGAGCAAGGTGATGGGATCAGAGTGGTATTTCAGGAGGTTGGGTGGAGTGGCCAGGGACAGGAAGCACCAGAAGAAGTGAGATGAGGGTTCAGGACATCAGGCAGGAGACTGTTCCATGATCTGAACTCAGAACAGAGAGGTGAGAATAAGATGTACCAGTTTGAAGAGATGCTACGGAAGCAGAAGGCAGCGGGCTGGAGGGGAGGCAGGGAGGAAGGAGCTGAGGCCAGCGATGTGCAGAGGTTTGGAGCTGGTAAACCAAGGGATGGTGTTTCCTGGGACAGAAAAAGGGGGGGGTGGGGGAAACACATTTGGGAGGGGGGGGAGATGTTCACAAGAAGCAGCAGCTGCAGAACTCTGTTACAAACCATCAAGTGGTCCAAAATGCACCTGCTGTTGTGGCGTAAAGCGGGGGCAGGGAACGATCGTCTCTAGGAGGGGTATGAGTGCAAAGATTTCTGCTGGGGATGCCTTGTGTTTAAATTGTCAGTATCCCTGGAGAGTCGCTCATTAGAAGGTGGAGGTTCAGAACTGGCTTTCCAAGAAGCAGTTGAGCTAGAGGTCCCAGGAGAGCACCAACCCCACAGAAGAGGGGACTCTGAGAAGGGGATGAGCTCAGCGAAGGGGAGACTGTAGGAGGGGGTGGGGACCTGTGGTCCGGGAGGCAGGGAGCAGTATGTGCCTTATTACCATCAAAACCCTAAATGTTAGTGGGTTTTTTTTTTTCATCCCATTTCCCCGTCCAAATTCTAAGTGTTTCTAATTTGGTTATAAAGGGATGAATTTCGGTTTCATTTCTTCTTCTTGTCTGAGGAGAGACCCCTTGTGTTACGAAGAAAGACAGGGAGCCAGCGAAGGGGCTTGACTTGGCTGCCAGCAAGTGACCAGCTGTGTGGCAGTTGGCTGGACAGTTCTCTGCCACACCGTCAGCCAGCAGAACCAGGGGCGGCCAGCTCTGTCAGCGCCTCCTCCGCGTGGCCGGCTGGAGGATTGGCGCAAACACCCATGTTTTCCTAAGGAACCCAAGAGAAAGAATCTGGTGGTTTTATTCTTGGTATCTCACCAAAGGGCTGCCTATGCCCAGCTAAAATAAAGCACAGTGGAGAAGAATGCATCACTCTGAAAACAGATGAGGAATGCAGCACGTAGCCGTATCCACAAAACCCAAAAGAAAGTGTGCACCGCAGGGAAGAGAAGGCAGGTGGTGAGCTCCTAGGCTGTCCCCACACTTTCCTTCATTTTCCTTATATTTGTTGCGTGCTGGCACTACCCATGGTCCCAGAAATATTTAGCTTCAAATGGCACAGCTTCTAAAGTGCTCTTCAGGTGCGCCTGGGTGGCTCAGCCAGTTAAGCATCTGGCTTCGGCTCAGGTCATGATTTCACGGTTCATGGGTTCGAGCCCCACGTCGGGCTCTGTGCTGACCGCTCAGAGCCTGGAGCTGCTTCGGATTCTGTGTCTACCTCTCTCTCCACCCCTCCCCCACTCGCTCTCTGTCTCTGTCTCTCAAAATAAAGACATAAAAATTTAAAAAATAAATAAATAAAGTGCTCTTCGGAGATAGACATGTTCCCAACTGCTCCCAGCGCTAGGAGAGGTGACAGGGTTATGCCCAGGTGCCCATAGAAGACAAGAGAGGTGCACACCGAGGGACAGAGTGACTAGTGTGTGTGGATGAGACACGGCTCCATGCTCCAGTGGGGACACAGCCTCGAATCCCTGGGCTTGGACAGAAGCCGAGTAGAGGTAATCAGTGTGCCATGAAAAGACATGAATGCAGAAAAATCGGAGAGTGAACAAGCCGCAGCATGACTGAGGAAGACTAAGTCCGTGACCACACGACTCTGGCGGGACTCTGAATTAAGGAGGTGTGTGGGCACCTTTCAGTCCTAACGACAACCCTGTGGAATAGTAGCTATCGCCTGCGCTGTATCAGTGAGGAAAGTGTGGCTCAAAAAGATTAAGTGACTTCCCTTTGCTAACCAGTTTGGAATCCAAACGAGGCTTTCTAACCCAGGATCCAATGCAGGGTTCCTGTCCTTGCACCGATTTAGGAGGAGAGAACACACGCGTGGGTGCACACACCTGCGTGCGCACACACTTCTGCAGTTGCGCGTGGAAAAAGATCACTTTTCCTAGGGTGATCGGAGGAGCCTCACGGAGAAGGTGGGCTAGAAAGGCAGGCTAGAGAAGAGGGCGGGTCACAGACCGACCTGTGGGAGTGGGTAGGAGTGGGGGGAAGGGATGGAATGGGAAGTTGGAGCGCCCTCTCTAGGGGATGCCTCTAACCCTACCAAGATCTAGGGAAGCTGCACAGAGGAGGTGACATTTGATACATCTATCGGTGTGACTAGGACTCACAAGCAGGGAGGTAACGCCACAGTGAGCTGCCTGGGGGTGGTCACTGTGGGGCAGCTCCAGTGCCGCGTGGAGCCCTGTCTGGCCCAGGCTCCAGGGGGCGCTAGTACCGCTTCTTGGGGACAGTTGGATTTTTGCCATTTGGTCTATACTCACATAAGAGTAAATAATAAAAAGGAAAGGCATGTTTAAGAATGAAACAGAATGTGGAGAGGAAGGGAGGGAGGGTGTGGTGCAAAGAGGGAGGGAGGGTAGATCGGCTCAGTAAGGCCAGCTCTGGGTTCTATTCCTAGTCCAGTGTGTCTTAAAGTCCAATGACTTTAGGCCTGTTCATTAATTCTGTGTGGGTCACTTTCCTTGTCGACAACAGAAAGATGATGAGACCTAACCTAACTTGCAGATTAATGAGAAATTAGAAATGAATGCATTTGAAAATGCCACACGACCAGGAACTATTATCAGTATCTGTTTGCACGCGCTGGCTGGTGGCTGAAGAGGCCAGCGATGATGGTCCCAGAGCTTAGACATTTTTGGCCACAGACATGATGCTTCATGGGTCTGCAGCAAGCCATCCAAGTCGCCAGGTCTCAGAGCTGACGCGGTGTGGCTGTCTGAAGAGTGTGTATTTGGTGCTGAGGCTTCAAGACAAGGCCCCGGCAGCCTTCCCGGGGGGAGCCAAGCCTTGGGGGGCAGGGCACATGGCTGGGAACGGGTCGGACACATACCGCCTGCCCACAGCTGCCCCAAGCTGGACAACTCAAGGGGCTCAGTACGAGGTGCTGGCAAGTTCACAGCACACCCCAGGATGGCATTTCGGGGGCTCTGTCCCTTCCTGAAAAAGCTCACTCCTAGAGGGCGGGGCCACAGCCTCGGGTCACCTGAGCCACCCAGTGTATGCCTGCGGGAGATTGCAGCCCCTGCCACTCTCAAGAGCATCCCGGCTTGAACGGTAAATCCCAGGGTCACCCCGCCCTTAGACTCCCAGGTGAAACCTCGTGAGCCTCCAGGGACTTCAAGACCCAGCAGCGACTGCCTCTGTCCGAAGCTCAGTGCCCCGTGGAATAATCCTCGTTTCTGTCTCATTCCAGGTGCATAGCGTAATGTCCATGTTGTTCTACACTCTGATCACAGCTCTTTTGATCGGCATACAGGCAGAACCACACCCAGAGAGCAATGTCCCAGCAGGACACGCCATCCCCCAAGCCCACTGGACGAGGCTGCAGCGTTCCCTCGACACGGCCCTCCGCAGAGCCCGCAGCACCCCGGCCGGGGCGATAGCTGCGAGGGTGGCAGGGCAGACCCGCAACATCACTGTGGACCCCAAGCTTTTTAAGAAGCGGCGGCTGCGCTCCCCCCGCGTGCTGTTCAGCACGCACCCCCCGGCCACAGCCGCGGACACCCAGCATCTGGACGTGGAGGCCGGTGGCGCCGCCTCCTTCAACAGGACTCATAGGAGCAAGCGGTCGTCACACCCCGTCTTCCACCGGGGGGAGTTCTCAGTGTGCGACAGCGTCAGCGTGTGGGTGGGGGACAAGACCACCGCCACTGACATCAAGGGCAAGGAGGTGATGGTGTTGGGCGAGGTGAACATTAACAACAGTGTGTTCAAACAGTACTTTTTTGAGACCAAGTGCCGGGACCCCACCCCCGTAGACAGCGGGTGCAGGGGCATCGACTCCAAGCACTGGAACTCATACTGCACCACGACGCACACCTTCGTCAAGGCGCTGACCATGGACGGAAAGCAGGCTGCCTGGCGGTTTATCCGCATCGACACGGCCTGTGTGTGCGTGCTCAGCAGGAAGGCTGGGAGAAGAGCCTGACCCCAGGACAGCCCCCACCCTCCCCAGCCCCCCCTCCACACCCTCCTGGACCCCTCCCTACCTCAACCTGTAAATTATTTTAAATTATAAGGACTGCATGGTAATTTATAGTTTATACAGTTTTAAAAAATCATTATTTATTAAATTTTTGGAAGCATCCCTTGTGCCGGCGCGCCAGTCATTCTTCCCACTGCGACCATCTCCGGGGCTCAGATCGCTGCAGGGTGAGTTAACCCACAGCAACCCCCGTTGGGAAGCCTCACCCCAAGCCAGCCAGCTCCGCAGAACTTAGGGAGCACTGAGTGGGTTCAGGTATTAGCCTAAGCCGGACATGATTAGCAAGGGGAGTCTGCCAAATTGCAACTTCCCTCTGCATTCCAGAGCCAAAGCTGCCTAATCCTTGGATTACCTGTCCCACCGCCCAATGCATGAGCCTTGATTGCTTCTCCCGGGGAAGTGTGCAGAGCCTCATCCGAAGCAGATCCCCCACCTCGGAGAGGTCCAGCCTGGGTCCTGGAGGCTCTCACCATCTAGGTAGGAGGAGACCTGCACCGAAGACCTGTGAGGCAGGCTTGTTCTTAGGGGAAGAGCTGCCTTTTGCTGAAACGCTATCTGAAAGAATGGTAACGAAATAATCTCACGAGAGCTAACATGGTAGATCTGATTTCATGTTAAGATTGCCTTAGCACTAATGGCTGGTCCTCGATTTATCCTCCAGTGGCTTCCTGCGGAAAGACTTCGTTATCTGAGAAAACAGGAGGGCCTCCAACACTCTTCCCACCCACTGAGGGCCCCACGGCAGCTTCCAGTGGCCCTGGCGTTGGCCTCTGAGCAGGGGAGCCAGAGACCCTCCCAGAAAGAGCTCTTTGATTTCTAACGGGGTGATGTCCACAAGCAACCAAAGGTGGACGGGGTCCTGGGACCTGCAGAGAAGACGGTGGGCGAGGAAAAGAGGCAAACAGAGAGAATCCACACAAAAGCCAGGGAGATGCAGAGGAAAGGCTGGTCAAGCCAGGAGGGAACAATGGCCACAGGCTGGCCCTGACAGGGGGGAGCTAACGGGAGAGAGGGGAGGGGAGGGGAGGGGAGAGGCAGGTGAGGAGGGGGTCGCTGGAGCAGAAAGAGGAGGAAGGTGTGTCCTATTTACCAGCATCGGGATCCCAGGCCTAGGAGAAACCCAACACCATGAGTAGCCATGTTTTGGGGGGTCGCCCTCATCAACACTGACTAGTTCAAGAGGTCTTAGAAAGAGATGAGGGTGACAAAGAGACCCCGGGGGACAGCCTGGAGCAGGGCTCCGCCCATCCTCAAGCTGCCACCTCTCCCTACACCTTTTACATTTTTTTCCCTGAAGGCACAGTTTTTCCCCCAGCAGAGGACTTACACTGAAACAGTCTCTGCTTCCGCAGCCACCCCTTCCTGCGCAGGGTGAAAGCCCTGCTCTAGTTTTTAGACCCAGATTGTCCCTCTGGTTAAAAAAAAGAAAAAGTAAATGATCATAGTCATTCTTCTAGAACTTTCTCTGTTCCACCCACCCCCAACCCAATCCAAATAGGGCAAGTTAGAGCCATAGAGAGCGTTGGCAAGAGGAAGCATGAAAGGGTGAAAGCATGATGAAATGTGCCCTGTTTTTTCTATCAAAGCTACTGCAATTGGAATAAAGATTTGTGTTCAAGAAACACCAACCAGAACACTGTGTGCCGAGATCCTTGGTCAGATAAAGACCTGGGGAAGGGAGCCTCCCACTGGCCTGTGTCTGCGGCTTTTTCCTGGACTCCAGTGCCCGAGCCCTGCCTGGCCCTGCCAGCACACAGTTCCTGGGAGGCTTTCCCCCCGCCCCCACCCGGGGCTGGCAGGCCTGTAAGGGAGGCCTTTTTTTTCTTTTAATGTTTTTATTTATTTCTGAGAGAGAGAGAGAGACTGCGTGAGCAGGGGAGGGTCAGAGAGAGAAGGAGACACAGAGTCAGAAGCAGGCTCCAGGCTCTGCGCTAGCTATCAGCACAGAGCCCGACGCGGGGCTCAAACCCACGAACCTTGAGATCATGCCCTGAGCCGAAGTCGGACGCTTAACCGACTGATCCCGAGGGAGGTGTTTAGGAAGCTCCCAGCCACGAAGCTGCGTTGGTGGGCAGCTACACCAGGACGAGGAGCCCGGGAGGCCGCTCCTGGCACTGCGGGCTGCCGGGACATCTCAAGTATATATTTGGGGACTCTCCTGGCCTTCCAAGAGGCCTGGCAGCCTCCAAACCTCTGAGGAAGGGTGGAGGCCAAGGGTCAGGTAAAAGGACCCCCCACCACCACCATCGCCCCGCTAACGCCAAGGCCCTCCCCGAGGGCGACAGAGCTCCGGGCCCAGCTCGCAGTCCTGGTGTGGGAACCCGGGCTTTCACACCACATGCAGAGCTCCCAGTTGGGCTGAAGTTTGGCTGAACAGAGCTGGAGCTGTCCAAGATCAACCCCGCGCCTGGTGGTTCTGCAGCGTGGACTCTGGCCCCCCACACACGGGGGGAGCTCTGGCTTCCGGACCCAGAGGCCGGCCTGGGTCATCGGGGCGCCAGACACTTGCACACGTTGGAACAACAGCTCGAAACCACCCAGTATGTTCTACAGGGGTGGCAGCTGCAGAGCTCGCGGCCCCTCCTTCACTCGCCTCGCTGAGGCTTCCCGCCCCGGCCCCCCGAAGCCAGGAGGGTCAGCACAGACGGCCTCCCCTCACAGCTTCGCCGGGGTGTAGACCCTGGCCCGTCCTCAGCCTGACACCACCCGGCCCGCCCCGCAGAGCGAAATCCCTGGTTCTGGGAGCCGAGAACAATCTGACTCTAGTTTATATAACGAGCCTTCCTTCCAGCCTCCCCTCCCCCAGCCAAGGCGCTGGCCTCCCCTCGATCCACTTCCGCTACTAGCAAAACACCTACAAACAGAGATACAGACTTTCAGCAGCCAGAGAAAGGCTCCTTTCACCTCCGTGAGACACAGGAATGTTCTTCCAAGTCTCTCCACCTTCCCCTCAGTGTAGTCTGCGTTATGGCAGAAGGGTCCACGCAGACTGGAGAACAGAGGACACAGGCAGAGTCTGCCTCTGCCCTGGGCCTCGATTCCCTGCTCCTTGGGGAAAAGGAATGGGGGCGGAACAGTGCAAGTGTGGGCCCAACTCGGCAGTGACCTCAGTCTTTTTCCACAGGCCTGAACGGAACCGCAGGAGCCCCCAGGCTCCTGGTGCTGAGGAAGCAGCCCAGTGTGATGCTCTAAACAAAGGGCTTGGTGTCCACAGATCTACTTCTAGGCCCCACTCCCCCCTTCCTATCTGTGAGCCTTGGCAAGCCACGCCGCCTCTTTGACCTCAGATCCTGCAGCTGTGAAATGAAAATAATCATTCCTATCTCCCTGAGTTGTGACCAGGAAGCAAAACCACATACTTGAAAGTAAACAGCCATGCCCCATGCAAGTGTAAGGCAGAGTAATTTATCCTGCATGTAACAATTCCTGTACTGGGTATATCATACTCGCGGAACATCGCTTTATTGGCAGAGGCGTGGATGAGGTAAGGGTAGCCCACTGGTCTGCGGATGGCATGGGAGATGAATATGGGCATGGCATAGCCAGGCCCAGAAGGTCAAGGGCAAAAACAGCAGTCCTTCAGCTTCAGATTCTGTTTGAATCCAGGCTCAGGAAGGCCACCTACCTTCCAGAGGTTCTAGCCTCATGGTAAAGGGTTTGAGCTCTGGAGCCACACCAGCAAGGGACTTCTACTTAGGCTGTGTGACCTTAGCCAAGTTGCTTCACATCTCTGAGTTTCAGTTTCTGCATCTGTGAGATGGAGATGACAGCCCTTTTCTCAGAAGGCCTAGAGCTGATTAAATGAGATAATATATAAAGACACGTAAGTGCCTAGCACTTGAGAAGTATGTAATACATTTGAGTTTTGAACAGTCAAGTTGGCCAGGGACCCCTAATAGAACAGAGTAGAATGGCTTTCTACAAGGTGAGGAGGTTTGTGAACAGACAGTTTTGTAGATATATCATAGGTTCGTTCCGTGATAGTAGTGAAATAGATAATAAACAGTCACAATAGTGACTGTGAGCATTTACTAATGTGCCAGCACAGCACCGAGCCATTTGTGTGGATTAGCTCTGAGCAAGCGTCTGGGTTCTAACCCCAAGACTGCCTTAAGGAGAGTGGCGGAAATCTGTGCATATTGTTTGCCTGCCTCACCGCTCAGTTCTGGCATGTGTTTACTCCTCTAGCCTTTGGCAAGTTTATAAACCATCGGCTCTAAGCATTTCCACGCGCCAAGCACGTGTGATCTCTTTTGCTCCAGTTTACGTGAGTCGGCCACACAAAAAAAGCTGTGACCTTCTCAGAAGTCCCCTGGGTTTGTGGAGGTGGCTCAGGAGGTCCAGAGCGAAGATGAAATTGGACAGGCCCTCCTGCAGCAGAGGTCTGAAGAGGATCCCTCCAACCCCAAGATGCTCCTTAAAAATCAAGGGTGCATTCCATCTGTGTCCCCTTGGCACCTGGCCCAATCTTGCATGTGACAGACACTCAATCAGGGTGGTAAGGCAGGTAAGACAATTTAATTCTTTTTTTTTTTTCCTCCAACACCGCCACCCCCAGCCTGTCTGTGCCTACCCCGTGTCAGGAATGAATGGGTTAAGGAGTTAAAGACAAGGTTCTTCCTGAGAAGCTTTCAGAGGGTGGCGTCTCAGACGAGCATAATCAGACTGCTTCTGGCTGAGCCCGTATCAGACAAATTACCTTACTTCTCTGCACTTTGGTTTTCTTATACAGAAAATGTGGATACAGAATCGACTTTATTGAGTTGTAAGGCACTTAGCCCAATGCTTGGCACGTGGTAAATTGTCCTTTGTAAGACAGATAAAAACACACACACACACAGCCCCCGAGAGCTAAGAAGCAGCCAGGCAGTGCACCCCCACACTCTCATGCACCCACACACTGACCTGAAAACGCAGAGCAACACACACATCAGTGCAGATAAACATTCAAAACCACAGCCACAGTGATAAGACGCAATCGGGTGGAAAGAGCAAATCAGGGAAGACTTCCTGATGGAAACAACTTTGAAACTGTGCTGGGAAAAAGGAGTTGAATGAAATTCTTGTCTGTGCTAGGACTTTTTTCCAGATTTACAACCAATGTAAAAGCTCACCTGGGAGAGGCTCTCCGGCCCCAGGCGGGAAAGGGAGAAGAGCTGCTTCTGTTCTCTTGCCTCCTGAGCTACAAACTAGTGAAGGAACTGATTTCCCCTGCAAATACAGACCTCGGGGAAACCCAAGGAAGGCCAGTGTGAAAGCCTGCAGATGAACACAAGGGTCATGTGTGCTCTCCACAAAATCTTTGTCCTGAGCCCAGATGCCAAAGAGGTGGGCAAATAGCTTCTAAAAGATGGGACCTCCACCAGCCGGGTTTCCTTAACCCCCAAAATAAGTAGGGGAAAGTCTGGCCCTCAGAGCGGGTGCACTGAGCCCCTGGCTTTGGGGACCAACTCGGGTGGGAGGCCTGCTAGGCTCCCGGCCTGACATTTGGGGCCACAGCTCAGTGCCGTCTCTGGCCCAGTGGCCTTCCCCACCCCCCACCCCCGGTTTATCTCACCCTCGCTATTCCTTTCACTTTGACATAATGAAAGTGCAACTTGCACACTGTCTCAAGATTGCATATGATAATTGGAAACATGTGTCCGAGCTGGCATCCCTTCAAAGGACTGTGGAGCTCTGACTTGGGCCGTCTTCTGATTGCAAAAGCAATCCCCCAAGCTGGCTCTGCCGACTTCGCATTCTTTCGGCTGCACCTTCACGTTAACTCATGCCAGGGGAAGGCGGTGGCAGGCGCAGCTCATTCCTGAGGGTCTGCAGAGGCTGGCCCTCGTGACCCCCCCCACCCCAGTGCCCAGAGGGGCTCTGGCTTTTGGCATCTGCCACCACTCTTCCAGCAATAAAAGCAAGAACCAGCAGGTCTGTCTTCCTTTGTGCAGAAGTGGCACGCTCAGGGGTCGGCACCAAGCGGGAGAGGCTGGGTCTTCAGGGCACTGCCTGGGCTTTCGAGGGCTGCTGATCCAGCCGGGTGGGTTTTGCTGAACAAAATGCCAAAATGGCCTTATCGTACCAGGAGAGCTCTGGGAGGGATGCAGAATCACTAGTGGCTCTTTGCTACAATCACCCAAGTTGTGTGGCTGACGGGAGGGGCTGAGGAGACCTACTCAGTCGGGCAGACACCGGCTGCACTTCTCTGATGTGCCAGTGCCCTGCTAGACCACCCCACACCAGGCTCAAACACCCCTGGAGTCGGCTGTAACCGCCTTGCCCCTTGCCTCGGCCCCACCTGCTTGTCCTGACCTGCTCTCACCCCCATCTCACCCCCCACTGAGTTCCAAACTCCTGGCCGATGCCCCTGACCTTGATCCCACACTGGGAAGTGTTTCTCAGACTTTAACGTTCACCTGAATGACCCGGGGATCTGATTCGGCACAGTCACCCCCCTTTGATGGGGAGAAATCAGAAAGGAGCAGACTTGACTTATACATATAATATTGGGAAGAGTGCATGGGGGCTCCAACCAAACCTTGAGGAGGTAGAAACTCATCCCAAAGGGAAGCCAGTGGCCAAGGCAGGGTCTCATGAGTCAGGCCTCGAAGGGGTATATTTAGAGGTGAGGCAGAAAAAGAAGCATCTGCCACCCAGCAGATTCTGCCAACAGACTTGGTGCTACTCACAGAAAAAATCAGAGATGAGCAAGGCACCACAACAGAAGGCTGATTCAGAGTCTTTCCCTCTCAAAATAAATATAAGAGGCACCTGGGTGGCTCAGTTGGTTAAGCGGCTGACTTTGGCTCAGGTCAGGATCTCGCGGTCCATGGGTTCGAGCCCCACATCGGGCTCTGTGCTGGCAGCTCAGAGCCTGGAACCTGCTTCAGATTCTGTGTCTCTCTCTCCCTGTCCCTCCGCCTCTCGTGCTCTGTCTTTGTCTCTCAAAAATAAATAAAAGTTTAAGAAAATTTAAAAAAAGAAAGAAAGAAACAACAACCAGGACTATTCTTCTCTCTTTAGGTGGCTCCTTACTGGATCTATAACAGTTGCTGCTATCATTACAATCTCTCCTTTATCCAAGAAGTAAAAATATCACTCTTTCAAGTAAAATATCATGAACACACAAAGAAATGAGGCTTTCAAGGGCCCGAAGGGAAGCCTTGCTGGAAAAAAATTTTCAAAGAATGCAAGCCACCTCAAGTTTATCAGAACAGATGGCCAGTTAGTTCTCTCTGAATTAATCATTGCTGGAAACAGTAAAACCAAAATAAATGTTGTCCGTGTATACCAGAGATCGTATATTCAGGTAACTCAGTGAACCTCTCGGTATTGGGACTCGCAGCCTCAGGTGGTAAATATAAATGTATCTCTGGAAAGAACTTTGTTTCAAACACTGTTTAAAGGGTGTTTTTTTTCTTTCCTTTGCACAACATGATTCTACTCAGAACAAGAGCCAGAAGATGAAAACGTGGGGAAAACTCCCTCTAAATCAGTCTTGCTCACTTATTCCAGCAGCCTCTGGATACGCCGCAGGCAGGAGCCCCAGCTGGGAAAGCTATCCATTTGCTGCTGATTTTCTTCTTAGAAGAAAATCTTACCTTTCATTTGGGTCACTTTCCTGGTTTGCCTCCACATGTTCCAGGAAGCCTTCCCTCTGTACCTCCCGTTAGACAAGACTTCTTCCCCACTGAGAAATCATATGGGCCTAAGATTCATGGCTGGGGAAAGTGATGATAGGATAGAGGTCTATGAGCAAGAGGGCCCAACATACATCAAAGGGTTTAGATGACTTGTGGTAACAGCACGCAAAACTCTGCTCATTGAGAGATTTATTCGACATAGACTTTAATCATGGCTTTATTGAGTTGTGGTTTGAGTGTATTTGGTGAGTCATAGAGGCTTTTAAGAGGAAAGAGCTTTTCAATTGTCCCATTCATTATAAAAGACTTTGTCCTACGTACAGCAATAAAGACACAATTAAAATGGAATATCCCAGATCCCCACAGAACCAGGGGGAGAGTGTCAGAAAAAGAAGGCAAGGTTTAAATCAGAATGCTGGCCAGTGCCACTGAATAAAGGAGGCTCAGCCTGGTGACACGTGCAGGCCATCTGGACTACGGGGTGGATCTGAGTACTGTCTTCTTTTGACAAAGACCCTTTGCACAGTAAAGGTAGCAAGAAGTGGCAAGTCCGGGAGGACACACTGAGCACACAGGGTACGTGTACCATGCGCTTCTGCCCCTAATTCACGGGGGAAAATATCTGACTCCATTAATCCACTTAGGTCCAAACTTCTAATCTACTTGTTTTGTTTTTTGTTTTGTTTTTTCATGAATTGACATTTTGGTGGAGAAAAGGCACATATGGCAAGAAGGGCTGGGGAAGTGGAATTTCTGGATTCACATCCTGGCTCTCCCATTTACTGACTATATTGGTCAGCTTGGGCTGCCTTAACAAAATACCATTGACTGGGGGACTTAACAACAGAAATTTATTTTTTGCAGTTTTGGAGGCTGGGAAGTCCAAGATCAATGTGCTGGCTGATTTGATTTTTGGTGACGGTTTTCTTCCTGGCTTATAGATGATGCTTTGTCACTGTGTCCTCCCATGGAGGGAAGAGAAGGGGGGGAGAATGGGGAGGAAAAGGAAGAGGCCTTTTAAGGACACTGACCCCACTGGATCGAAGTCCTACCCTTAAGACTTCATTTAACTTTAATTTTTTCCTTCAAAGCCCCATTTCCAAATACAGCTACACTGAGGGTTAGGGCTTCAACACATGAATTTAAGGAGCACATCATTCAGTCCATAGCACTAGGTATGTGACTTAGGGCAACTTATCTAAGCTTTGTTCCTTCCTCTCTAGAATAGAATGATGATCATATTTATTCCATACTTTGCACGAAGCAATCAATATCTCCTCTGTAACATGCTTAGTATAGTGTTGATTGTCAATATTACCATTCACTCACAGAAGTAAATTGTAAGGCTTTATCCCATCATGACCAAAAAGAATCAGGTATGAGATCAGGAGGAAAAGGGAACTGCAAACCACTTCTTAGAAAGAGAGGCAGCAGGCACCTGAGGGGCTCAGTCGGTTAAGCGTTGGACTCTTGATCTCAGCTCAGGTCATGATCTCACAGATCATGAGTTCGAGTCTCGTGTCAGGCTCTGCTCTGAGCCTGCTTGAAATTCTCTCTCCCTCTCTCTCTGCACCTACCCCACTCATGCTCTCTCTCCCTCTCTCTCAAAATAAACTTTTCAAAAGTAAAAAAAAAAAAACTCAAAATAAATAAACTTTAAAATAAACAAAAAATAAATAAACCTAACCATATCTTTAAAAACAAAAGAAAGAAAGAAAGAAAGAAAGGAAGGAAGGAAGAAAGAGGCAGGAAAGGAGACAAGAAAGCAAAATGCTAAGGGAAGAGAGCACCCAGTCCACTGTCAGACAGCGTGGTTGCTACAAAGCTTCTCCTCATATCAAAGTAAAAATCTTTCCCCAGTGAGACCACTAGCTCAGCCAAGTGCTGGCCTTGAGAAGCCTTCTCTGTAACAACACATGGGGTTGACCAATGCCCTTTTCTGCATGACAAATCTCTGAAAACAGCTATTATGTCCCCCACCTAAGGCTTTTATTTCGCAGCCTAAACATTCCCAGGTCCTTCAATTATCCGTGTACACTAGGATTCCCAGCCGCCTCACCATCCTGGACACACTCTCATTTGTCCGTGTCTCTCCTCAGATGTGGTGTCCAGAAGGAAACACAATACTCCAGATGTGGACTGACCAGCACTAATTACAATGAGACTATTAACTCCTTTGATCCACACAGTATATTTCTATTAATGGAGCCTAAGATTACGAAAACTTTTTCAGCTGCCACATCACTCTAGATTTTCACTTTGAGTTTTTGGGAAATTATAATTCCTGGGGGTTTTGTTGTGTTTTGTTGGCATACTATTATTAAACCAAGACTCTCCATCTTGCATTTCTGCCCATGATTATTTAGGCTAAACGCAGGAGTGTGGCTGACTAAACAGTGGGACGGAAAGCCTCTGTGGGCAGGAACTATGTCTAAACCATCACGTTGTTGCAGAGCCTAGCACAGTGACTGGCTCACTGACGTGTTAGCTACATATTCTACCGGCTGCCTCTCATCATGATGACGGCTAGAGGCATAAAGGCACCTAGAAGGCACCAATCAAAAGCTTGATCATTACTTCTAATTATAGCATTGCACCCCAAATGCCTATAATGTCTCCCATCCCAGCAACCTTGACCAGAGCACCTCTGGCTTTTGTAGAACTTGTGTGAACTCATCCAAACAAGCCCATCTGATGACAAACACAGCACGGAAGCAAAGGAAGAGATAGCAAGAGCAAAAGCAAACTGTGAAACAGGGGGGTGAATAAAAGAGCATTTGCTCAGTCCAGCTCCATTTATTCCTCCCCCTGGGCGCCCCACCCCTTCTCCTTTGGTCACCTGGTGAAAGGAGAAGCCTTGAGCTCCCCCTAGAGGTTAGAGTGTAGGACTGATAAGAGATGCTCAATGATTTGAAGGATCACTGGTCTTGTGCTCTTTCTGACTACTGATCTGGTGATCTGACGTACTGATCAATTCTCTCAACCTCCAGAGAACTGTGACTTGAGGAAGAATCATAGCAACCTGGAACTTTTCAAAGAAATGCCAATGTATGTGACCTTGGTCCAAGGAATTCACTACAAACTCAGTTTGTCTGAACACTCTCTTTATTTGTTTGCTCGGTTCCTGTCAGCTTTGGACCCTGGACAGCCTCTCGCATACTTTCAGAGCTTGCATTTGCTTAACTTGGACTTTAGCTTTCCTATTCATTCTTTTGTTCCTCCAAGCCAAGGACTTTACAGGAACTGAGAATGCACCAGTAAGAAAACTCAGCCATGGGAAAAGAAACCTCTCCTTAGAGTGAAGAAAGATAACCCACAAAAAAATAAAACTATAGCCATGAGGAGTGCTACAAATAGAAGTGTGTGGAACCGGGAGCACTACAATAAAGGGATTTGACTAGTTGGGGAGCAGGAAGTCATGTGTGGGACAAACCAGGTGAAGAAAGTAAAGAAGTTTCCAGGCAGAGGCAAAGGCCTTCTACAAAAGAGCTGGTGGTGAAGAGAGCCCAGAAAGTACTAGAAGCTGAAAAGAGGCCAGCATGGTCAGAACAGAATGCAGAAGAGGGAAGCCTAAAGGAAGATGAGGCCATGAAGACAGCCACTTGGCTGGTGACCAAGACATCACTCCAGAGTAGTATCGATCTTGATAGCCAGTGCTGCTTAAACTCGATTGTCACAAAACTTTAATCCACTTTTCTTTCATCCCATCTGCAAGGATTCCACAAGCTATGTTGTCAAATTCCTTGAGGAAGTCAAAATACGTTACGTGTGTATCATGACTCCGGGAAGTTCCATCACGGATCATAGAGATGGAGCTTCAGGCGTGATTAGAGGTTACTTGTTTGCTTTTCTTGTTTAACATATGATGTATGAACATACTCAGAAGTGTGGGGAAGGAGTCAAGGAGGGAGAAGCAATGGAAGCTAGAGAAGCTTTGATGTGAGTTGAAAACCAAAGTTCTTCTTGAGGAACCACTAGGCGCATCTTTCTCTGAATAGTCTCACTACTCCTTAAGGATCACATCACTCAGCAGTGCTTTCCATTTGCTCAATATTTTCCTTGTTAGTAAGAAATATCAGCTGGTGACCAAGCAAATTCAAGCTCATTTTTCTTCATTCCTGAACTATTGAACATCAGCTGCAAATCTGTAACTGGGCAGGAACATCCTCTACTTTTATTATTTTTTTTTTAAATATAATTATCTATTCTTTCAACAAACATGTATTCAATTTCTACCCTGTGCTAGACATTGGGGGGAAAACATGAATAAGACAGGGGTATTTGCCCTCTGAGGGGTATTTACCTCTGAGGGGTATTTGCTCACAGTCTAGTGGGAAACCAGACACAATCCAGTTAGTGAGTAATGGAATGGATGTGAATGTTACGGATGGTAACATGAGGTGAGAGGAAGCTTTAAACTCTGCTTATGGAGGCCAGGAAGGCCTTTTACAAGGAGGCCTCCTCCTTTTACAAGAGGAGGAATTTGAGCTGAGGTTCAGAGGATGAGTAGGGGCACACTACAGGGATTAAGGAAGTCCAGGCAGAGAAAACAGCATTTACAAAGGCATGGAGGCAAAGAGGAGCATGGGATTGTGGCTAGAACAGAGTCCAAGATGTCCTTAGGCATCAGGAGAAAGATGATACCGGAAGAATAGTTAGGAGTCACTTGTGAGGAGCCTTGACCACTGTTCTCTAGAATCTAGATTTTTATCCCAGAGGCAATGGCAAGCCCACGAAGTCCCAATGTGCACTTTAGAAAATCACCCAGGCAGCCATGTGGAGGTATCATTTGTGATCATGAAAAGTGACAGAGAATTTTAACCCATCTGACATCAGTGATCGGTTGGCCCATATACATTTGGCCATTCGCATGTGCTGTTACCTTGATTTATTTGACAGAAAATCTTAACATTAATGACAATCCCAGACTCCCTGGAAATACAGCTAGAGTTGGCTCTGTTCTTCCCCTCTACAGAATACTAGCTGTATGGGATGTTGCTAGGCATTAAGTAGTGGAAGCAAGGGGGATATTTGTCAATTACATTCTAGGAAATGATACTTGGGGCTACTATCATGGGGAGTAGAGTGGCCTTATAGGTCACCCAAAGGAAATAGAGCAAAGAAAGTGCCTCTGTGTTTCTCCAGAAAGTATTAAAGAAGACATAAAGCAAGTAGCTACAGACACAGACATAGCCACTTGCTTCTCTTCCTAGGATTGTTTTCTTTGGACCAGTGCTAAAATGGGATGATACCGGTACTCTCTGAGCATGCAGCTGCTCACAGTCAAAAGAGCTGTTCTGGACACACAAGGACAGGGAGATTCTTCCGCAGGCTCACTCCCACCAACTCTCCTCAGGAGTTCTCCTCCCTCCGTGTCAGGGAGGCTGTCTGGGGAACCCTCTGCTCAGGAACACTCCCAGTCATGCTCAAAGACAAACTATGACAAAAGACATGGCATGGCATGTCTCAGGAAGAATTGACAGACTTGAGAATTTTCCAGCTTCAGATGGTGGGAGCACTGCCTAATGTCCTTGTCCAACCTTACGGCTCAGGACTGGGTGGGACGAAGGCTCTTCAGGCTCACTCTCTCTGTAAGATCAGTCTCCCTTCCGACTCCACAAACACTGATCAGACAGTGATCTCATACCACATACAAGATCCCAGGACCACACAGGAAAACCAGAGGCTGTGGTCTGACTGTGGTCAAAGCACCAGTGACCCTCAGACCTTGTGTGTGCAGGTTTTGCCTGTCCTATGGGGACCTGGAGCCCAAAGGGGATGGGGAGTGGCTTCAAATCAACCCACTGGTAAGTATTCATGGCACTGTGCTATTCATCCCTGGTTCCCATGAGGCTCCCCTAGGACCCTCCTCTCATCCTTTTGCATCCTCAGAAACTTTATCCTATTGTACCATTTCCCTTTGGCCTTGGCCAAAGGCCGACATCTCCTGAGGATATCACCCCACCACCACCCTCTCCAGGGTTTCTCAGGCCAAGGTGGGAGCAGCGAAGGAGGGGTATTGGGATCCCACTGCTTCCAAACCATTACACCGTTGCGTTGCCATAGTGCCTCACTCCCCCTCAGGGCCACCAGTTATGGACAACGAAGGTGGTGAAGAGACTTTAAACAGCCTTAAAATACAGATCAGAATCAAAAATCATCCTGCCAGGTTTAGCTTCTGGTTTTCTCACACCTGTTCCCTGTCTCCCGGCAATTACTGCCCTGTGGCATTATTTCTTCTTTCATTATCTCTTGCCTAGAATATAGCAGCTTCCTCCCCGATGTGTCCACATCCAGGCCTGTTGCCTCCATCCCTCTCCCCTCCCCCTCCCAGCTCACACTATCTATCCCGCAAATATTACTGTCATACTTTCCAAGTGCTTGTGACCTCATAGATGGTGACAATGTTTATCGTGTAAGCCCTGGACTAACTGCTTTACCACTACTGTCGCCATTTTACAGAAGAGGAAACCACAGCTGAGAGCCTAACTCAGTCACAATCACATGGTAAGTGTGTGTCTCAGATGGAATTCGAAGATGTAACTGTCCAACTGCAGAGCCTACACACATAGCCACTTGACACCAGTGTTAACCAGTCCCTGCTCCCTGGATCACACTGCCCAGCCTCTGTAAAGTTAGGAGTGGCCACTTTACTTGCCTCGGCCAATGAGACATGGGCAGAAGTGATGTGTGTCATGTTCTGGTGGAAGAATCCAAACACCAGGGTGTAGCTCTCCATACTCTTCTTCCCTAGTGAACTCTAGAGCTTTCTGGAGACACGGTGGAATCAGAAGAGGGTAGGGCCTTTGTCAATCTCCGTGTTGAGTGACCAAGCTGAGCTGAGACAACCTACAGGGCTGAAGCACGAGTAAGAAATAGACCTTTCTTTTATGGACTTTTCAACCACTGAGATTTGGAGATGCCACAGAAATGTGCACACACGTATACACACACACACACACACACACACACACACAGAGCCTATCTTCATGAATACAGATATACTGCCTCACCCCAGTTACTACCACCAGGCCCTTGTCTTCTTTGTACAAAAAAACCCTCTTATTCCCTAGTTTTAGTTCACTGCATTTTCTAGTTCTACAAACTCAAACGTGTCACTTACCTCTCTGATTCTCAGTTTCTTCATATATAAGGGAATTAAAGTATAAACTAAATTTTATGCAATAAACACCTATGGAGACTATGGTAGGTGCCTGGCACCCTGCTGAGTGCTGGCTGGTAGGAGAAGCCCTTTCTGTATCTGATAGGATAGATTTGTCCTAACCAGCTGCCTAGCTCGGTCCTCCAGAGCTGACTGCCGAAAACAATCCTGGGGTTTGTTGCATCATCAATGGAAGGCAATGTGCAAGTTACTATTTACTCTGTCTGTCTCCATTTCCTCATCTAGTAAAATGACGGTATGATTTCTCAGCTCCTAGGTCCGTTTGGAGGGTTAAACACAATGTGTGTATATATCCATAGTTATATGGATATAGAGTTAACTAACCCCTAGTTTATAGTTTAAGCCATAGTTAAATCCATTGGGGATAGAAACAGAGCTCATACTGGCCATCATGTTATGTCTTAACCTGCTGTGTGATCTGGAGGACACTGCCTAGACATTTTATGCCTCAATTTCCTCATTTATAAAGAAAGAAGAGTAGTGGTACCTCTACATCCATTGGGTTTTAGTGAGTATTGAACCCTTGACATATAGTGGTGCTCTGTCAATGTGAATATTCCTAAGAAGGTTGCTTTACAGCTATAAATCTATGACAAATATATTTAATATTTAATAACACAGATATAGTATATTCATATGTAATGAATAACAACTATACATCGAAACATCATTGTTTACTGAATGGCTACTTCTTCCCCCTTGAAGGCGGGGACTGTCTCATTTCTCCTCACACCCCAGCCCTTGCAAAGTAGACAAGTTGAGTAATTGGCTGGGGGAGGAACTGAATAAATTCCTCACATTTTCTATTCTCTTCTTTCTAGTCTCCTACAGAAAACTCCATCTCCTGGCCTTAGGAAGTCTCATGCTTTTCCAGGGACTGTCCAGCTGTCAAAGAAGTTGCATGTCACCAGCCTTCAGTCTGATCCTGCCTTATGCCTCCTGGGCTAAACAAGTGCAGGAAGAAGCCCCCAGGCTCCCTGTATTGCCTAAGTCTCTGGGTCGTGTTTTTCCACAGTCTGAGAGGTTTTGTTTTTGATTTAAGGAAACAAAAGTTTCCAAGGAAAACTCATTTTGTTATGGTTCAAACCCATTTAATTTTGTGACATTATTTCCTCTGCTGAGCTTTCAACTTTCTAAACTCCTCTGAGGCTGAAACAGCTCCGAGGCCACAAATGTTCTGGAGGGTGAAGGCACCGTTCAGCTGCAGAGCCCAGAGACGCGCTCAGGGAGATAAGTCATCATCCCCCAGGCTTCTCTTCAGGCCCGTGTCAGCTGCAGGCAGGCCCTCCCGTGTCTTTTTAATCATGGAACATTCCCTGGAGAAAGCACAGGGTCTGTGGCCAGACACAGCACAGCTGAGCTCAGGGCTGTGAGGTGAGTGGCTCCGTGTGGTTTTGTGGCCATCAATTTGGGAGGGGTGTGCTTTATCACATCTGTGGGATAAATGAGTGGAGTCCCACCTAGTGACTATCTGTGCTCGCAATTCATAATCACTTTTCCTCACCCCCCCCCCCACCAATGTGCTGTGCAGTTTGGGAGTGGCCACAGGAGAGATCTCCTCTCTCTTGATGGCTACGCCACAGCGATACATTTAAAAGTTATTCCACAAGTGACCTGGGGCCTTTTGAGGCCTTTCTTTCTTTTTTTTCTTTTTTAATATTTCTCTTTTTTAAAGAAAGAGACAGACAGAGAGAGAGAGAACACAAGCACACATGAGGAAGGGGCAGAGAGAGAGAAGGGAGACACAGAATCTCAAGCAGGCTCAGAGCCATCAGCGCAGAGCCTGATGCAGGGCTTGACCTCGCGAACCGTGAGACCATGACCTGAGCTGAAATGGAGAGTCAGACGCTTAACAGCCTGAGCCACCCTGGTGCCCCGAGGCTTTACTTGAACAGGGAAGAAAATTCAGCCTGGGTCCTGGAATTCACTGATGGGCATTGTGTCAGGTAAGAAGGAGCCACCCCTCTCCCCTACACCAACAGAGTGAGAAGCTGGGTTCACGAGCCAACATTTTCCTTACAGCTTGAGAGGTAGCTCAGACCAAGGAGGCTATACTAAAATCAATTTAGAAAGTTTAAGGCTGAGCTTTCTAGCACAATTTTTTTCTTTTTTAATGAATGGAGTCTCCTGTCAGTGGCATTATTTAAATAGACAGAGCACCAGGAAGGAAAGTTATAGAAGAGATTCAAACACATAAATGTTGACATTAGATGTCCTTAGTCATTCCTTCAGTCCGAAGGTGGGATGACTGAATTAAAGCATGTTCAGCCTGCTTCAGATTCTGTGTCTCCCTCTCTCTCTGCCCCTTCCCCACTCACCCTCTGTCTTTCTCTGTCTCTCTCTCTCTCTCAAAAATAAATAAACATTAAATTTTTTTTAAATCATGCTCCTTTAACCAACATTAAGAGCACGATATTCTTGTGATAGCATGAGACATACAGAAACTAGTGGAAACTCCGGCCTTGTGCTTAGCCTTACTCGGGAAAAAAGACACCTCATTAGGATCATTTCAGAAGCTTAAAATGATCAGTCCGTAAATGTTCATATGGGCTGCATGTCTTTCAGAAGTCATGGGGTTGGGGGGCAGGTCTCTGCTCCTTGTCATCCTCAGGCATCCAGGTTGACAGAGGCTCTACTTCACTGGTGTCACAGGTCACTGCAATGGCAGAAGAAGAAGAAGGGGAGTCCTGTGCTGACTCTTCCTCCTTTTCTGCCTGAAAGTGACACTTGTCAATTCTGCTTGATGTGACAAGTCACATGGCATGAGCAACTTTAAAAGTCAGCAAGTGTGATCCTATTGGGCCCACAAGGAAGAGAACCAGAGATACTGAAGTGCGGGACGAATGTCCATCATAAACACAGATGCAGCAAATACAAAGGCAAATGTCCCACAAAATACACGCGGCCACTGGGCAACAATCTAGGATGATATTAATCAAGGTCTAAATGAAGAAAGTGCTAGATGAACAATGAATTAATGAACGGATGAGAAATCCATGCGAGTTGAATAATAAGGTAAGACTTCGCGGAAGAGGTAGGACATGAACACACCATTAAAAGTGGGAACATGAGTAGGTCTGGGGTGCAGAGAGGAAAACAGCATCCTCAAAAGCAAGGAGAACAACAGAGAAAAATGGGAAGAGAACTAAAATGTATATATCACCTATTATGTTCCAAGTACTTTGTAGGAAGGTTTACATTTTATGATCCCCATTTGATAGATGAGACTGGGTCTCAGACTGACCATGAAGTTTGTTCTCCCCAAAACATACCCCCAATAATTACAGAACTGACCTTCGAACACAAGTGTCCCTAGTTCCAAAGCCTATCAAATTTTCTACCCCATGACAAGAAAGCCATAAGCACTATGTTTGCCCAGAACCACAAGGAGACAGGGTTGTCTAAAGCAGCCCTGGAGAATAGCGGAAGATAAACTTAATGGAGAATTTTGGCTGTGGGCCGAGTTTGGAACTAAACAATCAATGGGGAATCGCTGAAGTTCAGGTTATAACATACCTCTGATGCATCCTACCACTATAACATTGTGGGAGGCACAAATATTAGTAAAAGATTGCCTGCCTTCCAGGAGCTTACAAAACCTGAGGAAAGAAAAGAGCGACTCTGCAGTACGGGCTACACAGCAGAAAGAGAAGCACAAAGTGTAAGGATGGGAAACAGCCTGTGAACGTAGGTGTTCCTGATGTTATCAGGCAGGTGCTTAGGAGAAGGGCCCCTCCCTAGTGTAACTGTGCCTTTTCAAGCCACGGTAGGACCCAACATGAGAACAAACTGGTATTTCCCACCAAATTCTTCTCAATCATTTCATGATGTCACCAGGGAGTAGCTCACTCGTTCCGCAAGCACAGTCCTCTGGTCTACCGCAGGCAGGACTCTCCATCTCCGTCTTCCCTGCATTGGCTCTTTACAAAGCATGACTTCCAGGCGTTGGCTGACTTCACCCTTTAAGAATAATATAATAATAATAACAACAAACCCAATGGTTTTTTTTTGTTTTGTTTTGTTTTTACAAATAGTTTATTGTCAAATTAGCTTCCACATAACACTCAGTGCTCATCCCCACAAGTGTCCTCCTCCATGCCCATCCTTCCTCCCCCCCACATCCATCAGTCCTCAGTTTTTGTCAGCATTCAAGAGTCTCTCATGGTTTGCCTCTCCCTTTCCCCCTCCATTTCCCCCCTTCTTCTCCCCCTTGGTCCTCAGTCAAGTTCCTCCTAATCCTCCTATACGTACAAACATATGATATTTGTCCTTCTCTGCCTGACTTATTTCGCTCAGCATAACACCCTCAATCCATCCATGTTGCTACACATGGCCAGATTTCATTCTTTCTCATTGCCATGTAGTATTCCATGGTATAGATAAACCACATCTTCTTGATCCATTCGCCTGTTGATGGACACTTAGGCTCTTTCCATGTTTTAGCTATTGTGGCAGAGTGCTGCTATGAACATTGGGGTACATGTGCTCCTATGCATCAGCATTTCCGTATCCCTTGGGTAAATTCCTAGCAGTGCTATTGCTGGGTCATAGGGGAGTTCTATGGTTAGTTTCCTGAGGAACCTCCACACTGTTTTCCAGAGGGGCTGTACCAGTTTACATTCCCACCAACAGTGTAGGAAGGTGCCCGTTTCTCCACATCCTCGCCAGCATCTAGAGTTCTCTGATTGGCTCATTTTAGCCACTCTGACTGGCGTGAGGTGGTATCTCAGTGTGGTTTTGATTTGTATTTCCCTGATGAGGAGTGATGCTGAGCATCGTTTCATGTGTCTGTTGGCCATCTGGATGTCCTCTTTGGAGAAGTGTCTGTTCATATCTTCTGCCCATTTCTTCACTGGGTTGTTTGTTTCATGGGTGTGTAGTTTGGTGAGTTCCTTGTAGATTCTGGATATCAACCCTTTATCTGATATGTCATTTGCAACTATCTTTTCCCATTCCGTTGGTTGCCTATTAATTTTCTGGGTTGTTTCCTTGGCTGTGCAGAAGCTTTTAATCTTGAGGAGGTCCCAACAGTTTGTTTTTGCTCTTGATTCCCTTGCTTTTGGGGATGTGTCAAGTAAGAAGTTGCTGCGGTGGAGGTCAAGGAGGTTGTTTCCTGTTTTCTCCACTAGGATGTTGATAGTTTCCTGTCTCACGTTCAGGTCCTTTATCCATTTTGAGTTTATTTTTGTGCATGGTGTGAGAAAATGATCTAGTTTCATTCTTCTGCATGTTGCTGTCCAATTCTCCCAACACCATCTGTTAAAAAGGCTGTCTTTTTTCCATTGGATATTCTTTCCTGCTAACAAACCCAATGTTTACCGAAGACCAGTGCTATAGGTCAGTCGGGCGCATTACTTCATTTACATCTTATAAGAGCAGATGAGAAACCGGGGGTGCAAAGATATGCATCTCACCCAAGATCACACAGCTGGGCAAATGTCAAAGCCAAGGTTCAAATTCAGATCTCTCCTACTCCACAATCCTGCCTTGAGACCAAGGATGTTGCCTTGTAGAACTTGGACTCATCGGCACAGAGCACCATGCCTGGCCAAGAAAAAATGATCACTTCTTGAAATGGTTAAAGGAATAAAAAAAAAATCAGACAGTTGAAGTCACATTCCTGCGGTGGCAAATCTGTTTTCTTTTAAAGAGTGGGGAATGCATGTGAATGAATCAGGAGAAATAAGGCAGCAAGAAGTGGCGGGGGCAGGGGGGGGTCTAGGAAGTGTTGATGGTAGGCTTTGGAAGCCAGAAAGAGAAGGTGGGGTTGCTGGCGTCAGTAGTGAGCAGCACAGAGGTTGTCTGAGCAGCTGAGAGGGGAACGTAGATGGAGATACAGGGGTGAGATGGGAGCCTGGATTGGGGTGGCGACAGTGGGAAGAAAATACCAGGTGCCACAGAGGTGAATCGGGAGGGCTGGCTAGAAAGTTGGATATGGGTGATGAAGAAGAAGAAGGAGCTGAAGATGACTCCAAGTTTTCCAGGTAAGGGGAATTTGGTAAGAAACATCTTACCATTGCAATACACAAGGGGCATATTTCACAATAACACTTTGCACTTTCATAGCCCTTTACCATTTCCAAAGAACCTTTTCATCCATGAAATTCCATCCATATGTTTGACAAATGAGACGAATAAGACACAGGGAGTCTCTGATAAGGACTGTCCACCCCTAAGCCCTCTGTTCACCTTAATAATAAATTTTTGTTGTGCAGCCAGACAGCTGGGAGCAAGGACATTGAAGTAACAGATACAATTCATTTACTTAGCCAAAAAGGCCTGAAAGAAGGAACCAGATAAGTTGGGCCCCCTGGTAAAGACTTGGAGATGCTAATGCATACCCAGCACTACGGTGGGCAGTCTTCTCTAGAATACAGATAGACCTGCAGGCTCTAAGAGAAGAACAAGTGTCCAGCCTAAAACCAGGCACTACGATCCCCATTTTAGCTAAAGAAATGAAACTCATAAGGGAAAAATCCTGACAGGAAAGGGAGAATGGCCATGTCATGTCGCAATATTTAAAGAAATGTAATGATTACGTGTGGGTGGTTAACCAAAGCCAACTTCCTTTCTACAGCCCCTGTCCTTTGGGCAAGGGACACAGTGGGAAGCTATCTGTGTTAACAGAATGAGTCTTACATCCGATTTCCCTCTCTTTACACAATTTTCACTACGTGGAAAGCATTGTCACTAAAAAGGACACGAGGATCAGATGCATAACGACATTGTCCCTTCAGATAGGTAATTATTATGAGAAAAAGAACATACACATTCTTCATTCTCTCAACCCCAAATGAAATACAGTTTACCAATTTCTATCAGTGCTTTTTTAAATCACTATGTACCAAACATTAAAACAATAAAGACTCTTGCAAGGTTCCATTTGGAAGACTTGACAAGCAAAGCAGTCCTTAGAGAATTCCTTGCGTCCCGTGACTGGAAAACAGGATGCCTTTGGTTAATTCTTCACATCCAGCATATTGGGATTTGTGTTCACAACTCTGTTTTCCGCTCAGGAGTAGGCTCTCCCTTGCAGTCAGGTGGTGTACATGTAGCAGATGTTAGCCCATAAAAGAGACTCAAAACATGAATGCTGACTGACATCTGACGAGCATGAATTAACCAGGCTTACCCAGTGAGGTTGTCTGATCGATTACTGCTTTCCATTCTTGCTCAAAGCCAAGCGAAAGGTGCGCGTGTTTTTCTGCCAGCAAGTTCATACCAAGTTCCTCCTGGATACTTTCTAATTTGCCTCCTGAGGAATGGAGGCCAAGTAGAGCAGTTGCGTTGCCTATGGGATTTTGAGATTTATGTAACAGGCTCTGGAACTACCTTCCTCTGTAATTGTGTTTCCTAAGAAGCTGCCATAATATTGAGTAGTTCTACAAAAGAAAAAAAATTTGCCTTGGCGTGTGAAGTTGTGAACATGGCTGGTCTCCATCCTTGCTGTGGCTGGACCTGCTTATCTGGTAATGGCCTTACATTAACCTTGACCCACTTGGTGACCCACTATTTCGAAGTGTAGTTTCTAAGCTTCCTGAAGACCTGGGCCCTGTTTTTCTAACTGCATTATCACTCAGGACCAAGGACACAAAAGCCTTCCTGTAAATCCACCCTGAAATGAGAGAAGCTAGAGAAAGGTCCTCCAGGGGTGGAAACAAAGCATTTCTGGGTCGGGGGTGGGGCTGGCCTTCCTCCTTTGCTACAGAATTCATTCTCCGTGCCTCCAGATTTCAATACCACAGAAGTTCTTCTTATCTTCATGAAAACTTTATGGTCCGGCCATGGGGTTAAAACTGTTCTTTATCCAAACACAGAATATTTTTTAAATATTCAGTCCAAATGGACTGCCACAGTACTTAAAAACAGTCCTTCGCTTTAAAAAGCAGCTTCAGAACGCCTGTTTAGATTTCCAAAACATCTGCGCCTAGAATACTTGGAAACTCACACTCTGGAACATAAAAGCCATCTCCAACATGTCCTGCTGACGAGCTGTTTAGAAAATAACCAAAGGAAGAGAATAAAACAAGGTCTCCAAACAAGGGCTCCCTTCTACAGTGCACACTCTTGCTTTATTTCTCTTCGATTTTTTTTCCAAAAATGGCTTTGTCTCCAAGACATTCTCCACGATGTGAGAGGGGCTGCAGGCCCGTGGACTGAGCCCAGAGGGTGGGCAGTGGCATCTTCTGATGCCATCTTTCCAGAACCAATAGACCAGTTCCCAAATGCCCCCTTGCATCTCCCTCCAAGAGAGACTCATGACGTTTTTTTCTTCAAGGGAAATTCTCCCAAACCTACCAGACCCTATTCACGGAATGGCAAATCTCAGAGCGGGCGGGAGCCTTGGCGGTCATGCAGCGGGTCACTCCTCCCCACGGGGGAATGTCCCCAAGCACAAGGCCCTGAGTAGGGTCATCTCCATCTGCAGGGGTCTCCCGATGACAGATGTTTGCCACCTCAAGAGGCAGTCCAGGCGTCTCATTTATTAGCTCATCTACGTTGCTGCTTGTAACTCAAACCATCAGACCTGTTCTACCCTGAGAAACCTCAAAGGATGCATCAAATCCCTCTTTTCCGTGGCAGACAGTCAACTATGTTGCAATGGTTGTCTGCCTCCTCCAGGTCTTCCATTCTTTGGGCTAAATAGCCCCGGTTGCTGAAACTGGCCCGCGAGCAATGGGATTGTCAAGCCCTTCCCCATCTAGACAGCCGCCTGACTTGCTCCTGCTTGAAGATGTCTCGCAGGCAGGCTGGGCGCTCCCAGGAATGAAATCCTCTGGACATGGTCTGCTGAGCACAGAAGATAGTGGAATCATTATCTCCCTTGCCCTTTGTTCTTTAAAAAACACCACCATCATAGCATTCTGTAGTTTATCTGTGTTCTTCCTGCAGTAACTGGCTTTTGAGTCACCTTTCCCTCATCTTGGACTTGGTTGATTTTTTGAAGCATAGAGCTGACCTTGACCTTTATCTCTGAAAGTATTGTCTTCACAGATTAAAGGCTACATTTAGCCTATTGAAATTGTTTTCACCTGAGACTTTGTTATCTAACACGTCATTTATCCCTGCTAGTTGTTTTTTCTTTCTTTGAGACAGAGAGGAAGTGCACACGAGTGAAGGAGAGGGGTAGGAAGAGAGAATCCTAGGCAGGCTTCACGATCCCATAACCCTGAGATCATGACCTGAGCCTGAAAGTTGGATGCTCAGCCAACTGAGACACCCAGGTGCCCCTCCCTCCTAGTTTTATGAGGAAAATGACTTCTCTATCTTAATCCAAGCTCAAGATGAAAAAAAAAAAGGGGGGGGGGGTTATGTATGTGTAGGCCCAGGACAGAACATACAGTAGTTAACAACATTTACTGAGTGTTTACCATGTGCCAGGCTCTGTTCTAAATACTTCTTCTTTTTATGATTATTATTTTTTTTTATTTTATTTAAATCTAAGTTAGTTAACATATAGGTCACAATGGTTTCAGGAGTAGAATTTAGTGATTCATCACTTACATACAACACCCAGTGCTCATCCCAACAAGTGCCCTCCTCAATGTCCAGCACCCATGTAGCCCATCCCCCACCCAATACCCTTCAGCAACCCTCAGTTTGTTCTCTGTATTTAAGAATCTCTTATGGTTTGCCCCCCTCTCTGTTTTAAACACTTCTTGTGAATTAACACATTTCATCTTCACTTTGATCCTGGCATATAGGTGTGATTAGTGTCCCCACTTTCCTGATGAGGAAACTGAGGCACAGAGAGGTTAAGTAATTTGGCCAAGGTGCCTACGCTAGTAAATGGCAGAGGCAGGATTTGAGGCCAGGCAGCCTGGTTCCAGCCTGCGGTCTTACCCCCTTCAGGATGCCACCAGGAGACTTCCCTCTACTTTCACATCATTCAACCAACAACTGATGCCCTTTAGGAGCAGTTGGGTGAACCAACTAGAACTTAAACATATGTACTATCATTTCACCTATTTCCAGCCATCGTTTCCATAAGAATCTTAGCAGGAACTCTGTCAGATGCTTTTCTGAAGTCAAAACACATGGTTTACATAGCTTTCCCTTGACCTGTAAGGTCAATCCACCCACCAAGGAAAATCATTGAGTTTGGGATGACTTGCTCTTAGAGGATCTCTGTTGGCCTCGGTGCTAGCCTGCCCTTCCCTGGCCCCCCAAGGCAACCTGGTTCCCCTGTGCCACTTACCCAGCTGCTGGCGGTCATCCCACAGGGTGATTCTTGCTTATTTTAGCCTAACCGAGCCCAGTCTTGCTCCCAAACCCTTTCCTGCCTAGTCGAATTCCTTGGCATTTTAATTCCATCTTGATCCTTTCTTCTCACACAGTGTGTTTCATGAGACATGCCTTCCGTCAGATTTTTTTAAAGGAGAGGTTCTTGGGTTAAATAAAAACTCAATTAGTTAATTTACTGTGGAGTTCTTAATAGCCTAATGTGCATCACAAAGCTTTAGTTAGAGTGGTTCTCTATGTAGAATTTCACACTAGTTGACCCTGGAATCTGTACTGCGCTAGCACACACACGCACATGCACATGCACACAACTAGCGTAAGGATACTGAAGTATATTATATAATAGGATATATCTGGGCACAAACTATTTCCTTGTCTAAATGCTTACAAATCAGGGTGGTTTCTTACCTAAAATGGGCCTCCATTTCCCCTTAACCGTCTCTATGCTCCCCCTTGTATATTGATCATTTTCCCCTGCATTTATACCACCTTCAAGCCTAGCTCAAATTTCATGCTCAAAGAAATACAGCTTTTTTGACCACCTTATTTCAAATCCCAACACCCTCCCGGTACTCTCTGCTGCCTTTTCTTTCATTAGGTTTCTCAATAGACCTCAATGCCCTCAACACCACAATTTACTTGCTTTGTTCATTGGGCTGTGCCTCTACAAGGAGATACTACTGTTGTACCTCCAGCACCTACTAATAATACCCAGCACAGAGGAGGCTCCTAGTGCATATTCCTTGAATGAATGGGGAAGATAGAAGTAGCAATCATTCAAAAACTATACACACAGGATTCCTTCTATTTGGCAGGTATTCCACTGAAGTGGCTTAAACGCCTCTTCCCAAGGAAGGGCTCCCATTACACTCTCTCACTGGCTTCTTTGCTTTGCTTTCATAGCACTTAACCACATTTTGTAGTTATACTTGTATTTGTATGACTATTTAATCTTATTTCCCTTATTGATTCATAAGGACAAATACCCAGTCTATTTTGTCACTTTTCTCCCTAGTGCCTGGCCAACATTAGGCAAGAATCCACACATTGAATTTCTAATTTCATGGGGTGCCTGGGTGGCTCAATCGGTTAAGCATCCGGCTTCAGCTCAGGTCACCATCTCACGGTTCGTGGGTTCGAGCTCCGCATTGGGCTCTGTGCTGACAGCTAGATCAGAGCCTGGAGACTGCTTTGGATTGTGTCTCCCTCTCTCTCTGACCCTCCCCTGCTCATGTTGTCTCTCTCTCTCTCAAAAATAAATAAAAAACATATAGAAAAATTAAAAAGAATTTCTAATTTCAGTTTGAAGTTCCATTTGGTTCCTTTTCAGTTCTTTTCTGTCACTCTTTATAATCCTCTTCTCTTTTTTAACATTTTAAATGTCATCTTTTTTCAATTAAACTATTGAACATAGTTTAATTTTTGACAATTCTGTTTTTGACAATTTCAATAACTTCAAGCTTTGACTTTCTGTTTCTGTTCTGAAGTTTATTGTGTCTTCTGATTCTAGTGCATAGTAGTTTCTCTCTCTTTATGTGTGTGTGTGAGAGAGAGAGAGAGAGAGAGCTCATAGTCCTTGGAAATTTATCTATAGGAATTTTCAGGTCCTGAAATTAAAAAAAAAATTCCCACAGATAAGTTTTCATTTAATTCTTAAGGACCAGGTGGACAACCAATCTTAAGATCTCTTAAAAATAAGTATTCACCTTGGAGGTTGGTTTTCAAATCTTAAAATGGTTGTAAATTTTGGTCCTAGATATGCCAAAGTAAGCTTGGGAATGGGAATTCTTGTGGAAGACTTTTGCCTTATTTTCCTCCACCCAAACTCAAAGCCAAGACAAACAAGGATTCCCACTATTTACCTCTGTGGTGTGGGTTTTTTTCCCTAATTCACCACTGAGGATGTTGTCTTTCAGTGATGTTGGCTTTAAGCAAAAGAAATCTTAGATCTGACTAACCTTCCACCTTACAGAGGCTCTGTCTTCTGCCTCATTAAATACTAAGATCTAGAAATTCACATAAACCCTGGGACAAGTGTTGGCCAGAACTTTCTTGTCATATAGAGATTTTGAAGATTTCTTTTACTTTCCCATCAACTCAACAAAGCATTTAAATAAACTATCCAGCATCTTTAGGTGTTCTGCACTTGGAGAGTTTCTCTTCCATGTCATGAGAAACTGAAGTCCTCTTCCTCTGAGTGTTCACAATCTTGTTAAATTTTCCTTGTTCTATAGTATTTCTTTTTAGATTGTCTCCAGGGACAATTGTCCTCATCACTCATTCTCATATAAGGCAGGATCTATATACTCAGAATCTCTGCAAACAGGGTGTGTGAATTGTCCTTGGCTACACTCCTAGGCTAATGGATGACTCTCCTCAGTTCCACAGCTAAAGGGCAAGCTGATATTCACAGTCAAGTTGCTACAATATCTAGTTCAGCTAGTCAGCTTCAGTGGCATTTTCCCCAAACTTATTGTTCCAGGCTCTAATACTTTGTTTTTTGTTTTTTTGTTTTTAATTTTTTAATGTTTACTTATTTTTGAGAGAGAGAGAGAGTGTGAGCAGGGGAGGGGCAGAGAGAGAGGGAGACACAGAATCTGAAGCAGGCTCCAGGCTCTGAGCTGTCAGCACAGAGCCCAATGCGGGGCTCAAACTCATGGACCACGAGATCATGACCTGAGCTGAAGTCAGACACTTAACCAACTGAGCCACCCAGGGGTCCCGAGGCTCTAATACTTGGAACAAATATGGCTAAAGAAAATCTAGTTTCTGCATATGTTGTTATTAACATTGTTTTTTCCCCTCTGAATATTGTTCTTTCACTGTTTTCTAACCTACGTTACTCAAGAATATACCTGTTCAAATGCAGTGTTCCCCCCAGTTTCTCCAACTCCCTGCCATCCTCTTAGCTAATTCCTGCCTGCCCATTTTTGCCGTTGGACTATCTTCTAGCAGTTCAGTACCTTTTCCCAGTACACTCACTGATATCATCTTGACAACCAATGAGCTATATCTGTTTTTCTCTGAAAGATGGCTAAGTGCTGTGAGAAGTTTTCAGGAAAGCTCGAAGTGCTCTACCCTGAGCCCTAAAAGAATATTTCCTTATTTTCTGGTTTGTGAAAACCCTCAGCTTCAGATCAATGAAGCAGATGTCAAGGATTATCAAGTGACTTTATTTTCCCCAACTGTTCTGTCTTATGAAGTTAAACAAAACCTTAAAGTCCCATGAAGACAAACCTATACAGGATTTATTCCTCTAATTCAGTTCTTTCTCTCTTATACGTAAGAAATTTTTATTATAGTCTAGTATTATGTTACCCATCATTTTTAGTTTAGTTTCATTTGTTTTTGTCTTTGTTGTTGGTCCTTCAGGGGTAATTATGTCATTGGAATACTTTGAGAAGCTGTATTGATAGCCTCAAGCCATATCCATTTTCAACAAGATGTCGCCTTCCCTGGCCTTGACCAGTTAGATGAAAATATGATACTTTCACCCAACGTTCCAGTCTTCCACATCCCTGATAAATTGGTAAATGTTTCCAGAGGAGGCTAGAACCCTGATGACTGGCTTCTCCAGTATGCTGAGGGATTCTACATATTTGGGACCAGACTTGAGAGTGGTAATGGCTTCATGCTGGTCTCTTACAATGCATACCAGTTCATGAAGGAAAAAATCAACTCAACTGTCCAAGCCAAGTCTGTGGTCTCAGGAAAATAGTTATAGCACAATCTCCTCCTCCCACTGACCTCAGTCCTCAGCCCTACTTCTCCCAACATGGAGGCCAGTGTTCAAAGCTTCCTTTGTCTAAGGCTTAGGTTTCCTCCCAATGACAGTCCCTCTTCCTTCCTTTATTGTCCATGTCTTTGAGTTTCTTTTTTTCTTTTCTTTATTTGAAGTTTATTTATTTTGAGAGAGAGAGAGACAGACAGAGACAGAGACAGAGAGAGAGCATGAACAGGGGAGGGGGCAGAGAGAAGGAGAGAATCCCGAGCAGGCTCTGTGCTGTCAGCATGGAGTCTGACACGGGGCATGATCCATAAACTGTGAGATCATGACCTGAGACAAAACCAAGAGTTTGTCACTTAACCAACTGAGCCACCCAGATGCCCCCAAGTCCTTGAATTTCTTAGCAACTGCAGAGGTCTCTCATACAATTGCTGGTTTATGGGGCAAGACAAAAACAGAGAAGCCCTTGAAGATTGGGCATCCTAGCCCCTGGGTGAATCAGGATTCCTTTCACAGTCAGAATTAAATCCAGCCAGCTCTTCCTCAACCTTCTGAGACATCAAGGCAAGTCCAGAATTTCTCATGTGCATTTCTCAATATTCCTGTTATACAGTGAATGAGTTTACTGCCTCTGGGCCAGAGCCACTCCACTGTGTAGATGGCATTGCAGGCATCCAGAAACCTCATTCTGATTAACACTGTCTGCCAAGCATATGCATGTTAAGAATCCTACTCACATTATTAACGAGTGCACTTTCACTCGCTAACTGAATGACTATGGAAGCATCTGGGTTTGGGAGCTCTCAAGATTGTACTCTATGACAGCACTATTAAATAATTTTTCAGTTCAGCAACCTTATTTAGGGATGGTGGATATGTGCCAGATTTAGGAAAGCCTTCAGTGTTGGGCTCTGTCACTGGATCTGCTTATTCAGACTTACAGATGATATAAAGCCAGGAGGAGCCACTAATAGGTGGGGTAACAAATCAAGATTGAGAGATCAGACAAGAACAATGGCCTGAAACAGAAAAGGGAGAGACATTTTTACCTAATGATTAAGTTATCTGCATTTAGATTAAAATAATTGCTTAATACATTAGTCTAATCCAGGTAACGCCTAACTTGACAGCAGTATCTATAGACATGTCTTGAGGTTTTAATTTGTTAGACACTAAATATTAAATAATCATGCAATTTGATTTAAAACCCAAAAACTGTAATGCTATCAGCCCAACTTCAGCCCAAGGGAGATTTAACCTTCTGTCCTCCACAGTGTTAGAACCCTCCTGGTATAGCTCAGGTGAGACATTTAGAGAACACTGGAAAATGTGGGCAACCTCGGGGAAGAGCAGCCTGAGTTGTAAAGATTCCAGAAATTTCCACAGAAGAAACAATCAGATAAACCAACTTATAGAGGTTGGAAAGAAGAAGATTGCTGTCTTTAAATATTTAAAGTGCTGTCAAATGAAAGAGGGAGCAGATTGCTTGCTCTAATTCACAGAACTCGGACCAATGAAACAAAGACCTGAGGAGAAAGACTTACTTCAACTTATAAGTGAATGTTTCGTCAACTTTAGCTCCACCACAGTGGAATGGACTACCTATCTCATAAAGTACTGAGCACTTTGCCATTGGAATCAAGAAGAGTCTACATGACTATCTGCTGGGGAGTTATCAAAACAATTTGGGGGGGCAGGGTGGAGATGGAAGTTGCACAAAGTGACCTCCAACCTTGAGAAGTTATGGTTTTAAAATCATTTCCCACTGAGATTTTAATGACTAATATGTATAGTATGATATCTTATGATAAAAACAATGACTAATGGCACCTCACTGGGCATTATCACAGTCATTATCACAGGGTTTGAAAGATAACATTTTTGTCTAGGGTAGGGCTAGGAAGGTCTTAATGCTATTCCATCTGAGCAACTTCAGTGTTGTATAAGACCTGCTTCCAACTTTTATGCTTGACTATATCAGCACCTTTGTAAGATATTGGCGAGAAGAAGTGAAGAAAAGGAGGGAGGGAGGAGATTGCATCTTATGAGCTTGATCACACACTTTCACATTTATTATTTCATTTAGTCTTTGCAACAACCCAGGGCAGTAGGAAGTTTTATGCCCATTTAACAAATGAGACTCACACATAGGGAAGGTTAGAGCCCAAGGTAATATAGCTGGTGAGAATGGTAACAGAGCAAGCAAGGATAGAAAAGGGGGCAACTGGGCTTTCTCAAAGTCTTGTGTGGCAGCTCAGATCTCTGAGATAGAAAGAGTTTTAGAGGCTCTCTGTTCCAAACACCCATCAGCTACATGAAGCCCTTCTTAGGCTTGGAGAATTAGGTATGTGCACTTGAACCGAAGGTCAACCTAATAAGAGAATGAAGCTGACTTTTAAAACCTAATGGCTGTAACAGCACAGCCCCCACTGCCTACTTTAGCCCAGATTCCTGCTGTAGACACCCAGTGCAGGGTAATGTGGACCTGGGGATGGGGAGAAACCCCAACAGGCTGCCCTCGCAGTATCTTGGTTCTCACCATTGGTCTTGAGCCTGAAGGAGCCTCAGGTCAAATCCAGTCCTTGCTAGTGCGGTCCAGGCACCCAGGGAGCTGTCTCTGTTCCAAATCACCCCACAGCCTGAACCCCAGGGAGCAAAGCTCAATGGGAAAGAATGTATTCCTAACATCCGTGTCCTTGATTCCATTTCTTTCTCTGAATTTCCTCATTGGGCTGTGGATGCTTCTCTTCTGCCTTAGAGGGTAGAGGAGGCCCCACAATGCACGTTCTTCTTCCCTGTAACTCCTTCTCATTCCTGCAGGCAGGCCTGGGCGCACTCCAGCCTCAGAGTGAGTGCAAGAACTAGAAACTGGCGGCCTCCTCGTATGATTCATTGGTCTCTCATTTCCCAGCCAGTGACATATCTTGGCTCAAAAATGAAGTTTAATCTTCATCAAATCTTTGAAGAGGAGCCCAGGAGAACTGAATGGCATGAGAAAAAAAAGAGAGAGAGGGGAAGGAGAAAGAGATAGAGCTTGGTTTCCGGTATCCTTCAGAACAGAGGTCAAGAGCAGGTTGGGCTAGTGCTCTGAATTCTCAAACAAGAAGTTCAGTGAGGTCTTGGATGACTATGGCAATGCAGTTGGCTCAATTTCCAAAGGCTCTGGGAAGACTACAAAGTATTACCGCTGCATAGAAAGCTCATGTCTGCTGGTCGAGCCTCCTTGGGTCCTCCAGGTCACAACGGCACCTTCTTCTGTGATCCCAGAGCATCCTGCCTGTCCCTCTTCTCACCAAGACACACTGTGAGTAGACCACTGCTCAGGCCCCTTGCTACACTGGAAGCTCGCTAAATCCAACAGTAAGATTTTCATCAGCTTCATATCCACAAAGCAGCTAGCATTGTGCCTGCCATACAAAAAATGCTCAATAAATGTGGAATGAATGCAGTCTTATTGGGAAGATAAAAGCTGCATAGGCACCAGTGAAAAGCGCATGCTCAGCAGCGCAAGCGTGGCATGCAGGGGGAGAACCCCAGGTGGTGAGTCAGCCCACTTGGCTCTGATCCCAGCTCAGCCATTAACAGCTATGTAAACTTGAACAGGTTGCTTCCTCTTTCTGGACCTTGCCAGTCCAGGCACCCAAACTTCCAGGTCTGTCAAATTAAGGCCGGCAAAGGATTTTTGGACACTCTTCCAAAAAGGGGTTCAGAGATGGGAGGGGTCCCTAAGGGTCACAAAGATGAACACACTACCCTCTGGTAGTTCCCCTCTGAGCTACCCCCTTTGGAGGTAGGGTGTCCCCTCAAGATTATGTCTCTTGGTTCCTTTGCCACCAGGAACTGAAGGGTCTCAGGTGGAGGAAACCTCTTAGCAAAGATCTGACCCTATAGGCTCCTCTCCTTACCATACCCTGCACATCTTGCTTAAGAAAGAAAGTGAGTTTTCTGGTCTTTAAATCCTGGATAAATTTTTTCCCACCATTTTGTAAATCAGGACATCTGCCCATGCCAACTTTGGAAGCATGTAAGATTCTATCATCTATCTGCAATTGTATTCATCCCTTGGGACATAATCCATCTGCCTCTGGGACTGTGGCTCATCCGGTCATATGGCATGTTCTCTTACCAGCTCTTCACCTCTCTGAGGCCTCAGGCTCTGCTACAACTGATTGTTCCACATTTTTCCCATGTAGGAAAATGGATGAAATGAACAAATGAACAAAATGAACAAAGACGGAAAATGAGTTGTTCTGGGTTCCTTCTACCATCCATTAACATTTCACCAGCCGTCCCAAGAAATGAGCTGGCAAAGCCTTTGATCTTTCTTTTGTTCTGATCACAGTCTTAAAAGCAGCTCTTTTTGTTCCCATTCTCAGCACTACATGAGAGCTTCATCTCCTTTAACAATTTCAGAACTCTGACTCGCTTCTTACAGGTCTCTGCAGGCAAACTTCAAAAGAAAATAGGCAGTTATTTTACCAGCAAAATGAATTTCTTCAGGAAAAGCAGGAGAATTGCAATTCAGGACAAGAAACCTATGGTGAACCTTAGCAAGTCTGATGAGACAAAGAGAAGGTCGGTTTTTATTAGGTGCTAGGAGGAAATTAGGGAGGATTGTTTTATACAAACGTTCACTGGGGAAGAACAAGAGTTCAAGGCTGAGGTGGTTTCTCATGGGCTGCAGATGTGCTTTCTGAGTTGTTGCTGGGCAGGAGGTGAAATTCCTATGTGAAAAATGTCCTCCCTTGTCAAGATAATCCTAATCTTCCTTCTTTCTGCAGTTCGGCAGGTTGCCAAGAGTGGTACTTGTGTGACAGCTCTCCCTTCAGGGCTCCCTGAATCCATTTGAAAATCCATTTAATTTGTTTCCTCACTGCTAACCTTGGATTTGTCACTTCCTTCCGGTCTCCAGGATGTGCTTTTGGAAAGCTGACTTCAAGGAGACCTCTGAAGTCCACTACCTTATTTCTAAAAGTTGTTTCCCTTTTTCTTTTTCAGTAGACTCCTTTGCAATTGAATCTGCTTCCACTTTACAGGGACCTGAATTTACATCTGATTTTATATGGCATTCGTTTCCTTAAATCTAGGGAAGGCATCAGGGTTGTCATTCTTGGCTACTTCTATCTAGGACGATTTCCCCCAATTTTTCTGTCATTTCCTTCTCTTCAAAAGCAGTCATTTCTTTTTTTGATCACCTCTGAGTTCACAGACTGTGAGGACCATCCCAAATTCAAAATAGTGTTGGGCTCCGAAAAGAGGGAGGGACACAGAACTGAGATGGGGGCAAGGGCAAAGGGCTGACTTCTCCTATGAAAGTCTACAGCCCATATCTTGAGGAGTAACATTTGCTAATTCTGGCGATTAGTTGGTACATTTATGTCCATTAGATGATTTTTGGTACTTTTCCGCATTTGTCTTCAAAATAAAATACTACATTAAAAATATTAAGTCCAGAATGATAGTTCACCTCACTGCTTCTTTCATTTTCTAAGAGAGAAATGGGTGAATACCAGAATTCATCAGAGGTTCTGCTTCTTCTGCAGACATTTCAGCTTTGCCTTTTAGGGTGCCCCCCTCACACCTTCTGTCTATACATATTTTCCAAAGGCACTGCTTCCACTCTACCTTTTCTCTCCCTGCTGTGATCTTTCCCTCATTCGTGCTGTCCTTGGCACTCATTTATCACCCCTGTCTTCCTTCTCAGAATACATCCCCTTCTGACCCCTATCTTGCTTCCTTCTTTCCACCTTGTCTAGGAGTCCAGAAGTCATTTATTCTTGCTAGTGAGTTGGGATGTCATGATGCATTACTCAGGTCTTTTGCCTTTTCCTCCTGAAAGACACATGCTTTTACTTATAGCCCACATCATTGGTGACCACCTTCTCCCCATGAGCTGACAACACCTTTATGAGAAAAGCTGTCCTAAACCACAGACTGTTGTCTGGGTTGGGGAGGTGGGGTGACACGGGAGGACTGGACACCTAGAAGTGGGCCTCCCACCCAGGGAAAGGACACAAAGACCAACCCAACCACCCTGACAGTCTTCCAATGTCACTGCTGGGTGGGACACACAACAAAACAGAAGCCATTAAAAACCAAGATAAGAACCATGTTAACAAAATTTATAAAGGAAGTTTTATGTGCAAGATGAGCAGCAAATGTGCTGCTTCCAACAACAAATGCTCAGCAGGTGAGGAGGGAGGGTTTGATAGGTGGCAGAAAGCAACCAAATGTGATGGAGGAAGACAAAGGTAGCATCATTCAGTCCTGAGGTCCTTGTGTCTTGTGGAAGCTTATAAATCCTCTTCAACTGCACAAGCCACAGAAAGTAGGTGTTGTGTAACAGACCATCAGAGAAGGAAAAGTTGCAGAAAAGGTAGTGAAGCAAAGTCCTTCTTTCTGTAGATCCAGCATTACCCAAATGTGTGATAAATAGCAGGACCAGGGTGAAGACTGCAGTAATAAAGGGGATGGCAATTCTGTTCCTTAAACCAATCATAAGCAGAGACTCATAGGAGCACATTGTCCCCAGTTAGCATAAACCCCCAGATGAGTCAAAGGCAGTGACCAATGTATACATGCTATCCTGGATCAGTTTGACACTCAGCAACGAACAACAGAGGTAGAGGCCCCAAACTAGAATTCATGAAAATAAATGCTCCTTAGACATTTCTGGCTCAGTAGTTCACTAGTGTTCTACAGAGCAAGGATTTTTTTTTTTTGTAGTAAACACCGGAACCAGAACTGTACTACCTGTTTTTTCTCCAACTTAGCATGTATGTACTTTGCGGTACACACACATGTATACTCACCATGCTCTTAAATTAACAGTTAAGTAAATTCTATGTAGTTCACTCTATAGTATAGATTCAGCTTCTATCAACCATCTTATTGCTGTTACTGAAAGTTAACATAAAAGAATTTGGAGGGGGGAATGTGAAGAACTATTTGAAATGGACCCCCGACATTTGCAGTGAAAGCTTCAGTGTCATGGGGCGTCTGGGTGGCTTAGTCGGTTAAGTGTCTAACTTTCGCTTAGGTCTTGATCTCGCGGTTCCTGGGTTTGAGCCCCGCGTCGGGCTCTGTGCTGGCTGCCAGCTCAGAGCCTGGAGCCTGTTTCAGCCTGTGACTCCCTCTCTCTCTGACCCTCCCCTGCTCACGCTGTCTCTTTCTCTCTCTCTCCTAGAAATAAATAAAACATTAAAAAAAAAAAAAAAAAGAAAGCTTCAGTGTCAGGAAACGGAAGTTTGGTAAAGAATTCTAGCATAGAGAATTCTGACTTAGGTGAGCCACATGGGACCCTGGGCAGTATACCAAAACATTCTAAAATTTGTTTCCCACTAAGATGGCATTTCATTAGAAAACAAGGAATTATTATCACATACGATGCTAAATGGTAATAAGAGCTCAAAATTACGCTGGCATTCTCATGAAACAATTCATGATCCATCGCTAAGTGAATTACTGATCCTGGATGTTCTATCAGAAAAAGGATAAAGAAATCAAAGAAGAATTAAATAGATGGAGGGATAGTCTATGTTCCTGGATGGAAAGACCATATCGTCAAAGTGTCCGTTCTCCCCAACTTGACCTATAGATTGAGTGCAGTCCCAGTTAAAATCCTAACAAGTTAATTTATGGATATTGACAAATTTATCCTTAAGTTTACATGGAGAGGCAGAAGACCACAGTAGCCAACACAATATAGAAGGAGAAGAACAAAACTGTGGACTGATTGCCTGACTTCAGAACTTATGATAAAGAGACAGTAATCAAGACAGTGTGGTGTTAACAAAAGAAAAGACAAATAGATCAATGGAACCAAACAGAGAGCCCAGAAATACACCACCATAAATACAGCCAACAGATGTTTGACAAAGGAGTGAAGACAATAAAATGGAGCAGTGATAGTCCCTTCAACAACTGGTACTAGAACAACGGGACATCCATATGCAAAAAGATGAATCAAAACATACACCTTGTGCCCTTCACAAAAATTAATTCAAAATGGATCAGAGGCCTAGGTCTAGAATGCAAACCTATAAAACTTCTAGAAGATAACATAGGAGAAACCCTTGGGTGCGGTGATGACTTTTCAGATACAACACCAAAGACACAATCCATGAAGGAGATAATTGATAAGTGAGACTTTGTAAAATTAAAAACTACTTCCCTGGAAAAGACAGTATCAAGAGGATGAAAAAACAAGCCACAGACCCGGAGAACCTGTTTGCGAAACACGCATCGGATAAGGAACTCTTACCCAAAATATGCAAAGAACTCTTAACACTCAACAATAAAAAAAAAAAGGAACAACTCATTTAAAAAATGGGCCACAGACACCTCACCACAGAAGATGTACATGTGGCAAATAAGCATATGAAAAGATGCTCCATATCAGATGTCACCAGGAAAATACAAATTAAAGCAGCAAGATACCACTACACCCCTATTAGAAGGGCCAAAATCCAGAACACTGACAGCACCAAATGCTGGTGAGAATGTGGAGCCATGGAAAGTGCTGGAGAGAATGCACAATGGTACAGCCACTTAGGAAGATATTTTGGTGGTTTCTTATGAAACCAAACACACTCTTACCGTACAATTCAGCAATTGCGCTCCTTGGTATTTTCCCAAAGGAATTGAAAACTTATGTCCACACAAAAACCTGCACATGCGTGTGTCTAGTAGCTCTATTCATGATTGTCAAAACTTGGAAACAACGAAGATGTGCTCCGGTAGGTGATGGATAAATAAGAGGCAGTCCATCCAGACAATGGAATGTTATTTCTCACTAAGAAGAATGAGCTATCGAGCCCTGAAAAGACCTGCAGGAAACTTAAATGCACATTACCAAGAGAAAGAAGCCTAAGGTACACTGGGTGACTATGATGTGTCCATACGTGTTTCACCTTTGGTAAAAAGCATCCTGAGAAGTGATGTTGATAACAAGGGAAGTTATGCCTGTGTGGGGGTAGAGGACAGGTAGGAAATCTCTGTACCTTCCTCCTAATTTTATTGTAAACCCGAAACTGCTCTAAAAAATGAAGTGTTTCTTTTTTAATTAAAAAAAAAGCTTATGCACTGAAAAATGAATAGAAGTTCATTGATTGCAATTCTTTTAAAAAGATCAACAAATTTTGGGGGTGAACAGTGAAATATCTGCAGTGCATGAATAAGAAGCTAAATGTACACATTTACAATTCAGTTATAATGAATCGTAGTAGCAATAATAAATTCCCTCTAATTGACCTGGTTTGGGGATGTTAGGGCTCCCGACACCTACTTACCTGCTTTTCACTAGATATTCACAATATCCATGTGCAGCAGGTAAGATCAGTATTCTCCTTTTACACATGAGAAAACGAAGGCTCAGAATCTATGTCTTCTGCCTCTGAATGTGGCGTTCTTTCAAGGGCAAAAGGGCCAAACTAATTTGACAACTGTCTTTTTATTGCCACTTCAGTACTTAAGGTCAGAAAGACTCAAACGTGGCTCAGGAAATTTGGAAAAAGTACAAATGCTCCGTAAATGATAAAATTCAAGCAAATGTTAGTGGCTGTTGATAGCCTCTGCTGGGCACTGCTCCCCAGGTTTCTGAACGCAGACATGGAAATGTCATTTCCGTCCCAGTGACAGCACAGCCAATGAAACACCAAAGGCCCTGCTGAGCAAGGAGTGGAGACCCTACCAGGGTGTCCCCTCCCTCCATCAATTGCATTTGCCGCCAGAGCCAGTGCCGAAGGGAGGAAATTGCAAGCCTCCCATTTTATGACCTTCATGTTGTGCTGAAGGATTTAAAACAGCCAGCCCCACCAGGGGAGGCAGGGCGCTCTGGGAAGCCTTTTCTTCATATTTCGTTTGCTTCTGTTGCAGTCTCTGTTGAAGCAATGAAAGCAAGTGCTAGTGGCCGTGACCCCCTGCTGGGCCTGCCAACCTGCTCTGGATCTGGGGTCAAGGGGGAGTGCGTGGCTCCAGGCCAGGGTGGACCCAGTCTAGGGCAGCAGGCTCACAGTTGACTTTCCAGAAAGCCTTACATATTCAGAATGTCGTATAAACCACAATGGCTGAGAGAACTCCAGGGTTAGCCAAGTCTAAATTCAAATCCACGTTCAGCCACTGGCTAGCCGTACAACTGTAAAAAAAATTATATAACTTTTCTAAGCCTCGGTTTCTTCTCCTGTAATGGGAGGATAATAACCCCCACTTCATACCATTTCTGTAAGGATTTAATGAGATAATGTGGATATTTGGCATAGAGCCTCTCATAAAACAATGACTGCTACTATTTCTATTATTACTGTAATAACTATTAACCAACTATTATTTAAGGGCTCAATATGCCAACCAACTGGTCAGAGTTGAATGGAGTGAAAGACTTAAGAGAGTTTGGGTTTAGGAACTTTGGGTCAACGGATCAGAGCACTTGGTTATCCTTCCTTCTTTGGAATGGTTGGGAAAGATGGGTTGGGGGAGGTGAGTTTATAAAGTGAGTTTATTTTCTTCTATATGCATTTTAAACAAAGAAAGAAAAGGGAGAAAAGCCCTCCTTCCTTCCAGGACCCAAAGTCCACTGGACTTGGAGAAGGTCAAGCCAGGGTGACCCCCTTGGAGATGTCACAGTAGAAAGCAATGGCATTGACCTTGTAGTCCATGGGAAGGAGGTACCCCATGTGCTTGGGCCCTAGGCTGACACCACCAGAGTGCCACAGCCTCATCAGGGTGAACCTAGACAAAGATTTCTGAGCTTAGGTTTCTCAGCCCTGGGTCAATGCCAAAGGAAACCATCTTTCAGTGGCCAACCCTTCCACACTGAGCCCACACGGGGCAGGGAGGCCCATCTGTGTGGGGAGGAAGACGGTCTTTAAGCACCTCTGTTAGGTAGATTTTCTTACCTGTTTATGCAACCCACCACCACCACCTAATACCTTCATTTTACAGATGATAAAAGAGGGGTTCAGATAAAGACCATGATCACGTTGCCAGTAAGTGACTGATCGATCACTGGTGTGCATGACTCTTAACACTCTTCTGTCTAAGATTCCACAGGACCTCACCCAAGTCCAAGAAAGAGCTCGTGAATTTGGAAATCTGGAAAGTCGATTCTAGCTGTTGTTCTGCCCCTAACTAGCTAGATGACCTTGGGCGAGGTCTTGCTTCTGGGAGCCAGGGATCCCTCATGTGCAAAATGAGATGGTGGCTTCAGTGACTCATAAGGACCAAACATGCCTGCCTGCATTTTAGGAGAGTGAGGCAGGGTGGTCATTCCAGGCCTAGTACGCTGGGAGAGAAGTGTCCTCAGCCATGGAGCACAAATCGGTATAGGTGGAATCCACAGGGTATTCCTGGTTCCATCCCATCAGGATTTCCCTGCTCCATCTGTACAACCTGTTTCCCAGACCCTACATTTCCTCGTCCCCTTCCTCTGCATCCCTACAAGCGTAGTCCTCACAGCTGGGACAGATGCCCACAGGTCCCTCTTCTCTAAGCCATATATTCAGCAATATTCAAATGGACAGTGCTGAATTGCATAGTGTCCCCAGCTGACATTAAGTCAGGTTAATTCCTACTTCCTTCCTTTGAGATTTAGTTATTAACAATTCTTGTCCTGAAATCACGAGGAATCCTCAAATCCTTAAATGTTCTGGGGCTAAGAAAGGACTAATCTGGTGTTTGGTCTGGAGCTGTGGCCCTTCCCTTTGCCCCCTCCCCATGCCCAACCGCATGTGCTCAGCCACATAAGGAATTAAGAGACACCAGCCTACCCTTGGAGAGTGAGTCCTTCGAAACCACACTCACCTGGACGACCTCTTAGATGGGCAAGTACAGCCTCTTGTTTTCTCAGTGAAGCTCTGAACTAATTCAAACCTGAGGTTCCAGCTTTACTGAGAGGAGCAAAGGACCAGTAGTCTGGGAAGACTCAGGATAGATGTCAACAGTTGATCATCTGAGAAGTTTCCACCAGAGTCCCAGACCTGGGCTTGGGAAATACAGCTAAGAGGTATTAGCTGGTCCAATGCTAACAATGACCCTAGGGGAAAGGGAAGAAAAAGGGGGACATTCACTCCAAGAATGCATTCCTAGCAAGTCGGTGTGAACGTTCTATGTGTACAAGGTGCTGCCCCATAGTATGGAGGCTCCAGCCACCATCCTGAAGGGGCACGGCTCTGATTTGCATCCTGGCTCCTTGGCTTGTGAGCTGCGGGACCTCTGGAAAGTGATTCGATCCCTTCCTAACTCTTTGATCTTTTCTGATGTGTAAAATGGGGCTAATCACGTATCACATAAGGTCTTTGTAAGAAATGAAATAGTGCAAAGATCTTTTGGTAAGCACTGTTAGATTTTAACTATTATCATTTGGAGAACTCGTAGTGAGGCCTGCTGCAAAGCCAAGCTCTTTTGTTTGACAAATTCAGCTTATTGTATATAAACTTTTCTTAAATAAATTTTGAGGCTCCACATCTCCCAGCAGAAGAAAATTTGCTTTCTTTAAAGGCAGGTAAGAGAGACATCGTATCGCTATATGAAAGAAATGAATGACATAGACTCCAACGGCTTCTCCCAAAGAGTTCAAAAGTGCTCCTCTGAACTTAACGGAGGACCACTGGGGAGAAGAAGGAGAAAATAGTGGGGGAGAGGGAAGGAAGCAAACCACGAGAGACTCTTGAATGCCAAGAACAAACTGAGAGCAGATGGGGGGTGTGGGAAAGGGGGGTGATAGGCATGGAGGAGAGCACTTGTGGGGATGAGCACTGGGTGTTATATGGAAACCAACTTGACAATAAACCGTTAAAAAAAAAAGTGCTCCTCTGTCTGAAGTGCTTCTCCTTCTGGACCTGGGGACAGAGACCCTGTGGGGAGAAGGGATGAAGTTATGAGGGGGGTGGCATACAGGGACTGGAGATCCTAAACAGAAAGATCCTAAACAGAAAGTTGCTCTAAGACAACTTTCTGGCTAAAAAGCATTCACTGTGACCACTCTCTGCCATTCTCTCACACAGTGTCCCTCGGTTGCCTGGTCCCTCGATGCTGCTCCATTCATTACGGAGGAGCACTGACCTGAACAGAGCCAGCCACTCACTTCTCACAAGAGATAAGGAACAGAGGGACCCACACAAATTCCTCATCATCCCAGAGCTGCCCTATCCCACCTTTGTGAGCCTCTAAGACCTTGAAGCATATTTTTTTTAATAGTTTATTGTCAAGTTGGTTTCCATATACCACCCAGTGCTCATCCCCACAGTGCCCTCCCCCATGCCCCTCTCCCCCCCATACCGATCAGTCCTGAGTTGGTTCTCAACATTCAAGAGTCTCATATTTTTAGTGGTGGAGAGGTGATGAGCACATGGCAGTGCGGAAAGATGGGTGACACTGAATGGTCATCACTGTCCTGTAAGCTTGCCAGGCAGATTTCCTCTTAGACAGTCCCTATCTCATCCAGAAAATATAAACTAGTGGGAAAACAGACCCCAAACAAATGTGGTATGAGGCTCTGGGGAAGATGGGAGAGAGGAATGATCAAGAGGAAGTAAAACCTTATTCCTTCCCAAAAGAACCAATAGGAAATTAGCAGAGAGAACGATTGCCTCTTTCTTTTTGAAAGAAAAAGGCAATCCCTCTGTTCCTTTCTTTTTGAAAGAAAGAGGCAATCGACCAATGAATGAATGGATTGGGATAATTCCAGCTGGTAGAGGCATCAATGGAGGAAAGCAGAACAGAGCCAGCTTGGAGGTTCTAGGGATCCATATGGATTTGTCTTAGATTCACATCAGCCCCAGAACAGAAACCACAGTGTTTGAACATTTGAAAACTCCCACAGTGGGAAATCCCCAAAGAAAAGACCCGGTGGAGCCATTTTTGACTCCAGGACAACATATACCAGAATTCCTTCCTGCACCGCTCTGTGTCCAACAAACACAAAAATGTGTTTGTTCTGTGAGACTAGCTCACATAAATGACATGAGCTAATCTCACCACATCCAGAAATCTCTGAAACAAAATGAAAACCTTAATTGGCCCTAGACCAACTCCAAACACTGAGAATGTTTAATCCCAGGGTTTTCTCCCACTCATGGGTAACAAGGGCAATTTCATCAGCAAAAGCCCCCTCCCTGTGCTTGAACTTCTCATCTTCCTTACCTCCCCTCCCTACATGGCCCTCCCTCCAGTCTCACAGACTGAAAGCTTTACAAGCATTCTTGACGCTTTTCCTCATTCCTGATTCCAACATGATTATGTCCTGCTAACTCTTCTTCTGAATAGTATTCACATTTGCTTTGGTTTTCCACCTAGAAGACTGCAACCCCAGCCCAGGCCCTCATCCCCTTGCACCTGTTTTATGGCCCTCTTGCCATCCGTGTCTTCCCTCCAATACTGTCTGCAGAAGGGGTCTTTTCTCATTCCATGCCCTCATGACATGTCAGTGGCTCCCATCCCCACAAGCTTTGTCTACACATAATCACACTCAACTCATCAGCAGTGGTGTCTGTTTGAAGTCTGAAGCCCTCCATCTCTCCCTGTCAGAGCCTGCCCAGTCCCTGTGCTTAGCTTGGGGGACATCTCTACTATGAAGCCTTTCCTGACTCCCCCAAGGACAAAGTTCTATGTTACTTTGTTCACTCCTTTTACCTAACACTCCTCATATTTTATCCTTTAAGTGATAATTACAAAGCTAATCATTGGGTACTTACTCATCTCATTCAACCCCCTTCTTGACAGTTCCCTGCATAGGGCCTCACAACAGAAAAGTTGGGATAAGTGTGTGTTGAATTTATCTTCACTGTTGCAAGCCTGTTTACACATACCTATAGTCCATTACTCACGTTTACCCTGATCCTCTCACCATCCTCTTCCCGGTCGCTATGCTTATTTAAACCCTACCCACTATTCAAGGCTCACCTGTTTCTAAACTTGTGCACAGAATCCCAAAGGGCAGAGTACTTCCACCTCAATTTCATCTCCTTCTAGGACAGGAGATGACTCTAGCCTGCATATCTAGATTATGAGTATATTAGGGAATCTGATTGGATGGTGAATATGATTGCAGTAAATCATTTGACAAGTATTTCAAGATAGACTCCAAGCATGAAAACAAGGGCCAGATATCAGGATATACTAGCTGGATAATATAATTAGGACAGTTAATAACTACGTGAATTACCATATTGGAAGGATGTGGTCCTCAGCCCTACACTTAAATTATTCCAAAAATATTTATTAAATTCTATATTTTTATTAATGACTTAAGATATACAAGTTATGCCTAATACCCATTGCTCAGAGACAGGAAAAAGGGTAGGAGGAGTGGGTCATGATTTATCAGCAATGGATTTGAAAAATATCTAAGTGTTTTGACTGGTATGAAACTCAGTAAGTCAAAATGACAGAAGAAGGAAGAAAAGGAGGGGACAAGGGATGGAAAGAAGAGGGAAAGAGAACAAGAGGAAGACAGGTAGAGGAAAAATAAATTATCTCAAGTAACATAGGTGAAAACTGAGCTGTGCTCTCCAAGGCTTTGGACCAGTAAGGGGTCTATGTGTTGATAACAGCTTTGCGGTCAAATTAGTTTGTGAAACACTAGATTAGGGAAAGGCCAAGGGGGCTGCTCAGGTCCTTCACTACTCTGAAGCATATTCTGAAATCTCCAAGACTTTATGATCGTCCACAGGATTTCCCAAACATAGGTGACTGAAACAAACGGACCACCCAGCCCTGGCCACAGGTCATGTCACAGAAGCTGAGGTGAGTGGAACTCACTTTGAGAAGCAAAGGACTTCAGAGCCTATCTAGAGTATAGCATGCAGCTCCAGGCACCTCAAAGGAAGAGAAATAGAGATCCACCGGATGAGATTAGGAAGAGCAATTAGGTTGGCAAAAAAATATTCAAAACCATAATATCTGAGGAATGTTGGAAAAATGGACATGTTTTGCCTGGAGAAGAGCTGACTTGGCAGGTGTGTGAGGTGATCACAGAAGGTAGAGGGCTTGATAATTACAATGAAATATGTGAAAAGCTAGCACAGGAGGAAGGAATTAAACTTGTTTGTGTGTGACCTCAAAAGATCAAACTGGGACCAAGGGTTAGAATTGGAAATGAGTCACATTTTAGCTTATCTTCCAGTTTTCTTTATATGTATTACTTTGGGCTAAAATTTTGGTGAGGTACTTACTTCCAGCTAGGAGTATTATGTTCAAGAGTTTCCAATTCCCCTGATTTCTTTCTTTCTTTCTTTCTTTCTTTCTTTCTTTCTTTCTTTCTTTCTTTCTTTCTTTCTTTCTTTCTTTCTTTCTTCTCTCTTCTTTCTTTCTTTCTTTCTTTCTTTCTTTCTTTCTTTCTTTCTTTCTTTCTTTCTTTCTTTCCTTTCCTTCCTTCCTTCCTTCCTTCCTTCCTTCCTTCCTTCTCTCTTTCTCTCTCTCTCTCTCTCTCTCTCTCTCTTTCTTTCTTTTGCCTACCAAGAGGAGTTGAGTCATGGGGGATCAAATGGGGCACTCAAATCCTACCTGAGGAAGTGAAGAAGAGATGAGTCCACGCATGGGTCCCATCCAGGACCTTGAGGGAAAGCTAAGAATTAAGCCAAGAAGAACAAAGAACAACCCTAAGTGCAGAGGATGGGGGCAATGAAGAGGAGGTAGAGCCGACAGTCAGGCCTAGGCAGAAAGAATATTGGGATGGGCACAGGTAAAGAACCTGGTCTGAGATCATTGCCATGAACAGCAGCTTCTCTGTAGAAAATTAGCATATAAGATGTCAGGCTGGCATGAAGACATAGGATGCCAAGGGGTCCGGGACAGCTAAGTTGGGCATCAGTGAGGAGCTTTTCTTAGGCCATTCCAGGTAGATAACCTACCATAGATCATAAGCAGTGAAGTGACACTCACCCAAAACTCCAATATTTGCCTAAATTCCACGAATCTCCTCCAATTCTCATCCGAAGATTAATACTATAAGAATTGGTCCATTGCTTTGAATTTCTTCTGAATTTGTACTAATTGATCCAAACTCCTCATTTCTAAAATGAGGAGACAGAGACCCAGAGAAGGGCAATGATTTGTCACTGTGACAAAGCTTGATAGATTACAGAAGGGCAGAGCACAAGCCACCGTCCTCTGGATTTCCCAGCCCATTTATGTCCCTTTGTAATCACCATGACCCCCAATACAAGATCAGTTCCCAGTCTTTGCCCCATAAATGTTGGTTGAGTTAAATTAAGTAGACAGTGGTGTGTCGATAACTAGCATTATTCATGTCCCATTAGTGTAAATGGAAGACTAAGGAGCAAATGCCACTTCTGCTCTGGATGTAAGTTGATGTCCCTATTTGGCACTGGGAAAGGAAGGGCCCTTACCTTGGGCAGCTTACCCATAAAAGTGCTGGCCTGAGCTCTAAGTGCTGACCCAAGGAAGGCCCTGTGAACCCAGAGACATCACATCAGATCCTGAGGCGATGCTGAAGAAGGGCTCTGGGGAGGCTTTGGTCCCTGGCTGCCTATAAATAAGGTGCAATATTAAGTTGAAATATGGGCTATCGCTTTATCCTTGCCTGGCATTCAGGAACTCCTCCAGGCCCCCAGAGTCATGCCGCCAGAAGAAGCCATTAAGTCCCACAGCTCAGAGGTAAGTGCTGCTTCCCAGCCAAGGCTCATAAAATTTCAAACAGAAACCCTCCGAACCCAGGAAGATCAGCCTCGTTGACAAGAAACACATGGGCAGAGCCAACACATGGAATGCATTTTGCTCTGAACGGCTTCTTTTGATGATGTTTCCAAGGGCTGAGACCACAGCTCTCTGCACCTTCATGGCATGTGCTCAAGTCTTACTTCTCTGGGCCTTGGCATCTTGTTAGAGCTCCCAGTGTCTGGAACTGTTGAGTCTCAGTGAGTTTCACTGTGCCTCAGGAGCAGCCCCTGGCCCTTTGGGCATGAATGCATGGCACACCGTCAGTATCTCAGCCAGACTGTTTCCTCCACCACAGACTCAGAGCTGTGAACACGGGCTCCCAACCATAGGCAGGCGTCTGATGTGGAATGCTCATCCTTGCTTGTACTGAGGACCATTTCCTTGTTCGATCCACTTCCTTAAGTGAGCCTCTAGGCCTCCAATACATGACTTCTTCGTCAGATTCCCAACTACACCCTGAAGGTTACCATGATCCTTCTCTAGTCTTCCAGCTGTCATTACTGCCCTCATTACTGAGCACCCATTCCAGGCCCTGGGCCGTGATTACCGGCCCCTTGACCCCATCCTCGGGCATTCGTGAGGTCTTCCTCCCAAACAGCATGCTTCACCTCCTCTGCATTCCCTCTCCTTTACCCTGAGCACTCCAGAAAACGTGCTGTGTGGACCTCTCCTAACCACATCATTGCCTTTCCCCATTCACTTGTAGCCCTCTGGTCTTCTAGCCACATTACAATGCATTAGACACAAGAGGATGAAAGTTTGGGAGCATGTTACCATGTTTATCTTCTAAAATTATCTCTGTAGCTCAACTCTGTATGTGTGGATGGCTGGGTGGATTAAAGAAATAAATAGTAACTTACACCAGGTCCTGGACCCTGTCTAACCCTAAATATCCTATATTTGGTACAGGAATCTTCAGCATAGTACTCAGAAACATACTCAAGAAAGGTACTTTTCTCTGATAAGGAGGCCAGTTTTTCTATCCCAGAAAACTTCCCAATCCCAAGGTCCAAATCATTACATCTTCTCCCTGTTCTTTTATTAAGCTTTCTCTGTTCTGAGCAAAGCAATCAGAGGTCCTGGTCCTGGTCTGTGTTCAGGCTGCCATTCTCAGCAAGGCTGAGGACTAATTTAGGCCTTCTCCTTGGCAGCCACTAGCTGCACCAAGCATGCAACAACAGCCACCCAAAGCCTCCTGTCTCCTAGTTCAAGCTGTCATAACAAAGTGCCATAAACAGGGATGCTCATAAACAATGGAAATCTATTTCTCATAGTTCTGGAGGCTGGAAGCCCAAGACCAAGTCTTCTGCAGATTCAGTCTCTGATGACGGCCTCCTTTCTGATTCATAGAAGGTTGCACTCTTCCTGTGTCCTCACACAGTGGAAGGGGCGAAGGAGCCCTCTAGGGCCTCTTTCATTAGGACACAAATTTTATTCACGAGGCCTCCACCCACATGACCTAATAGTCACCTCCCCAAGGCCCCACCCCCTTATACCATCACCTTGGGGTGGGGCGGGATTTCTGCACATAAATTTCAGGGGGACATAGACATTCCGACCATAACACCTCCCAAATCTCATTTTACCCTTACAAAAAATTTTTTTTGTATCTCTAACAGCAGTCAAACGTGGTAAAGATGTTTCCATTGGTGTTTTTTTTAAAGAATGAAGGCGAGTGGAGGTAGAACAGTTCAACATCAGACATAAGCCATCTAACCATAAAGGAGAACAGAGAATTAAAAAAAAAAAAAAAAAAAGCCCCTGCCCAGAGGGCTTGCTGTGTAAATTAGACACACAGAGGGACTACAAGACAGGACAGGCACCCATAGAGAGACAGGTGGCAGCCAAGGATAACTGTCTTTGTTCCTGGCCAGGCCAGCGTGTCATCTGCCACTTTTGAGGCAACTCAGGGGAAGGCTCAAGAGAGAGACTGAGAGAGGAGAGACTAGTGATAAATTACTTCCAACAATGAGTAGAAATGAGGCAGGATTGAGAGGAGCCCAGACACGTGGCTCCTGGCTCCTGTCCTCCCTTATTTTCCCATGTGTGAGAGAGGGAGAAAGAAAGGACAGTATTAATGAAACTGTTCCCTAATGCCCTCACACTAAGAGGAGGGTGTCCAGGATTTGACACTAGGTCTGCTGTGTGTGTATGTGTAGGAGTATGTGTGTGTGCGCACACACACGTGTTTGCTGTTCCAGCGTTAGTTTATTCTTCTAACGTGTGTTATTGTGCTGAACTGTGTGTGGGGGTGACATCTTCCAGTCTCGCCCATGCCATAACCCCACAGCATTCCCTCTTCATAAATTCCAGGGCTAGGGCCCAAAGGTATCTCAGTCCAACACATCTTGTCACATTGAAATAAAAGCAAAATTAAAGCATAGACATTGTGGAATGCCTCGTAAAGCTCCCCCCCGCACACAATTGAGGCTCAGATTTCCCAATGTCAAGTCGCTACTCCCGGGGCAACCCTCTCAATAGGCAGGTGGAATATGTAGGTCAAGAGGGATGGATTTTAATCCTTTTATGACAAGGAATTACAGCAGCTTAAGGCACAATATTGAAGGAGCGTGTCTTGAGCAAAGTTGATGGAAGGTGGCAAAGTCTGTTCGGTGTGGGACTCACCCTGGGTACACTGAGGACACTCCAGGACTTTGCTGGAGGCTCACAACATGCATCTCTATCCCGTGAATGTCACATAAACTGCGCCCCCCTCTGCCTGGATCAACCACCTTGTAAAAGAGAGAAGAAGAGCGGGAGGCCGTGAGCATCCAAGCCCTGGTCCTTGAGTTCACCTGATAATCTCATTCCTTTGGGGATAGTCACCTCCATTTACGAAATGCCAACTCCCCCAATTACATAGGAATAAATTACAATTTTGGTTGGAATTGAGTTCTTTGTATTTTTCATGGTCTTTGGTGATTTCAAAACTTGCTGAAGATGAGTGTCTAGAGTAAGCCAGTTAGAGGAATAGAGAAGAGATTCACAAGGTGTGACAGTTCTGATGAATGCATAATTGGAATGTCAGAGGCTGATTCTTCCAGAACTGTGGAAATAGCTAGGAGCCAGAAAGATGCAAAAGCCTTTCTTGGAGAGGAGAGACCCTCCCTGATTCATAAGAGGGTGACAGCTTTCAGCCCTTCCCAAGGTCCCCTACTGCATCGGGATGGGAAGTGCTAAGATACAGGGATGGAAAATGGTCCCCCTAGAAGTGCCTGAGTCCTGAGCGCTGGCTTTAGGAGCTGAGATGTGGCTGGCCATCGCGCCGAAATCCTCAATTCCTGAACTGTCTGAGGGAAAAGAAGAGAGAGGCACCTTGAGCCTGTGGTTCATTTCTCTGCATGGAAGGTTTGGGGCAAGCCCTGATGTGTGCACTCAAAGCTGTCTTTCCGGATTTGCAAGTAGATTAATGAGATTGAGTTTTACAGAAAACAGGTTTCTAAACACATTAGCCACAGGCCAAACTCCTCAGAGGAATTTTATTTTTAGAAGAGCCTTGAAAGTATTTCCTTTACAGTACCATCAATCCCTGTGACCACCTGAAACTCCATTAACCATCAGCCTTTGGAGACACTAGAACTATTCGCCTGATCTTGCCAGAATTTGGTTGAAAACTCCGTGGGCACAAACTTCACTCAGGAAAGCTGGGAGCAGGCAGGGTGGGAGTCCTGCTTCAGTTACACTCGTCCATCACCTGCTCTTCAAGTTGGTCAGACAGAAAATGCCAGGTCGGAAAACCAAGTTCGTCTTTGGCTTGGTCACAATTTCTCTTGGTCTCAGTGTTTCTGTGAAATAAGAAAGACTTAAAAAAGAAACCATTTCCTCCTGAACCCAGGCGTTGCTTCCAGAGCCACAAAGACACACCTGAGTTTTCTTCAGCTCTGCAAAACGTACGTATTTATTAGCACAAATTTGAGCCAAATCATATCTGGAGGTTCTACATTCAAAGTGGAAAACATTTTCATCATTGCTCTCTCAATTCTTCCAACAAGCCTATAAAGTATGTCTTACAGATGAGGAGGTTAGAGAGGTTATGTGTGTTCTCAGTCCCAGAGCTATTAAGTGATAAAATGGTACAACTCATTTGTTTCTCCTGCTAAAATTCCCCAACAGTTTCAGCTGAATTCGGCGACCGGTCACAAAGATGTTATCTGTCTCAAGAGTTTAGTACTGAACCATAATCATAATAGTTGCTACCAACTGAGATTCTACGATGAGCCATGTGTTTGGGCAGTTAGTTAATCTTCACACCAACTCTGCAAGTAGGTGATATTGTCCTCATTGTATAGAAGACAAATATAAATATAAACAGAGTAAGGATTCAGATCTGTGCTGTGCGACCTTCCACTCTACCATTAGGGGAGAAAGAATTCCATCGGGGACCCTTTGGAAAGTCTAACAACCTTCCCAATATCACCAAGATCTTGGAGACTTACCCTCAGGGTGCTGTGATCAGGGACAACTCTTTAAAACTCACTCAATTCAGGGCGCCTGGGTGGCTTAGTCGGTTAAGCGTCCGACTTTCGCTTAGGTCATGATCTCACGTTCGAGGGTTCGAGCCCCGCGTCGGGCTCTGTGCTGACTGCCAGCTCAGAGCCTGGAGCCTGTTTCAGTCTGTGACTCCCTCTCTCTCTGACCCTCCCCTGCTCACGCTGTCTCTCTCTCTCTCTCCTAGAAATAATAAATTAAAAAAAAATTAAAACTCACCCAATTCTATTTGCTGGTGGAATATCCAAAAGGTGTGATAGCTTCCTATGTCTTCCCTGAAGGCTTTCTACCTGAGTGAGGGGCGGGGGGTGGGGAGCTCACTCTTGTCCTGGGGAAATCTAGCCCTTGCTAACCTTCCCCCTCTGACCACAGCACATTATGGCACTTTCAAAAGCAATTATTTGTTTATCTACTAAAGGTATCACCCTGTTCAGGAGATTATAACCTTTGGGGGAACAGAGCTGCGAGGTTATACTTTGTGTCTTCCTTGCCCCCAGAGAAGGTAAAGCAGGAATTCTATAAATACATCCAGCTGAGGTGGTGAATGGGTTGATGGGTCTGTGGGAAAATTTAGGGGAGACTCCAGTTTACCTCTTCAGAAACTTTCAAAGGGCTGTGTCAAGTAGGGCGTGGAGTTTGAGGCTGCATTTGAAAAGACCCCAAGGGAGCAAGGTGTAGATGTTCTAATAGACGTTCAACCTTCTACTCAGCCAGAAGGGGCAAAGGTGTCTGGCAAAATTGCGCCCCTGCAAAGTGTGGCTGGTTCTAGGTAGAGAGAGGCAAGCATGCAGTCTGCAGAGGTGTCAGAACACTGTTCTCCAGTTGAGGCTCCTAACTAAAACTGTCCTCCCGTGAGGGCGGCAGGTGGGGGGGTGCCTCTGCCAAAGTTCTCCCAAGTCTGCCTGTGCTTTTCCCCCTGGAAGGTTCCCTTCCCAGAGGCACATCCATAAACAAATCACTCTAATCACCGGCTGCTTCCGGGGCAAGGCTCAACCTCAGGGCTTCGAGAACCGACTTCGCCCATAGAGGAAAGCCCGCTCCTCTCCTACATGGCCGAGAGAATTAAGAGGAATAGAAGCTTCCCAGAGAGTTTACATCGTGTGCAGTTTAAAGAGAATGCTCAAGTGCAGTAAACACCTCTTACACATGTGTAACTTCGTCATTCCACAAATGTTCTGCCCCATTTGCCAATGCAGGGCAACAGCCCCTTGTGCCCACCAACTCTGCAGGGTGTCCTGGCACCTGTCATTAGTCAGCGAGGACTATGGCATGCTGTGCATTCTAATATCAACGAAAGCAAGCATAATACAGTTAAACATGTTCTTCTGGCTATGCCCATTCTCTCTCTCTCTCTCTCTCTCTCTCTCTCTCTCTCTCTCTCCAAAAGCTAATTATATGCGATTTGGGGATTTTTCCAGAACTAGGGATTCTCCATTTCATTGTTCCTCCAGAGTCAACAGCACTGTGGAATATTCTATTCTCCTGCTTAGAGAAGCAGGTCTGCTCTCTTGCTCCGGTCTCCGTTCAAAAAGGAAACCCGGCAGGAATTCTGCACAACTGGACCTGACCTTAAGCAGCGCAAATCTGGGATGTGTTAGGGATGTGAAAACAGCCCTACATTTGCATGGCGCCTTCCGTTCTCCAGGCTCAGGATGCACCAGAGACTTCGCGGGGGCCTTGCTGGCAAAGCAGCCTCCCCTCCCGCCCGGCAGCCCAGGCCTGACCACAAAAGGCCTCCGTGGGCCTCTGCAGGCAGGTTGGACCACGTCCCTCCAGCATTCCGCTGTTCCGGGCCGAATTCCGAGCCAATAATCCCATCTCCATTTGTTTGCCTTCTCCACAAAAGGTTATATGGGAGATGTGTTCCTCTTCATTTCCTGTCTCACTCTCCGTTGACTTTTTTAAAGTTTGCGCTTCCCACCCAGTGGGGACGGATACCCTCGGTGATCCCTGGGGCCACATCAAGGTGGCAGGCGCACCCAGCTGACAGCACCGGTGAGGACCGCAGGTGCTTGTCTCCATTCAGGGTGATGTCTAGCCTGTCGAGATGGAATCTACGCGACTCAGAGGCTGCCCCATTCCGACCTCGGGCTGCGGGCTCCTTCTGCAACTGGCTCTGTCCCCCTCTGTTCCACCCCTTACCTTCTCCCCTTTCCTTGGGACTCAGAGCTTGGAGTCTCATCCAAGGTCTGTGCCAAGGAGGAGACAGGCATAACTTCGCTAATCGCAAATTTGCTGATCCCAGACTTGCGGGGGAGGTGAGATAGGGCCATGCGCATTTGTGGGAGATGAAGTGCACGCACATAGTTCCAGTCCCGGTTCCTGGAAGGCAGGGTTCTTTTTTGGTTTGAATTCCCACGAGAAGTGGCTATTTTGAAACCAGCCTGGGGGATAGGAAGATAGCTGGCCATTCCCATTGTCCAAAAAGAGAGTGAGAATATCCAGAAGGTGAGAGGCCCTCTGTGGCTAGTTTGAATACATTCTTCAAGTTGTATGTTAAAGTTGATTCTTTTCCCATACTATTTCCATAATGTGCCTTTTCTTTATTTATGTTTCCATGAAAAGCTTTCTTCCTATACTCTACTATTTGTGACTCTCAAGGCTTATTCAAAAATCTTGAGGGAAAGAAAAACAGAGAACTCTCCCCCCTCCCCCAAGCACGTTATGAGTGCCCAATAATCTGAAACCCAACACAAAACTGTAGAGTCAGTTAAGATTTTCTCCAACCCTCAAATCCCCTCCCCCCCACCCAGCAACACTCACACTTTGCTTGCCTCTCTCCCCACCTTGGTACCCCCTGGGCTTTCTGGACGCCTGGGGCTTGACACAGGGGCACAGTCCACGGACCCCCTTCCTGAGCAGCCCTGGTGCCTCCGTTCACCTCTTGCCCCATCACACAATTTCTCGAACAAATTCAGCTGGATGTGTTAATGGCTGTTCGTGGAAAAGAACAATAACAACCTTTTACGTACCTATGCAATGAAATACTTTTCAAAGTGACGGACACCTTTCAACTCTTCTACGTTCGTTATTTCATCTGCTAGTGTTTTTTATATTGACTGGCTCATCAGTTAGATAGGGCTGAGATTTTCTTCTCCTTTTTGTGGATGAGGAAACTGAGGTTCTTCAAGTTTAATTGTCTGGCCTGAAGTTACAGAGCTAGAAAGACGGGGAGCAGGGTCTTGATCGATATGTTCTGGAATCTGGTTCCCACACTGGCTGGACAATTGCTCTGTCAGCCTGTGTGTGTCCTTTTTGAAGAGAAAAGCTAGAAGAGGCAATGCCTTAATTATCTCTCAAGGCAAAGACATCTCAGAGCCATCGAGGTACTTCTTCATAGCACAGATTCTTCAAAAGCTCCACCCCAGGCTTATTGGATCTGAATGTCTGAGACTGGCCCAGAAACCTGTAACTTAACGTCTTAATTTCTAGGACGATTCTTAGGCATGATAATGTCTCAGAACCTTTCCCTTGAGTCAAAGAACTACATTTCTAATTCAGACTTCAGAGAAAGAAAGATCAAAGAACTCTTTGAGAAACAGAAACTCATGTTGAATGTCATTAACACTTTCCTTTTAAAAAAGAAAGTTTATTTATTTACTTTGAGAGCTAGCGAGCGAGTGGGGGAGGGACAGAGAGAGAGAGAGACAGAGAGAATCCAAGCTGACTTCCTGCTGTCATCGCAGAGCCCAATGTGGGCTTGAACCCACAAACCGTGAGAACTGCCAAAATCAAAAGAGTCAGAAGCTTAACCGACTAAGCCACCCAGGTGTCCCACTGTGAGTACTTTCTGAATACACACCTACTGTCTGGTGGTCGGTACGCTGCAGAATGGCAGATTCTGCTTAAGTATTGATCCAAACCCCTACCCACCACTTCAAGGCTCCTCTACCCCACCCAGGAGCACGCCTTGCAGTTTGAAGGGAGGGGCATGTCTTAGGCTGCTCTCTGCCATCCATCCTCTGTCTCCACGTTCTGTTTGATATTGTTAAAGTCAAAAAGAAAAAGAAAATACAAAAGAGTACTAGGCAAACACCTTCCTTCCTTTCAAAAACATGTTTCTCCATCATTTTTGCAAGAATAATAACATTATTATCAAGGACCGAATCCCCACTGTGGCTACATTCATGTAAAATTCAAAAACATCTGGATCATTGATTGACTTTTTCTCTCTTTATTTGAATGTGCAGCATTGTGTACAACCAGCCGTGTGTGTTCCCCCATGGGACTGCTGAGGATGTAAATTCATCCCTCAGCTCTTTAATTAAAGTTACGAAAACATCAAGAGGGTCTCACCCTTGTAAACACAAGGAGCCTTTCCAGGAAATGGCTCTGCCTCTTGTGTTAACAGATGTCATGGGGCAGTTGGGTGGGAGAATGTTGTTTTAAAATTCTCAATCTGTCTCACAGGAGTTTTTCCCTTAGATGGTTCCTGGATAGCGTCACATGCTTTTCTCCTTTCCCCTCTCACATCTCTTCGTTTCTCTTTGGTCTTGCTGCTATGGTCTGAGTGTTCGTGTCCTCCCAAAATTCATATGTTGACATCTTATGTTGAAACACCCAGGAAATGGTGTTAGAAGCTGTGACCCTTGAGACATGACAAGGTCACAAGAGCTGTGAGGGTCATGAATGGGATCCATGCCTTTGTAAAGGAGACCCCAGAGAGCGTCCTTGCACCTTCCACCAGGTGAGCGCACAGCAAGAAGTGGGCAATCTGCAGTCGGCAAAAGACATTCGTCAGAACCTGACTGCGCTGGCACCCTGATCTTTGACTTACATCCTGCAGAACTGTGAGAAGTAGATTTCTGTTGTTTATAAGCTTCCAAGCCTGTGTAATTTTTGTTATAGCTTCCAGAATGGACTGAGATGCCCACCCTGAGCATTTGTCAGGGGGACCAGAAATAATCCAAAGGCCAACTCCTTAGACCCATGAAAGTCATTATCTGCCATTGGCTGATTTCCCTGGATTGGGTCACATTTTTATTATTTGCCTTCTGATACTGAGATAGCGATCAGCTTTATACTTGTGTAATATTGGATGCATCTTCCTTGCTTTAAATGCCCAGATGAAAAGTAAAAAATCTTTTCAGAAAATCAGGATGCTTAGCATGATGGTGACAAGCTTCCAGATACCTGACAGATTTAGTCCTTTATCCAGATCCTTCTTGGGTTATTGGTTCCAATGTCTTCTTGCATGCTGCTTTGTCAACAGTGAGCAGCCTTCCAGTGGGGCATTCTTCTGTTCCAAGGAAGGGTGGCAAGCTCCTGGAAGGAAGGGCTGAGTACCCTCACCCTGGGAGGAAATCAACTCAGTACAGAGGATACTTAAGAGAACATTTCACAGAAGCAGGCAAGTGAGAAGACTCGGCATATAGGAGGCTGGGCTCTCAAAGATAAGCAATTCTGAGTTAAGCCATGGTGTAGCAGCCATTCCTAATATATGGCTGATGGGCAACTAAAGAGAACAGAGATAAAGGTCATTGGAACTGACTCCCTCAAGGAACTGACCTGGGAGGGCAGAGATGCCTCCATTTGGATGCCAAAGTCCCTGGAATGAATACTGTATAACAATGTGCTCAAGTCATCAAGGACAGACATAGACAATCCACAAGACATCAAATGATGAAAACAAAAGCCAGTAAATAGAGTAGCATGAGAGGGTTGGCCTTCCAAAGAGGTTCTATGCCCAGAAGTCGAGAAATTGGATCCTAGACCTAGCCACCACGAATTTCCTGTTGACCCAAGGCAAGTCATTTAACTTCTTTGAGCCTTGGTTTAACTCATATGTAAGAGAAGAGGGCTAGGTTGGACGATCTCTATGGCTTCCTCTAGCTCTGACATCTAGTCCCATCTGGTTCAGGGAGGAGGGAGTGGAGGGAAGCACAGAGGCCCTAGATGATGGGTTATTGCTGCCAAAATCACCCTTTCCCCTCCCTCCCCCTGTACTCTCATTGAGAGACATGCCCTTTATTATCTTGTTATTGTTGATGTAGTGTTTTTTCCCACAAAGCTCTGTGGGATAGGACAGCAGAGCACACACAGAGCAGATAGGAAAGGAGAACAGGAGTGGGAAAGGGGGGGAAGGGCTTCTCCAGGATTCCCAAAGCTCTTGCTCTCCAGAGCTACAGGCTGAGGAGGCATGTCTTCCAGGCTGGGAATCTGAGAAGGTGAAGATCTCTCAACTTTCTCCAGCCCCTCCAAACTCTGCAACCTTTTCACGAATGTTCCCAGTTCCAGCACCAGATCACTGGTCATTGTTCTCTGCCATGTCCTGCTTTCTTTCCAAGCTTCCGTGGGGGGTCTGGCTCATTCCCATAAAGGCCAAGATGCTGAATTGGTAGGATCTATAAGGCACAGTATACTTCTGGTAACAGATCATTTTTGCTACATAACAGAACATGATAAAATTTAGTGATTTAAAGCAACAACAATTTTATTTACTCCAATCCTGTTGGTCAGCTGCATGGTCTTTCTGGTCTGGGATGGCTTGTCTGTGGCTAAATGGCCTAGAATAGAGCTGTCCAATAGAAATGTGCTATAAACCACATCTGCAATTTGAAATTTCTAGTAGCCACATTTTAAAAACCTAAAAGAAACAGATGAAGTTAATTTTAAGTTAACCTAATATGTCCAAAATACTATTATTTCAGTGTAGAGTTAACATAAAAATTCTTAGTGAAATAGTTTACATTCCTTTATTATACAAGTGTTCAAATTCCAGAGTGTATTTTACACTTAAAACGCATTTCAATTCAGGGGCATCTGGGTGGCTCAGTCGGTTAAGCATCTGACTCTTGGTCTCAGCTCAGGTCGTGATCTCATGGTTCGTGGGCTCGAGCCCCTCGTTGGGCTCTGTGTTGACAGGGTGGGGACTGCTTGGGATTCTCTCTCTCCCTCTCTCTGTTCCTCCCTCCCTTATGCTCTCTCTCTCTCTCTCAAAATAAATAAATAAAAACTTAAAAAAAAAAAAACAGTACATTTCTATTCATACCAGCCACATTTCAAGTGCTCAACAGCCACTGTCTAGAACCTCACTTGTATGTCTGAGGGGTCACGTGGCATGGCTGGAATGGCCAGATTGTCTGGGACTTCTCATCACATAGTATCTCATCCTCCAGATGTGTCTGCATGACAGAGGAAGAGTTCCTCCTGGCAATAGAGCCCCAACACACAAGAGGTTTTCAAACCTCCATCTGTTTCATGTTTGCTGAAGTCCCATTGGCCAGACTGAGACACATGAGCTAAGCCAGAGTCCGTGTGGAAGGGACTTTTCTGAGGGTGTGGTTTCCAGGAGCTGCCTAAAGAGGAGGCCATTTCTCCCAAATCCCCAGGCCCAAGGGAAATATCCCACCACTGCTGTCAGCTTCTTCCTCCCTCCTTCTTAGAAAATTCAACACAGGGGAAAGCACAAAAAAAGGAAATTAAAATCATTTGTAATCCTACTTCCCACAAATAACCAGAGATACCCCTATCTCCCACAGACACTGTTTTTCCATGATTCCATTACTTTTTCAAAGCACATATACATAGTCAATTTATACACTGGCAATCAAATCAAAAAATGCCAATTACTATCATTCTTAAATTTTCCCACATTATTAGATATTCTTCTAAGAAGTGAATTTTAATGGTTTCATAACATTCTATTGCATGGATATACCACAGTCTATATAAATAATCACTTATTGCTAAAGGATTGTGTTGTTTCCTGTTTTTCACACTTATAAATAATAAGGAGATGAACCACCTTGGTTCACACACTTTCCATTCATTCAAGCCAATTTGTGAAGAATGGATTCCCAGAAATAGAATTCCTAGGTCAAAAAACAATTGCACATTTCAAAGTATCTGACTGATCAATCAGTTCAACAAATAATTATTAAGAGTGTATAATGTCCAGACACTCTTAAAGGCACTGGGGATAGGGCAGTATGAAAAGCATACAAAACCCCTCCTGTCGGGGAGGTTACCTTCTACTGGAGTGAGCCTTCAATAAGGAAAGAAGTATATTACCTAGTATGTTAGAAAGTACTAAATGCTGTGGAGAAAAGTAGATCAGAGGTAGGGGGCAGGAAGTGCCAGGGTGGAGACAAGTCTATAAATGTCAATAAAGAAGTCAACAAAGACCTCACTCATATAATTTTACTCCAAATATATCCTTCGTTTCCTTTCTTCAAGGTATAGAAGATGGGGGGAGGGCAGGACACTGGGAGAAAGTATTAAACAGGTGATCATGAAGGTCAAAGTTCAATTCATCTTCATCATAGGACTGGCCCAGACTACTCTATTTGCTTTCACTTGTGAGCAATTGTAGGATTACAATCAGACCCCAATTGTAGAATTACAACCAGACCCTGTGAACCCCTACAAGCTAGAGGCTCATAGGGGAGGAATCCCATGCAGCTAGTCCTGTGGGGTACACACACAGTGGTACCCACATAACTCTTGGAAGCAAACACAGGAGGGAGATATTATGCGGGCAGAGGGCTTTCTGAGCCCCTGCCTCACCTCTTTGGTCAAGTGCTTCTTCTGATTGGCCAGAAACCTCCCAGGGGCTGTAATCAGTGCCTTTTTTCTCAGAAAGCTCAGATCTCACTACAAACCCTCTACCACCACCGTAGGAAAGACTTGGCAAATACTGAACATTGCATACATATAGTTGATGAAAGTGTGGTAAATTAAATAACTGAGTGGATTTTTTGAGTTCAGAATAATGAAACAGCTTTATTTGAGGAGGCTGAAGAGAACTTCACTGTTCGCACAGCAAGCCTGTGGCACTGAGGAGGCAGAGTGGGATTAAGAAAGTGATAGTAGTCTCATGAAAAAAGAACTTTGGCCCAGTTGTTATTCTACCATTGATGACTACATTCATGTCCTCGGATACAGTACTGTTTCTAGAATTGCCATCTTTTTATCTGGGCATGGAAAACACAAAGCAGGACACATCTCTACCACTGAGGACTGGGTCACAGAGGGCATCCAGAAAGATCTCCCATAAACTATCCTTTGCTGCTACTCAGAAAAGCATTCATTCATTCAACCAACAAACATTTATGATGTGCATGTTATATGCTAGGCATTATTCTAGCTGTTGAGAACAACTGCTCTGGGTGTCGGAGATGAACAAGAAAGACTAGTTCAGATCTACATTTTTCTTGTGGGGGCAGGGGAAGGTAAATATACAAGTATATGAACACAACCAGGTAGTTACAGGTACTACAAAGAGAAATTTAAAAAGGGTTAATGTGGGGCGCCTGGAGTCGGTTGAGCATCCAACTCTTGATTTGGGCTCAGATCATGATCTCATGGTTTGTGAGATCAAGCCCTACATCACTCTCTATGCTGACAGCACAGAACCTGCTTGGGATTTTCTCACTCACTCTCTCTTCCCCTGCACATGCTCTCTCTCTCTCTCTCTCTCTCTCTCTCTCTCTCTCTCTCTCTAAAAATAACTAAATAAACATTTTTTTAATGGGGGCAATGTACTAGATAATGGTTTCTTCAAGTTGGGTGCTCAGGAAAGTCTTAGGAAGTAACATTTAAGTTGAGATCCAAATGACAAGCAGGAGCCAAACATGTGAAAATCAGAGGCCATGGGGAGGCCCACGTGCCCCAATTCATGTTCAAGAAACAGAGAGGATGCTGGGGTAACTGGAGCACAGGAGATGATGGGAAAATGGTGTGAGATGAGGGTCAGATAAGGAAGCCCTGTAGGGGTTTGGGTTTTAATCTGAAAGCCATTGAAGAGCTTTAGGTAAGACATTGCCCCTCTGATAATGTGCATAAGATATGGAGAAGGAGATTGAAGGCAAGAGTAAAAATAGAAAGACCAGCAAACAGACTACTGCTATAATCTAGGTGAGAAACAGAAGAAGAATTTGGGCAGTGGTGGTAGAAAAGAAAGAAGTGGACTGATTTTGCTACATTTTTCAGGAAGTTTCCAACAGATAAGACGTTGGCTTGAGCTAGTGGATGAATGCTGAGACCATTTACAGAAATGAACAAAACTACAGGAATAGCAGATTTTGAGGTAAAACTTAAAAGATCTGTTTTGTCCTGGTCAGGTTGGAGAGGCCTACTGGACGTCCAATGGTGCTGTTGAGTAGACCGTCGGAAATGAGCCCAGAACTTCAGGTAGAGATCAGGTTTGCGAGTCACAAGGGTGAACTTGCCAGACATGGATGCGGTTTAGTGTGATCTTTCATTAAACTCCTCTCATGAATTTGTCAAGCAATAAAATGAACGAGTAGTCGTAAGGAGAGTGAAGAGCACTTACTCAGCCTCACAGAACCAGAATCATCTGTCAGTCACTGAGAAAGTCACGTCTTCGTCTGTGAAATGGAGTCACTGGTGAGTATCTACCAAAAAGGTCTGTTAGGACCAAAGGAACAAACATTCGCAAAAGCGCTTCGCAGAGAATCCAATACAACATAGGCCTCTTTTAGCCAATGGCTGTCTGCTCTCCTCAACCTGAAAAGCCTTCTAGAAAAATGCCAGGAAAAATACAGGGACCACCCTCAGAAAGAGTGTGCCCCTGCCTCACAGGCCCTTTTGTTGACAGCTTTGGCGAAGGAAAAATCAGAGCTCTCACTTGAATCCAAGATCAGCTGCTTCTGGGGGGGGGGGGAAACGGCGATGAATCTCTTGACAGTCATGCTCTTTGTCAGCTGATAACATATTTTTCCCAGATTATTAGACTCGAGCCAAGGAAGCAACAGTAAAAACACATTCTACAAATATTATTATTGCTTCTGAGTGGAGTTTTAGTTTTCTCTCTCTCTCTCTCTCTTTTTTTCTTTAAGAAAGTGCCTGCGCAGAGCCTATTTTGGGGGCTGGCTTGAGTTGTTTTCCTGGCTGTGTTCCAGGGAGGTTCATAGCAAGGGTTGCTCAAACTGCAGATAGTGGTTTTGTGGGCTATTTGTTGATGCTTTTAAGTGCCCCAAAGACCTCTCATTCCCACGTCTTCCTAGTGCAAAAAAAGGAGGTACAGGACTCCTGACCACTAACAGCTCCTCTGAAATCAAGGGGTTGGGGAGGGAAGGGGGCAGGGCGGCTACTTAAGTCCGTGGCCATCTCACAACAGTGGCAATTCTGCTCTGGCCCTGCTCCAGGGTCCTGGTGGGAAAATCTGTAGATAAACTACCACAGCAAACGGCACCCTTGGGGAATGTTCTTGTGGTGTTTCTGTCACAAAGGGGCCCTCTGCGCTCAAGAGGTTTCCACAAAGGACACCGTCCCCACATGGTGTGTCACAAAGAGGGCACAGGGCACAGTCTCCAGGAGGGAGGAGGGGCAGGGCTGCCGCCAGAGCCACAGCAGGGCCTGGACAGCCTGCAGACAGAGAGTGCTCCCTGGCCCACTCAATGGGTCCTTCCTTCTGGGTGAACAAATGAAGGCTTCACGTGTCACAGACACGGCTTCTCGAGGAAGCCTCCCCCACTCTGATTTTGCTGGGAACATTGTAACCTCCCCAAAGCTTCTGCCTGAGTGGAGAGAACTTTCCCCGAAACTCTTCAGGAATGGGGCAGTGGGGCGGGAAGGTGGGCATCTCCTGCTGGTCACAAGAGGGCTGAGAAGGAATAGTCCAGGATTCAGGAGCCTAACCAAAGCCAGGAGTTCTGGTAAAGCACCCCTGGCTCAAGTTTTCCTGCTTTCACCAACGTTTCATCAAGAACACAGAACAACCTCCCAGGGAACCCCATGAATGATACAGGCCCTGACCCACTCGTACACAACATGGGAAGGAACCCCTCGCCTTAGGGCTCTACCTTATACATTGCCCTGGGTGATCCTCCCTGAGCACAGGGAATGGGGGAGGTTTCCATTCTGGGACTGGATCCAACTGGGGGTCTCTGAGCAAACTTCACTCTGTTATTCAACAGATCTAGACTAAGCTGCTTGCAAGTGCCAGAGGTTTCCTGGGGTCTGTAATCCAAAGGCAATCTGCCTCCCAGATTCATGGGTTAATGAAGCACACAAATAAATAACACCCCCCTGAGCCTCAGTTTTCCTGCTGATGAAGTGTGGATAACAACAACAATGTGAAAACATTGTGCATGACCAGCGGCGTATGAGTGCTTTGCTAGATTATGGTGTAAGTAGAAGGACTAGAACTACATTTGTCAATAGGCATAAGTAAGTGTGGTGGAAAAAGCACACTGGAGAAGGATACATTTTTATGATCATTCATATACAGGTTTAAAACATGCAAAACAATATTAGATTGTAAATACATCCCTTTGTGATGCTTTATAATAAAAGCAAGAAATTACGCGTGGGGATGCTACATCAAATTTAGACAAACTGTTACCCCTGGGGGGGGGGGGCACTGGAAGGGACACTCAGGAGTTTGCCAGAAGGTGTACTCAGGAGTTTTCATTGAACCTGAAATGTTTTATCTTTTCAATGAGCTGGTAGGTACATGGGTGTTTGCTATATGACTTATGTTTAGGTCTGTCTGAAATATACAGAAATAAAAGAATTTAGTGCTACACTGAACTTGTAAAAATGATTAATTTTTAAATCCTTATAATCAGTCAATTCTACGGTGGTATGGAGAACTCAAACAACAGATAATCTTAAGCATATCTATTTGGGTATGGAACATGCTCTCCGATTTCTGAGGAAGGGAAGATAAAAGCCCTCACCTGTTGACTTGTATTGATAATTATTATTATCAGCTTTTATTGAGCACTTACTATGTGCCAGGCATACAATACAGTGTCACTAAAGATTTCACATGCATTCTTAGCATTTTCAGAGAGAGATCACTGAAGCCCCTTGAAGTTAAGGAACTAAACCTCACAAGACCATAAGTAGGGGAATCAGAATTCAAACCCAGGTCCTGTTGCCTGAGTATTCAGCAGTTGAGAAGTTGTAACTGGGAAGTAACTCCCTGGCAAATGTGACACTTCCTGATTCTTTGATTGACATCAGCCAGGTCCCTCACCCACCTTCTATATCTCGGCTTTCCCTCACTGCCGGGAACACGAGAAGGGTAACAATCAGCTTCCTCCTGAATGGACTTTCTAGCTGAAAATGGCAAACAAGGAAATGGTGGCCGGATGATGCATGCATGGGGAATAGATGGCAAATAACTGGGTGGTTGCTAGATAGGTGGATAATGGGTTGTACACTGTAGACGTGTAGAAGGAAGGCGGTGGCGGGTACATGATGACTAGGTGATGAGTGGCTGCTGGTGAGATGATGGATGGCTACATCATAGAAGATGGTCACGTAAAAGGTGAATGGTAGATGGAGGAGAGATGAAAGCTGGGTGGTAGGCAGTGAGTGGTGTATGGCAGATGGATCGTTTAATGAATACATGGAGGAGGATGGGTGGATGGCAGGTGGATGGTGAAAAGATGATGAATGAAGATACTGAATGATACTGAATGAATATGATAGTGAATAATGGATGTGAGGGGAGAAAGAAAATGTTCAGACCTCTCTGTGGGCCTTGGACTGAGCAAGGGCCATACAGGTACATACAGTGGTGAAGCTCAATACAAGTCTCCTATGTCATCCACTTTGGTGCCCCTTCTGTTACTGCCTCTCATGGCTGTCCCTTTGCTCAGTCTGACTGTCCCTGTTGCCATTTCCACAAACAGCTCTGTGAAAGCGAGGTAGGCTCACACTGGCTTTTTAATTAGGCTATTCCATTCTGGACTTAAAATACTTTTTTGCCTTTTATAAATAATAAAGTTTGTTTTTCATTCATACTAATTCCGCAAATAACATATGAATACATGTTTAGAACAATCAAGCCAAATTCTCTATCAAACATTATGTACATAGCTTCAAATGCCAGGCTGACCTCCAATTCAGTGGATATCCTAGACTTTCTATCCTAGACTTTCTCCAGCCATTCACACACACCTGTATATGCCTATAAAATATGGTGTAGTGGCAGACCTCCCGGTGCCTGATATTCCCTGTGGTCAGGGAGGCTCGCCCAGGGCAACGCACAGTGTAGAAATGTAAGGTGAGGAATTCTGAATGAAGACTTTAAAAACCCCATCAGTTTTTGTTTCACAGATTATGAAAGCCCCACCGTTCAGTGAGTATTCATTTATGATTATGTTTTCCTGATGGAATCATAACAAAATGCTTCACATTTATCATTGCGAAATGGCCTTTTTTCCCCTAACCATTTAACCTGATTCAAAGGGTTTGAATATCTTGTATATCTTCCTTTGTGAAGCGTCTATTAAAATCTTTACTAGGTTATCTTTTTATTATTCTATAGTCTTTATATATTCCAAAGAGAAGTCCTGTCGGATACATGAAAGACAGCCATTTTCTCCCAGTCTGCAGCCTTCCTTTTTCATATACTTAAGGGTGACAAAGAGCAAAACTTTTTATTATTTATGAAAATTAAACAATTTTAACCATTTTTATAGTTGGGGCTTTTTTCTTTGTTCCATCCCTAAGGTTTTTGCTTACTCCAAATTTGCAAAGATCTTCTGCTTTGCTCTCTTCTGGAAGTTTTTTTAGTTGTAGCTTATACTTTTAGATCTATGATTAATTCCAAGATAATACTTGTATAAGGAGGAAGTTAAGGGCTGAGGTTCATTTTTTTTCCAAATGGATAGCCAACTGTTCTGAAAAAACAAACAAACAAACAAACAGATATCCAGATCTAGAAAATCCAAAGAGTACCAAATAAGGGGAACTAAAGAAACTCACACCAAGACACATTATAATTAAACTGTCAAGTTAAAGACAAAGACAGAATCTTAAAAGCAGCAAGAGAAAAGCAACTTGTTACATACAAGGGAACACCTCTAAGACTAAGCATAGTTTTCAGCAGAAACCTTGCAGGACAGAAGGGAGTGGGTGATATATTCAAAGTACTGAAAGCAAAAAAACTACCAACCAAGAATACTCTACCCAGCAAAGTAATGCTTCAGAATTGAAGGAGAAATAAAGTTTCCCACACAAACAAAAGCTGAAGGAATTCATCACCACTAGACTGGCCTTACCAAAAAAAAAAAAAGTTAAAAGGAGTTCTTCAAGTTGAAATGAAAGAATTCTAATTAGTAACATGAAACATATGAAAGTATAAAACTCACTGGTGAAGTTAAATTTAGAATAGTCTAATACTGTGATGGTTGACTCACATATAACTCTCATATAAAGGTTAAAACACAAAAGTAGTAAAATAACTACATTGCAATAATAATTTGCTTATAATATTTGTTTCTACAATATAAATAGATGTAAGTGTAAGATCAGAAACATAAAAAGTGGGAGGAGGGTCACCTGGGTGGATCAGTTGGTTGAGCATCCATCTTTGGTTCAGGTCATGATCTCACGGTTCACGAGTTTGAGCCTCACATCTCGCTCTTTGCTATCAGCCTGTCGATGCAAAGTTTGCTTTGGATCCTCTGTCTCCTTCCCTCCGCCCCACCCCTGCTTGTGCTCTCCCCAAAATAAACATTAAAAAATCATATAATATAGGGGGAGGGGTGCCTGGGTGGCTCAGTTGGTTAAGCGTCCAACTTTGGCTCAGGTCATGATCTCACGGTTTGTGGGTTCCAGCCCCACATAAGGCTCCGTGCTGTGGGCTTGGAGCCTGGAGACCACTTCAGATTCTGTGTCTTTCTCTTTGCCCCTTCCCTGCTCATTCTCTGTCTCTGTCTCTCTCTCTCTCTCTCTCTGAAAAATAAATATTAAAAAAATTACAATGTGCACTTGTGGGGATGAGCACTGGGTGTTATATGGAAGCCAACTTGACAATAAACTATTTGTAAAAAAAAATTATAATGTGGGGGGAGTATAAAAATATAGAGTTTTTATATGCATTTGCAGTTCTTATCAGCTTAAAATAGACCGTTCTAAGTATAGGATGTTTTAAGTAAGCTTCACGTTAACCACCAAGCCAAACCTACAAAAGAGGAAAAGAGGAAAAGAAGGAAATCTAAGCATCCCATCGCAGAAAATCACCAAAACACAAAGGAAGATAGCAATGGAGGAAGAAAGGATCAAAAGGACTACAAATAGCCAGAAAACAATTTTTTAACTGGCAATGATAAGTCCATACCTCTCAATAATTACTTTAAATGTAAAAGGACTAAATTCTCAAATCAAAAGACATGGCTGAATAGGTATTAAATAAATAAATAATATTTTTAAAATTTTTTAAAAAACCCAGCTATATGCTGCCTACAGGAGTTTTCAGCTTTAAGGACACACATAGACTGAAAGGGAAAAACATTCCATGCAACTGGTAATCAAAACAAAGCAGGTTTCTGTACCACTGCCTGATATCCTGTAAGGGCCACCGTCCTAATACTTGAAGAAGTACAGAAAACTGTCCCCACACTCTTGGTCTGTTTCCTTAAGGATCAAATCAACCCATCCTATAGCAGTTTCTATCCCCAGCCAGAGGACTGCACTAGCTAGAACGAGTTCTTGCAGACTACTGCGTCCCTGAGCACTTAACATTCCTCATCTTTTATATTAATACCCAAGTGCACTTTAAGGGCATGGCTGAGCATGATGCCATATCCAGCAAGTTAAGCACATGCAGCCTCTTTTGTCAAAGTAGAGAACATCATGAAGAGGGAATACAGACAATTTGACACAAACACTGAATAACAGTTCCTTTAAGTCTGTGGTCTACTGTGCCTACAGAGTGCCAAACATCTGGAAAGAAGATGCAACATTCAGTCAAGAATGTCACTGTTCTTCCAGACAATTGAATAGAATTTTATTGTGAATTGTTTAAACCTAGCAATTATAGTAGTTACGCTTATATTTCCATGATTTACAACTGCAGGGTACATATATGTATAAGTGTGTGTGTGTGTGTGTGTGTGTGTGTGTGTGTGTGTGTGTGACTTCATTTGATCACCATATCCTTATGGAATAAGCTTCATTATCCAATTTTACAGATGAGGAAGCTGAGAGTCTTTGTTGAGCATGTATTGATCTCATACTCTGTGACAGACACAAGGCCTACAAAAGAGAAATAAAACAGTTCCTGCCCTAAAGGTGCCCACGGACCAAAGGAGGAGCTTGGAATTGAATGAACTCGACTTGCCCAAGGTCACACAGCTATTTACTGCCAGATCTGGGACACCATCCCATTTTTCTGGCTCCAAGTGCAGTACTCTTCACAGCTGCCTCCAATAAAGCCCAGATGCACTTACAGAGCAGGGAGTGGAAAGAGGAAGGGATGGAGGGGCCGCTGGCATTGGAAGAGTCTTGTTATTAACACCACGATCAGAAATTAAGTACAAGCCATGAAAGTTACAATTTTAAAGATTATGGCCAGGCATTAGAAAATGCTTTTGATGTAATGTTGGGTTTAAAAACAGAGCACAAATGGCATGTCTATCCGTGTTCACTTGGTGAACATATGGACAATTACAGGACAAGAACATGGGCAAATTTAAACAGCTGGATTTCCTTCACATAGCAGGGTCATTAGTGGCTAAAATTTTCCTTTGTCTCTTTTTTTCTTTCTTTCTCTTTCTGTCTATCTCTTTCTTTCTCCTATTACTTTAGAGTTTTGTGGACATTAAAATATAAGTTGTAGGTAGGAAAAAAGAGATAACATGGTAAGATGAAAGGTTTTCAGCTGGCCATACCGGCATTCAAATCGTAGTTTTGCCAGTGACTAGCTATACAACGTAAGGAAATGTATTTACCTTCTCTGCGCATCTGTTTCTTTGGCAAAGAATAACATTAATTTTGCAGGGCTATGATGAGGATTACTGATTATGTATTAGAACACTGAATACACAAAGAGCAACCACTCAAACTAATTATTTTTATCATTATTATTACATAATATAAGCCAAGCAGCGTGTTGGAGAACAGACCAGATTTGCAGGACCTGCTCTGAGGCACGAGTTTGGCCAAGAGTCTGCAATGGCATCTTTCACCCAAAGAACAACAATGTGGACTCATCCTTATCAGCAGTAAAAACACGTACTGAGGGGCGCCTGGGTGGCTCAGTCCGTTAAGTGTCTGACTTGGGCTCAGGTCATGGTCTCACAGTTCATGGGTTGGAGCCCCGTGTCGGGCTCTGTAATGACAGCTAGCTCAGAGCCTGGAGCCTGTTTCAGATTCTGTGTCTCCCTCTCTCTCTGACCCTCCCCTGATCGCTCTTTCTCTCTCTCTCTCTCTGTCTCTCTCTCTCTCTCTCTCTCTCTCTCAGAAATAAATAAAAACATTAAACACACACACACACACACACACACACACACACACACACACACACACACACATACTGAGCCAGGTCCTTAGGATACAAATGTGTGAAACACCACCTGTCCTAAAGGGATTTACCATCTTATCTTTTTCCCTGTTCATAAACATTTATTGTGCACCTCTTGTAAGTCAGAAACCAAAAGAACAACTAGTGATATACAGAGAAATAGGACTTAGTCCTCAGGGAAATTTACTGGGGGAGAAATATTCATGGAAACAAATACAATATAATGTAGAGAACATAATCACAAAGTTAGGCATTGGAAACATAGATAAACACTTCATCCAAACTGGTGAGGGAAAATGAGGGAAGTCTAGGCAGCATTTCTGGAAGCATTGGCCCCAGAATCGAGCCTTTAAGTATAAGCAGGAGTTAGTTAGAAAAAAGGGGACCTTTTTTCAACATTACTTTGGCCACTTAGGGTCTTCTGTGGTTCCATACAAATTCTAGGATTGTTTGTTCTAGCTGTGTGAAGAATGTTGGTGGTGTTTTGATAGGGATTGCATTGAATGTGTAGACTGCTTTGGGTAGTATCGACATTTTAACAATATTTGTTCTTCCAATCCATGAGCATGGAATGTTTTTCCATTTCTTTGCATACTCTTCAATTTATTTCATAAGCTTTCTATGGTTTTTAGTGTGCAGATCTTGTACCTCTTTGGCTACGTTAATTTCTAGGTATTGTATGGGTTCGGTGCAATTGTAAATGGGGTCAATTCTTTGATATCCTTTCTGTTGCTTCAGTATTGGTGTATAGAAATGGAACCAATTTTATATCCTGTGAATTGAGCCTAACCTTACACCTAACATAGCTAGAAAAGGAGCACCAATAAAGCCCAAGGCCAGTAGCAGAAGGGATACAAAAAGATTAGAGCAAAGATAAATGATATAGAATCCCTCCCTCAAAAAACAGTGGAAAAGATCAGTGAAACTAAGAGCTTATTAGTTTTTTCTTATTAGAAAGAGTTTATTCTTTCTGTTTTGAAAGAATAAACACAATTGATCAACTCCTTGCCAGGCTTCTCAAAAAGAAAAGACAGAGGATCCAAACAGATAAAACCATGAATGAAAGAGGAGAGATCACAACCAACACCACAGAAATAGAAACAATTATAAGAGAATAAATACTATGAAAAATTATATGCCAACAAACTGGACAATCTGGAAGAAATGGACAAATTCCTGGACACTCACATACCACCAAAACTCAAGCGGGAAGAAATAGAAAATTTGAACAGCCCCATAACCAGCAAAGAAATGATTCAATTATGAAAAATCTCCCCAAATTCTACTGGACATTTAAAGCATTTAAAGCAGAGTTAATTCTTCTCAAATTGTTTCCAAAAAAACAGGAAGGGAAGCTTCCAAAGTCATTCTATGAAGCCAGCATTACCTTGATTACAAAACCAGACAAAGACTCCACTAGAAAGGAGAATTATCCCTGATGAATCCAGATGCAAAAATTTTCATCAAGATACTAGCAAATCAAATTCAATAGCACATTTAGAAAATCATTCACCATGATCAAGTGGGATTCAGTCCTGGGCTGCAGGGGTGGTTCAATATTTGCAAGTCAATCAATGTGATACACCACATTAGTGGAAGAAAGGATATAACCATATGATCTTGTAAATGAATGAAGAAAAGGCATTTGCTAAAATACAGCATTCTTTCTTGATAAAAAACCCCTCAAGAATGTCAGGATAGAAGGAACATATTTTAACGTCATCAGGATAAAAATCTGCACAGCAAAGGAAACAATCAACAAAACGGAAAGGCAACGGACAGAATGGGAGAAGACATATCAGATAAAGGGTTAGTGTCCAAAATCTATAAAGAACTTATCAGACTCAATACCCCCAAAACAAATAATCCAGTGAAGAAATGGGAAGAAGACATGAATAGACAATTTTTCAAGGAAAACATCCAGATGGCAAACAGACACATGAAAAAAATACTCAACATCACTCATCATCAGGGAAATAAAATCAAAACCACAATTATATACCACCTCACATGGGTCAGAATCGCTAAAATTAACTCAGGAAACTACAGATGTTGGTGAGAATGTGGAGAAAGGAGAACTTCTGCACTGATGGTGGGAATGCAAACTGGTGCAGCCGCTCTGGAAAACAGTGTGGAGGGTCCTCAAAAAATTAAAAATAGAACTACCCTAGAACCCACCAATTGTACTACTAAGAATTTATCCAAAGGATACAAAAATGCTGATTCAAAGGGGCACATGCACCACAATGTTTATAGCAGCACTATCAACAACAGCCAAATTCTGGAGAGAGCACAAATGTCCATAGACTGATGAATGGATTAAGAGGATGTGTATGTATACAATGGAATACTACTTGGTCATGAAAAAGAATGAAATCTTGCCATTTGCAACAACGTGGATAAACTAGAATGTATTATGCTAAGTGAAGTAAATCAGTCAGAGAAGACATGATTTCACTCATATGTGGAATTTGAGAAACTCAGCAAATGAACATAGGGAAAGAGAGGGAAAAATAAGATAAGAACAGAGAGAAAGGCAAACCGTAAGAAACTCTTAAATACAGAGAACAAACTGAGGGTTGCTGGAGGTGGGGGGGCATGATGGGTGATGGGCATTAAGGAGGGCACTTCTCGTGATGAGCACTGGCTGTCATATGTAAGAGATGAATCACTGGGCTCTACTCCTGAAGCCAAGGCTACACTGTATGTTAACTAACTTGAATATAAAATTTTAAAAAGGTGGGGGGGACTGGGTGGGATGGCAGAAAAGCATCTCAGGCAGAGAGGAAGATTAAGGAATGGTATATTAGATAATAATTAATTCAGTTTTGCCAGAGCATGGAATTTGAAGCAGGAGATGAGACTGGAGAGGAAGATGGGAACAAGCTCAAATGAGGCTTCATACACCTTCTCCAGAGGGCAGTGAAGGATTTGAAGCCAGGAAGGCAGATTTCAAGGTGGTCAGCTTTACAGCTCAGACAAGTGCTCTAGACCCTGGAGAGGAAGGGTGTAAATCAGACAGTGGGTTGCATTTAAGGGCCACCTCTAGGGCCTCAGGAGAAAGACAAGACTGCACTGGGACCGAGATCATGGACACAGGGATGAGGGTGACGGAAAGCAGAGAGCAGGACAGCCTGAACTATCCCAAGAGCCCAGTGAGAAGTAGAAAGGAAGTACTTTCTTAAGATTTGAGAAAAATTTTTGTGACAGACAGTCTGGAAAAGCTTAGTAGAGGAGAGAGGACATGAGCAGCCCTTTAAAGAAGGAGAAGACACAGGTGGAGAAAGGGGTAGCCCCCCAGGGGAAGGAATGGAATTAACAAACAAAGAAGCCAAATTATGTAGACTGTGTTCACAGAAGAAGTAAGTGAGTTGACGGTAAGAATGTAGAATCTTTGACAGGCCCTCTACATTGTAAATTCTGGTCCCCGTAGAAGGAATGTGTTTGTGCAGGAAAGATTATGTTTCCTCTCCAAAACCCCTACTTTCCTAAGGCATAAAGAGGCTACCATGAGCTCAACATAGAGAAAAATTAAGAAATTCTTCTAGACTATAATCCAGAAAGGAAAAGACAGAGTCCCTTCTGATGTCACGAAAGCTCTGGTGGTCTTTTGGGGAGAATGTCCTTCCCCTGCTCTGGCTTTCTCATTCCCCACCTCCAGCCCCCCTCTCTGCCATCCAGTCTCTGTCTTCACTACTCATCCCTGTCCCTTGGCACTTATCATCTTGTGCCATTTAGCACAATAGGTAAATAAAGAAGAGAAAATATGTTTCAGTAAAACTTGTTTATGGAGACTGAGATTTGGATTTCGTAAAATAGTCACATGTCACAAAATATTTGCCTTTGATTTCAAAGGTTTACATGGCTGATTTAAAAAAAAATTTTTTTAATGTTTATTTATTCTTGAGAGACAGAGAGAGAGACAGAGCGTGAGAGGAGGAGGAGCAGGGAGACACCGAATTGGAAGCAGGCTCCAGGCTCTGAGCCATCAGTACAGAGCCCAATGTGGGGCTCGAACCCATGAACCGTGAGATCATGACCTGAGCCGAAGTCGGACGCTTAACCAACTGAGCCACCCAGGTGTCCCTACAAGGCTGATTTTAAAGGTTTGATTTTAAATGCTTCAAAAACCATCCTTAGGTCACATACCAATACAACCAAGGGGCTGGGTTTGGTCTGTGGAGTGTGGTTTGCCATCCCTGGTTGAGGAAAAGGGTCTCATACAGATGAAGGGCGGGGACAGGTCAACAGGCATAGAGAAGCTGTTGGCAAACCTACACTCCTGTGGGTTCCAGAGGGGAACCTGCCCATATCGGGACAGCAAGTGAAGAACAGAGCTGTTTCTGTGCTTTCATGCATGCTTCCCTGAAACCACTTCCCAGCTAAGTGGTTTAGTAATCTGCTTTAGTACTCCTTTTCCCGTAATCAGGGATACAGCGATGGGGTTTTACGTTGCTTTTATATTCATTAAATTTTGAAATCCTGCTTCCTATATTTTTATAAACCAGATGATGGTATTCAAAAAACACACATAATGACACAATAGCCATACATATTTTGACTATGATAGGCTCTTCCAGCTACCAAGACTGCCAGCTAACACCTAGGGGCGTGCCTGTGAACAGCTGGGCCACACCGTGGCCCCAGCTGCCCATCCAGGCAATGGTAGCACCTCCTATACAGCCCTGAGACCCGCTCTTACCCAACTGGCTGCTTCCATTTGTAAAGTTTTCAGATGTTCTGCGGGCACACGGTGTGTTATTTACTCTCCCAAGTCCCCAACTTTTCACCTATTAGACACTAAATGATCTTTTCTAGATCCCATAGATTTATATGGTCTTTCTTTATATGGAAAATACTTAAGAATCCTTGAGCTTTGCCTTTTCTCCCGGCAGCATGGCTGGGGGTAGCTGCACATCAGGATGCAGTGATTAGGAAGACTGACGTACAAGAGTCTTGACTAAGAGCCCAACCATTTTCCTCGGCCCCAGCACACGTCTCCAGATTTCCTTCAAAGAAATCATCAATGCCCTGTCGAATTCAGACTCTAGAATCCACTCGGTCTCCCCTCCCCCTGACCCGCTGCACCCAGAAGAAAAGGATTCCTGTTATGATATTTCCCTTCTGTTCTGCTCCCTGGAAGCAGTCATTGCTCCTTACTAGAGAGGATGTTTGAGAGGCTCCCGCTGACGTATTGGCTCGTCTATGTTTCAAGGGCTCTAACTCCCCAGGTACCACCCCAGCCTCTTCCTCCTCTGATGCTCGTAATCATTTAGAGGTGAAGACAAAGAGAAGGAGTCGGGGGAAGAAGAGAAGCCCTGGAGAAAATAAGAGTGCGTGTTGAGGCTTCTTGTTCCTGACACCCCTATCCTCAGCCAGTCATCATGGGGGCGGGGGGGTGGGGGTAAAGGAGCCAGACAACACTGAATCCACCCAGGACCCAAAAGGGTGTAATTCACAGAACTCAAACCTGAAAGGACTCTGCCAAAGAGATTTCATAGAACCAACGGTGGAAAACTTGGCTGTGTACATTTCCACCAAGTCCAGGCTCCCGGGAGTCGCTTGGCTGGTGGTGGAGGGCCCTCCCCTCCCTGCTAGGGTGTGGGGATGATCGATGCACTTTTCCCAGCTCCCCAGATACAGTCAAAACCCCGCTTTCTGCCACAAGTCACGGAGTTGATCCGGCTGGCTTCCTACAAATCTGGTTCTGAAGGAAAGCACACAGCTCCTCGGAGAACACATTCATTCTCTTCTCCCATTTGATCTTTCTTCCACATGCCTTTTGGATTAACGCTGGCATTTTGTTTCCATCTGTTTTCAGCTCTTGGTTAAAAACGTCCGAGCCAGTCTCTAGCCTTCTGCATGGCTGGGGATCCTCTGCAGGCACCTCTCCAGAGCAGGGACCATGAAAGATCACCTGCGCGGCTTGCTTCGAGTCCATGGACACTGAGTGGGCGCCTCCTATGGGCCGGGCATAGTGATCCCTATCAGGCACACCGAGGTGCCACGGCACACCGCTGGCAAAATTCAGCACAGGCTCCCGTTGCACTTGAGTAAAAGCTCACATCATTACGGTGACCTGTAAGCCATAAGATACCCCCCTTCCCCACCCTCGGACCTCACCTCCCGCAACTCTCCCTCTGACCCCGCAAAGCCACTCTGGCCTCGTGGCTGTGACCACGTCTGCCACCTTCTGCCTCGATGCCCTGCTGTTCCCTCCTTTCCCCCTGGAAGCCCTCTCCCCAGAGCAGCTAACTTCCTCACCGTCACACCCTTTGTTCAAACATCACCTTCCTCCAAGACTGATACTGACAAGACTGGCGGCAACCTTGCCAGCACGCCTGACGCCCCCACCCGCCCCAAACGATCCTTCTCTGCAGCATTCCTCGCCCTACTGCCTTGGCCTGGGTCCCTAGAAAACGGAGTTGGAAGGAATATGATCCAGGGAAGAAGACATGAGGGAAAAGCGGGAGAGCATAAAAGCAGGGAGAACAAACGTGAGGCAATAGGTTTCCAAATGCCCCCGGTGTTGTAAACAGTGAGGGCAGGGCCCCACGGGACATCTTCACGGAGGCTGGAGGAAGCAGCGCACCTCCAAACAATCTGCCCACGAGGAAAGAATGTAGCCTTCAGTCTCTGTCTTTCGTTGGCCAAGGTCCACCCCAGGGGTCAGAGCACCCTCATATGTCCAAGCGATATGGAAGCAGTGAGCCCAGAGGGGACTCCTCACCTTTGTGGGAACAAGAAGCCTCAGAATGGAAGGTGGGGGTTGAAAGATGCAGGACAGGCACCAGGCGAGTGCCTGGGGGCGGACACCCCTTGCAATGGACCCCTGAGCTGTAGGCGTTGCAGCAGTGGGTGGCCCCAGGACTGCCTCAAAATGCAGACCCCAGTGGCCCCAGGCTGGCGGGCATAGACCAAGCCATTGCCGGGCCAGCTCACGTGCATGGATCCGGACCGTGCATGAGTTGAATCCTGCATAACCTTCAAACTTGGCATCCGTCTCCCCCTGCTAGCAAAGAAGTTCCCCAAAGCTTTGTCTTCTTGTGTTCCCTGAGGCACCCCGGGAGTCTAGGAAAAGGTCCGGCACAGGGTCAGTCGTGAGCACCCTGAAAGAATGAAAGGGCGGTGATAAGGAACGAGGTTCCCCGGGGGACACAGAGAAGCAAACGGCTCAGGCTCAGCGCAGCACAAAACAGGAGCTCAGCTGGGGTGGCAGACCCGGCCGCAGCTGCAGGAGCACTTGGCCGAGCTGCAGGATCGTTCGAGAGTAATTACTATTCATCAAGTACTCACTTTCTGCCAGGCCACAGTATGAGTATAACTTACTGTCTCCGTCCATTTGGGCTGCTATAACAGAGTACCATAGATTGGCTGGCTTATAAACAACAGAAATTTATTTCTCACAGCTCCAGAGGCTTGGAAGCCCAAAGTCAAGGCGCCAGCAGATTCGGTGTCTGGTCCATAAACAGCTGTCTTTGTGCTGTGTCCTCACAAGGCAGAAGGGATGAGGGAGCTTCCTGGGTTCCCTTTATAAGAGCATTAATCAGGTAGAGGAGGACAGTGCCCTAATGGGCTCCCAAAGGCCCCACCCACTAACATCAACACTTTGAAGGGTAGGTTTAATAATGTATGAATATGGGGAGCAGGAGGCACAAATATTTAGTCAATGGCGTTTACAAACATCTTTTATTTCATTCTTACAACAATTCCTTGAGAGAGATATGATGGTCCTCATTTAATAGACAGGAATCTAAACTGAACCCAGAAATGTTCAACAGACCTACCCAAGTTCTCCTGGCTAAGAAGCAGCAGAGCTAGGATTTGAACTTACAACTTCTTCAGCCAAAGTCTAAAGCTCATAAAAACCGCCCTAGAGCACCAAAACAGCTGAGTCTTAGTGGCCTCTTTTGTAAAATAAAAAGATTAGACTACTTGAGCTTTAAGGTCCTTGCCCATTGAGCTGTACCCTAAACACGTCAAGGTCAAGGAGAAGTGGTCCAGCCCAGACTTGGTGGCTAGTGACTGGATACTGTCTGGGACTAAAACACTTATGGTGTGCTGGTAGCCAGGTCTGAGTCACCAGCAGCCCTTGTCCAGCCCCGGGCCAATGAACATGAGTATCTCTATGCTGCCCGTGAGGACAGGCAGAGGACATCAGCCTGGCCAGGGTAGACGGGCCACCTGACGAAACTTGCTATGGGATCCTGAAGGCACACATGAAGACAGAGTGTTTCTGCATTTCCAAGTAACGGAATGTGATTGATGAAAGCCTGCCTACCCACTCACTTGAGAGCCTTAACATTTGCAGGTATAAGCGCAAGTGCAGACAAAGTCTGTGACTTGGATAATGCATCTCAAAGTCTCCACCATTGGTCAAGATCACCACCATCCCACTGAAATGTTATATGAGCCACCTACATAATTTTATATGGTCTAGTGAGTGGCCACACTTTAAAAAATAAAAAGGGGTGGAATTTATATGGATGACGTATTTACTTTAACCCAGTTGATCCACAATATTGTCAATGCAGTGTGTAATCCGTATAAAAGCATATTGAGACATCTTACATTTTATTTTTCATACTAGATCTGTGACATCGAGTACGTATTTTACTGAGGGCACATCTCCGTTCAGAAGCCACACTTCAGGCGCACAGTACGAATCAATATGCACCGTGGGAATTGCGGCCCGCTGAATCGGACGGTGCAGGCCCAGCATCCGCTGGTGCTGATGGGGAACACACATATGCATGCACACGCTCACACCAGAGCAGCACAAATAACAAGGAACTCGGGCAGATCCCTATAGCTTCAGGACCAGCAAACAACCCAAGTTACAGCCCCACCCCCTGGCACCTGGGCGCAGGTGAACCGACCTGAATCCATGCACACAGAATGCAGACAAATGAGAGGAAGCCAGCCCTTGATGGGGGACAGAAGACATCCAGCCTGCTGCCCTTTGAAGTTCAGTTCACCTTTGGCTATCAAGAGTGGCAGGCCAAGGAAAAAAACACCAGAGGCCTTCAAACCATCGAGGCAAGAGGTCCAAGTTCCTTGGTCAGCTCCTTGGGAAATGAGATTTGTATGAGATTCAGGAGAGGGGAGAAAACTGTCGAAAAATCACAACGTTAACGATGTGTGTATTTAAGTGGTGTCAAACCACAGGAGCGTGGCATCCTAACGCATTAACAAAAGCCTCAGGCCCGTGCTCATTTACACTGAAAGTCATTGCTGCCTGAAACTGACTCATAGAAGCAAGGGGTGGGGACAACATGTGTGCTTTTCAAAACCGAAGGACTCGGAGGCTGCTGGGGGGCTGGGGGGGTTTTCCAGGGATGGGGTGGAATGAAACAGATTTTTAAAAGAGAAAGAAAGAAAAGAAACCCTTCCCAACCATCCTTTGTAGGCTCCCCCATGCCACCCCACCACGCAAAGCACTGAAGGAAGGGTGACTTGTGGGCCCCCACCGGGGAAGGGCTGGTGCCTCCCAGGGCAGACATTGCGGGGGGCCCAGCCCCCCGGCCGCTCCCCCTTCAAGAGCGAACCACACGGACGATGCCTCAGAACTGCTCTCAGGGTGTGTTTACTCGCTGCGTTTGTGGGGCCGGGACTGAAGTCACATGGAAGGCACATGCAGGATGTGCTGTAATCATCTCCTGTTTATAATTCTGACAGAAGGATGGCAGAGTCGAGGACGGGATTGATCCGGTTCCAAATCTATTTCCTGGAGTCAGATTTAAAGGAGAGATGTTAAGGGCAAAGCCTCTAACGATATGGGTACGTCACAACAAGTTACAAGTTTATTTCTATTGGTGTTTGTCTGGATTTTTTAAATCTGTTGCTTTCTTCTCACACGTACTGCCCGGCCCCCACCAGAGCCCACGGAACGCTGAAAGCTGCCTCCTTCTAGTATATTCTTATCAAATTCAGAAAAATCTGAGTTTCTAAGAGTTCACTTACAGGACAACGGTCCCCTTTCGCTGTAATGCCTTTATTGGTTTTTCGTTGTTATTGTTCAGATTTTAAGTGTTACCATCTGACCGTCTCGTTCATTCTCAGTGATGTTAAACACCCGTCCGATGCCGGTCTGGTTTCCCAGTTTCTCCCCGAACAACCACAGCCTCCCATGGATCTGCTCACATTTTCCGGCACGCCCGTGTAAGAAGTTGTTTTGAGGACTGAGGAGTCTCTTGTGTGAGCTGGCCATTCCCCTGGAGCTGACTCTGAGACCTTGTTCCTCTGTCTCTCTCAATTAGGATGGGATGTTGTACAGCTCTTGCCAGGGAGTGGATTTTCTGGGCGCCCTAGCACAGCGTTTAAATTCTGGTCACATGCCCCAGCTAGGAAAGCTGCCAGGCAATGAGGAAAACAGGTGAGCTGGAATGCCAACTCTTGCGATGACTGAGAGTAATTATGACCGTCGGCACCGCACTTTACAGTTTACAAAGTGATTCCACACTGGGTGTCTCGTTCAGCCTCACAACCATCCAGCGACGCTGGTAGTGTCTTCACCTTCTTTTTATAGTGAGGAAATGGGAGGCTAGGTTTGCTGAGACATCTCCCTAGGGTCACACATGGAGCTCACGGCGGAGCTGGGCATGGGAACGGCTCTTTGGGCAAGAAACGCGACCCAGCTCTGTCCATGGGTCTTCTCCCAGAGACATCAGCAAGTAGTCCTGCCCGCTCCTTGGGACACTTTCGTCACGCAGTCAAACCTGGAGTATAGGAGACGTGTTGAATCACAGTGGACGTGCTTCTTTTGCTTAACGTGTTTCGAAGTCTCTTCCCCCATTGCCTTTTGGTGCTGCATAGACAAAGCCATTCCAACATTCACCCAAAGTGAATACAATGGGAGGGAAAAAGCAGAATGTCAACCAAGTATGTGCTGAGGGTCCGCGGTGTGAGAGAAAACTTGATGCTTACCATCAAGAGATTTCTATTGCTGGAACAGAAAAGCTACAGATGGTGGGGGGCTAGATAGCCACACAGGGCACCAGAACCACAGCCATCACCTGGTCAAGGTGTTAGACGAGGCCTGGGTTGGGGGAGAACCATGGAGATCGTGTGGAGAAGGAAGATGAGTAAGCCCTGGGCGGGGACTCCCCGGTTTCCCCCAAAGACAAGTCACTAGGCATGCTCACAAAAGACATAGATTCCTGGACTTGCCTCCAGAAGGCACGAGACAGGCCTGATTAGCCTGTGCCCCTGGACAATCCCTAACATGGGGAAGGCAGTGAGCACCGGGAAGCATGAGTCAGGCTTCGCCGTGGGAGGGCTGGGGGGAAGGGCAGAAAACATGGTGAAAGCGATTGAGACAGGAGAGACATACAAGTTAAGCCAAGTACGGGAAAAAGGCTTAATTCCAAGTTAAGTGCAGAGATGGCAAGAAAGTGGCAGAGTGTAAGGCAGATGGAGGGAGGGAAGGCTCGGCTCAAGGAAAGGACTCCTGACACGGGCCCTGAGACAGCAGCTGGGTGGGGCCCTCGTTCCAGGTGCCTCCCTCGCTGGGCCTGTCCTATAAGCCTGTCCTGGGGACCACGGCCAGCGCCTGTCCTCTCGTTTCCAGCTTGCAGAGCCAGCAAGGCAGTGACATAAATGATGAACACATGATTGTGCTCAACACCTGAATTGATTTTTCTTTATCACTGACTAAGCCCCAAGGAGACCCCAGAGATTCTGTTCCAGAGAAAGCCTCTAGCAGCCACGGTGAAGGTGGAAAGCTTCTTGGTCTAGGGGAAGCCTGGATTCAAAGCCCAGCTCCAGGAGAACGTCACAAGGCAAAAATCATGTCTTGGTCCTTGATTTCTTCCTCAATTAAATAATAATAATACCTAACACTTACATAGCACTTACTACATGCCCAGCATTGTTCTTTATAGCTTTGCATGCCTTCGGCCTTTTAATTCTCACAACCACCATGTAAGGAAGGTTCTGCTATCATCTCTGCTTTGCAGATAAGAAAACGGAAGCACAGAGAATTTGTCAGTTGCCCAACAAGTCCCTGACGGGGGCAAGATTCAAACTCAAGTGGTCTGGCTCCAGAGCCCAAACTTAACCACTGTCCCTACCTTCTCTCTAAGAGGAATGCTGTCGGCCAACACAGAGAGAGGTGTACATACACATGAGTGCGTCAGCGTGCATGGGGAGCGGGGAGGGGGACGCATGGGAGAGGAGAGATTTGGTGGTGAGGGTACCACAGTAGATTATAAGACAGAAGACGTACAGTGCATTAGGAAGACTTCGTGAGACAAGTCTACCCATCTGCCGGAGAAAGCCCGTGGCAGAAAGGGGATCTGGGGTGAAAGTGCTGAGCACCCCGTGGGTTCATTGGTCCCATTTGGCAGGTGTTCACTGAGTCCCTGGTATGTGCCAGGCCCCGGTGCAGACATAGGAGACACGATGGTAAGCAAATGGGCACCGTCTCTGCCTTCATGGGGCTTACGCTGTAGCAGAGGAGACGGACACCAAAGAAAGCCAGCAAATGAAAAGGGATGAGCGGCATGGAGAATGAGAACTGGGTGATTTTAGCTGGGGTGGATGGGAAGGCGTGTCTCAGGTTGGGTGGCTCAGCTGTGATCCGAGAGGGCTGGGCGGGCGCAGGAAGTGGAACACCAGCGTGATTAGGGAGCACTGGATGGGAAGAGGTGGAGGAAGAGAGGGCTGGAGACGGACAGCACCCCGAGGTCCCCAGGAGGAGGCTTGAGAGCAATGCTGTGGGGAGACATTGAAGCCTTCAAGCAGGAAACAGACATTATCCAATTTATGCTTTAAGAAAAAAAAATCTCTGGCTGCCTGTGCAGAGAGTTAGCCTGCAAGGACCCAGTTAGGAGGCTGTTGCTATTGTCCAGGCAGGGGAGGGTGGTGGCCGGGCAGGTGGTGCCTGAGGGGGTGGAGAGAAGGAACGTGACCAGAAGCCTATTTTAGAAGTAGAACTGAAAAGCGTTTTGTTCCCACCCCCATGGAAGACAGGATGCATAGAGAGTGGCAGGATTTAGACCCCGCGTGGATGCCTTATTTACCAAGCCTAAGTCCAAAGCGGAAGGTAAGAAAGACCACACGCTTGCACAGCCTGTACCGGTGGGGAGGACAGACAGATGCAAAGGTTCAGACTGTTTTGGAAAAGTGGGTCTTTGCCACTCCGAAAAGTGGATGTGAGAGGCCAGGTCCTCTAAAGCACTTTCCAATGAATCGAATTTAGGGCAGCGATCCAAACAGAAACAATGGGTGTTCTGTGCAGAGCTGAGCAAGGTCCCCGTGTTTGGCGCTCAGGCAGACAGACAGCCGTGGTGACTGAGTGCGTCCTGGGGCACGGCGCCAAGCCAGGAGACCCCGGGCAAAAAGCAGGCTCGCAAAGCCTGGAAGGGGACATTGCCATCAGGGACAACACTGCCTCCTGAGAGCACAGGACAAGGGATGGGTACTTAGAGCCTCAAGGGGAAAGGGAAGTGCAGGGGCAGCTCCATCTGTGGGCATGGACTAACTGCCAGGGTCAGGGGCTTCTGGAAGTGGAGGAAAGCTGACATTGGCCTTAAAATTCTTAGTATTAGATTTCATTGTTAATAGAATTTTCTTTTAAATTTTTAAAAAACTTTTTTAGAGAGAGAAAGAGTAGGGGAGAGGGGCAGAGAGAGAAAGACAGAGAACCTCAAGCAGGCTCCACACTCAGCACAGAGCCTGACATGGGGCTCGATCCCACAACCCTGCGATCATGACCTGAGCCAAAATCAAGAGTCAGACACTCAACTGACTGAGTCACCCAGGCTCCCAAATATTCCCTTTAAATAAAACCAGAGGCCTTAGCAAATTATTTGCTGGCTTCCTAATCTTGTTCCCTCGTTTATTAACACCAGGGCTTCTCACACTTTAACACGCACTTGAATCATCTGGGCAACAGGTTAACATTCAGACTCTGGTTCAGTAGATCTGGGGTATGGCCTGAGATTCTATATTTTTTCTAAGATAATTCATTGTCAAGTTGGGTAACATACAGTGTATACAGTGTGCTCTGGGTTTGGGGGTAGATTCCCAAAGTGGTTCATCGCTTACATACAACACCCAGTGCTCATCCCAACAAGTGCCCTCCTCCATGCCCATCACCCACTTTCCCCTCATCCCCCCATCAACTCTCAGTTTGTTCTCTGTATATAAATCTCTTGTGGTTTGCCTCCCTCCCTCTCTGTTTGTAACTATTGTTCTTCCCCTTCCTTTTCCCCATGGTCTTCTATTAAGTTTCTCAAGTTCCACATATGAGTGAAAACATATGGTATCTGTCCTTCTCTGCCTGACTTATTTCACTCAGCATAACAGCCTCTAGTTCCATCCACATCATTGCAAATGGCAGGATTTCATTCTTTCTCATTGCCAGGTAGTATTCTGTTGTATATATAAACCACATCTTCTTGATCCATTCATTGGTTGATGGACATTTAGGCTCTTTCCATAATTTGGCTATTGTTGAAAAAATGTGGAACGCTTCACGAATGTGCATGTCATCCTTGCACCAGGGCCATGCTAATCTCTGTATCATTCCAATTTTAGCATACGTGCTGCTGAAGAGGGCACAAGAGGTTCTGTATGGTTTTTATGTTTATTTATTTATTTTGACAGAGAGAGATAGAGACAGTAAGCAGGGAAGGGGCAGAGGGAGAGAAGGAGAGAGACAATCCCATGCAGCCTCCACACTGCCAGCACAGAGCCCGACTCGGGGCTGGATCTCATCAACCGTGAGATCGTGACCTGAGCCAAAATCAAGAGTCCGGCTGCTTAACCCACTGAGCCACCCACGCACCCCAAGATTCTGAATTTTTATTAGTTCTCTGGTGACCCTGACCTTGATACTACACTTCGAGTAGAGAGGCTCTGGCCCAGTCATATGTCCCTTTCACCTGCCATTGAGTCCCTTCCTCACTCCACTTTGACTTTAGAATAAAATTAGTCCATTGACAATTTATTGGAGTTCCGCTATATACAAGGCAATGGGCTGAGTGTTGAGAGAGAGAGAGAGAGAGAAATAAACAGAATACGATGTCACCTTGAAGGAAAGTGCAAACTGGCTTGGCGGAGAGATGGTTGCCAAAGCAGTATACAAGGCCCGCCTCCCCCAGGCCTCCTCCTGACTAGAATTACAATGCATTGCCCCGCGTAACCCCCCTTGCACCCTGAAACAGGAATTATCTCCATCTTACACACAAGGAAAACCAGGCTAGGGAAACTTAAGTTGATTTTTTCAAGCTCACACAACTATTGAAAAGTTGGATTTGGATTTAAATTTGGATCTGTCTGGCCCCAAAGTTCAAATTCTTTCCATGAAGCCATACGGAGGACATAGATCTAAGTATAAACACCCCAAACACTGGGCCTCATGTGATAATGTGCAAACCGAGAAGCACAAACACCTTGCCGGAGGAGCTCTGCAGGTGGGGAGGTAGGCGATGGAAATACGGAACTGTAGCGTATTTACTCAGTTGAATTGGGCTGCCAGGAAAAAAAGCAGCAACAAACACTCCATGTTGAGAACTTTTTTTTTAATGTTGCAGGAGAGAGATCGGTTTCCTTGTTTGTTCATAAATTCTCCTTTTATGGACTGCAGTGCCAAAGTCAAGGAGGCCACTTGCCCAGCCAAGAGAAGCTGGCATCTCTGGCTTGTGGCACCAGATGCGTCCAGATGTTTTGCGTGCAAGCACCCAGACGGAGGGCTGCCCCTCCCAGGAGCAATCTTCCATTTCACATCCGCCTTGGTCCAAACAGAGAGCAGAGCTCGGCCTGGAGACCCAGGACGCGAAGGCGCGTCGTACCCAGCACCGTCTGGCTAAATCGGCACCCCTGTCACGGTGAGCTTTCCTTCCACAGCCACTATCCCCTTGCAGGGCCTCTTGTTCCAAGCTCGGCCCTCCTGAGTACCCACGGACAGCCTGGCTCCCATCAGCCGCTGCCGTACTGACCACTAACGAGGAGCCCCCGGGGCGGCATGTCTGGGATTCAGAAGTGACTCCACTTTCTCTGCCGCTTAGTCATTGTTACTGGGATGGGGACAGGAAGGCCAGAACCCATGACCATGCGAGTCGCCGTCGCAAGAGCCTCACTTCTTTGCATTGCCACCCTCAGGGCTCCCCCTGAGCCCCGCGTTCCTGGACGGCGCCAGAATGTTCCATGTCATATTTGGAACAGGAAGGGCAAAGAGAAACAAGATGGTGTGTCATTAAACACTGAAATGCCTGGAAGTCAGCGCCAGAATTATGAGAAGGTTTTAGTCACATTCTCTATTTCTTGGACACTAATGCGGGCTTTCTATTTCCTGCATGGGACACCGTGAACTGAAACACGTTAATTAGGGAAAGCGCCCCTGGGAACGCTCGCAGACAGGCATCGCCTCCCAAAAGCACCAAGCAGCTTCCTCTCTGGACCTATCGCTGTCCCTGATCCCCGTTTTGGGGACAGAAACCAAAACAGGTCACCGGTGCAAAAAGGCAACTTGTGTGGGGGCATCCACGCAGACTGGATTGCCCTTCGCCCTGAGGACGGGGCCTCCCAGAGCTATTTTTGCTCAGTCACACACGCCCCCGGGTGCAAACAGTATGTTCTGGCATCAAGTAAATGTATGAGGGACCTGAGCACCAGCATTTCTTCTGCCAAACGGTGTGGAGGCGCTTTCTGGAATCACAGAAATCCATTTCTTTCCAACAGCTGCTGACTACAGGGGCCAAGGATGACAGACACTTTAATACAAATTGAGCCCCTTCCATAATGAAACGAGCTGGGTTTTAGGGGCGATTTGTTTAAAAGCCACATCGTAAATCAGCTGTCAGTTCTTCTTTATTCCAGGCCTGGCTGGCTCACCTTTACACCGAATGAATCGCATCTGAAACTTGACCTCTCAGCCCCAGAGCCTGCTGGAAACAACACACGCTCAACGACTTCCAGTCAAAGCTGCAAGAACTTAAATCGTTCCACATTTTTAATAAATGGGCCAGGAACCCATGGGGTGACTCCCATTGACCTTGGTGCTCAACATATTGATCAGATGAAGAGGACAGAGATAGGTCTGCAACTGGCAGATTTGGGAGAAGATTTGCTAACATTGGACAATGCCAATTCATGTTCTTAAGTACGACCAGAGTGAGTCTGAGCCTGCAGAAAGGCCCAGAAACATTACATGAATTGCCAATAACAGCTCAGCTTGGGGGGTGGGGGGAGGAGTGGAAGTACTTCCACCTGAAAGCTGGAGCTTTCTGCGAAGAGTCGGGCCTCAGCGACTTGTCCCAGCTTCTTGGTGCTCTGATGCTAAAAGAGAAATCTGATGATTCAGGAAGAAGGGAATTTGGAGCTCAGCGGGACAGGGCCTCAGAGCTGATGCCCTAAGCCGGCCTTGTGAAGGGCTCTTGTGAGCCAGGCCTGTGCTAACCACCGCAGACATGCAGATAATGGAGTCAAGCTCCCTCCTCATGATGAAGATGGATGTTACAGTTTAACACAATGAACAGCTTCTATAGGCCGGTCCAGATCAGGGATACAATAAGGAACAAGATGTATGGCCCCTTCTCTCGAGATGCGCAGCGCCCAGCGGGGGACACAGAGGTGAAAGCAGAAAGTGACCGCTCGGTGTGGGTGGTAGGGACTATGACAAGGTGCCCCTGAGGCCCGCGGGAGGGCCACCCAGACATGGGTGCTCAGGGACATCTCTGCAGAGCAGGGGGTGTTCAACAGAGGCCCAGCACTGAGCAGGGCTCACCACATGGGGGTGGGGACCCAGGGGAGGGGCACACAGCAGAGCTGAGAGGAGGCCTGCACCTTGCAAAACTACAGGGAACACAGTAAGACTCGAGGATAAAATGTGGGTACAGGTGAGACAGAGAGCGGATAGCAGGCAGGGCCCCTGTGCACAGCGCACAGCAGGGGCGTCATAGCCATGGGAGAGGAGCATTATGGGTACAGAGAAGAGAGCCACAGAATTCTCTGAGGATGGCCTGGAGAAGTTTTTGCAAACACACACACACATACACACAAACACCCAAATGATGGCTAGGCATTTACCAGAAGAAATGAGAAGACAAACACCGCTCTGGGCAGCATGTACAAGGGTGTGGGGATGCTGAAAATGAGCTCTAATCTCTCCCTCAAGCCCAGGCGGGGTCCAGAATGAGCAACACGCCATGTACCAAATTCTGTTCTGCAAGGTCATACCAAGGTCAAGGTTATGAATCCTCAAGCTCCAGAGAAAGTGGAGGGGACCGACAACAAGCGATGCTTGCTTACACAGGCCAGGGTCCTTCTGCACAAGGACCCTCTTGTGGAGAAGAGCCTACATTTCCAAAATCAGAAACATGGCCCAGCCAACTGGAAACATTTCAGGGGGAACCTCAGGGCAGAACTTGAGGGGGAATCACTGCTTTGGGGAGGTTCCTATCAGAACCTCCTTGCCTCGTGAACAAAATAGAAATACCCTCAATACCAGGACCCTCCAAGGTTATGCCAGTGTGACGTGTGGCACTCCCTCTGCACCAGGCACTGCGCAGAATGCTCCAAAGTCCATCTCATTTCACTTCTCATCAGCCCGACGAAGGGTTCAGGCTTCTGATCACTTTATAGATGAAGAAACTGAAGATAATGTCCAGCCCAAAGTCTCAGGGCTGTCCATCAGGGGAAGGACAAGGACCCTCCAGCCACATTTCCCACCCCTCTGGCCCACTTCTCCCTATAGACAGGCGACAGCATCCCCAAACCATCTCCCACCATGTCACTGGAGAAAAACACGGAGACCAGGAAGAAAATGATTATCTCATACAAATATGTGTGCCCCAAAGAGATTACTGCACCTGCCTTTTGACCTTCCCAAGAAATGAATGGCACCCAACTCTCCTCAATTTACTAAAAATAAAGATGCCTCTTCCATGAGGCATCCAGACCATTTTGCATGTGAGATGCCTTCATTCTCCTTTCCTTTCGTGTTCCTCGAGATGCCCATTTTATAGGCGAGGAAATCAAGACTCAGAGCCATTAAGTATCTTTTCCAAAGTCTCGCTGTCACTAAAGTGCTCAAGTCGGGACTCCAACTAGGGTCCTTCTGACTTCAGGAACTAAGCCTTCCTGTAGCACCTGCCATCACGAGGTGGGATGGAAGGGAACTGTGGATCTTCCCAGAAGGAGAGTCCCCGTGGCCAGTGAAAGAAAGCTAAGTACCTACTATGCAAGGACTTTCACTAAGAGAAAGGAACTAGTTTATAAGGATGCTGACAGGTGTGTTCTGCCAAACACAGGTTCTTCCACAAAAGAAAAAAAAGTGATCAGTGCCAAAAGAGAGAGGAAGAGAACATCTGCAGATGAATAGAATGCTTGCTCTATCAGCCAAACTCACGGCTCAACTTTCCACCCTCAGATGCCATTGTTGGAAGGTCACTCTTACACTGAGAATCCTCATAATATAAGACAAGATAAATAAAGCATGGGGGAGGATGGGGGCCAAGAGACCTGGGCTGGACGCACAAGACGTCGCTTGGGGAGGGGGGTCTGAGGAAGGAGGAGCCCATCTGTGTAGACTTGCACAGACCGAAGCTGCATTTTAGTTCATGCCCTGCTGCATAGACTCAAGAGCTTCCTGGAAATCTTGGTCAGAGCACTAAAAGGTGATGTCAGAGAGCCAGCACTAGAGAGAAAGGAGGCCTGGGTTCAAATTCCAGGAGTTACAGAATCTCCTCAGTCGTTCATTTTCTTTGTCCGAAACGTGAAAAAAATCGGACCCGATTATCTCTGGGGCCTCTCCTAGTTCAAAAGCATGTGATCATGACTCTACCAGCTTTCCCTTCATAGTCTTGATGTGAATGAGAGAGAGTATCCCGTGTAACCAGAACCATGAGAAGGTATTATAAAGAGGTTGGAACCTAAAGATGAGTTCTACCCACACCATGGCCTTTCCCAAGACTACAGCTCTGGTCACCAACCTACACAACACTGAAATCTCCTCTCCCACGTCTGCACCCCCTTGCTCTGAACTACACCCTTGTCCCTTTCTGTGCCTGCTGGGCCAGTGGGGGTTGAGTGCTTGGAGAAGAGGGAGAGCCCCCAGCGTCAAGATGAAGATGCCCCCGAGAAGGCAGAGAATTAGCCCTGGGATTGCGACAATACATGTGGTCGTTAGGAGCGATGGGTTCTGGGCAGGCCAGGACTCTTTTACAAGCTATGTGATCTACGGGATTTCGCCTCCCTTAGCCTAAGTGTCCTGAGATGAGAGACAATGGTGATGATACTATGAATGGATAACAAATAATCTTTCTCATAGGGTCATTGTGACGATCAAATACATACAAAAACCCTAAGGCTCAGTCAGTGAAGCAAGTGGTGCTCCCAGGGCAAGACCACGGGCAGTGACCAGAGATCTAGGAGCAGGGCTAGGGGCTAGGGTGTGTGTGGATCTCCGTACCCACTCCCAGCGCTTTGCCTACAAGAGTCCCAAATTGCTACACATTTGATGGAAGGAAGAGGAAATATGAACTACGTACGTGGGAAAGGGTTCAGCCACTCAGGCAGGGCTAGAGATCCCACCAGTCACCACCCAGAAGCGAGAGCCCCATGGGGCTATGGAGACGGGGGAATCTGAAGAGGTAACTCTTTCCTGACTGGACCAACTTCCACAGAAAGTGAGTCAGGACAACCCCTTCAAAGGAGGTCGTAGCCCCCTGAGGCAGGGGCCTTTCCTGGGCACAGCTGGGTCCCTAGCACCCAGCCTGGAGCTGGCACATCGTGAACTCTGATTAAATACTTGCTGACTTTAGTGAATGATTGGAAATGGAAAGGCTGGGGTGCCTGGGTGTCTCCGTTGGCTGAGCGTCCGACTTCGGCTCAGGTCATGATCTCACAGTTTGTGAGTTCGAGCCCCAGCTGAGTGCTGACAGCTCAGAGCCTGGAGCTGCTTCAGATTCTGTGTCTCCCTCTCTCTCGGCCCCTCCCCTGCTCACACTCTGTCTCTGTCTCTCTCTTTCAAAAACAAACATTAAAAATTTTTTAAAAATGAAAGAAAGAAAGAAATAGAAAGGCTAATGGAACAGAAATCCCAGTGAGCAAGTGAAACAGGGGGCTGAGGACCTAACCTGACTGGATTGGCCTCCACACCAGGGAGGTCCTAGAGGCTGGGTGACTGGGAAAAACTAAGCACAGTGCTTAGAGAAACCAGAGCTGAGAGAAGAAAGGGTCAGTCTGTGAGTCACCTGTCCTTCAAACCCAGGCCCTGTCTGAGGAGGGAGCTGAGGAATGTAAAACCGTGAGTCAGCAGGTTATCTGTGTTGCTACCTTCTGAGTCACCTCCTGACCCCCTGCGGACCTGCCCTCCCTTGTGACAGGGCGTGCGTGCACGGCTGTGTGTTTATATCTATACCCACACACTCAGCAGACACCAGCAGCCAGGATGAGTCAAGAGCTTCTCTCACGTTTTATTTAAGCCGTGTTACTGGGCTGCCCTGTCAGTGACTCACTGCTTACCTGCCCCTCCCCCAGGAGAAGTGCCTTCTGACAGAGGTGAAGCCTGGCACGCCTCACAGTGTGTCAGGGGCCAAAGGGCTGCTTACTAGCCAGGTCCTGTCTGTCTCCAGGAGCCACGTGCTTCCAGACTCTCTGTGCTGCCCCAGTGAAAATGAGGTCCCGGCCAAGGCTGAGCCTGGTGCTTACCCTCAGCCTTCCAGGGAACTCTCTCCCCTTCCTCAAAAAGCCCTCCCTAGTCTGTCCCTCTCTTCCCCTTACCTGTGTCTGTTTCGTCTTCTCGGGCATAACTATAGAAAAAGCAGCTCTTCCATGGCCATTGCAATCTATTACCAGAGAATTCTTGAGGGCCCCAGTGCCTTCCAATTCCCCTCCCCCATCCTACTAGAAGAATATCTAGTAAATCATTCTTCTCACTACTGAAATCATTCCTGACATTACTACCACATTAACCTTCCTCAGATATAGCTTATTGCTCAAAAACTTCCATCTCATACCAAATTCAGTAAAAATCTGTCTTCCTAACACTGTGCATAGTGTGTGGCCAGCCACAGGCAGGGTGAGAAGAAGGAACTTCCATGTAGCTCTGGCCACAGCCAAGTGTCCAGGGGTGAGCCCCTGACCTAACCTGGGCTAGTCAGAGTCTCTTCCATGAAATTCTGAATAGGGGCTCAGGAATTCCAATCTCTGTCTGGACGAAAGGCTTAAACAAGGAAGCTGTAAAGACTCAGGAGTGTTGGGGGGGGCCATTTTCCCATGACATGATCAGCAAAGCTTAGAAAGCAGCTCCACAGTGAGAGCAGGATAGAGCTAGCACGCACCGAGCAGCCAAAGGGACAGGGAAACCTATCGCCCTGTCCCCTACAGTCCCCAGCTGCCAGGCACAGTGTTACCCTAAAGTACTTTCTCCATGTCAGTATATAAACATGGAGGGTGGTAAATGAAACAGCTAAACGTCCACTTATAGTAGAAAGGTTCATTAGAAAAATATTTAAAATGACATGGTATATAAAATAATATTTTAGAAAAAAGTTTCCAAGGAAGGAAGAAATTCATTCAGACTAATTTTATTGAGCACCTACTATGGACCGAGCATTCTGCTTCACTTTGCATTCGAATTTCCAAAATCAGGTAGGCATGAGCCACACATGAACAAGCTTGAAAGAGAGAGAGAGAGGAAGGAAGGAAGGAAGGAAGGAAGGAAGGAAAGAAGGAAGGAAGGAAGGAAGGAAGGAAGGAAGGAAGGGAGGGAGGGAGGGAGGGAGGAAAGAAGGGGAAAGAAAAGAAATTTATGGTGTCTGAAATGTTTTTCATTCTCTTTTTTTTTCATTTTTTAGGTTTATTTATTTATTTTGAGAGAGAGAGAGAGCAGGGGAGGAGCAGAGAGAGGGAGAGAGAGCATCCCAAGCAGGCTCTGTATTGTCAGTGCAGAGCCCGATATGGAGCTCAAATTCACCAACTGTGAGATCATAACCTGAGCCGAAACCAAGAGTCGAATGTTTAACTGACTGAGCCTTCGAGACACCCATTGTTTATCATTCTTCTTACAGGTGACTGTTCATGATCTGAAAATGATCTCCAAAGGCCTCGTTTACAATTATACCCATCACTGACACTTCTTGCCCTGACTTCTTGTAGGAAAGGCAGGATTTTGCAGGTGCAGTAACCTATTAACTGGATTTAACTCTACCCTGGAACCTTTTTTTTTTTTCAGCACTTATTTATTTCAGGAAAACAGAGCACAAGCAGGGGAGAGGCAGAGAGAGAGGAAGACACAGAATCCCAAGCAGGCTCTGGGCTCTGAGCTAGCTGTCAGCACAGAGCCCGACGCAGGGCTCTAACTCACGAACTGTGAGATCATGAATGACCTGAGTCCAAGTCGGAGACTCAACTGGCTGAGCCACCCAGGCACCCCTACCTGGGAATCTTAATAATGGTTCATAATTTTTGCATTAATTAAAATTTACAGGTGTTTAAAGTTATTAATTGCCTTAGAACATAATGAAGCTGGTTTACTATGGACAAATAAGCTCCTAGTCATGGTAAGAGGATCTCTGGAAGCATCCATTGTCTGTCTGTCTGTGTCTGTGTGTCTCTCTCTCATGTTTTTGGTTCCCAGATGTGGAATCCTAGGAGGAAAGGAAAGTGGGGGGAGACCAGAAAAGGGAAAGAGAAAAAATGGATGTTCTCTGAGAAGTCCTTTTACAATAGCAATAAAAATAGCTAGCCTTTATTGAGCATTTCCTATGCTGTTGAGGTCACCCACTGAGCTAGTGCTCTCCAAATGTACCTTCTGCAATCGTCAGGAAGAGCCTGAAAGATGGGCATGGTCCTCACACTCCCAAAGAGGAAGAAGCTGAGGTCTAAGTCTACTAGTAAGTGGCAGGATCACTAAATTCAGAGCGGGGTCCTTAATCGCCAACTCTGGGGACTCCTCTGACTCATAGGGATATCGGGGCTCAGCCGAGCTCTGGCGGAATCACTCGGCCCCCCACCCATCAGCCAATCCGAGCTCCAGCCCGGGCGGTGGAGGAGGAACCGCCTCACCAGCCTAACGACCAGGAGCTCAGACCCCAGCACTTTTCCCGGCATCTGTTTGTCAGGCCCACTGCGCGCCGAGATTAACAGCATCCTCTTCATCAGGGTCCTGGAGTCCAGAGCTCTCGGGAAGGTCCCGAATGGAAAAGGAACTGCCAACCAGGCCACTGTCCCCAGAGCCTAGGCCTCAATGTAAAAGGGTTAAATTGCTCTTGAAAAGCCAGAAACCAAAGAGACAGGGTCCCCTCATACTCCTTTTCCCAGAGGCCCCTAAATGTCCCCAGGGAAGCAGGGGCCCCTGCAGCGACCCATCTTGTTTCGATTGTCCTGAAAATGTCCCCATCACAGCCCAGACCTGGGGGGGTGGGGGGGGTCGGGGGCGGGCGGTGCACAAGAGGCGCATCCTCCCTCTCCGGGCAGAACACACAGTGCCGTGCGGAGAGCCCACTCACTGCACTCGAGGCTATGACACTCAAGAATGCTTTCATACTTGCGCTTTGCTGCCTGAGTCCTTCTGGAATGCACGGACTTTGTCCCTTTGATTACTAGCATGGCTGCTCGGAGGGGCCAGGCAGTGGCGTTCGCAGCTTCTTCTGTCTTTATTCTCTGTCGATCGAGCCTCCGCCCCCGAGTTTTTGGACACACTTCTGCCGTTCTGCGCTGGTGGTCAGTCCCTCCTCCTGCCCTGTCACCTCCCCCCACCCCTCAGAGTGGCCCTGGATGGCCAGACAGCAGGCCACCCGTGACCTTCCTCCTCTTCTCCGGGCACCTCCCCACTGTTCCCTGCACCACCAGGACAGGGGCCCAACACCTAGATGCTTAGAAAGAAGCAACTGGTTAATTAGCTGGTTGTTGGTGTTGGTTTGGGGTTTTTGGGTTTTTTTTCATTTGTTTTAGCTTTTCATCCAGATGTTGGTGTCTTGTAGAACCAGCCTGGAAGTCCTGTGTTTGTCATTCCATTTAGAGTACGTCATGATAACTAGAAGAAATAAGGCGCTGTTTGTCCTTTCTAGCACCATCGCCAAGAGCAAGACCTGCAGGCCTACCCTACCCAAAGAAATTCAGTCTCTCTCTCCCTTTTTTGTTTTTTATGTTTATTTATTTTTGAGACAGAGAGACAGATCATGGGGTGGGGGGGGGGGGGAAGAGAGAGGGAGACATAGAATTGCAAACAGGCTCCAGGCTGACAACACAGAGCCCAATGCAGGGCTCAAACTCACAAACCATGAGATCACGACCTGAGCTAAAGTCGGACGCTTCATTGACTGAGCCACTCAGGTGCCCCAGCAATCTCTTTTCAAAAGGGAGAAAGGAAGGAGGGAAAAAGAGGTAACGGCAAGATTTTGGAGTCCGCTTAACAGTGGGATGAATGGGGGCCCCAGAGATACCAAGTCCCTGGAACCTACAGTGCTGCCTCGTTGGGAAAAGGTATCTTTGCAGAAGTGAGTAAGTTAAGGACTTTGAGATGGAGATGTCGTCCTGCATTGGTAATCCAGGGTGGGCGCCAAGTGCCATCACACGTGTCCTTCTAAAAAGGAGGCGCAGGGAGGAGACCTGACACACACAGATGAAGAAACTGCCGTGAGAAGATGGAGGCAGAGGCTGGAGTGACACAGACACAAGCCAAGGGATGAAGCAGCCACCGGAAGCTGGAAGAGATGACGAGGGAGCCTCAGGAGGAAGTATGCCCTGCGGATTCGGTTTGAGACTTTGGCTCCCGGAGCTGTGAGGGAATACATTTCTGTTGTTTTCCTCCGCCAACTTTGTAAGCATTTGTTAATAGCAAACCCAGGAAACTAAGGCGATGCCCCCTTCCAAGAGCCACTGCAGATGAGCCTGGAGATGGAGGTAAAAAAAAAAAAATGGAAGAGGGAGAATGGACGGTAAGATCTTCTACATGTGGAGCTGAGTGAGGGAGGGGCCCTTGTTGGCCCCGCCAATGGGTCGGGTGGCTGGCTCAGCCAGCCCTGTGTGTTTCTAAGAGAGGAGCACAAGGGAAAATAGTAAATACAAGATCAACACCCCTCTATCTAACTGGGCTTGGGCCTGAAACTCCACTGCACAGCCCCTAAGGAGCTGGGCCAACACACAGTCGCAGTTTAATGGCCAAAGGGCCTTACCACCTCTGGGCAGCTGTAGAAAACCAAAGAGTTGAGCTCCCGCAAACCTCTGTGGGTTGGTAAACACACCAGCTCATTGTCCTCAAAGCCCTACCCATTAGGAAATGTGGCTCTGTGTTCTGAACCGTGACTAACCTAATTAACAACTTATCCTCCCCATCAGATCCAAGAAGGGAAGTGGAAATAGAGCTGGGATCATCCTTGCTTACAAATGGGAACAATTTGGGAACCACAACCCCCCGGGACTGTTGACTGAAATCTCTATTTTGGGACATAGGTGATGGCAGTGAATCACCATTCTGTCCACTTCTGCTTCCTTCTCTCATCTCCACCAAGGGAAGGGGATACAAGCCAACTTCCCTGGATGCCTACCTTATGCCATGTGCTATTCTAGAGACCGGGTCATAGAGCATTAGCTGGCCAGACACAGTCCCTGCCTCCACAAAGGACCATAAATTCCCTTCGGGCTTATTAAGCCTTCCCCACTCCACAACACAGTCCAAGGGGATTCACTCCAAGCTTAGTCCCTCCCACCTTCCAGTACCCTCCAGATTTGCTCCCCACCGGGTGCCCTGCTGGTCTGAAAACCTGAGAACAACAGCTCTAAAAAGAGCCACGGCTGAAGGGTATGAGAACCAGATAAAGTAAACTTCTGTGAAGAGCACAAAACACTTTAAAATTACAAGGCATTTTTAATTGTAATCTATAACCAGTTGGGTCAGAGGATCAGAAAAATTGGGCTGCTGAGGCCAAAACTTTGCGGTCTCATTAACTGCATTTATTCTCATGTCACATCCCAGACTTAAGCCCCAAACAGCTGATTAGAACCAATAGAAATCAGCTGACTCCCATCTATCTTTTTTGAGGACGGGCCAACAGCACTGGCTTCCTTCACAGAGGCTGGCGTGTTATTTTTGAAACATGACGAGAGAACAAAAAGAGGACATTTTGCAAGGCCCAGGGGGATCCAAGTGTAGGAATCAGCAAGCTATATATCTAGAGGTGAAGGAGAAAAAGGAAAAGGAGGAGGGGGGAGAGGGAGGGGGATGGGGAGCGGGAGGAAGGGGAGGCAAATATTTCTAAGTATGCAAAGGTTTGCTATGGTTATTATGAATTAGAGCTGGGAGCTCTGTGAGTAACTATTAAAGGAAACTTTTCTCGTTATTTGATCGGCATGTCCATGAGCAAACAGTAAAGGTGAAGGTAGTGGAAACCAAAATAATTGTTCCAACTTATATTACCCGTCTTTTGAAATTGGAAAATTAAATCTAATTGCTTAGAGCTAGTCAAAACAAGTGGGTTCTGGGGCACCTGGGTGGCTTAGTCAGTTAAGTGTCCGACTTTCGCTTAGGTCATGATCTCGCGGTTCGTGGGTTCGAGCCCCATGTCAGGCTCTGTGCTGACTGCCAGCTCAGAGCCTGGAGCCTGTTTCAGATTCTGTGTCTCCCTCTCTCTCTGACCCTCCACTGCTCATACTGTCTCTCTCTCTCTCTCTCTCCTAGAAATAAATTTAAAAAATTAAAAAAATTAAAAAAAAACAAGTGGGTTCTGACACATCCCGTGGGAAGTGGCACAAAGCTGTCCCATCTAGGGTCTGCGGTGACCTGGGTGGCACACATCTGAACCAAGCATCTCTATCCCTCCAGCCCAAGCTCATCACTGATACCCCAGGAACTTCCCACCAGACCACAACCCATTGGGAAGAACAGCCATTGCTTGGGTCACAATGAGTGGAAAGGGAACCGCAAGAGGAGACCCAACAATAGAGAGAAAAAAGAAAGAAGAAGATGGGACAGAGATAAAAACAGAGCAGAACATGTAATTTGAAGGAGAAAGCTGGGACAAGCCACTTCAGAGGGTTGGTTGAACTGAATGAACTGAAGATGAAGGCCAGTGAAACATTCTCATCACCAGGGGCTTCATCTGGGTAAATTACGTCCTGACAGAACAGCCCGTCCAAGAGGTCACTTAGGTCTTTCCCATTCACACATTTGCTTGCTCATTCATTCAACAGCAGTGTAGAATATGCGGGGCCCTGGGCTCAGTTCTGAGGAGGTAGAAAAATGAGCACAAAGCTGAGGGTAGAATCTCGTAGAGACACGAGACATGAAGGTAAATGTACAGAATCAGAACACTAGTGTGACCCTCCTGCAGGAAGAATGGAGCTTTGATGGGTGCATTTTTAAAAATAAACATTTTGGGGGCACCTGGTTGGCTCAGTTGGTTAAGCATCCAGCTTCAGCTCAGGCCATGATCTCAGTCTGTGGGTTCAAGCCACACGTCGGACTCTGTGCTGACAGCTCAGAGCCTCGAGCCTGCTTCGGATTCTGTGTCTCCCTCTCTCCCACTTGCACTCTGTCTCCCAAAAATAAATAAACATTAAAATTTTTTTAAGAAAACAAATAACTTCAGTTTTTCTTATGCCGTCTCTCCAAACAGCCTTAGTGAATCAGTCATTTCTCCATCCCCAGATGAATCTTGAGCTGGCCCCAAAACGTTTTCAGTCTCTCTCAAATAATGTGTTCTATTAAATATAAGATATTATATCTAGTACGCTGTAATAATTGATCAGAATTAGGGGCTGGGGGGGCGGGGCAGTAGAGGAATAAACAGAGAGGAAACATGCAGAGAAGCTTGAGAACCCAAGGAAGTAGAGCATCATGGAAGCCAAAAAAGACAGACTCTTAAGAAAAAAGGAGCAATCAGGTGCTGAAGAGAGGTCCTGATAGAGGAGAGGAACAGGGCTTGGCTGTCAGCAGATCACTTGTAACCTTCCAGAAAACAGTTGAGTAGAGCGGCAAGAATGGAAGACCCCATGGAATAGGTTAAGCATTGAGGATGTAGCCAGAAAATGGGTCCACCAACTTAGACCCCTCTCTTGAGAAACTGAGTGGTAAACAGAAGGAGAAAAATAGGCTGACATCCTAAAATGGTAGCAGCAGATTCGAGGAAAGGGATCTAGGGTTGGGGGTATATGGTGGTCAGCTTCTAAAAGGTTCCCCCAAATCCCTACTACTGATACTCACCCCCCTGTTTAATCCCATCCCTGTGTGTACAGGCTGGACCGGTGATTCACTTCTAATGAACGGAATGCAGGGAACGTGATGGGATGTCATGTCTGAGATTAGGATACAAAAGCCCATGCCTTCCCCTGGCTTTCCTCAGTTTGCTCATGCTGACAACGCAAGCTCCAATGTTATGGGCCACCTGTGGAGAGACCCACGTGGCCAGAATCTGAGAATGACCTCCAGCCAACAGCCGGCAAGGAAGTAGGGCCCTGCAGCCAGCAGTCCACGAGGACCTGAGTGTTGCTAACAATGACACAAATGCACTGGAAGCAGATTGAGCTTGAAGCGCTTGAACAATAACTGAGCCTCGATGTGGACAACAGCCGCCGCCTCTCACAGCCTGTGAGAGACCCCGAAGCACAGGGCTCAGCTAAGCCACCTCCTGAGTTCTAACCTACAGAAAACTGTGAGATGAGAAATGTTGCTTTAAGCCACTAAAATTAGGATAATTTGCTACACAGCAATAGGGATCTAACACACAATGGCTATGGTTTTTTTTAAAATGTTTATTTATTTATTTTGAGAGAGAGAGAGCACTTGCACATGCATGTGAGCAGGGAAGAAACAGAGAGAGAGGAGAGAAAAAACCCAAGCAGCCTCCACACTGTCAGCACAGAGCCTGACATTGGGCTCAATTCCATGAACGATGAGATCATTACCTGAGCTGAAATCAAGAGTATGACACTTAGCCGATGGAGCCACCCAGGTGCCTCAGGAGGGGTGTCTTTGATAAGGGATGCTTGCAGACGATTCCAGTGTCAAATTTTGTTGTCCTTAAGAATTATCTTGGAGTCTGTGAAAATGCAGATTCTGAGCACTAGACCCAAAAATGTTTATTTCGGCACTGGGGATATAGTACTAACTGGACAGCACTCTTTGGAAAAGAACCCAAGAAATCACCCCTGTGAAATACTGGGGATGATTCTGACACACGTGGGGGATGAAAGGCTGCATTCTGTGGGGGAAAAAACACCGAGATACAATTCAGAGATGGGGGTCTGAAGGTTCTAGAGCAGACACAGCAGGAATTCAGGAGGAAGATGGCCTTCAAGTCTTGATATCTTCCTCCAAAAAAGCAAGGAAGAATCCAACTATGGGGAAAGGCACAGAAATTTTGAGATGGGAAGAGGGAAAAGCCTCCGTCATCTCTGAAGGAAGGACAAGGAGCCATGTACAGACTGAGGAAGTGGGGGTATCACACAAGGTTTGAAGAGAGAAGAAAGGATTGGGAAGAACTAGGCTCCTTGAGGAAGCTTTGGGGGGTCAGTAATAATTTTTTAAATAATGGTAAAAGGAAGACAAGGACCAGAGGATGACTAATGACCATAATTTGGAGGAAAGCAAAGGAGCACGCTGCCCTCACTCTCCTCACTCTATGAGCCATCACTAGTGGGAGGAGGAAGGTCTCTGCTGGAAGAAGTTGTGGGAACAGTATCCAGGGAGAAGGCCACTTTCTGCTGTGATAAGGAGGCAGAAAGAAGGCTTTAAGGAAAGGTGAGAGAGGAGTTTGTCCTCAATAATACAAAGGTTCTCCTGGGCTCAGCAGAAGAGTCCCATAGAGGGGAAGTAAAGGGGTCTTGGGTGGGACTGGGACTGCACTGGATAGAAAATGAGGAGGACAGGGGGCACTGCCCGAGGAGGTAAAAGCTGAAGATGGGCTAGAGATTCCCGATCATCATGGGAGGACAGAGGAAATACCAGAAATGTTCATTGAATTGACTTGTCCCCATAATCTAAGTTAAATATTGATCAGTCATTAACATCCATGGCTCCTCTAAGACCAGCTCCAACATGAGGGCGGATAGTGCGTGCCCCTTGCAGGGAGGTCTGCCTCTGAGAGCTGGTTCAGATCTCAGGAAAGCATTACAACATGTCCATACTCAAAATGAGTAAAGTCCTATATTGATTATTTACAACACCCCCACGCATCTCATACCAGCACTTGCCTGTAGTTAAGCTGATATGGAGGAAAGATCCCTAGGCTGGGGGTTTAGAAACCTGAGCCCTTGTTCCAGTTCTACCCCGAAAGTCACGCGATCTTAAAGAAGTCATGCTATTCACCTCCGACACCATTTGTAGAGTGAGGGGACTGAACCGGATGGCCCCTCAACTCCCTTCCAGCTCCAACATTCAAAGAGCCTGAAAACAGGCAAATCTAAACCAGGGCTAGGAATTGTGTGGTATTGCTTTTGGAAATTTAGCTTCCAAAAAAAAAAAGAAAAGAAAAAGAAGAAGAAGGAAAAAGTTTGAGCCCTTATCTGTAACAACCTGGAGACTTCCTATCCATTGGTAGTCCTTGTGGGAAATGTTTTGAAATAGTGGACATTCCGTGAAATGAAATTGGGGATTAATCTGCATAGGGGCTGAAGATTTTCTGCATGAGGTTTCCCAAGTGTATGAGAAATCTTTATCCAATTGGACGTGGGGCAGATTCTCCTCGGAAGCATCCTGTTTGCATTGTCAAGGCAGGATTTGGTAGGGAAAAAAGCCCAGATATCTTGGACTTACTCATAAAGCTGTTGGGGAAGATACACTGACAATGACTGATGAATCACGTCTGGGTCACCCCATGTCTAAGATTTTAAATATCTCCAAGTATTGCCACACACACATCTGCACGCATCTCACCACCAGAACTATAAGGCGGATTGTGAAAGAACTTCCATTCACATGGAGGAAGTGAAAGTGGGACTTTCTCCCGACCTCCAGCGTCCCTGAGGAATGCTCTCTCTCACCACCACTTACTTCTCTGATGGAAACCCTGAGGTCATTTAGTTCCATATTACATCTTGGAAACTCAGGATAACCCAATAGATGTCCCAACTCATACCCCCAAACTTTACACGAGAGAGAAGGGATGAAAAACAGACATGGAAACTTCTTTCGATTTCCAAATGCAGGAATTTTGATTACCCTGGCCAGGCCCTTGGGACTCTGCTTACTTTTTCACAACACATTACCCGTAAAAATCAAAACACCCTTTACAATGGTACACTGTATCTTTTTTAAATATTTTATCCTTTTTTCCCAATCATTCAACAAATATACATTTAGCACTGGGCTAGGTGCTGGAAGGGAACTCAGTAACTAAGCTCTGAATTAAGTACGATGCAGTGAAATAAATTCTATAATAGTGGCATGTGAAAAGGGGTTTGTAATTAATTCTGCCTCAGGGTAGGGAAGCTGAGGAAGGTGAGTCTTAAACAGTGAGTAAGAATGTGAAGATGAGTCAGAGCTAGCCAGGGGATGGATGGGATTGAAGGGCATTTAAGGCAAGAGAAATGGGGCGGAGGGGGTTGGGGGTAGACAGGGAAGTGTGAGATGACCATAGCAGTATTTGGAGACCTCCTAGTAGTCTAATGTGGCTACAGCATAAGGGACAAAGCAAGAACACAAAGGGGTACAGAGGAAGGTAAGCAGGTTCAGGCCAGCCTGTGAAGGAACAACAACAGACTAAGGACTATGGTCTTCACTTTTTCGTAACAAAGAGACAAAGATAATCATGATCAAGATCACTTTGTATATTAGAAAGGTCATTCTGATAGCAAGGAAGACAATGGACCAGGAGGGAGAGAATAAAGAGAAAGATCAAGATCTATAGGAGAGATCTAGCTAGGAGAGAAATGATATATGTAGGACATTATCACATTTTACGGTCACTCATTGTTTCTGTCTCCTTCCCCAACCCCAAATACAGATAAATTCCTATGGACAGATACCACATCTTGTTGACGTTGTATCCCAGCCCAGAACACAATGCCTGGCATGGCATGGGCAGCCGATAATGCCATCCATAGATGAATGGATGAATGGAGACTTAAAGGGGGCAGCAACTGTGGGGATGTAAAGAAAAGGACATATTCAAGAAATATTTTCTGGGGAAGATCCTAAAGAATTTGGTCTGAGGAAAATGGAAAAATCCAAAGTTTCCATGTCGGATGACTAACAAGGTCTTTAAGGTTTTTTTAAAATATAGGAAGCTGATATCCAGAATCTACAAGGAACTCACCAAACTACACACCCGAAAAACAAACAACCCAGTGAAGAAATGGGCAGAAGATATGAACAGACACTTCTCCAAAGAGGACATCCAGATGGCCAACAGACACATGAAACGATGCTCAGCATCCCTTCTCATCAGGGAAATACAAATCAAAACCACACTGAGATACCACCTCACGCCAGTCAGAGTGGCTAAAATGAGCAAATCAGAGAACTCTAGATGCTGGCGAGGATGTGGAGAAACGGGCACCCTCCTACACTGTTGGTGGGAATGTAAACTGGTACAGCCCCTCTGGAAAACAGTGTGGAGGTTCCTCAGGAAACTAACAATAGAACTCCCCTATGACCCAGCAATAGCACTGCTAGGAATTTACCCAAGGGATACAGAAATGCTGATGCATAGGAGCACATGTACCCCAATGTTCATAGCAGCACTCTCCACAATAGCTAAAACCTGGAAAGAGCCTAAGTGTCCATCAACAGATGAATGGATCAAGAAGATGTGGTTTATCTATACCATGGAATACTACATGGCAATGAGAAACAATGAAATCTGGCCATGTGTAGCAACATGGATGGACCTTGAGGGTGTTATGCTGAGCGAAATAAGTCAGGCAGAGAAAGACAAATATCATATGTGTGCACGTATAGGAGGATTAGGAGGAGCTTAACAGAGGACCAAGGGGGAGAAGAAGGGGGGAAATGGAGGGGGAAAGGGGGAGAGGCAAACCATGAGAGACTCTTGAATGCTGACAAAAACTGAGGACTGGTGGATGTGGGGGGAGGAGGGGTGGGCATGGAGGAGGGCACTTGTGGGGATGAGCACTGGGTGTTATGTGGAAACTAATTTGACAATAAACTATTTGTAAAAAAAAAAAAAATAAATAAATAAATAAAATAAAATATAGGAAGCTGAGCAGGTTGAGAGAGAAAGGCAATGTTGAGCTGGAGGTATCTGTGGGCCAGGGTCCTAAAGTCCAGTAGGCAGTTGTAAATATGCATCAGGACCTGAGAAGAGTTCTTTGGCTGATTTTTACTCATGACCCCTTATAGAAGCAGGTGAACCAACTTATTCAAAATCTAGGTTTTTTTTAAAATGTGTGCTGAGAGCTTGGTTCCCAAAGAAAAAGTAACCAAGAAAATGAAAAGTATCTTCAGAGAGGTCCCTGCTTCATTACTCAATAAACCAAAGCAAAGATGAGAGGAGCAGCCAGAGATGATCTTCCACCCTTTCACCTCAGAATTTGTCATAGTGAAGTTCTCATATCTTCAGAATCCCAAGGGAAAGGTTTCCATGAATAGCAGTAGTTGTGCAAACATTAGTTAGCTGGATTCCTTCCTGCAGGGCATTAAAAATGATGAATGTTTCAGTAGGAAAGCCCAAGACTCTTCCCCTTGTTTGCTTCTAACACACTTCCACTGAGAATTCTCAGATAGGAGATGCTTTCTTTGAGGCATGGAACATGACAGAAGCCCAAGGCTATATGGTGCCTGAAAGGCACACTGAACAAAGAGTTGGAAGAAATGGACTTAGTCCCTTCTCCACCACTATTTGGCCACATCACCTTATGCAGGTTTCTTTACCCTTCGGGTTTCTCACCTGTAAAATGAGTCCAGTCTTGATTTTCTGTGTGTGTGTGTGTGTGTGTGTGTGTTTTCTTAAATATTTACTATTGATCTAGATCCTTCCATATGTGTTCATCATTAACTCAGCCCTAGGTCCCTGGAATTTTGCAGGTCCAACTCCAACTATTCAGGGTCTCAAGATGAAGCCAGATTCTCAGTTCCACTGAGAGAATCAGTGCATGCCAAGGCACTTCTCTATTACCATCTTTTGGTGTATTAGATGACTCTCAAAGAAGTCCTAAAAATATACACCTTCTAGTGGTTTAGCTGGTGCAAATTTTGGTCCCTAGAAATGAAGTGCTACCATAATAAAAACATAAAATGTAGGAGTGGTATGGAAGCCAGTCAATGGGCAGAGCCAGAATGGTTGTAAGGACATTAAAGAGAGCAGTACCGAAAGCCTACTTTACCTTGAACAGTCTTTGAGGAGGTAGCTGGTAAGGTGTTAGAGGAAAATGAGGGAAATCTTGTTGGAAACTTGAGAAAGAGGGATCCTTGTTATTCATGGCAGAAAGTGTAGTAGCACTCTCTCCTTTATGAAGGGTAAAGAGCATACCTGATATACTAGATAATTTAGCTAAGAAGCTTTCCAGCCAGGGTGTTGAAGGTGTCACTGGCTTGTTACCGCTTATATTAAAATGTGAGAGGTGACAGATGAGCTAGAGGAAGGATTGTTAAACCAAAAGAAGATGGGACTTGCTGACTCTGAAGATTCTGAGGCTCCCCAAATGGCAAACAATACCCTTAAGAAATTGCTCCCACACCGAGATCAAATCCAGGACATTCTCAGGAAACAATGTTCTAAAGGTAAAGCCAAGAATATATCTGTAAAATCTTCTGTTAAAACCTCAGAAAGTGAAAAGGTGGATCTTCAGGGTCCATTCAGACAGACAAAAGGCCCTCTAAAGGGTTTAAACATTTGCCTCACAGCACCTATAAATAAAATAATATGGATCCTAAGAAGCTTAAGGGTTCTGTCCATCTTAGCAGAAGTCCAAAGTAGAGAGGATTTATCTCAAAGAGATTTGTAGGTGTGGATTTGTTGAATGGAGCAAATCTCAATGAGATTCACAGGAGGACCACAAAGTTTGCGAGAATTTTATGACCAGAAAAACTGCCAGGTTGGACTGAAAGTGATTGGAATAGTATAAAACAGAAAGACTCCTTTGAACCCCCAAACTTCTACAAACAAGAAACAGGATGAGAAAACCACTCAGCTGCAAACACATGATAACTTCCATGAAAAGAGAAGGATGATTCCAAAGGAGGACTAAGACCCCAGAGAACAGAACCAAAAGCTATGGAAAGTCATTTTCAGACAGGAGTAGTGCTGAGTCCTAATCAAGAAATTTACAACATGTGCCCGGCTAGATTTCAGGATACCTATGAACCAGACACTCCTTTGTGCCTCATTTTCCCCCTTTTGGAACAGGAGTGTCTATACTGGCTATCCTCTGCTGTGCCAACATCATATGTTGTACGGGCAAGGGACAGACTTGTTCCCTTCATTCACAGGTCTACAAATTGAGAGGAATTATACATATGAAGCTGTATTTAAGAGAACTACATTCAAGATGAGATTCTGAATTTGGAGCTAAAGCTATAATGGGATGAAATTTGTGTGCACCTTGGGAAGGGATGAGTACAGTTTGCATGTGTAAGACATGTGGATTATCAAGGACTAGAGGACAGACTGTGGTAGCCAGATCCAAGATGGGTCCTGCATGATTTGCACCCCCTAGTATTCACATCTCATACATTGCGCAAAGGTTTGTTGGTGTGACAAATGACATATGGCAGAAATGATAGGATATCTCTCACCCTCTCAGACCATTCACTCAGGGAAAATCCAGCTGCCATGTCTTACATAATTTTATAGAGAAGCCATGTGTTAAGGAACTGAAGACTCCTACTGACAGCCACATGAGTGGCCTTGGAAAATCATCTCGTCCCAACTGCACCTGTGGATGACTGTAGCCTTAGCCAAGAGTTAACCACAACTCATGATAGATTCTGAGCCAGATAATTACTCAACTGGGTCATTCCTGGATTTCAGACCCTCAGAAAGCGTGTTTGTTTTTTTAATACGCTATGTTTGGGGGCAATTTGTTATACAACAATTTTTAACTTGATAAGTTAACATATAAACTGATAAGGTCAATATATAAAAATCTGTTGTATTTCTGTGTGGCTGGAAAACAAATGGAAAATAAATTTTTTGAAATATGATTTATAGTGGCATCAAAAACATAATAAATACTCAGGGATAAATCTGAAGACCTATGTGGGTATACATTGCTGAAAGAAAGTAATGAAGATCTAAATAAATGGAGAGATAGACCATGTTCATATCTGGGAAGAGTCAATGTTTTTAAGATGTCATTTTTTCTCAATTGATCTATATATTCAACAAACCCCAATCCAAGACCTTAAAGACTTCTTTGTAGAAATTTATATGCTGATTATAAAATTTTATATAGAGACACAGATAGCCAAAACATTCTTGAAAAATAACAAATATAAAGAACTTACTCTACCTGATTTCAAGACTTACTGTAAAGCTCCTATAATCATGGAAGTGGCATGAAGATAGACAAATAGATCAATGGAATAAACAGAGTAAAAAAATAGACCCATACTATACAGTCAATTAGTATTTTAATTGGTGCCAAAGAAAATGAATGGGGAATGTAAAGGTTTTTTTTTTAAAAGATGCTGGAAAAATTGTCTTTCCATGTCTGAAAAAAGAATCCATATGCAAAAATTAATTATAGATGGCTAAAGTGTAAAGCTAAAGTTGCAAAGCTTTTGGAGGACAAGATAGAATGAAATCTTTACAACCTTTAGGTTCCTTAGGACCCAGAAAACAGTAACCATAAAAGACAAAAATGGGCAGCTAAATTTTAGCAAAATTTAAAACTTTTTTTCAACAGACACTGTTAAGAAAATGAAAAGAAGACAGACTAGAAGGAAAATTTCTAATATGTATACCTGACAAAAGACTTACATCAAGAATATATAGTAATAAATGATGTGCCTGGGTGGCTCAGTTGGTTAAGCATCCAACTCTTAATTTCAGCTTAGGTCATGATTTCACAGTTTGTGAGTTTGAGCCCTGTATTGGGCTCTGTGCTGACAAGCGTGGAGCCTGCTCGGGATTCTCTGTCTCCCTCTCTCTCTGCCCCCTCCCCCACCCTCTATCTCTCTCAAAACAAAAAAATGGAAGTGTTTAAAGAATATATAGGAATATATTTTCTACACACTCACTTCTCAATAATTAAAAGACAATCCATTTTTCTTTAAATCAGGAGACTTGACAAATGACAGTATATAAATGGCCAGTAAGTTCATGAAAAGATGCTCAAGATCATGAATCATCAGAGAAATAAAATTAAAACCATAATAAGTTACAAATACATTCCACGGGAATGACCAAAATTAAAATTGAATGGCAATACCAAATATTGGTGAAGATGTGTAGCGAGTGGAACTTCAAACTTGCTGATGGGACCGCCAAATGGTACATTCACTTTGGAACTAAGTCTGGCAGTTTCTCATAAAGTTAAACATAAACGTACCCTAAGACCTAGGCACTCCTCTTCTAGTATTTCCCCGAGAGAAATGAAAACATATATTCACACAAAGACTCAAACAAGAATGTCCAGGGTCAGCTTTATTCATAATACCCAAAAACTAAACATAGCCTAATTTTCATCAACAGGGAAAAGGAAAATCAAATTGTGGTATGTCCATTCAATGGAATACTACTTAACAGTGTAAAAGAGAGAACTACTGGAACACACAGCAATGTAGGTGACCCTCCAAATATATACTGAGTTAAAGAATCCAGACACAACAGAGAACATACTGTGTTATCCCAACTCCATGATGTTTTGAACAGACAGAAATTAATCTACAGTGAAAGAAGTCAGAACAATGGAACAGTAGTTACCACCGGTCAGAGAGGAGGCAAGAACTGACTCAAAGGGAGAAAAGAGATCTCTCAGGGGTGAAGGAAATGTTCCACATCTTGGGCTCTACTAATACATGCAATTGTCAGAATCTATCTAACCATACACTTAAAACCCATGCATTTTACTGTTTATAAATTAAACCTCAATTTTAAAAAGGGAATGTGATTTATTAAGCCATTAAAAATATCAGATACCCAAAAATTGTTCTAGTGAAAACTGTGTGAACCTTTCACAGAGAAGAAAATGTAAATCACCACTGAGATAAACTGAAGAAGGCCCAAATAAATGAAAAGATATTCCATGTTCACAGCTTGGAAGAACCATGTAAAGTTACCAATTCTCTGTAACTGATCTTTAAATTCAACACAGTTCTAATAAACATTCCAGTATGACAAAAGGACATTTTCAACTTTTCACATTCATGGGCCCTGCTCCTGGGCTCCCAGGGAGCCTCTGCTTTTGCATTTACCAAGGTCAAAGTGATTCAGCAAAACCTCAAAGCACGGGCTCTATTTCTGCCCCAAGCACACATTATATATCTGCTTCATTAAAGAAAATAATAAAAAAAGAAGCACTCTGAACACAAATGACAAGAAAAAGTAAGAAACTTCCCTGATTCCCATCAGATTAAAGACATAGAGCCCTTCACATACTAGAAACTAAAGATAGGGTCTGCAACTTTCTGAAATGTTGTTTGTCTAATAATCTGTAACTTTCTATGGGAAAAAAATGTATGTAATCCTCCACCAAATGTTCCCTTGCCAGAGAACTTTGTTCTTTGTGAAGACTGTATATCCTGGGTGCTGTCCTAACTTGGCCTTGAATGAAACTCTCTTCCTTTATTTTAGAAATTCTAGAAGTTTTGTCCATTTTGCATCAACAACTGGGCTTTCATCTTCCTTTCTTTCTTTTTTCTGGTGGAACTTAATAAGCTAATTCTAAAATAAGTATGGAAACTCAAAGGCCAAAAATAGCCAAGACCTTCTTGACAGAGACAAAGAGGGAGGACTTTTTTTCCAGGTATCAAACTTATTCAAACTTAGGAAAATAATTTTTGTGTAGGGATACACAAACAAATCAATGGAATAAAACAACAACTTCAGAAATTTACACATGCACACAAAACACTTGATTTGTAACAAAAGTGATATTGCAGATAAATGGGGAAAGTATGATATCTTTCATATGTGGGGCTGAATTGATTGGATATCCATATGGAAAAAAATAAACTGAACTCACATCAAAAATCAATCAAGCACACACACAAAAATCAATTCCAAGGTGTTATATGGAAACCAACTTGACAATAAACTATTAAAATAAATAAATAAGTAAATAAATAAGTAAGTAAATAAATAAATAAAATGTTCTAGCAATCAAGAAAAAAAGAATGTAGCTTTAAATGTAAAAGGCAACATAAAGGTTCTAGACATTAATATACAGAATATTTTCATGACAGTAAGGAGAGATATATTTCTTAAACAGGAGGTTAAAAATGCATCAGTCATAAAGAAAAAGATTGATAAAGTGGGATACATTAAAATTAAGAACATCTCTTCACCAAAATACACAATTTAGAGACAAGAAAGGCAAGTCACAAAGTAAAACAAGGTATCAGCAGCTTATGTAACTGAAAAAGGTTTGCATTCCGAAAAATATAAAGAATTCCTATATGTTAATAAGAAAAGGATATACAGCCCAATAGAAAAATGTGAAAGAGATCTGAACGAGCACTCTACAAAGGATAATACCCAAACAGCCAGTAAATCGAAAAAGTTGTTCAACTTTATCGGTCATCAAGACAATGCAAAATAAATGAAAATTTTAAATTTTTTTAAATTAAAAAAAGAAGAAAATGCAAAATAAAGCCACAATGGATTGCAAGTGCTCTACATTGCCACCAGCATAGCTAAAGTTTAAGAAACTAAAAATAGTGTTGGTACGAATTTAGAACAACACAATTTCTGATACACTGCTGGTGGTTACAAAAATTGATATAGCCACTCAGGAAAATAGTTTGACATTAAGCAGTAAAGGTAAAGACACTCCCATCCTATAACCCAGGCATATAGCCAATAGAAATGCATGCATCTGGGCACCAAGAAACATACATGGTCAAGAATGTTCGTAGTAACTTTCTTTGTCATAGCCAAAACTGGAAACAACCCAAATGTCCATCAACAGTGAATACGTATCAGTAAATTCCAGTGTATGTATACAGTGTAACATCATACAGCCACGAAACCTATAAACTCCAGGTACTTTTAACAACATGAATGGCCACAGAAGGCAGACGCCAAAGAAAAATCAGGTATAGTTCTAGTCAGGTAACTTTGGAAACAGGCGAAAGTAAACTTAAAGCATTAGATGTCAATGGTTAATTTCAAGGAAGTTTCTAGTGTACAAACAGAATAGTAGACACAAAGAGGTGGTAACAGTGTTCTTTTTCTTGACCTGGTGGGGGTTACACAGGTATTTGCTTTGTTATCATTTCTTGAGCACATTTATTTCTTATTAAAATACATATGGAGTATATATATTGTGTGTCTACATATTTCTGTGTTATATTTCTTAGTAAAAACGTTAAAATAAAATTAATTAAAGGATCTATCAGGTAGCAAGCATGCAGAAAATAGTTTCTACTCTTACCCTCCCAGTACCCCGTCACCCCGAGCAAACAGGCAGACTCTGTTCTCCCTAAACAGAAACCTGTCTCAGGCAAATATTGACCTTCTTCTCCCTCTCTGTTTGGGACCAGGTTCTAGACAATGGGAAGGGGCCCAGAGACAGATTCCTTCGTTGTTCCAGCAGGCCCAGACTAAGGGGGGGTTGGGGGGGGATCATAGGCATCCTCACAAGCCTCTGCCTTCTGTTCCACAACTCTGTAAACTGGCTCAACCAACCCAGAGGATAACTTAGCCCTGCTGGTAAAGTCAAGAGGCACATTTCCAGGGACGCCCCCCCGAATTCCCCTTCTAAATATATATCTCAGAGAAGCTCTTACACGGGACCCAGGTACAAAGGTATGTAACGTGGTATTATTTGTAGTGGCAAAAAAAAAAAAAAAAAAAAGAGAGAGAAGAAGAAAAAGAAAACCTGGAACCAATATTTATTCATCAATCTAGGCACCGGTAAGTAAATCACTGAGCGGTCACTGATGATGAGAATGAACTAGATCTAATTTATGAACAGGAATAAATCTCAAAAATATAGAGTGGAGTCAAAAATCAAGTTGTAGTAGGATGCCATTTATACACACTGAAGTATTTCAACACAAGGCACGTTGCTTATGAAGAGGTAGCAAAATTACAGACAGAGGGCAAGAAAGTGGTTACTTATGAGATGGAAAGGTTTTGGGATTTGGGGGAGATGGTTAGAGCTGAATCTCTACTATTTTACTTCTTTAAATAAGTATCTGAAACAAATAGGGGAAAATAGTCACGACTGCTTAAATCAGATGGTGGGTGTTACATTATTGTGCAGTATCATGTTTGAAATGTTGTCTAACTTAAGAAAAATGGCGGATGTAAATCACCACTCTGAAAACATTCTCCAGGCTCCTTCCTCCTTCACAAAGGATAAATTGTCTGATGCTGCCAGATTTTCCTGCTTCTCCAAGAAGCAAATGGAAATTTATGATGAATGAAAGTAGGCAGTGGGGTCATCAACTCTCCTCCAAGCTGTTCCTGACACAGAAGCATCTCTGACCTAGGCAGACCCCCCTGCCCCCCGCCCTGGTCTACACTCTGGGAAACTGACCTGCAAAGACAACAGGCCCCTGCCTTCTGGCTTCCGATGGGACTTGGTAAACAGGAGGCAGAAGCTGAGAGGGTGAGACAGTCAGGACCGGGTACTCATTCCCTGGCTTGCTCCTGCAGGCTAACGAGTTGGAAGCTGGTGCCTCTCTCTACTGAAGGCCACATCTCCTAAATGTGGGCCTCTCTTGGGCTCTGCCATGGCTCTCACTGGGTTACACCCATTCCCCACCTTCTCCTCTCTTCTTCAGAGGTGGCGGGGTGCCAATGGCTCCCAGTGATCACTAATCCCAGTGGCTTCACCATCCCTTCTGGTTTCCCTTCATTTTGACCACTTTTTTATAAATAGTCCCCTCCTGAAGCTCTCCTTAATTTCCCCAGTTGGATGCGCCTTCTCTTCCCTACGGGCACCCTGACCTCACACAGCACAAGAGAAATACATGAAGCATAAAGGACCGTGAGAGGCCAAGCCTCAGGGAAAGCTGCACACATAAGGCTCATACCTGAGCAAAAGCTTGAAGAGGAGCAGAAGTGTGCCAGTTGGTCAAAGAATTATGACAGGGGTCGGGGAAGATGACAAGAGGAGCAAGACTGAGGAAGCTGCTTCCAGAAAGGCCTCACGTATTAGGCTGACCACATGAAATTGCCAATATTAGACCATACCAAAAAAAAAAAAAAAAGCAAATCCATATGGTTTAACCTTATAATAGGATTCAAGCTATGATGAACTCAATGATGGTCAGATTATGATGAATATTATACCCCTTTGTTGGGGGGCCTACAGGAGCAGGAAGAATGAAAAAAGACCTGGTCCCTACAAGGGTAGATGTCAGGAAAGGTGTGGATAACATTAATCTGAAGGGGATGAAAATCATCTTTGCAAAGAGAGATAAAGTCTGCTCTCTATGTTTTCTTTCTAATCAGACAGAACCTCTTTCTGTTCTCCTTGTATCTACATCTGCAGTCAAGTTCTTACAAAGAAGGTAAATGCATACAGGCTTCCATCTTGGGCCATAGCCCTGAGACCAGACAGGTCCTTAATATTCTACCCTCTCATTTCAAAGATTAAAAAAATAATGAGGCACCGGAGTTAAAAGTCTTGCTCGTTACCACATAACTACGTGATTCTCCAGTTAGCTATCTTGATAATGGAAAATTTCTAGAAGGGATGCATTTGTGAAGATTCCAATGACACCATTCTATGGAGAGGGGTGAAGGTCAGTACAGGGAAGAGTCCAACCCTGACAGAGGTGAAGGGATACAAAGTTGCCTGGGGAGAAAAGTTGCTAAGTGCCAATTAGCTTGACTGGAAAAGCAAAGAATGCATATGGCGGATGATTTTATGAATCTTATCCTTGGGCCCAAATTAGTTTTTTCCTATACTTTTCAGGCTGATCAAATTTATTATCCTTTGTAAGCCTTCCCAGCTTTGGGAAGAACTAAAAGATGTATGATATATTTTTCCTGAGCTCATTCCCAGGCCCATTCTGCTCTTCAGAACTAATATTTTGACATTTAATAAGCCAGGGAAATTAGATGTTAGGCCCTGTAGTTGACATTAGCCAATCAAAAAAAATAATAAATGCTGGCAATATTTAAAGTTGGGGTTGTATTCATCCCATTATTTCTCTCCTGACATTTGAGTTAATATATACTCTGGAACCAGATTTTCAGAAGCCTGTGTGGAGGGTGAGAACAGCCTTTCTGAAATCCACAGTTTGGCAACCTCAAACTAACCAGAGTCCCAGGCTTTATCTGAACATCCAGCGTGGTGTAGTGCCTGGGCGTTTTGTTTTGTTTTGTTTTGTTTTGTTTTGTTTTGTTTTGTTTGTTTTGTTTTGTTCTGTTCTGTTTTGTTTTTATGAAGGCCTCACACCCAGCATAAGCCCCAAACGGAGCTTAAACTCAAAACCCTGAGATCAAGAGACCAACTAAGCCACCCAGGTGCCCCATGTCTGGGCCTTTTGAAGCACTGCCTAAACCATTTTAAGCAAGAGCTGTAGTGGAACTTTGTGCTTGGAGGTTAAAAGATAAGGTGAGCTCAGAGAAGCAGGGGGCAGGGATGGGGGCAGCGGCTAAGCCCTACTCCAGGTTCAGGAACTCGCACACACACCTGTCTTGGTGGACAGCTATAAACATCAGCATTATTCGAAACCAGGAAGAAATGCAGATTAAAGTCCTCCAGGAGGATGTCACTCGTGTGCCTCTGTTTTTAGCTCAACAAAAATTGGCAGGCCTGCTGTGTTTATTGTCTCTGGGGCTTATATTTATAAATAAGTTACTGAGCTACTTATTTCAGAACTAAATGACCAATCATCACCCCATTCCTAAGCCTTTGGGCTTCACAGAGCTGGAAAATGACCACAAGTCAACAAAACAATCAGATAATTGTCCCCCAGGAGGGACCATGGTGATCATCTAGTTTCTAATGACCACCCTAAAAATGAGAAAACACAGGCCCAGAGATCACGAATGACTTGTTCAAGGTCCTTGTTCAAGGTCAAGTCAGCACAGTAATGCTCTTGGTTGCAAGTCTCTCACTGACCAGAAGCAACTCCTGGCTCTTCCTTCAGTACATAGCCTACTATCTTACAGCACCTAGAAAGTTCTTCGTAATCCTTTTCTTTTATACAAATATTTTCCTCTCCTTTGTTCAGTTATTTGCTTTATGGCTTTGTACGGGTCTTTGTGAAAGAGATTTTATGCATCTTAAAATTAGTATTTCAATTTGGTAGAATTTGGTCACATTTATTTGGGGGTCAGTGAGTGTACATTCTAAGCACTCGGTCAATATTTATTAAGCTGCACTCTATATGGGAAGCCATTCTAGGATGAGACATGGAAGAAGAGAAAACGTGGGGGAGGGTAATGGGAAAGATATCCATGCTAGTGCACTGCTCACAACATAATTTGGTCCTAAAAAAAGATTGTGGTGGCCATGATAGGAATAAAAATCATAGGAAAAAATATGGAATTCATTTCAGAGTAAAATTGGATGTCAGGAGCAGGGAAAAAAAAGAGAGAGGAATGATAAGAAAAGTATATTTTACACATTTCAAGTGTGAGGTACCCACTAGGCATACATTTGGAGACGTCCCACAGAAGGGTGAAATGCATATGTCAGACTCTGGGAGGAGGCAAGGTCAGTGTCCAGAGAGAAAATGGTTTAAGTGGTGGAGGAAGAGCTTTCCTTTCTGGAAGTTAGCACAACTCTCTGCTAAAAATCTCCTACTGCTTTGAAATATTTGAACTAGATCAAGGACTGGCAAAGACAGAAAAAATAGAGAAAATAAATATAAAAACACCAGAAGCCCCTGAAGGACCAGAAGCCATGAAGGCTACCCCAGACTCAAGGCCAACCTTTGCCCTATGGTCCAGCCAGTGTTCTTTCTACCCATCATTCCAAATGCCTCGTCACTTCCAGGAAGCCCTCCTGGTTTTTTTTTTTTAATGTTTTATTAATTATTGAGAGAGAGATAGAGACAGCGTGAGTAGGGGAGGGTCAGAGAGAGAAGGAGTCACAGATTCCAAAGACAGTCTCCAGGCTCTGAGCTGGCAGTCAGCACAGAGCCCAACTCAGGGCTCAAACCCACGAACCATGAGACCCACGAACCATGAGATCATGACCTAAGCCGAAGTCGGACGCTTAACCGACTGAGCCACCCAGGTGCCCCCCTCCTGTTTTGATAAGATAAGAACCGCTAACTTACCTGCCTCTTTTCCTAGATTTGGACATATCAGTCACCCCCATGTTTCTCTTAGTGGTATACACGGCCACTTCCCACTAAGCATTTTCTGATGATACGATGGTTGCTACACCAGCCACGGACACATCTCCCCTCCTTTAGTTGCCCCTCCTGCCATTTTTGCCCCTGCTCCCAACACCTTTCCCCTCCAGACTCCCTGATGCTCTCATACAAACCCATATCCCTGATAAGTCCCAGCGAAGAACGAGTTTCACAAAACAAAACTTAAAGAAACTGATTTATGTCACAAAGGAGAAACTTACTTAAAATAGACCTTGGCTTTGCAAATATTCTGCATATGTTAGAACTACTCCCTGAATGTGGCAAAGATCTCCATTTGATAAACCTCTACCTCAATCTCATGTTAAATATTTGTAAAATTTCCCCCAGAACAGACAATGATGACTGGTGGTGATGACGATCAAAATAGAAGCAAGGAAATTGGATAAAAACAGCAGACAACTAAGGCCACCCAAGTGGGGAAGCCAAACCACAGAGGAGCAGGAGACTTCAGGGACACAGCCCTCCGGGAAAACATACAGCTTCCTCTTCTCCAGAACAAAAACGTACTCCGATGGTGGTTTATCTTATCATGAAAGGGGGCGCCCAGCCCGAATACTGGAAGGGGAAGGGCTTTGTACACTGAACCCCAGCGGCACCATGATTTACCACAAACGACCAGCAGTATGTTAGAACTCATCATACAGACTCTAGATCACTCAAACCTACAACATTTTCACCGACAATGTCCCCTGACTGGGTCTTAGGAGGCAGAGCTTGAAATCTGAAATTCTCAAAGCCCACGACTTGAGGAGGTGCACTCCTGTGCGCCTGGCATTACATTGTCGATCCATCGCATGTTTGCTATACAGGAGTGTAATAAGCAAGTTCACCATCTCAACCATCCCTTGGTTCAGAGCTCATACGAAGATAAGGAAAGCACCCCCACGGGACATTTCCCACCACTGCAGCTAACAACAGCATCTTGTGTCCGAAGGCAGCCCTCCAGGGAGAGCCCAGGCCAGACCCCACCACGCCCAGTAATGGGAACTTTGCTGACAAATGCTTCTCATCTGAGCCCAATCAGTTTATAGGGTATTGTACAGGGCTACGAATGCATTCCATATGTGCTCCATCTCTGAAGTCCTGAGGCCTCAGCCCCAAACCAAAATCATATTACTACCATTGTTGTTATTTAACATTTGTTCTTTCTTACACGTGCAAAGTGCAGCCCAGTCATTTCATTAGGGTCTTATCTGGAGCCCAGCCCCTGTTCCCTGCAGAAACCGGCAACAGAGGTGAGCTGGAAAAATGTACCTTGTGATAGCCTGGGTACTATTTCCCCACCCTACCCAACCACCCACCATTGGCGTCCAAAGGAAGGGCTTGGCCTGAGGTCCAAGTGATGTTTTGTTCACAAAGCTGCCCTCCTGCATAAATAACAGTGCAGCAAAATCAGAGAGAGCTCCCGTCCCTTTGAACACTGTGGTGGCACTCACAGCCTTCCAGCCCCAGAGAGGAATGAGGATGGGAAGATGGACCCCTTCATTGAAGATGGTGCCTTCATTCTCGGGGAAGATGCTTGCAAGTTGGGGAAAATCATGGTCTGTAAGTCTGTGCCTTCCAACAAGGATCACCAACCACGTCATTTCTGGCGGGCAGTATCCCGCTTACAGCATCATCCCCAACTGTTTCTACAATTCCAGGCAAAAAGCCCTTGTCCCACCCCCATCCCTACTCTAGCATGTCCTGGCCAAGTTCATGGGCCCATCAGTGTGCTTGAGCATTTCAAATCATTTTGGTAGCAATCTAAACAAAAGGGACCTGGAAGGTAAGTTGTCTGCCTGTAAAATGGTAGGCAACATCTTTCCAAATCCAACAGAAAAGATCCATCCTTTGAGATGAGCCCTCCCCCTGCCCAAAACACACACACACTCCTGTGTCCACCGGCCCTGCTCAGTGGGGCTCAGAATCCATGCTTCTATGCAGGCGGGCGCTCCGGAAACATGCCTGCACTGCTCCAATCAAACATCAGCAGCTTTCCCAATGCACTAAAAAAATGTGACCATAGAGAGATTTTTCTCAATTGTAGGCATTTCTCCCATAAATTTTTGTCCCGCCCTTGCTGCCTGTTACCACTTGCCTATTACCTGGAGCTAGCCGAGGACAAAATAAATGAATGAGTAGAAACTCTTAATGAGAAACTCAGAAACAAATACCCTTGCATCCTTCAACAGCTTGCTTTCTTGTGGCCTCAGCTGCTGGTGTTTGTGGTTTAATACAACTGTGTTTGCTGGGGAAATCGCTCCTTGAGCATTTGAAGGAATTCAGGAGGCCGTAGTTTATGGCATTCAGAAAAAAACGTCAGATAGACTCTGTAACAAGACACTGGTGGAAGAGGATTTTGAGCCCGATCTGGTCCCCGCCCAGAGCAGATTTTTCAGTTGACCCAATCTCTTCCAGCTTCAGTTTCCACATCAGTAAAATGGAAATGGAACCTTCTGGGGACTAAATGTAACCATGTATTAATGTGCCTTGGGTGTGGTAGGCACTCAATAAACATTAGGGATTCTTATTACCAGGATAAACTAGTCTGCATTTTAGATATGCCTAGTCCAGTTCCTCACACTAGCAAAGAGACCCTCAAATGTCACTCCTGTCCCTTCCCCACAGCCAAAGGGCTGTCACGCCATAGCTGGTCTGCCCTCAGACCTCCCCAAGCTCTGGGAAACGCTTGACACCACTTGGTTCCAAGGCTAGTACGTGAGCTCCTGCCCAGAGCCACCAACTCACAACAGCCACGAAGAGCCCCCACCCCCAGAGCCCTAGGGAGCTGAAGCTGGAGCACAGGTGAAGCCAGAGGGAGACAAAGCATTTGCACACCTACAACCAAAGGACTCCTGCCCAGGGCCAAACCCTGCTGTTAACTCAAATGAGGGCCCAGAGCTCTCTCACATGTGGTCCACCCAGGCCCCAGGATCATCCTCTCACAGCTTTGCCTGGACCAGACCCAGGAGTCTGCTACTCCTGGAGTTTTTTTTTTTTTATGTTTTTTTATTTATTTCTAGGAGAGAGAGAGAGAGACAGTGTGAGCAGGGGAGGTCAGAGAGAGAGGGAGTCACAGACTGATACAGGCTCCAGGCTCTGAGCTGGCAGTCAGCACAGAGCCCGATGCGGGGCTCGAACCCACGAACCGCGAGATCATGACCCAAGCGCAAGTCGGACGCTTAACCGACTAAGCCACCCAGGCGCCCCACCTGGAGTTTTAATCAAATGCAGAAAACAACAACAACAACAACAGTAAATAGTTCTCCCTTAAACAACGAACAAGGGCCACCATGCAGAAAGAGCAAGAACCCTTGGAGAAGCACAGCCTGGTGCTTCATCACAAGGTGTTAATCAGCTGGCAGAAAGGCACAGATGGAAAAGGCTCTCATTGAAGAGAAAAAAGATGGCTGAGCAGGAGTGCTGGCCTCCAGCCCCCTTCCCAAAGTGGCTCCATATTTGGCTTCCTTAAGATGAATCTAATTGTTTAAACAAGATTAAACAAGCATGGAATTTGGGAGGGAGAAAGAAGACATTAAAAAAAAAAAAAAGCAAGAGAATTTTTCTTACCAAAAGACCCAAAACAAATCTAAACTGTAAAAACAGCTTTAGCTCTTAGCAGCTAAAAAAATAAATAAATAAAAATAACTTCTAGGCTGAAAGTGTCAGGGTCCGAGGGAAATTAAAATTAGAAGAATTACAAAAGAACAATGAACCCAGAGCCACCACCTTCGGAAAAGCCACCACTTTGCTTTCGGAAAAACAAAAAAAAGAACAAGAAATACATAGAAAGCTTTCTCGCTCTAATGCATTTCCACTTAGAACACCAGCATCGGTCACTATAAAATAAGAAACTACTGCACTTCATAATAGAGCCACACAAAAGGCATCAGGGTCAGACTCTTGATTCATACATGCATCAGCTTCGTCATTCCAGACATTTTCTGCACATCTACTCTGCGCTGAGCACCGTACCAGGCACTGGGGGCTACCACCAGGCACCAGACGGAAATGACACCTTCCCTCAAGTAGCAGGAAGCTTATAAACCCACATACTGGGTGTTATGCAAACAGAAGTGATACAATTGATTCTGCCCAGACAGGTCACTGAGCTAACATATTGCTTCCAATGAAAGGTGACCCTTACCCTGAACCTTAAAGAAAGAGTAAGGTTCTTTAGGAAGAAGAGAATTGGGAGCTTTTTAAATGATGCACAGAGGTGTCCCTGGGCATGCCATGTGCTGGGATCCTCCCTGGGGAGGAAAGATGGCTGTGTCCTGAATGCCAAAGCTTTATCTGCCATTCTCCAGGGCTCTGACCTTGCCCTGTGCATAGTGGAGCTTCTCAGAAGACAGAATGACATCATGAAGAGAACACTGGACTAAGAGCCAAGAAACCAAAGGATCTGCCATTTCCTAGCTGTGTGACCTTGGGGAAGGGTCTGTCCCACTCTGATCCTCAGTTTCCTTCTCTGTCAGAATGAGAGAATGGAGAGAAATGTATATTGTTTTAATTTGTGAGAGGCAAGGGAAACAAGGATAGAAACATAGTTTAGTAGCAGGTTGTCGGTTTGTCCACTGGGAAGACCCCCACATTCCTAGGCCTTTTGACTAATGTCATCTAGGCCATGCACATCTGGATACACCCATTCACACTCAATTGCACCGCTCCAACCCGTCCTCCACCTGCTCACTGAACACTGAGAGGATTAAGATGCTTCTCAGTGCGATAAAGCTAAATCTCCCTGGCAAGGAAGAGAAAACCCTTTATAACCTCACAGTCTCACACCAGGGACTTTACAACTAGACGTTCCAGCTCACACAGGGTCCCTGCCTCCCTGGCCCAGAGGCCCCCAGTATATCATGTGACCCCACATACCTGATCCTCGGCCCATGGGACTTCATCTGTCTGGAATGTCTCTTTTCTCCCTTTGCTCACTCCGTAAACCCTTGTTCACTCTTTAAAACTTGCTCAAGAATGACATCCGCAGTGAGGTTTTCTGTCCCGCTCATCACCCCACCTTGTGCATACTGTTATCCGGGCCCAGGCCACGGAATGCACCACTGACTTATGTGACTCTCCCCCACGGAAGATGAACTCCTCTAGAACAAGGGTTGTGAGGAAATGCAAATCAAAACCACAGTGAGATACCGCCTCACACCAGTCAGAATGGCTGCTGTCAAAAAGGGAAGGAAGAGCTACTGTCGGTGAGGACATAGAGAGAAATTCTGTGCATGTTGGTAGGAATGTAAATCGGTGCAGACAGTATGGAGGTTCCTCAAAACATTAAATATAGAACTACCTGGGTGCCTGGGGGGCTCAGTCAGTTAAGCACCTGACTCTTGATTTCAGCTTAGGTCATGAGCTCATGGTTCATGAGTTTAAGTCCTGCATCAGCCTCTGCACTGAGTGCAAAGCCTGCTTGGGATTCCCTCTCTCTCTCTCCCTCTCTCTCTCCCTCTCTCTTTCTCTCTCTCTCTCTGCCCCTCCCTGGCTTGCTCTCTCTCTCAAAAATACATAAGTAAACATTCTTTAAAATAAATATAGAATTATCATATGATCCAGTAACTCTACTACTGAATATTTACCCGAAGAAAGCAAAAACATTAGTTCAGATATGTGAACCCCTATATTCATAGCAGTATTGTTTACAATAGCCAAGAAACAGAAACAACCCAAGTGCTCATCAGATGAATGGAGAAAGAAGATATTATATACACACACACACATACACACACACAATGGAATATTACTCAGCCATAAAAAAGAATGAGATCATGCCATTTTCAACAACATGGATGGACCTACGTATATTATTACAAGTGAAACAAGTCAGAAAAGGACAAATACCATATCATTTCACTTATATGTGGAAGACAAAACAAACAAAAAACAGGAACGGATTTATAAGTACGGAGAGCAAACTAGTGGTTGCCGGGGGGGGTGGGGGGGTGCGCGTGGATGAAACAGGGGAAGAAATTCAAACTTCCAATCATAAAATAAGTAAGTCCAGGAGATGAAAAGCACAGCATAGGGAACATAGCCAATAATACTGCGATAACGTGGCACAGTGCCGGCCGGTGATAACGCTCAACGTGGGGACCACTGCGCCATGTACAGAACTGTCAAATCATTGTGCTGCACACCTGGAAGTAATGTACCCTCGCACACAACTATGCTTCAGTAGTAACTTTTTCATAACTAAGTATTTTTTAAAAAGAGAATAAGGACTCTGTCTCACTGACACTCGTGACACAGTCCAACTCCGGGGACTGTCCGAGGCACTAGAATGCAGGCCGCAGACATCTGTCGAGCTGACCACCTGCACTCTTATTTTCCTGTTCTGATTGGACGCATGACAATACAGGGTGGTTCTTCAGCGGTCTTTTGGGAACCAGGGTCTCTCAGAGCTAAATGAGAAACCAGGAAAGGGCTGCCCAGCAGAGCTTGGAGGCCGGCCATCTCCGCTTATGTTCCCGCACATGTATGTGGAGTATAAACCCCACATGGGGCTGGAGGAGGACAGGTGCACGCCCACACCTGCCAGGCGATTCTCGTCTTCATGTCACTTTCATTTCCTAGAAGCTATTGCAACCCTCCCCCCACATCCCCGCCATAACACCTCTGCAGCAGCAGGTCCTACCACATCATGGGGGGGCCATGCTGTCCTTGACTGCTTATTAGAAAATGCTTCCTCCTGTCACCCGTATAATCAGTTTCCTGCGCTCCAGCCGCAGTAACACCTCATTCAAGTGAAACAGTGCAACAACCAACAATAGGTGAAGATGCAGTTCAAAGTGTCCTGGAATTTCCCAAAGATTCTTAAAAGGCCAGCAGGTAATCCACTACCGTGTCTCACAATCCTTTATCTACGTAATTCTCCTGCTCGGTGCAGAGGCTCCCTCCCTTTGAAGCCTTCCCAGCAAGCCGGCAAGTGGACACGCAGGGCCCCTCCCCCACCTGCCCTCTGATTGTGCAACTCTCGTGCATAATCTTACTTTTTGCTGTTTTCTCTCCTGGCCCACTGCCCAGGTTCTGCACTACAGAAGAAGGCCCAGAAGCTTCCTCGATGTTGCCAACACTTACATCTTCTATTCCTCTATAATATGTTGGTGGAAACGGAAGCACCGGCACGACAGGAAGCTACCACATGTTCCCTACATCTTTTCTTCTCCTGTCTACACAGCCCCCAGGTCCTCATCGGACCCCCAAATGGTCCAACCCCCAGAGCCTCCACCATTGGGACCACCCTCCTTGTGATACGATCCCATTGCCTTGAAAAAGAGGTGCTTGTAAGAGAACACAGTAATTCAAGCGCGCTTTCACAACGCACAGCGCGGTGGAACTTTTCACGACAAAGAAACTCCCTCAGTGAACCTAAAGGATGCATTGCTTTCTCAACACTTCCTACAAGTTGGAAGTACCGCCCGGTTCAAAACTGGACACTAACTGTCAGAGGTGGGCGCCACTCGCCAGAGCGCTGATGCACCTGCGCCTTAGCACGGCAGTGCTGACTGAGCACTGGGGCAGGCCGACCTGTGTGTGACCCGGGGGCGCTTTGGGGGCGTCCCCGCCCTTCCCAGCAAAATATCACTGCCACCAGGGCACACACCGTGTTACTCAAAGGCATGGAAAGCAGTTGTTAAGATGCAGCCCCCTCCAACTCGTTACAAGTAGCGCCTTAGCTGCAGTAAGGTAGGATGGTGGTGGCCGCCGCCAAAGGAAGGAAGGGGGTCCCCAGTCGGCCACAGGGGAGGGTCGTATACATCCACGGGAGCGGGAGGTTCGCAAGGGCGGTGGGCAGAATAGAGGATAGTCTGACCAGAGGACTGGAGGCTGGTAAGGGGCTGGCCGGAGCCCCAGGGCCCCCGGGCGGGCGGGTGCGCGCGCTCAGGCCACACTGCGGAGCCGAGCTGGTCGGGCCTGACCGCCGGAGGCGGAGCCACACCCCGCCCGGCTCCCAGCGCTGCGCACGGCGACAGTGCCCTCTAGCGGGGAAAGCAGGCTCGCCACCCCTGGGGTCTGCGCCAAGCGGCCTGGATCTGACTCCGTGACCTTCTCTTTTCGCTCATTCCTCAAATGCCGCTAGAATCCCCGCTCCACACCCCGGCAGACAGGCGAGCACGACCTAATCGCTCCCTCACGAGGGCTTCAGGCCGCTTGGGGAAGCTGGGCAAGTGGTGGTGGCTGAGTGTGTGTCAGGGTCAAGGCCACGCAGAGAGGCAGAAGTGGGGGCTCAGAAAGGACTTCCCCAGAGGGGCGACCCTCGGGCTGAGACGTGTGCGCGATAAGTGAGTGGGAAACAGGCCTTCCAGACAAGATGGCACGGACTGGAGGGGTCCCGGGCCCACCAGGGAGAAAGAGAAGGTGAGGGGCTCGGCCAGAGAAGCTGAAGGGGGCAAATAGGGTCAGATAATGGAGGGCTTGGCCTTCATCCCGAAGGTGATAGAAGCTAGAGCGACATCAGTCAGTTTTGCGGATTTGAAAGGATTTCTCTGGTCAAGGGAGCAGAAGTTGAACTTCGAGCAAAAAAACAAAAACAAAAAACCGAGCGCCTAACTGAGGCTGAAGACAGCATGGAGGAGGTGTCTGCGGGATGGTCTTACAGGACTTGGTTGTAGGCCGGGTGCAGCAGGTAAAGGAAGCAGGTTGGCATGACAGCGATGCCATCTGTCAGACCAGAAACAGAGAGAAGGAGCAGATCAGGAAAAGGGAAGGTGGGCTCAGTTCAGAACACTTAGAATTGGATGCGTCTGGAAATTCTGGAAGGGAGCTGTTAATTGACTCTTTCAGTCTGGAGCTCCACAAACGGGTTTGAGGGTTGGGAATAATCTGCGGCACTGGAAGGGAGTATGTCTGAAGGTGCACAGTCAACATGAGGAGAGGAAGGCGCTGAAGGCAGTTCCTTAGGGAAAGCCAGTTTGTAAGAAGCGCCCAGAAGAAAAGCTGCCCTCCCCCACCACCCCCTTGAGACCAAGGGGAACGACGGAAGTTGAAGGAGAACCAGAAAGGACTGAAACCACGGAAGAGACAGCTACAAAGAGTGTGTGACCAGTCTCCGCCAGTTACCACTGGGGCCACGTGTCTCACTGAAAGCTGAGAGAGGGATTGTGGGCTCACACTCAGCATCATGATCTCTTCAGCTCGCATTCTGAAAACATCAGTCTTCTTTCCTTCCGGCACTGAGCACCCAGGGCTGCCCAGGTAAAATATTTCCAAGGGGATGCAGACCCTTGGCTTGATTAACGCCCCGCTCAGGACTACGAGAATTCAATAAAATCATTTACGGCGAGCACCTAGAAAATTGCCCAGCACATAGAAGTCACTCAAAGCTAGCTCCACACCCCCAACACACATACACTTTGATAAAACAATTAGGAAAATAAATCTAACAGAATACAGACCCACACGGGATTAGCTGGTGTCCAGGCCTGACCAGGTCATGGCTCAACTCCTGAACAGGGTAAGCAAGAGTGGGCTTAGCTCAAGAGGACAGACTTCCACCAAGTGGGTACTGTGGTCAGAAGGCTCACGTGTTCAGCGAGGGGTCAGAAATTGGGTCTCGAGATTTCGATCCATTAGTGACCTCAATGGTGGTACAGGGTAAGTATTAAACAATTATTCCCTTTTTACAGATCAGGACATTAAATTTATAAAGATTATGAAGTTCTCCAAATGCCATACATTCTTTCTCATGGACTGGGGGCTGTTTTTAAACTATGTCATTTCTAATGTCCTTTTTGAAGATTCAGGAGGACCAGAGAGGAACACACACACACACACATGCACACGCACACACACGCATGTGCACACTGACTATACCAGACGGCAGCCCCTCTGAGCAGGAGCCCCATTTTTTCTCAGCTCTGCAGTGAGCTCATTGCCTCGTCCTGATGAAGCTCCTCCCGTTCCTCAGTTTCTCCATCTGGAAGTGGGATGAATCGGTCCTCTGCCTCTGCTTCCCCCCAGGGAGTGGCCCTGATGAGATCATGTCTGGATTGTCGGCTTGGGACAGAGGAAGGCCGGTCCTCCTCCTGACTTCTGGGCAATGGGCACAACCGGAAGTGCAGACCAATGTCACATGGCTGTCTGATCACACTGCTCCCTTCTGAGGCCTCGAACGAATGGGAATGAGAGGGGTTGATGATGAGTCTCCATGATGAGCAACAAGGACATAAAAGCGATAAACCTTCAAAAGGAAAGGTGCTAGGCCGACTGGCTGGGTCTCCACCAAACTCTAATCAGATCCGTAAATCATCGTATGGGTCTTGAAACCTTGGGTTCTTGACTCTGCGCTTGCGCCTCTCCTCATCCCTGCTTCGGATCTTACTCTCATCCCAAGCCCAGGTTCTGAATCCAAACACAGAAGCTGGGACATCTTTATGGGACATGAAGATTGCTTTTGATGAGGTTCCTCTGAACTATCTCCCACCTGGAGCTGATCGATCTCACACTCCCTCACTCACTCATCATGCTTTCTTCTCCCACCTCACTGCCTCACTGCCCTCCTCCTTGCCTGTTGCACACATACACACATGCATGCACACACACATACACCTACCTCTAGCCACTCCAAGCAGCGACCCACCCTAAAGGCACCTCAGGACCTCAGCCTGCAGAAACACTCATGTGCCTGGAATGTTCCCTGGCCACCTCTTCATCAAGCCTATCCCTTTCTCCAATCTATCTGCTCCTGAAAGCCCACTTCCTCTGGAAGGTTAGTCACATCAGCAGTTTCCCCTGCCCCACCCTGCGTCAATCTGTGTCTTAAAGTTGTTCCCGCAAGCTACTTTCTCACCTCAATTATTCACTCACCGCTTTTTCTGACCTCCAGAATGCACTTAACCTTTATGTGTAACTGGTGTTTATTCTCCACTGGTGAGTTACGTAACTTTCTGATGCTTTCCCGTGGTCATGTGCGTGTCTGTATTCATCTGTCAGCACCGCAGGGAGCGAGAGCTCTCTTTGCAGCATCAGACAGACACTAATAAGGAATCTGTGAAGATGACAACAACGAGGATCGCGTTCGACAATTATTTCCTGAGCTGCTCCTATCTGCTCATCGATATATGCTCATTGTGTTGAGGTGGGATTGTGAGAGAGCCAGTACGAACTAGAAAGCAAAATCCTTAAAGGAGAACATCTTATCAGTCCTCGGGTGTCTTTGTTCCCATTTTACAGGTGGGGAAATCGAGGCTCAGAGACATTCACAGAGGTGCCACAGCACAGAGTGGCCAAGCAGGGACTCCTGAGCCCAGCCCCAGGGTTCAGGGTAAGCAAAGAAAGCCATATGCTGCCCACAGAAACACAAACCTCTGAGGACAGTGAACTGAAGGGGGTGGGGGCCAAAAGGTACGTAGAGACGACGCATATTAAAGGTATTTGAAGAATTAGAGTGAAGAGGAGTCCACCACGGGGGAGGGTGCCGGGGCGGCCGAGAGAAACACTGCCCACTGAGCTGCCGCCCTTCTGGCCACATGTCCCCTGCTCTGGGATTCCCCAATACATCATTTTCTGGGCACAAGTATTAGGAAACAGTTTGACTTTAAATGATGTCTACATCCTCAAGGAAACTAAAATTAGCAGCCTCTCCTGCCATGACCCATTTGTTCTTCCAACTGGACTATCGGCCAGGGAGCCGGGGAGCTTTGCTTCTCTTGCTGATCCTGTCCACACCCCACCACAGCTCTGCCGCTCCACTCTTACCTACAGAACTTCCGTGTCACAACCGGGCTGTAAATGTGGGTAAATTCAGGCTCACTTGTGCACACGTGTATGCGTGTTCATGTGTGCACATGTGGGCTTCCACTGACCCTCACGCCTTTCTGACCCTCCACCTTTCTAGGGAGCTAGTCAGGCTAATATAGCTGTCGTGTGCATGAGCCTGAAATTGACCGATGCTACTGTCGCAATGGGGGCTTTCTGACAGGTACATGGATCCCAGAACCCAGAGGAGTCAAGCAGGCTGGCGTCTGGGGAGGAGCGGCAGCAGGGGGTGGTCCTGGCTCTGAACAGCCCTCAGCAGCAGAGTCTGTACCTCTTCAGACAGGACTTGGCATCCTTCTGTGCCTTCCTCTCGATTCTCACCGCTGAGCGGCACCCTCTGGATGCCTCTGCCTTCTGCAGCTTCTCCCCACCCACAGCTTCTGCTTCTCAGAGCATCTTGCACGCATCCATCCTGACCACCCTCCGGTCCCATGTTGTGATCTTGCAGCTTCAGCTCTCACAGCTAGCCCGTTCTTCGGCATTTTCTGGTTCAGAGCAGCTAGAGGAGAATCTCACTTGGCCCAGCTCATCGCTTCAAACAAACCAAGGTATAGGCAGGCATAGGGGTTAGTGGTGCTTAGGGCAGTTGCCTGTCCGATTGGGACCAGCCTTGTGCACAAATGAAAGCCCTGGGCTATTTCTCAGAGCAAGGAGCTGCAAGTGGGAGGCCAGCCGAGCAACACAGCGACGGCCATGTCCAGTGCGCTCAGACGCAGGCGACTCCCAGCCAAGCCCTTTGTCCTTCTCACCCGGGACTCCACAGCAGCCCCTCAGCCCCCACAGTGGGCCAGGAACCAAACCCTGGCTTTGAATTTTCTCTCTCTCTCTCTCAGCCTTTAGATTATTCTCTGGTGTTTCCATTTGCCCATGTTCATTGTCTATTTGACTCATCAACCAGACTGCAGAATCCTCAAGACCAGGGAGGACCTCACCTTTCCTCCGTATGACAAAGCACTGAATAGAAATGCATGCGTGCCAGAGGCATGAATGAATGAATATATTAATTTGGGGAGAAAAGAAAAGACTGACCAGATAACTGTCAAAAGTCAGTTGGCCCATAGCTCCCTGGACAAATGGCATCTTCTGCCCTGCTCTGGCCTCAGGCCCCCTGTTCTGCTCCCTGGGGCCCTCGGCCACCCCAGATGCCCAAGCCTACAGGGTCCAAGGAAAAGGCTCCCTTGCCTTTCAGATCATGCTTAAAGCCCATGTGGAAAATTCGCCATCTAATTTGGTTACTGGGACTCAGGCCAAGTCCAGAAAGAAAGGGGTGCAAGAAAAGAATGTCTGGTGGGGGGTTGGGGGACGAGTAGTGGGGAGACAGAGAGAGCCATCCTGGGGAGTCTTCAGCTCAGCCCACAAGCTGGGCCCGGTCTTGCTGCTACCCTGGCTGTGTGCCCTTGGGGGGTGGGGGGGTCTCTTGGTCAGCAGTGCCTTTCGCCTCCTTAGTCCTTCCTGCCACCAGGGCAGGGGGGTGGGGGGGTGTGACTGCGTAAGTTAGGTGCAATGTCAGCATCAGCATCTTCATCACAAGGCAGAGAGCTGTGCCTGGTGTGGCCCTGGGTCCCTCCCACTCTGCCAGCTAGGACAGACACACTCATCCAGACATCCATGTGGGAAACACAGAGAGCGGGGATAAATCAAAACAAGATGCAAACACTTGTGTGTGTGTGTATATCGTGTATCAAATGAAGCTAAGTGGCTGTTTATACTCTGAGCCCGCAACTGACTTGAAAAGAAGAGGAGGAGTAATAGCAAGCCACCATCTGAGTTTGAGGTGCCCAAGGTGCAATGCTCCACTTACTCAAGCCGCCTCGATATTACTGTCTTCTCTCTTGCAGAGAAGGAAGCCAAGTGTGGGGGGGAATCGAGGCTTGAACCCAGGTCTGCTGGACTGCAGAGCTGGTAGCTGTTCGCTCCAATGACTTCCCCCTAGAACTCAGGTCAGGAAGCTCAGAGATTTTCCCGGCCAGCCTCGCTCCAGAGCAGTCAGTGAAAACCCCAGAAGGTTCCTCTGGTGAGGGGCAGCTCACTGTGCCCTGGAGTCTCACAGACCACACCCGTGGACACCGAGGGACCATTAGAAACATGGCTGTCCTGCAGCACTGTACAAGGGCCACACTCATCCCCAGCAAAGTGACCACATGGTCTTCCTCCACACCCTGTACAAAGGGACACGCATCGGTCCCCAGAGAAACCTTAACCAGCTGATTTTCACAACTGCCGTTTAAATCCCAAGCAGCATGTTCTGTCTTATGAATGGCATTGGTTTTAAAGAATGAGAACACCAGTGATATAAACACTTAAAGAAAAAAAAGAACACCCAGGAAAGGACTCCTGACCCGGTGCTACCGGATCGAATGGTCTCCCCCACAGGCAAAGGGAGGTTGGTGACTTGTGAATCAGTCTCCACTTTGGGGCGTCGGTGAAATACCAACATTCATAAACTGGGCTTCTGGCCCTTTTCATAGACCTTAGAGCCAAAGCCCCGCCCTTCTCCCCTCAAGGTCAGGCATCTTGGGGTGGGAATGTGAGCCTCGTGGTGAGGAAGGTGCAAAGTCAGAGTCCTAGAGGAAGTTGGAAAGGTCAGACAAAGGAGCTTCTAAGGGATAGCTGGGGGCACTTCACATGGACGCCCCAGAGCTCGGTCCAGCCGTGGCCTTGTGTGTTGTGTGTTCCTGATGTTTGTAATCAGCAAATCCATTTTCATGGAGTTGGCTTGTTTTTGCTCAGTCAACCAACCCCTCCTATTTTTCGCATATGTGGAAAATAATGAAAATGGCTTTAATAACTGGGATGACTCCCCCCTCACCCCTGCTCAGCCACAGCTTCCCCTGAAAAAGATGTCTGGAACCCACAGGGAATGATGGTCAGATAGGAAACAGGTGGGGACCCATTTGGGACCAAGATAGGGGACAGCCGGTCCCCTCTCAGAATCTGGCAGTCCCGCTCGGGCTCCCAGGCCCGCTCCCCTCGAGTGACCCAGGCAGAGGAACTTTCCATCAAGACAGGACCTGACTCAACCTCTCCCAAACAAACCAGACACCAGCCACCAAACTGCCAGCACAAGAGTTTCCGTAATGTGAAGCTTCCAGGAAAGCCCTGTAAAACCTTTACTGTAAATTCAATAAACTGGATTTCCAACATGGTGGCAGGGCTGGGGAAGCCTGGAGCCACACGCCATCTGCCACCCCCTCCCCCATCCCTGCACACACAGAAGTGGGCCGTTCCGGCCCTGACAGGGACGCCACCCCGCCCTTCTGTCCACTGCCGGTCCCCCAGCCCCCAGGCAGCTTCTCTGTGCCCTCCCACATCGGCCACAGGGCCAGCGCAGCTCAGGCCAGGCACGTGGAGGAGCCACGCCAGAAGGACTTCCAAACAAGGCTCAGCCACTCATGCGTAAAATCCTGCCTTTGGACTCTCTCAAGCACACCTGGGGGCGTCAAGGACATAGCCCCTTGACACTTGTCAGTGGAGCCCCTTGCCCGCCTTTTCTGCACCCCATACAATGAGCCCAGTCAAGGAGCCAGCCATCTGAGACCTTGGAAAGGAAATACACCCCCCGAGTCACTGAATCTAGATCCAGAGGACACCTGGCCCAGGGTGACCGAGTTCTACTCGAAAACCTCAACCCTCACCATGATTCGCAGATGAATGCCTCACTCCCCCCACTCCATATACACACACACAGATCCCGGGGTTTCCTTTCCACACAGCTGTCACCCCAGCCCAGCCTCGCACTGCCCTCCTGTGGCTGGGTTGTGCAGGAGGTCCCACACTCTGCAGAGTGGTGTGGGCTACCTGGCCGGGGCCCCGCGTGGACAGGCAGAGGCAAAGGAGGCCTCGAGCCTCCAACTTTGTGCTCAGCCCATGTCATCAGGGCCAAGTGGGTAGCAGGAAGGGTCCCAGCAGAGTCTGCCAGGACAGGTGGCTGAATGGCCGGGGAGGTGACGGCTGCATCTGCAGGGGCGTGAAGTGTGGGTTTGATCAGGAAGTTTAGCGCCTGAAAGCTGGAGAACAGGAGGGGCTCAGACTTCAGAGACTATCCCACTCCACACTTATGTTGTGTGATGAGGAAACTGAGGCACTGGAAGATTAAAGCAACTTGCCCAAGGTCATCTGTTCATTCTTTCACACAATCAAGAGGACCAGGCACAGTGCCATGAAGGTCGGGCTCCTGACCCCAGCACTTCCCACTTCTGAGATAATGCAGCAGGGACCCGTAGGGTGTCTAAGGTGCAAGGCTTACACGTGTATGGTCTAGCAGAAAGGACACTGGACTCACGGGAAGCTGGGGTCTCTGCGGCCCCAAGCAGAACACCTCCCCCCATGAACCAAGTCTCTCTTTTGTACCACAGACCCAGGAGTACTCGCCGTCTACACCTCACTTCCTCACTCACAGCAAGTGTCAAATGAGATCATGTGGAAAGCTGTGAATCACTGCATGAGGTAGAAGTGAGGGCTGGCCACAGACAGCACCGGGAGGCCAGGCAGGCCCAGCATCCTTGAGAAAATAAATGCATGTTCCAGGCCCCCGCTGAGCATCGTGGCCACCGGACCAGGTATGCTGGCTCAGCCCCCCACTGAACTCCTGCCGCCTGAGGCAGCCTCTCTGGGGGGCAACCACTTCCCTGCATGATCCACGCCCCCACCCCCACCAGGGCCTCCAAGAGCCAGCAGAAAGTGAAAGGCACACTGTGCATGTCTCCTCCTCGGGGTGATAGGGTTTCACATTCCTTCCCTGCCTCTTCGCAAGGGACCGCGAATCCCAGGCTGCAGGCCTGTCTGGGAGACTTCCCGCCCCCGCTCTGCAGACACTTGGGGTGTGGATATTTTCCACATTTTTTTAAGCTGCTTTTTTGGGAAACTATTTTCCTCCAGCCCTGGACCAAGTCAGCGCTTGCAGTTGCGAGTGCCGAGGGCAGCCAGGCCCTTGCCTGGAGGCTGCAGGGCCGCGGGGCGGGCGCAGCCAGTACTTTTCCACGAATGGAGGAAAGGGGGCAGCGGCAGGGCCCGCCGCCCTGGGAACGCTGCCCGAGAGGCCCAGCATCCCGGGGATTTTCCCAGTTGGCTTTGGGGAAGTGACTCCAACCTGATGCGGCCGTGGCCAAGGCCCCGAGGGCGGGTGTGAGGATGCAGACTCTCAGGGCTGCTCTCACGGCGGGAGGTGGCCAGGCCTCTGCCAACAGGCTCTCTCTGCCGGCTGCACCTGGCGGTCCTCCCCGAGCCTGCGGTTCCTGCGTGCGGCTAGCTGCCTGCCAAACACCTCCCCATTAGCTGCACCTCTTGACTACCCACAGCTTTAGGGCTGCCTGGGCCTCACCAGGAACCTGGGGCCAGAAGCTCAGCCGGGCCCAACCCCAGACTCCAGAGTCGGATGGACTCCTGCTGCCAACAAAGCAGGATGATGACAGAGGGGTCCCGAGGACGCAGTCCATAGGCCAAAGAGGTTAAACACGGGGTGGGGCGGGGGGGGAGGTCTGACATACTTAGGCTCACTGGCTTCACCCCTTTCCAGCCCTTGTTAAGTCTCTGATCGTCAGTTTCCTCAACAGTGAAAGGCCTGATTGCACCTAGCTCAGAGAAGCATAGGCTGGAGGCACGAACAGGACACCTATAAAAAGCGCTTGTCACCATGCCCAACACAAAACCAGCAGGGGCTGTAATTATAAGCAGGTGGGCTAGGCCGCGGTGTATGACCCACCCATCCTCTCACGCCAGAATTGTGACCTAGGAAGGGACGCAGAGAGGCCTGCAGAGCAGCACCGGACAGTCTCCCGTGTTATGAGTCGTGAAGGATCGCTGGGGTTTTGTGGCGAAGACCTGTCTGCGGCGGAAGAAGAAGGTGTGGGCTCTAAACTGTTCCCTGGAGAACTCAGGGAAATTCAGGTCTCAGGGAGCTCACAGGTGTCTCAAAAGCATCCTTCTAAAGTGGCACCCTGAACCCATGGCTCAGAGCCACGGCCCTGGCTTCCCACTGGGAACACAAGGGCTTCTCTCCAGCCTCCCCACCACCCCCAGCCCCTCAGGTTTTCCTCCTGGAACAGAACCACCAAGGACACTCTATGTTTCTCAAGGGCTGGCTGACAAAACAATATGTATAGGGTGATCGTTCAACTGGACCGCAATTAGAATACAAATATTTGTCTTCGATTGGAAAGCCAGGTGCCAAGGTGAAGGGCGATTACCTGCTGTCTTCAGGAAGTGGGATTAAAGGTGACTTCATTTTTCACTTTGTGCTTTTCTGTGTGTTCCAAATGGACAATATGTGGGTTTTAGATTCATAAGATATAGTTAGTTTATTTTTAGAAAATAATAAAACTCATCGCGGGCTTTTCTATTTCTTTTTTAAGTTTTTATTTAAACTCCAGGTAGTTCACATGCAATTGTCATATCAGTGATTTGGCACTTCCATGCCTCACCCTGTGCTCATCGCAGCAGGAACGCTCCTAATCCCCACCACTATGTAATCCCTCCCCACCCACCAATTTGTTCTCTGTAGTTAAGAGTCTATTTCTTACTTTCTCTCTCTCTTTCCCTATGACCATTTGTTTTGTTTCTTAAATTCTACATATGAGTAAAATCATATGGTGTTTGTCTTTCTTTGATTTATTTTGCTTAGCATTATACTCTTTGGATTCAGCCATATCATTGCAAATGGCAGGATTTCATTCTTTTTACCACAGAACGATATTCCATTGTGTATACGCATGCCATATCTTCTTTACCCATTCGTCTGTCAGTGATCACTTGAGCTATTTCCATAATTTGGCTATTGTAAATAACGCTAGTATTAAGCATCAGGTGCACATATCCCTTTGAATCAGTATTCTTTGGGTAAATGCCTAGTAATGCAAATGATGGATCATAGGGGAGTTCTATTTTTAACTTTCTGAGGAACCTCCGCACTGTTTTCCAGAGCGGCTGCACCAGTTTGCATTCCCACCGACGGTGCAGAAGGGTTCCCCTTTCTCTGCATCCTCACCAACGTCTGTTGTTTTCTTGTGTTGTTGGTTTTAGCCATTCTGACAGGTGGGAGGTGATATCTGACTGTGGTTTTTATTTGTATTTCCCTGATGATGAGTGGCATTCAGCATCTTTTCATATGTCTGTTGGCCATCTGGACATCTTTAGAAAAATATCTATTCATGTCTTCTGCCCATTTTTTAATTGGAGGGTTCATTTTTGGGGTGTTGAGATTTATAACTTGTTTATATATTTTGGATCTAACCCTTTATCAGATACATCATTTGCAAATATCTTCTCCCATTCTGTAGGTTACCTTTTAGTTTTGTTGATTGTTTCCATCACCGTGCAGAAGCTTTTTATTTTGATCAAGTCCTTCTTTGTTCTTCTTTCCCTTGCCTGAGGAGACACATCTAGTAATTTCACTGTGGCTGACGTCAAAGAGGTTACTACCTGTGTTCTCATCTCGGATTTTAATGGCTTCCTGTCTGACATTTAGGTCTTTGGTCTATTTTGAATTTACTTTTGTGTGTGGTGTAAGAAAGTGGTCCAATTTTCATTCTTTTGCATGTTGCTGTCCAGTTTTCCCAACACCATTCATTAAAGACACTGTCTTTTTTCCACCGGATGTTCCTTCCTGCTTTGTCGAAGATTAGTCGACCCTATGATTGTGGGTCCATTTCTGGGTTTTCTATTCTGTTCTATTGAGCTGTGTGTCTATTTTTGTGCCAGTACCATTCTACTCTGATCACTGCTATTTTGTAATGTAACTTGAAGTCCGGAATTGTGATATTCCCAGCTTTGCTTTTCTTTTTCAAGGTTGCTTTCGCTATTTGAGGTCTTTTGTGGTTCCATCAAAATTTTAGGATCGTTCGTTCTAGCTCTGTGAAAAATAATGTTGGTATTTTGATAGGGATTGCATTAAATATGTAGATCGCTTTGGGTAGTATAGACATTTTAACAATATTTGTTCTTCCAATCAATGAGCATGGAATGTCTTTCCGTTTCTTTGTATCATCTTCAGTTTCTTTCATCCATGTTTTATAGTTTTCAGAGAACAAGTCTTTTACCTCTTTGGTCAGGTTTATTACTAGGTATTTTGTTATTTTTAGTGCAACTGTAAATGGGGTCAACTCCTTAATTTCTCTTTCTGCTGTTTCATTATTGGTGTACAGAAGTGGAACAGATTTCTATATATTGATTTTGTATCCTATGACTTTACTGCATTCACATTACCAGCTTTTCTGCTTGTACAATACATCATGAACTCTCCCTTAAAATCTTTTCAATAGTTTGTCATGACACACAGAATAAATTTAAACTCTTTTTCCATAGCCTGCTAGACGGGGCAGGACCCGGACTCTCCTTTGAACCCCAGCCCAAGCCTCCTGTGGTTCCTGCCCTCACCTTCCAGCTCCGACCTCAGGAGCCTCCTCCAGGGTAAGAATCGCAGCTCTCCCATTCACTGGCTGTGTGAACTCGGGCAGCTTACTTAACTTCTCTATGCCTGGCTGTCCAGTTCTGAAAAGGAAAAGAAAAAAAAAACCTCATAATACCTCACAGGATTGCTGTGAGGACCAATTTTTTAAAAATGATTTTTAATGTTTATTTATTTTTGAGAGAAAGAGAGAGACAGAGCATGAGTGGGAGGGAGCAGAGAGAGAGAGACACAGAATCAGAAGCAGGGCCCAGGCTCCAAGTTGTCAGCACAGAGCCCGACGCGGGGCTCGAACCCATGAACTGTGAGATCGTGACCTGAGCCGAAGTCAGACGCTCAACCGACTGAGCCATTCTTCACCTGGCTGGCTCCTTTCCCCTTTTGGTCTTGGTTTATGTGGCTCTTCCCCAGGGATGCCTTTCTGCTCACCTGTCCCCAAATCCGCCCCTCCTATTATTCTCTCATAACACCTTACCCTTTTCCTTCAGTGCATTGATCAGGATTTATAGTTACATAATTATATGGGGGTTGATTTCATTTAACGCTTGCCTCTCCTCAGACTACGAGCTTCATGATGGTCAGTGTCATGGCGGGTTTATCCATCTATGAATAACCAGAGCATACAAAAGCCTGGCACACAGCAGGCACTCAATAGCTGTTGGCTGCAGACACATGAAACGATGCTCAGCATCCCTCCTCATCAGGGAAATACAAATCAAAACCACACTGAGATACCACCTCACGCCAGTCAGAGTGGCTAAAATGAGCAAATCAGAGAACTCTAGATGCTGGTGAGGATGTGGAGAAACGGGCACCCTCCTACACTGTTGGTGGGAATGTAAACTGGTACAGCCCCTCTGGAAAACAGTGCGGAGGTTCCTCAAAAAATTAACAATAGAACTCCCCTATGACCCAGCAATAGCACTGCTAGGAATTTACCAAAGGGATACAGAAATGCTGAGGCATAGGAGCACATGTACCCCAATGTTCATAGCAGCACTCTCCACAATAGCTAAAACATGGAAAGAGCCTAAGTGTCCATCAACAGATGAATGGATCAAAAAGATGTGGTTTATCTATATGGAATACTACATGGCAATGAGAAAGAATGAAATCTGGCCATGTGTAGCAACATGGATGGACCTTGAGGGTGTTATGCTGAGCGAAATAAGTCAGGCAGAGAAGGACAAATATCATATGTTTGAACGTATAGGAGGATTAGGAGGAACTTGACGGAGGAACAAGGGGGAGAAGAAGGGGGGAAATGGAGGGGGAAAGGGAGAGAGGCAAACCATGAGAGACTCTTGAATGCTGACAAAAACTGAGGACTGATGGATGTGGGGGGGAGGAGAGATGGGCATGGAGGAGGGCACTTGTGGGGATGAGCACTGTGGAAACTAATTTGACAATAAACTATTTGTAAAAAAAAAAATAGCTGTTGGCTGAAAGAATGAATACAATGAATAAATGAATGCATGCCTTCAGGCCTCTCCGATGGACCTCAAAGGTTTACATTTTTTATTTAGAAATGCATTCACACTTTGGTGCTCATTTTTGATTTGCATGTTGAAACGTGGCTCTGTGACACTCCTTAGTCATGAGGCGGATGCGTTCCCCTTGACCTCGTGAGGATGAGCGACAGAAACTAGGCAGGGCCAAAAGGGCAAGCTATTGGGAGGATCCCGGGGTCACGTGACCAAAGGAAGGCTGCACCCCACACCCGAGGTGGGGTCGGCATGTAGATGGACTCAGAGGCCACCAGGTGGCCATCCATTGCCTGCTCTTCTTTTTATGCCTGCCGCTTCAGTCTCTTACTGGCTGACCGCATCCCTCCTGGGTTGCCTCGCGGCTGAGGGCCCAAAAGCTTCCAAACCTTTGGCTCCTATTTCCTATTCCAGCTTGGGAACAGACTGAGGAATAACTACCAGGCCTGACTTGGTCAGGTGACCATCCCTGTGGCGAGGGCCCAGGTATTATTCTCTGACAAGCACAGATGGGGTCAGGTATTGACGTCTCGATCAGCCAGCCAGACCCGGGGCATGACACAGGGCTACCCGGAACCCACCTCTGCTTGTCCCCAGAGAAGGAAGAATGGCTCTGGGTCAAGCAGCACTCCCACGAGTCTGCCACAATGAGGTGTTCCTCTCTCTAGAGAGAGCCCCGATATCTCAGGACTGCTCCCAGGAAGTGGCTCATGGCTGCTTCCATAATGCTGCCTCACTAAAACTTACACTCTTCTTTCCCTATTTCTTATTTTTTGAATTTTTCTTTTTGTGTATTCATTTTATACTATTTGTCATTTTTATTATCATACATCACGTTAACAGATAATAAACACTTGATCTGTGAGCCCACCCAGGGTTGCCATATTGCACAGCTCTGGAAATACTACTTACACTGTGACTTGGAGTTGTTCAAAGTCCGGCTGGTATGGCTACACCAGATGCCCCTGCTTACCACCCATCCAACAACTAGAACATTAAGCAAAAGATGCACACATTCCCTCCTGGCCTTCCTGCCCGCCTCTGCCAGCCTCCTGAAGGGCTGGCATAACCTTCTTGGGCAATACACTTGAATATATGTTTGCTGCGGCAGATTGTATTTTCCAAAGGTGACCTCAACGATATTTCCCACTCACAAGCTGTTGTTACAGAGTGAGTTTGATACTTCTCCCATCAAAGGGGGGTGGTGGGGGTGGGGCGCATGTCTTCTCCTTGAACCCAGGTAGATCTCCGGGACTGCCTCAGTCAGTAGAGTATGACAAAAAGCTATGTTGCTCAGCTTCATACAGTGCTGTGGGCTTCCTCTTCCTCTGCTCAGGGCTCACTCTGGGGGGAGGGCGGTCCCATATAAGCAGTCCCACAGCCCTGAGGCCACCATGCTGTGAGGAAGTCCAAACAAGTCCATGCCAGAGGGCTCTTAAAACCACACAGAGAAAAGGAGACACTCACTGCTTCACATCCCCACCGCCTCAGTGCCAGCCGCCCGATGGCACCCCCACCAGAGACCCTGAGCCAGAACTGCCAAGCCGCACCCTTCCTGAATCCACAAGAGACAGAAAGTGACTGTGATTTTAAAGCGCTAAGTTCAAGAGCAATTTTTTGTCGCAGCAGTGGTTAACCAGAACGGAGCTGGGTACCTAGAAGTGGGGTGCTGCCTTAACAAAGCTTAAAGTACTTGGCAGTGACTTTTTAACTGGGGGTGGGGGGAGTTGGAAGAAGATACTGTCTGCTGCAAAGATACTGTCTGCTGTGAAGCCTGATGGCCTCTAGGAGTCTGACAGCGAGGGCTTAAAGGAAAACGCTACAGGAGCTAGAAGAAAGGCACTGTTTCTCTCGTGGCACAAATTTTGGTAATACGCTCACCTGCAGTAGCATGGAAACTAGGACACCACCCTAACTAGCTTGATGTTCTGCAATTTCCAGGCAGAATATTGGCAGTGCCATCTGGCTGCTTCTCATTCCCTGGGATTAAATGGGAATGGAGAGAAATGAAGTAAAGGATGGAGCATTTGAAAACCAAAGTTCCTCACTCCCAACCTCTCCACAGCCAAAAATTCTCATATAAGAAATGCATCAGGGGCACCTGGGTAGTTCAGCTGGTTAAGCATTGGACTCTTCATTTGGGCTCAAGTCACGATCTCAGGGTTCATGGGTTTGAGCCCCACATTAGGCTCTGTGCTGAGAGCTCTGAGCCTGGCTTGAGACTCTTTCCCTCTCTCTCTCTGTCCCTCCCCTACAAACATTCACACTTTTTCTCTCTCTCTCCCAAAATAAATGAATAAAGATTTTAAAATGTTTATTGAATGTTTATTGAATGTTTAAAAGAAAAAAATGCATCAAATCCAGGAGGAGGCCGTAAGGTCCTTCATCAAAACTTCAGGAAGGTACACAATGGTGCCAACAGACCAGTATCTCTCCACCAAGGGCTTTTTTGTCCTCCAGGGCACACGTGACAATGTTTAGAAACATTTTTGGTTGTCACAACTGGGGGTTGCCACTCACATTGACTGGGTCACAGCCGAAGAGATCATTGCACCCCCTTCGATGCCCAGGACCAGCCACAATAACAAAGGATTCTTTGGCCCAAAACATCAATAGTGCTGAGTTTGAGAGACCCACCATAGACAGACAAAAGAGCCTCTAAGGATATATTTTTTTGAAGTATCATTGACACAAAGCGTTACACTGGCTTCAGATGCCCAATGTAGTGATTGGCCAATCTATACCTTGCTCCATACCCCACAAGTGCAGCGATAAGGATACTTATTTTTATCCCACCAACCTTCCAGGCCCTTCCATGTACCAGACACTGTACTAGGCACTGGAGATAAAACATTGAGTATAAGCAGCTGCTGCTCCTACCCTCAGGAGACTGACACTCAAGTTGGATGGGGAAAAAAAATGCTATAAAGGCTGTAATTGGAGAAGAAATATAATATTGGTGACAGTGATAATCACCATATGCTTAGCCTCATCTATTTTGAAATGTTTTAAATTGATTGCCTTTTCCTGGTTTCTTTAGGTGGAAGGTAGTTTTGACTTGAGATATTCACCTTTTTAACATGCTTACAGCTAGAAAAGTCCCTGACAGCACTGCCTTCCCTGTCATCCATGAGTTTGGGTGTGTTGTGTCTTCATTTTCATTCATCTCAAAACCGTTTTGTGATTTTTTTCTTTGACCCACTGGTTATTTAATAGTATGTTGCTCTATTTCCATATATTTATAAATTTCCCAAGTTGGCTTCTGTTATTGACTTCTGATTTAATTCCACTGTGGTCAGCAACAGATTTTATATTATTTCAATTGTATTACATTTATTAAAGTTTGATTACTTACAACAGCCAAGTTATGGAAGCAGCCCAAGTATCCACTGACTGATGAATGGATAAAGAAGAGGTAGTATATACAGACAATGCAATATTATTCAGCCATAAAAGGAATGAAATCTTGCCATTTGCAATGACATGGATGGATCTATAGAGTTAGCTAAGCTAAGAAAGACACACACCATATGATTTTACTCATATGTGGAATTTAAGAAATAAACAAACCACAAAAAAGCAAAGGAAAAGAGAGAGAGAATCAAACCAAGAAACATTCCTAACTATTGAAAACAAACTGACAGTTACTATGGGGGTGGGGTGGGGGATGGGCTAAATTGGTGATAGGGATTAAGGAACACGCTTGTTGCAATGAGCATTGGTTGTTGTATGGGAGTGTTGAATATTGTACACCTGAAATTAATATAATACTGTATGTTAACTATACTGGAATTAAAACTAAACTAAACTAAAATAAAAGTTTATTGACTTTTGTTTTATAATCTATCCTGGAGCATATACTGTGTGCCCCTGAGAAGAAGGTGATCTGCTACTGTTACGTGCAGTGTTATTTAGGTATCTGTGAGAGCAGCTGGAGCTATAGTCTATTCAAGTCCCTTCACGTCTTTCTCATTGAAATGCACCCTGACCTACTCCCTTTAAATTGAAAATTACCCCACCATCCCCACCACCCCGCTCAATTGCCCTTACCCTCCTCTGCATCTCCCTTGCTAGGATACTAGATAACTAGCTGATTATTACCTTTATCGTTTATTGTCCCTCTCCCCCCAGAAGAACGTAAGCCACCACAAGTACTGGCATTTTTATCTTTGTGTTCACTGCTGTAGCCTAAACACCTATAAAAGGACCCAGTGCAAGGTAGAGTTGAATGAATTTTTATTGAATAAACCAATGAGTATCTGGACCTTTTCCAATTCCCTAAATTACTTCTTAATTTTTGCCAATTAAGCAGATAAATGTTAATTCACCGTTGTCTTCACTTATTTTCCCTTGATAACTAAAGACGTTGACTACCTCTTCGTGTGTGCTTTAGCCACATACCTTTCCTCTTCTGTGAGACCCTTATTCATCTGACTTGTCTATTTTTCTCTTGAGTTGTTTGTTCTCTTTATTGAAATGTAGGAGGTACATGTAATCTTGATACTACTCTCTTGCAAGTGTATGCACCCTGAGGATCTTCCCCGACTATGCAACTTCTCATTAAGATGTCTGATAAGCAGAAAGCCTTTATTTTAATCTAACCAATGGTGTGGGAAATTCTTTTTATGTCTTGTTTAAAAATAAATTCTTCTCACACCAGAGCATCAGTGCTGGGGGGTGGGGGTGGCGGAGCAGTCCTTTCTAAAACTTTGTTTTTAATTAAAAGCTTACTTTATTGACCACACAAGAGTCCCATGCATGAAATTCAACGTCTTACAAAGGACCTCGGGCCCCTCCAAAGAGACAAGCCCACCTCCCCCCAAAACCGGGCCCCCCTCTGTCTCATTCAGCACCATTACCTTCTCCCCTCTAGCAACTGGAGAGAGAGAAAACACCATTAATCACTCTCTAAGAGCTGCCAGGTGGGCAAGAGGTGGGGGGAAGTGGGAAAGAGCCCAAGGGAAGGGGCTACAGTTTAGAAATATCAGCCAGCACAGTAGCCCTCCCCCCGCCAGAGGAACTTGGCAAGTCCCAACACACAATTCTAAAGGGCACTTAGGGATTTGAAATGTGGGGGGAAAAAGATGATAATAAAGGAGGATGGAGGTAACACCCTAAGGAAAGCACAGGCTAAGGCGAGAGAGGCTGTGCTTCTAAAGAAAGAGATACCCTTTCAGATGGGCCCCAGTGAGGCAGCAGACAGTAGGGGTGGCCTGTAAGGGAGCGAGCATTGGGGTGATCTGCACACTGGCACAGTCCGTGGACAGAGTGGACACCACAGGCAGACAGGAAAGAGGGAATGGGGTTGTCTGAGCCCAAAGGCTATCATCTGTCAGTGGTGTTCAGACCTTGAGGTTGTCGCTCACCAGTCACAGGTTTCCAGAGGCTTCCTCAACTTCACACCTAAGGATAAAAGTTATTTTTCCTGTAGGGAGGAGAAAAGGAGAAATTTCAAAATGCAAACACCAGAAAATGCCCCTGTCCATCTTCCTAAGATTAGCCGAGCGATCGGTGCATCACCTGCAGGGATTCTCAGAGTCCTGAGCTGCCCATGACCGATGAGTCACAAAATCTTTTTTGAAGTGTTCAGACTTTGCCTCCAGTGAATATTTGGCTTTGACACTTTCTGTCATCTCTGCTGAGAAGAGAAGCAATAACCAGTCAGTGCTGCCAGAGCCTGGACCTTGGGTAAACCTCCTGCCTCAGGTCACCCTCCTCGGCCTCACCCCCCACCCCACCCCAGCACCCCAGAGAGAGAGCCTCGTGCTGAGCTCCGGACGGACAGTCACCAGAGCCAGATCCTGGTCGAGCTCTTTCCTTCATCTATATAAAGAGATTTTGAAATGAAGCACACGCCAAGAAATTGAAAGGTCATCAGACAAAGAACAAGCACCGGGCCTGATATTTTCCCTTCGCCACCTGCCACAGGACAGTATAAAGCGGAGCTCTGTGTCCTGCAAAAACGACACGAGGCACCCAGAGGACGCTCACTCCGCTCAGAGCTAAGTCTCCCAGGCCAGCCGCCATCACCAGACCTGTGACAGCGGACTGCCCCTCCGCCCTTCCCTGCTGCTCCCCAGCCCGCGACGGCTTCGGGAAATGCGCTCCCTCAAGCAGGCAGAACGCGCCTGGGCTGAGCTCTGATGGCTAACTCTGTAGGAAAGGGAGCCCCACACCCAAAGTGTTCACAGCGAGGCAGGCCCTCAGACCCTAGCTGGAAACCCTGCACCCACAGCCGGGCGAGCCTGGAGCATCTGAACACTGGGAGTGGGATATAGGGGCACAAGTCCTTTCCCCAAAGGTCTCCCAGTCTAAGGAAGACATCACGGCCGACAGGTCTCCTAATCTCCCAACCTAAAGGTTGAGACGAAGCCCCTGCTCTCAGGAAAGGAGCCTCCCCCAGAAAGTTCCCAAGACCCTCGAGGCCCCTGATGGGGCAGAGGAGAACGGAGTTCCCAGATTCAGCAAATAAAAACACAAGGCATCCAGTCAAACTTCAATTTCAGATGAACAGGGGATCTTTTTTTAGGACACGTATGTCCATGCAATATATAGGCCATGCTTAAACTAAAAACACGATTCCTTGCCTATTCAAAATTTAAATGTAAGCGGACGTCGTGTGTTTTATCTAGACCAGCACAAAATCACAAGGCCCAGACCTGAGTCTAGTATGTGGTGACATGCCAGTGGGTAGAAATGAACACGTCACGGGGTTATGATGTGGTGGGGACAGAAAAGGAGGGGTGGCTCGGAGTCAGCAGGGTGCTGCTGGGCCTGTGGGCTCCCTGGGGCTGCCTCAGACTCGGACCCATCACCACAGGTGGCTGCCAGCTGCCCCCCCTGTGCAGTAGGGAGCTGGGGGCTCAGAGAAAGAAGCCCGGGGGCTTCACATCCCGCATCAAGCCAGAGCTGAGGCAAGCACACTGGGAGAGAGAGTTTGGGGGCGCCCTGGGGGAAAGTGTGCCAAGATCTGGGGGAACGCAGCCGAGCGCCCAAAGGACAGTGTGTGCTTTCAAACTGTGGAATGATGGGAAGGCTTCTGTGTCGCCAGGAAAGAAGCCTCCATGAGGGCCACAGCGAGGGGTGCTGGTATCACGGGAATCTGACGGTGGGGCAAACAGGAAATGGGCACCATCCAGAGCTGAAGCCACAGACACCAAAGGTCTGAGGTCCCTGAGATGCTGGGCGATGAGATCCCGGGATCCCGGCCCCAGGAAGCCCCCACACCCACCGCACGGGGCCCACACAGTGAGACAGCAAAGCAGTTCACCAAGTCAAGAACTAGTTCGAAATACCTGACCACTGTTCTCCATCAGATCAGTCAACTCGGCGTGCCTCCATCTAAGGGGGCCAGGGGACCCGTCTCATAAGAGACGACCAAGGTGCAGCCTTCAGAAAGGCAGGTGCGACCTCAGCTCCCGGGGCCCTGAGGCCTGAGAATCGCCAATGCTACCCAGTTAACAGACCGAATGCTAACATCCAGGGAGCTGCCTGGCACTCTCCAGCCCAGCTTTCCCCTCCTCTCCTCTTCCTTGGTTTTGGGCGCCAGGCTCCTGGCTCCTGGGGCACTCCAGTGAGGAGGGCTGAGAACGTCTGAATGCCCCCCCCAAAACAGCCAGAGTCCGGGCAGCTCTCACCACCACTGAAAGCCCCACCTGGGGCTGTCTCTTTTGAGGAGCTCTGATAAGGATCACAGTGGATGCTACTGTTATTACTACTTACCAGTCACTACTGTATACTAGGTAGCGTTAAGAACTTAATTTCCTGCCTCAAAGAACATACAACCTGCGAAACAGGCACCGTTGACACTATTTCACAGATGAGGACCTGCCAGCCACAGCCGTCGACCAGTCTAGACAGTTAACACTCAGGGGTAGAGAAGTCCAGTGAGACAAAAACCTCTGACTTGGGAATTGATCATCAGGGTGAAAACCACAATTTTTGAGAGAACAGTGTCCGGAACAGAAGACGCTAAGGGCAGGCTCCAAACCCTTGCAACACAGATCTCTGACAGCAGGGGGCGACAATGTCTGCGAAAAGCTACTTGCCATGGAAAATGTAGACCCAGTTGGTGCCTAGGAATACAGATCCCAAAGGGAAGAAGGGGAAATGAATCCCTGATCCCCGCTGGACCCCAGGAAAGAAACTTGAAACAAAACTGGCCTGTGCTGCAGACCCAGATTTAGAGACTGCTAGATTCCAGGGTTATTGAGACTTCTTACCAGTTTCCCCACCGCTCAGCAAATGCTCCTTAGAGAAAACCAGCCTTCCCTTTGGGGCCCCTCTGGTTTCGCTGCCCTGCCAGCCGATCGACAGGGCCACAGTCTCTGGGCTTTCCCTTTCCTTCTGTGGAGTCTCAGTCCACTCAGGTCAAGTAAATGCCTGTGCAAATGCCCCCAGGGAAGAAAGCAGGGCAGATCAGCTGACCTCTGAGGCTTTTCTCTAATATTCATTTCCCACTCACTGCTTCCCAGGCTCTCCACTGTCTTTCAGCATTGTGCAACATATCCAGTGTTCTAGTTACTGAAGTAGTGGTGGGAGCCTGTTGCAACTCTCTCCTACCCAGGATTCAGTGTCCAAGTTCTCTCTCTCAGCTTCCGCTTCCTCTATTGTGAAATGATAATGACAGTGTGAAATGAACAAACAATATGTTATAGTGGGCACTAAGCAGAGTACGACCCAGGATCAGCCCTCTGAGAGATTCGCAGGGGAGGGGCCCCGGGGGTCCTGGTGAAGAGCACCGGCTTCGGAGTCAGCAGGCTCAGATCTGAATCCCAGCTCCCCAGTTTATAAGCTGTGTGACCTTGAAGAAGGGGCTTAACCTCTCCTAGCTTCAGTTTTCTCCTCAGTCAAATGAGGGACACTAATGTCCACCTCATGGTCTTGAACACATTCGATGAAGACCTTAGCTCTCCGTGTGCCTCTCCCAGTGGGTATTCAGTGGGAAATAGTAGTATATCTCATTTCACTTACTAGGTGGAGTAAGGACAGGCAGGTTAAGGCAATAGAATATTTGGAGCGTGCCTAGAAAAGACTAAATATTATAACGTATGTCCGAAAGATATAAGGCAATGATAAACATGTCTCACATTTTATATCCATTTGGCAATTTTTCAAGTGCTCTGACTTTATCTCTTCATATTGTTACCACCTCCAGGCAGTACATACAGTAGTGCAGACATTATTATCCCCATCTTAAAGATGAGGACACTAGCTTGGGTGAGACGAATTGAAGTAGCTACTCAAGCGCAGAACCACAGTAAGAATTAGTCTTCACACTCCTAATCAATGCCTTCAAGGAATATATAATAACCCCACCGTCAAATGGGCCTCTGTCGGAGAATATAATCAGGGCATATAAGGTGAACATCAGGCAGGGGCATGACCGAAGGTCAAAGAAAGGAGAGCTGCGAGAAAGCTTCTAGCAAAGACTGTGTTCATGTGTTTGCTGCCACCACTCCAGCCAGCACTGCCTAGTGCAGACCAGCGCCCTCAAGAGAATGGATGAAGCCAAGAAGTCCCGAGGAGAGGGCGACTGGAAGCGAGTTCATACCTCAGGTGGGCTGGCAGGGTCAGATTGCATGTTTTCTGTGTATTCATCCCACAAAAGTGTTTCGGGCTCTTATCACTTAGCAGGTGCCCTATTAGACACAAGAATACAGTCAGGGACAAAAATATAGTTCCTGTCCACATGGAGCTTATTGGTCTAGCGGAGGAGACAAACAATGATCAGATAAGCCGCACACAGATACAGAAGTCCCAAATGCATGTTAGGATGAGACTCTCTCATCCCACGGGGCAAGGGTTGGGAAGGCTACCGGAAGACCACCTCCAAGAGCCCCGCAGGCAGAAGGCAGCTGGGGCGAGCCCCACGCAGGAGTGCATGGAGCACTCAAGGAGGGCGAGAAGGTGAGGGGCACGAGAGAGTGCTCCCCAAGAAGGCAGGCAGAGATGCCCCAGAGTGGTGTGGGCGGGGCCTGCAGGCCGCTCTAGGAGCTGGGTCTTGCTCTCATAGAAGTGGGAAGCCCCCAGAGCTGTAAGCAGTAGTGGGGGGGGGCAAGAGAGAGCAGAGGGTGGCCTTTTCGGGGTTCTTTGATCATAAACAACGGCAACAGAGTCTGACTCGCTTCAGGAAAAGCTCATTTATTGGAAGCAGATGCCACGGCATCAAAGGAAAGGCTGAACCACAGGGCCTTGAAAAGGACGGGAACAAAGAAAGTGCCACAGATCCCAGAAGCAGGGATTATAGGCTGCCCCAGAGTAGCTGCTGAGCACTTGCCAGCTCTTGTGCTGTGCCGCTCACATTCCGATTCCCCAGAGGCAGACTGACACACTCAGCTTGGGGCCCGAGCTCACTTCTTGACCACCAGATGACACATCTACACCGACAGACTCTCCACAAGACAGCTTCCAAGGGGAGGAGTGTTCCTCCAGAAAAAATCACAGGGACATTGGGGCGACATTCCCAAAGAATTGAGAAGGGGAGTCTGGACCAAAAAAAAATCAGGCGTCTACTACAGATCCTGAAAAAAGGCCTGGGGGATGACTAAGGACAAAATGCATTTCCCTGTGGGTTTGCCTAGGAAACAGTCAAGGGTGTCCAGGGGTGGGCCGTAGAGGAGGTTTAGGAGATGGGAGGCAGAGAAAGGAGGTGCCAGATGGCACCTTGTATCAGGTTGCACACCACAGAGCCCTCCCCAGGCCTCATTCTCTGACTCATCTGTAGCCTTTAGAGAGATAAGGTAACCAACCACTAAATAAATAAGCCACCACCACGCTAGTGAGAAGTGGCAGCCGGGGGGTGGGGGTGGGGGGACCAAAAAGGAATGTATTCATTCCACCAACAGTTATGTATAAACACATTTATCTAAGGAAGAAGGCTGACTGAAGCGTCCCCCGGCTTCAGGAGGATGAAGGAAGGGATAAGGGTTAACTCATCGATGAGATTTCAGATGTCAGAACAGAAAGCCAGGAAAGTAAGCTGACAGACTATAGGCAGGAAGCCACCAGAGCCCTCCCAGAGCCACTCATCCTGATCCTGAAGATCTAGCCGTTAGAAAAGCACTGTCGTTTCCTTCCTGGACAGGCAACTACCTTCACCAGATGCTAATTCAGTGCTTCATTTCTTACAGGAAGCATATTTCAATGTGCATTGCAGTAGCTTAAGAAATCCTGTGCTTCGAAGAATGTAGACATTGCCAAAGAACTAAAGATAAAAAGGGCTCAGAGCTGGACATTGATGGAGGAAGAGGGGGAGACAGAAAGCCTTTGCTTGCCTCCCACAATGTTTGCAATTTTGTTTCACTGGAAAGGAACTCAAGATTCTCTGTGCAATTTCAAGGCACCAGCCTGACCTTTTGGGAAGGTCTCATTCTCCCTCTCCCACCCCTAGCTTTTTCACGGAGCCCTTCTTTCATTGCATTGAGAGGAAAACTTTTTGGTGCAAAAAAAGAGGGGCATTGATTCTAAGGAAAGGAGTTCAGCGAAGAAACTGTGGCATGTAATGTGTCAAAGCTTCAAAACACCACTGCCAGAACCAAGAGATGTCTATTTGCAGAGAGGCAGTGGGGGAAATTGCAGCCACTTTCCAACCGCACATGTTGCTGCCATGTGAAGCAAGCTGATGAATTTACAATAAAACCTTGGGCAAATATAGGAACGTGTGAAGGAAAAGCAGCCTCATGTTCTTTAAAGAGGAAACTCTTACTACTAATGCGTTACAATAGTTTCCTTACTGGTCCCTGCCTCCTAGATCACTTTTTCCACCTTACTCCACTTCACACCGGCTCTCAGATCTTTCTACCAAAGCCCCACCTTCCATACTAGTGTGCCTACCTTCCTAAATCATTCTAAACTGAGCCCAGTCTCCCTGAATTGTTCCTTGATGCTTTTTGTCATGTCTGTGCACCATCCAAGTTATTATGTCCTTCTTTTTACATGTTTTTTATTTATTTGTTTGTTTGTTTGTTTATTTATTTATTTATTTATTTATTTATTTATTTATTTATTTATTTAATTTCAGAAGGGAGAAGGGCAGAGAGAGGGAGAGAGAAAAATCCCAAGCAGGCTTCGCGCTGACACGGGGCTCAGTCTCACGAACCATGAGATCATGACCTGAGCTGAAATCAAGAGTCCGCTGCTTAACCGACTCAGCCACCCAGGTGCCCCCAAATTACTGCTTCCTGAATATTAAGTTGCCTCATTTTCTTTACTGTGCCTCATTGTAAGGAATATTATCATTACTGTTTAACTGTGTCCAAGGTGCATTAATATAAATACCTATGTGATAAACTCTAAAATGTCCATCATAAACCACCAAAAACCGTGTCACACATCTCCTAGCGACGCTGCACTGTCCCTGGCTTCCCCTAAGCACCCTTGTTCATACAGCCTGCACTCGGGCCAAAGTGGGCAATTCACCATCCCCCCGACCGCATACACCACTCACTCTGATGTTTGTCCCTTCCTCCAATCCCACCTCTCACCTCACACTAATCATTCAAGCCCCAGCCACCCCCTCTTGAGGTTTCCCGGACTCCCACAGCCTGCAGGGAGCTTGCCTCCCCGGGCTCTCCCTGTGCGTGGAGCACCCAGGGCCTCTCCCTGAAGACTCTACGTGGCTCCCTTTGAAGTATGAGGTGTGGGTGAACACCTTTTCTTTCAGAATATTTGCAGGCTTCCTTAGACCAGAGGTCATAGCTGGCTGTTTTGCATAGGCTCTTGCTCAGCGAACGCTCCTGGGATGAATGCCTCACAGTGAATTCTGCTCACTGTCCGGTGCTCTTTTTGGTAAAACACAAATCTACTCATATCATTCTCCCGCTCCCCACAAAATTAAGTCCCAATGACTTAGCAGACATCAAGAGACAGGGTCTTTCATGATCTGGCTTGAGCTGGGGAGAAGAAGCATCCCCACCCTTATCCTCTCACCCTAATGGGGTGAGACTGACCCTCTCTCTCCCATTTGTCAGGGTATTTTTAGCCTTCTTTTATAAAGCCTAGGTGATAGGGCAGCCCATGGCTACCAGAACTAGGTTCCATTGAATCCCTTTACAAATCCGCATAGACAGTGTGATGGTTAATTTCATGTGTCATCCAGACCAGGAACAGGGTACCTAGACACTTGGCCAAACATTGAGTGTGTCTTGTGGGTGTTTATGTATGAAATTAACGTTTCAGTTGGTAGACTGAGTAAAGCAGATTACCCTCCCCCCTAATGTGGGCAGGCCTCATCCAAGCAGTTAAAGATATGAATAGAACAAAAGGCTGGAATAAGAGATCTCTTCCCACATCACTGCCTTGAGCTGAGATACCAGTCTTTCCCTGCCTTCAGATGTCACCTGAAAAATCATCTCTGTTTCAATCTTTAAAAAAAAAAAAATTTAATGTTTTATTTATTTCTGGGAGAGAGAGAGGGAGAGACAGCGTGAACAGGGGAGTGTCAGAGAGAGAGGGGGACACAGAATCCGAAACAGGCTCCAGGCTCTGAGCTGGCAGTCAGCACAGAGCCCGATGCAGGGCTCGAACCCACGAACCGTGAGATCATGACCTGAGCCAAAGTCTGAGCTCAACCTGAGCTCAACCAAATGAGCCACCTGGGAGCCCCATCTCTGTTTCAACCTTAAGCCTGCCGGCTTTCCGACTGGAACTACATCACTGACTCTGCATCTGCAGACTACGGATCCTGGGACTTCTCAACCTCCCCAGTCACATGAGCCAATTCCTTCTAATATACATACATATACATCCCTTTGTCTGCCTTAGGTCGTAAAGGTCCTTAAGATTTTGTTCTCAGTCTTTGAGGTCTCTGTCAAAACTTAGACGCAATAAGAAAAGTCACATTAAAATTATGCCAGATTAGAGGGGCACCTGGGTGGCTCAGTCTGGTGAGTGTCTGACTCTTGATTTCAGCTCAGGTCATGACCCCATGGTCGTGAGATCAAGCCCTGTGCAGGGCTTCATGCTGGGCGTGAACCTGCTTAAGATTCTCTCCCTCTTTTCCTCTCAAAAAAAAATATTATACAGATTATTATTCTGTAATTTAAAATTTTTTCCTAATTCAGACGATGAAAATGGGGATCATCTATGAAATACGATAAATATTCAGACTTAGAACTTAGACCTGAATGGGTTCTGTTCTCTCCTTTCTCGCCCAGAAAAGTGAGAACAAAAATGAGTAGGCTACTCCCATAGGGCCCTAGGGAAACAATCAATTATCCTTTGTGTCTGCTGTCCCTCCTGGGCCACAGTCCCTTCTCTTGCTCCATACATGTCTACAGAAGCAGGTATCACGGCTTCCTCTCACTGGCAAACACCACAAGCTAAAAAATGACGAAAGGAAGCTACTACTGCCTGAATGCCACAGATAAAACATTGAAAGCGGAGAGCCCAGCAACCTGTGACCATGGAGATGAGTTGTAATCAGCAAACCAAGGCCCTCGCCTTCCTCTTTCCTCTGGGCATCCAAGAAATGGTTGGTTCAGAAGCTCCGAACCCACACTATTTTCCAGCAACAACCACTTAGCAACAGGATCAATACATCACAAACTCAGCAGTCAAAAACCACTCACGTCCTGCTTACCAAAACCAAAGTTAAGATATCAGGTCTATCACACTTCTTTTTCCAGCACTAGGGCAGACTTGATACCCCAAACGACTTCCTCCACTGAAACTAAAACACGGGATAAAATACACAAGCATATTGCCTAGCTTGCACCAAAGGAAAAGAATCTACAAAGGCCAAAATGAAGTGAATTCCCAGGGGGAATCTCCCCCTGGGAACTCGTAAAGCCAGCCTTGAAATGGGTTTGGTGTCTGCATTCATACTCCGTGGTGCCTTGAGATGACTGATTTGCAGACATCAGAGTATACCCTCTCCGGAGAAGCAAACCCTCAACTCAGGACACAAAGAATTTCCACAAATTTCCAAGGGAAATGAGCAGCTTACAGTAAGAAAAGATAAAGAAATCACACAGCATGCAAGGACCAAAACACTAAAATAAACAGGGAGAGGGTTCCCCAGGTAGCAAAATCAGATCACAGAGAGTTTAAGGATTGAGATGAGGCAACACAGAATGCGAGCTCTCTCGATGATGCCATCCCTCGCCTATTTTCTCCTGTCTCCATATGTAAATGTCCATCAGGGTTCTGTGTCTCCATGCCTTTTCTATTTCTTCCGAGACTCTGCTCTTGCTTTTTGTCTTTTTTGACCTCTCTTTCTCCACGGGTGCCTTCCCAAAGCACTACGAGAATGTCCAAATCTTTCCAGGAAGACAGAACGGAAAGAGGAAAGAAAATCTGTCCCCCACCCCCCACCACTTTTCCTCTACTACTCTTGCTCTTCCTGAAGGGCAGCTACAGTGATCCCCCCCACTGCCCAGTCACTCCTACAGTGCGCCCAGCTTCCACACGCCCCCCTACCCACCTCCACTCTTCTGAAACAGCCCTTACCCTGGTATCCTGCGTTACCATATCACCAAACGCAATCATCTTCATCTTACCTGCTCCCATTGTGACTAAGTCCTTCCTTTCAGAAACTTTCTCCACCACCACCCCCGCCCCCACCTCCATGACATCGCTCCCTTCTCATTTTCCTCTAAATCTCTCTGGTCATTTCCAACTAGATTCCTTTGAGTGTTATGTCTGCTCTGCTCACTTCTTAAAATGTAGTTGTTTTAAAGTTTTCATTTTTGGAGTGCCTGGGTGGCTCAGTCAGTTGAGCATTTGACTCTTGATTTCACCTTAGATCATGATCCCAGGGGTGTGGGATCTGAGCTCCACTCAGCATGGAGCCGGTTCAGGATTCTCTTCCTCTGCCCTTCTCTCTGACTTGTGCACTCTCTCTCTCTCTCTCTCTGTCTAAAAAAATAAAAATTAAAAAAAATAAAGTTTCCATTCTCAACCCTTTTCACCTCCTCCCTGGCCATATCATCCACTTTCAGGGCTTAAGAGCAGTCCACCTCTGGGGTAGGCGTAACCTGGCAATATAAGAAATCTTTCCAGAGGGCATTCCAATGTGAATAGTTTCAAGAGGACCCATTTCCAGATCCTCCACTGCCATGTGTTTTCCTTCCTAGAATCAATCCGCCTGAGAATATGTGAATCCTTGATCACAGGCATCTTCCTTCATAAGCTCCTTCTTGCTCATCCTAAATCTGATAAGGGCACATTTCTTCAGAGCGTATGTAAATATCTCTGGGCCAGCACCTAGGAAAGTTGCTGTAGGAAAGAATAGTCTGATGGCTGCCAGAGGGCAAGGGGTTGGGGGATGGGCAAAATGGGTGAAGGGGAGTGGGAGGTACGGGCTTCCAGTTATGGAACAAATAAGTCACTGGCATGAAAGGTACAGCAGAGGGAATATAGTCAGTCAATGGTATTGTAATAGTGCTGTATGGTGGCAGATGGTAGCTACGCTTGTGGTGAGCACGGCATGCATGCATAGACTTGTCACATCATCACTATGTCATACACCTGAAAGCAATATAAGATTGTGTGTCAACTATATTTCAATTTAAAAATATGCCATAGGTATTGAGATTACCTACAATATAGGTAGTCTCAATATCTATGGCATTTTTTATGGCATTATATGATTGTAATATAGTGAATGATTATAATATGGGTAATAAATGCTCTTATAAGTTAGAAGAGTTCCAATTCTGCTTTCAATAAAATTGAAGAGGGGCGCCTGGGTGGCTCAGATGGCTCAGGTCATGATCTCATGGTTTGTGAGTTCCAGCCCTGCATTGGGCTCTGCACTGATGGTGTGGAGCCTGCTTGATATTCTCTCTCTCTCTCTCTCTCTCTCTGTCCTTGCCCTGCTCACTCTCTCTCTCCCAAAAATGAATAAACATTTTAAAAAATAAAATAAAATAAATAAAACTGAAGAAAGACCAAATGGAATTGTCAGCTTATTGATCATTTGATGATAGTTTTTGATGATAGATCTGTATGTGAATTGGGGCTTCTAACTCAGAAGGGGTTTGAAGAACTAATTGGCAATTGCTATAACAACTTCTTCCATTCTCATCCACTTATTTATCTAAACAAGGTTTCTTAGTATTAATATCAAAGCAAGGAAAAATATTAAGAGAATTTATGCTGAGCCCTGTGTAGTTCTGGCAACAAGGAATATTCATCCATGGATATATGAACTAGTAGGAGAAAAATCCTAGGCCCACCAATGGCCTTAAAAGATGAAGCTCCTGTAATATTTTACGTTTCTGTTTAATGATTGCAAATTTAAACTATAATTGTTATGTTAATCAGGAATCAATTGTGTACTAAGAATAATTAATGATAGCTCAAGCTAGAATAAATTAATTAACACTTAGAGCCTGAGGGTCTCCAGAGGCAAAATTTATTTTAATAAACATATAGTAGTATTTGTTCAGACAAGTATAAAAGGACATTCAAGAAAAAGCTTTCAAGCATAAAAATTACTTTAGGATTACATCACATGGAAAAGATGGAATGGAAGTTCAAGTTCAAGGAGAAAAAGTTGTAAAACCTTTACTCTGTTGAAGATGAGTTTGTTTATACAGTTTTTTAAATGGGTGATGAATATGTACAAATACCGAATCATTATGTTGTATACTTGAAACTAATCTAATCTATGTCAATTGCACCTCAATAAAAATTTATTTTGAATTCAGTTTTCTGAATTAATTTAAAAATTGAGTAACTGTCATCTACTAGGCCTGATTAAACATTTTGTATTATCATTTTCAGTGCTAAACCTGATACATAAAAAGAAATGACACTGGCACGAAGTTTCCACTGGCTGCATTAAAATGAGGGATGTGACCATTTTTTATGTCAATACTTAAAATACATTCGAAATGACATCTTTTGCAGATATTCAAACTTATGAAAGAAAAGAATTTTATATGTCAATTTAAAAATATGTGAGGGTAGGGGCAACTGGGTGGCTCAGTCGATTAAGTGTACAACTTCGGCTCAGGTCATGACTTCACAGCCTGTGAGTTCGAGGCCCACATCAGGCTCTGTGCTGACAGCTCAGAGCTTGGAGCCTATTTCGGATTTCTGTGCATGTCTCTCTTTCCCCCTCCCCCATGCATGCTCTGTTGCTCTCTCTCTCTCAAAAAAAAAATAATAATAAGTCTTAAAAATAATTTTAAATACATTGAGGATGAATACTGTATAATTCCATTTATATGATGTTACAGAACAGAAAAGATTAATCTATCATGAAAAAATCAGAACAGTGCTTGCCTATAGTAGGGATGGGGGTATAGACTGACTGTAAAAAGTTCAAGGGGACTCTTTGTTGTAAACGCAAAAGCATTTGTCAAACATCAAATGGGATACTTAAAATGTGTACATTTCATTGAGGTAAATTTTACCTCAAGAAAAAAAGAAAAACTACAAATATATGAACTCTGGGTAGTGTTATGCATATCAAAGAATTTAGAAGTGAAATGTATTGGCGTCAAAAATATATTTGGAAGCACTGCTAGGAATTTACCCAAGGGACACAGGAGTGCTGATGCATAGGGGCACATGGACCCCAATGTTCATAGCAGCACTCTCAACAATCGCCAAATCATGGAAACAGCCTAAATGTCCATCAACCGACGAATGGATCAAGAAGATGTGGTTTATCTATACAATGGAATACCACATGGCAATGAGAAAGAATGAAACTTGGCCATGTGTAGCAACATGGATGGACCTTGAGGGTGTTATGCTGAGCGAAATAAGTCAGGCAGAGAAGGACAGATACCATATGTTTGCACGTATAGGAGGATTCAGAGGAACTTAATGGAGGACCGTGGGGAAGAAGAAGGGGGGAAATAGTGGGGGAGAGGGAGAGAGGCAAACCATGAGAGATTCTTGAATGCTGAGAACAAACTGAGGACTGATGGGTGTAGGGGGAGGGAGTGATGGGCATGGAGGCGGGCACTTGTGGGGATGAGCACTGGGTGTTATATGGAAACCAAGTTGACAATAAACTATTTGTAAAAAATAAATAAGTAATATATTTGCAAATGTATAAAAAAATAAAATGGATTGAAAATGGTCACGATAAGTAATGTAACTAAAGCAAAATGTTTACAGTAGAACCTAGGTGGTGTGTATATGTTGTTCACTGCTCAAGTATTTCAACTTTTCTGTGTGTTTGAAAATACTCACAGTAACTTATTGGGGAAAGTGTACAAATGGGAATATTTTTTCCTAATTCTTTGAGGGATGTACAGGCAAAAGTTTGAAGACCATTGGTTTCTATTATCACCATTTGTTAATGAATCTCTAACTGAAACCTCTCTCCAGAATCCCAATCATCTTTCCATCTGTCTCCCAGACTGCTCCATCTGGAATCCCCATCAGATCTAACACTCAACAGATCCAAATATGAGTTTATTATCTTCCTGTGTCAGTTAGAAATATCAAGTATCAGAATATAACAAACAAAACGAGGGCAATTTTTCTCATGTAACAAGAGATCTGGAGGTGGGTGGCTGCTGGCATTGGTTCATCCGCTCAACCGTCCCCTGACTGCCATCCACCTGGCCTTCCCTCATAGCCACAAAGTGTTCTACTGTTCCAGGCATCATGTCTGAGTTCAAGATAGGAAAACAGAAGGAAGCAATGCCAGTGACAATTAACTTTTATTAACACAACTTCAGATTTTCCAAAAGCCTCCAGCCAACTTCCACATAAATCCCATTAATCAGAAATGTGGCCCTAGCAGCAAAGGAAACCAAGAGGCAAGTACCCAGCTTCCCCGTCCTGAAAACTGAATGTAGGATTGGGTGATGGGTAAGCCCATCTACAGTATCTATAACATTCTCCCCCAAACCTGATTTACCTCCTATACTCCCCATCTGTATGAATGGTCCCAGGATCTGATTAGTTACCCTAGGAAGGAGCCCAGGAGTCATCCTTACCTTTCTTTCCCCTCTGCTCCTCAGATTGACTGTCTTGATCTTTTCTCAGTCTTTGAGTCTCTCTCAGATCGGAGCTGCCTTCCTATGTCCACTGCCACTGTCTTGGTTCAAGTTCTCATTTCTTCCCTGAACTGCTTAGTCTCAAGTCTTGACTTGAAACTATCTCCCATGTGGCCCCTGCTTGACCATCCTAAAAACAGACATCTAACCATCTTATCTCCTGCCTAGATCTTGTCTGTGGCTTTGCGTAACACCAAGTTTGAAAGCTAACTTCCTCAGTATGCCATGTAATGTAGTCCCTCAGTTTCATATAATAATGTACTCTTGCAAATGTGTTACCAGTTAAGGTGCCCGAGTCTTGTCAAGGGTTAGCTTCCCTAAGGCACAGCTTTATAGATGGGGTGCAAGGGAGCTGGGAAAGTCGATATTCAAAATCTAAACCTATTATGTTAGGTAGACAGCCGTCTGTCTCTAACTACTTAGTGTGTGCTAAAATCATAGTATGAAAGAATAATACATTTACATGCTATCATAGGGGTTCTATTCCCAAAGAGTATTGAATATATCATCTCTAAAATGCATTTTGTCTTAGAGACTTAAAATTCAACAATATATTTATTGTTCATTCAGTTCAGAAATTTATTGAATGCCCACTATGTACTAGGCCCTAATTTTTAGTTCTTTTTCTTCATAATAGAACAGAGATAACAGATTGAGAACTGTGTTCAATTGAAGCTATTTGCCTCTGTCTGCATACCTAACGATTCACATCTTTGTCTCTGTTGCATTATTTGAAACTTCTTACCAGAATCAGCACTTTCATTTTTCTGCCTTCTTACTCATTTTCATAAATACAATTCACCATTCAAACAACTGTCCAAAGACACAGATGGAGGCAAAGATGGCAACATGGTAGAAACCGGTTGATTGACAGAGTGCAAGGTGGTGATAGCCAAGCTTTGGTGAGTACTTATTCTGTGCCAGGCATTGTTCTGGGCACTTTACAAACTGTAGCCATTAATCCTCACAACTCTATGAAGCAGGTGCTGTGATCTCCAGGTTGCAAGTGAGGAAACTAAGATCCAAGGGTAGTTTTGGACCTTTGTCAGCTGAGAGCTATGCCCAGCACCTCCCAGATGTACCTCCACTTAGCCTCACTATGTTTCTCCTAGTTGGGGAACGGGGGCTGGGCGGTGGGGAGGTGTCTTTGGTCCCTCCAAACCTGTGCTTTTGCACATGCTGTCCCATCTGCCCGGACTGCTCTGCCTCTGTGCCCACCTCATTCTTGGAGACCCACTCTTCCCAGTCTTCCCCAGTCTAATGAGGCGAGGCCGGGCTGCGCTGGCCGGCACCTGACCAACCTCCTCATCTTGCTACAACTATGTGCTGACAGATCGCTCTCTACCACCAGAGAAGATACCACCAGGCCTGGCTGTCTCATTGTTGAGTCCCTGGGGCTTGCTACTATGCCTCGCCTATAACAGGCACTTCAAGTTTTGCTGAATCGATGCACAGGATCCCTGGATTTTACACTTCCTTGTCGCCCCCATACCGTCTGGCACGTACTGCAGACACTTAGTCAATGGGAGCGGGAGCCTCATTTGCCTGCCAGCAGTTGAACTTAATAAAACAGAGCAAAACAAGACCCGCCCCCTTTTCCTCCCGTCTCCACATCACAATTAATCCCCCAGGATTTGGATTCCTTTCTTAGCCCTCCGATCAGTCGAATCCAGCGGGACCCGAGGGGTGTCACCGACTCCCCTCCTCTGTCCAGGAGGGGCAGGGTCGGGAGCCGTCAGGGCGCAGGGCAGCCGCATCCCACGCCTTCTGCCAGCTCTTGCCTATTAAGGTAAGAGTTCTCAGAGCAACGCGGGAGGGACCGAAGGGGGTCGGCGGGGGGTCCCCAGGAGGGCCCCGAGGCCTGTGCGCTCGCCCAGCGCCAGGGACCACAGCCCCGGGTTGAGTGCCCCGCGACGGGTCCTGCCAGCTTCAGGGCGGCCCCGGGTCCTACTTTTCTCTCCTAGGCGAGGGCACCTTCCTAGGTTTCCATAGCCACCGGGGCCGCGTCCTCATTCTCAACCGCCACCGCAGGCCTCAGATGAGTCTGCACAGGGCGCTGATTAAATGGGTCTCCGGTCCTCAGCGGACGCTCCTACCCCGCAGATGCCCGCGGGAGGGCCGAGAGCGCTGCGCCCGGGGGGCCCCGCAACCCGGGGACGGCCCAGCGTGGCGGGGACCGAGCGGAGGTCGCGTCCTTCCGGCCGCCGGGTGTCCGCCCCCTCTGCGCCCCCACCCCACGCCAGTCTCCCGGGGTCCCCCAAGGCCCGCTCCAGCCCGGCGCCGGGCCCAGACCCCGCCCCGCCGCCCCGCCCCCCGCAGGCCCCGCCCACGGCCCCTCGCGCTCCGCCCCCTCCCCGCCGGCTCCCGCCGCTCCCGGCGCTCCGAGCGCGGGCCTGGGGACACCGGATCCCGCCGCGGGGGCCGCAGCATGGGGCGCTTCCGCGGGGGCCTGCGGTGCATCAAGTACCTGCTGCTCGGCTTCAACCTGCTCTTCTGGGTGAGCCCCAGAGCCGGGAGGGCCGGGCAGGGGAGGGGCCGGGCGGGGGCGCGGGGCCGGGGTCCCCGGGGAGCTGGCCTCTGCGGCGTCCGAGCCCGGCCCCACAAGGCTGGGTGTTCGAACAAGCGGAGGTGTGGAAGAGGCAGACAAAGAGGGAGGGGAGGAATACGGGGGAGGGGTGAAGGGGTGGAGGCACAGAGGGAGGGAGAGATGGAGCGACAAGAAACGGTGAGAAGGGGGGACACCTTGTGGCTCTCACCTTTGAGGAACCTCTGCTCCTGCTGGTGACTCCAGATGCGGGGACACCAGCCCCTCCTCACCTCACCTCCTGAGGAATGGCTCCCTCCAGCCTCCAGGGCACTCACCCCTTCTCGCTCTGCCTTTCTGCCTTTCCACCGCAGCGGGGGCCTGGCCGGGGCGCCGGGAGAGCATCCCCCGGGCCCATGAGGGGCGCTGTGTGGGGGGGTGCTCGCAAAGGGTGTGTGTGGAGACACCACCTGGCGATGATGGTTTTGTTTAGGAAATTGGGGCCAGGAGTGAACATGGAACCTGGTGGGGGTGGGGGGTGTCGTCCTTATTCTGGGTGTTAGGAGAGGGTCCCTCGGGCTGGGAGGAGGGGGTGGTGCTCCTCCGCGAAGCGGATGGAAGTGTGGACGGAAGAGAGAGGTTTGCAAAGGGCAACCGCGTCTCCCCAACCCCTAGCCCTCAGCCTCTGCTAAATACCACAGATGATCTCATTCAACTTTGCATTGAACCAGCATTTACCCGGATTAGTGGTTCACAGAGAGCGAGGGCCATGCCCCTGGTCTCCTATATTACCGGGAAGAGGTTGGGGGGGCGGGGAATTGAAATCTTGTTTTGGTTGAACAGGTTCTTGAAGCTGGTGGGGAGCAACAGTGGCCCGGGTGCTTGGAAACCACTGAAGGAAGAGGAGGTTGATTGTCCTGTGGGCTCTAGGGAGTTTGTCCTCCCGTGGCTGCAACTAATTAATTATTGAGTGATGGGCTCTGCTCGGTCTGCTAACCCATTAGCCCAGACTCTGGGCGACTCAGCAAGCTCAGTCTTAGAGGACAAGTTGCCATGCTCTGCATCCTCAGGGCAAGTGTGAAGGTGGCACCCCAAAGACAGCCCCTGAATTTTAAAAATACACATGGTTTTGTGTACCAGGCATTTACACTCAGCCTACTCTAGGGAGGGACAGTCATAAAGGCCCTTTATGTTGTGCTTTTTAATAGTCTGGCTTAATTTCAGTAGCTGTTCATGGTAGATGTTGCACTTGGGTGACACCCTTCTCACTGCTTACAAATTCAGAGCAAGTTTTCTATCAGCCTTGGAAGGAATTCTCAGGCTGGACTCAGTGCGTACTTAGTGCCTGATGTTATGCCGGCCCTTCTTGGATGATCATAGGAAGCATTTCTTGAATGTTTTCAGTGTGTCAGGGACAGTGCTAAGCACATCGCATTCATTCTTACACTTAGCCCTGACAACAGTCCTCATGTGTATAATGTTGGTCCCTGTTTTTACAGATGAAGAAAGGGACTCAAATAGGTTTACTTGCCCAAAGTCGTATAGCTATGTGAGTGGCAGAGGCGGGACTCGAACTCAGCTGCGTGGTCCTAAGCACTGTGGTACATCACATGCCTAAGCGGTGGCTCTCAAACGGGTTCCTGGGCCAGCAGCGTCAGCATCTCTTTAGAACTTGTCAGGAACACATATTCTCAGCTCAGAGCCAGGCCTGCTAAAGCAGGAACTCTGGGGGAGGGACCCAGCAATCTATTTCAGCAAGCCCCCCAGGTAATTCAGATGCATACTCAAGTTTGAGAACCACTGTCAAACAAGTATTATAAAGATAATTTATAATAGATAAATATAAATGAATATATATAATTCATAACTATAAAATGCTGTTCCCTGAGTTGCTAATGTTACAGAAACAAGCCCATTGCATATAGAACAAGTTAATAAGCACATAATGAAGTGATAAAGTTCTCACTCCTGGCCACAAACATAGTAAAGAAAGGAAGTAGGTACAAAGCAATGTGTTAGCCACTGGGTTAGTCATGACCTTTTATATGTATGATCTAATTAAGGAGTCCAGAGAAGGGGTCGCAGCAATAGTGAGGAGTCAGGACTCTTGTCGTGAAGAAGAGGGTGCTTACACTGAACCCCTTAGGACTGGTCAGATGAAGGTAGGCAAGGTGAGAGAGTGACGCGCCACCAGCCGGCCTGACAAAGGGGTCAGACTCCAGTGTGGAGTTCCCAGGCAGGGTGTGCTTGAGTAAGTTATTCTCATCTCGAGGGGTCTGTTTTCTCGTCCAGACAATTGGGGTAACAGGGACGTCAAGAGGATTAAAGGGAAATGTGTAAAGCACCTGCCCTCATCTTCCTATGAGCGTAGTACATAGTAAATGCTTGGAAAGCATTATTGGTGCACAAAGGAAGCATTCGATAAAAATTAGCTCTCTTCCCCGAGTCCCTTATTTTGGGGGACTAGCCTGTATGTTTGCCAAGTGACTTGTGGCTTGCCTTTGTTTTAGGATAATTACATATTATCTTCTCAATTTGTACTCGTGAATCTCCCCCCGCCCCCAGCTTGAAATGCTCGGAGAGCAGGGTTTTTTGTTTGTTTTGTTTTTATATTCTGTTCACAGTTGTATCTCTTATGCCTAGAACAGAACCCAGCATGTAGGAGCCACTCAGTAAATATCTGTAGAATGAATTCATGAATCTGCAGGTTAGAGGACTTGGTACAAATCACCTTTACAGTTTGCACGGATAATCAATGATCAACTCTGTCTGGACCACTGAGCCTATCTCTTCCCGATCATTATCTGTCCATCTGTTCTCTCTTGGGCAGAGGGAGCCCAGGACTGGGGGAGGGGGTGATGAGGTGGGGGGGGATGGTATGGGGCCTTCTTCTCTCCCAACCCCGTGGGAGAGAGGGGACTGAGGGTCACAGAGGAGCAGCAGCAGTTACAAGAAGCCTTCTCAGGTCTTATCCACGCAAACCATAGGGAAAGGGCCAAGGGAAAGTGATTATTTAGGATAAATTATCTAGATCTCTTCCTTCACTCTAACTGAGGGAACCTGATTCCAAAAGTTTCTGAGGTTGTTTTTCCTGGTTGGAGGGGTTCATGGGAAGTTTGGGGAACGGGCAGAGGGTGGGGGCCACTTTTCCTGGAAGGCTGGGCTTTAGTTGTGACTTCAAGTGTAATATTCCCACACACCGCTGAATGTTTAGGGGCCTGCCCCTCTGAGATAGAAGGTCATCCTCGGGGACCACACTGTCTTTCCTATCAGGCCTCCAACAGAAGGCAGGCAAGGAGGTAGGGGTGGGTGTGTTCTGGGATCTGCAATTTGACAAATCGATTTGCAGCCTCCTCTGGCAGCTTGGTTTAAGCCTCCCCAGGCTGTGCTCCTGATTTTATAAACATTCAGCTAGATCCTGCCCGAGCCAGCCCAGCACTGCCTGGCCCAGGGCTGCTGACTGTTTTCACCACTGAATTTTTAAAACCAGAAGTGCAGCCTAACGGTGAACCCCACTAATTTCATGTCTGTTACCGTGGTCGATGCCTACCACGGAACGCCTCCCAGCATCTGTCATGTCTAAATTCGGACACTGCAATCAAATAGCACAGTATATTCCCGTGCCTTTCACTGAAATCACCTTTATGTTTTCTCTTCTGTCGCATAGCAATATAAACAAAACACCACTGCATATGCTGGTTTCAAGAAAAACCTGGGCGCTGTTTATTCCTTGGCTTATTGTTGTACGCTCAGCGTTTTCCTATCATTGTGCTGTTACAGCGAGCAACTCGGGGTTAGCGACCGACAGGAAGCAGGACGACTCATTGTTCAAAGTCTCATGCCATATATGGCTTGTCTGAAGTCTCTCTCCTTTCCTTCTTGCCACTATTCATGCGGCTTTGGGGTTTCAGTCGGTGATGCCTAGCAGGTGCTGTTAGGGAAGTCTGTGTCCCATGCGCTGGGAAGTAAAAGATATTTGACGCTCTTGAAGCTTAGAGAGGCTGCCTCCTCCACGCTCTCAAACTTATTTCATACAGTAACTTCAGAGTTACCACCTGTCCGGAACACCAGTGTGGAAAAATATCTAAGCTTTGGAATCCACCCAAAAGCTAGACCAGCCCAGAAGGCGGACAGGAATTTCCTTGGCCTTCTTGTAGGATAGTCTTCGTCTCTGATTTCTGTCGAGGTGGAGGGATAGCAGTGGAGGCCAGGCTCCCCTAACGTGGACTAGAGGGGCCTAGCATGGCTGGAAGGGGCAAGGAGCCTATGCCAGGGTCAAGGCCTGGAGGCTAGAGGTATAGTGCCAGTAGTCCAGTAGACCTTGGACAGGTCCAGGCAGTGTGGCCATTCAGATTCAGGAACTCAAAGCCAGGAAGGTGGGTACTGGCATTGTGCTGCCTGAGTTCATTCTTGCCTCTATTATTTACTAACTGGGGGACCTTGGACAAGCCGTTCAACCTTTTTGAGCCTCAGTTTTCTCATCTCTAAAATGGACACAATTAAGTACCAATATCAATCTGTGATTTTGTGCAGATAAAATGAGTTACTATATGTAAAATAGTAAGTATAGTCTTTATGCATAGTTAACACCCAATAACGTGAGGTGGTAGCAGCAGTGGTCATATTTAAGCATTAGAAGTACAAGTAGCAGCCAGAATCTAAGAGGTTCGTAAAGGTGAAGAGAAGTGGCAAATAGGTATCGTAGGGCCAGCCAGCTTAGGAAAAGGGCAGAAGTTTCATAGCTTCTGAAAGGCACAGAGTCCAAAGGAGAGATTTCCTCCTCTGCGGTTACTCGGGAGACATATGCTGACGGCCTGCTGTGCGCCCGGCACCCTGCCAAGTGCTTGAACATTCACGTATGATTAAGACATGGTCCTTGACCTTGAGACGCTCGTGCCTCTGTATTAGCACTCTGTTTTGCCTTTCGTTGTAGCTTAGTTCCTCTCTAGTGCCTTTGCTCCTTGAGAGCAGTGACCATTTCTTGCTGGGATCCTCCTTCATCCCTCAGCTCGGCAGTCACTGGCAAAGCTCCAGACAACAGGATTGTGTTCACTGATGTCCGCACAGGGGCTGCCTGCTTGCCCCCTGCCCTGCCTCTCAGCCACCAAGGGGAAGCCTTGAGAAGCGACGGGAAAGCCTTTGGTGGTCGGTGCCCCTCTAACCTCAGTGTGGATGCAAATCATTGGAGGATCTTGTTCAAACAGATATTTTGCTCGGTAGGTCTGCGCCTCTAATAAGCCTCCCAGTGATGCTGATGCTATTGGTCCACTTTGGTTTAGATGTGGCCCGAAGGGGTCAGAGACCTCCTGGTCCTTCTCATTTCTGAATGAGGCACAGAGTACCCTTTGTCTCGGCTTCCCGATGGCCCTTCTCTTAAAAGACTTCTTCTTTCATATTAAGACTTGATGGTTTCTAGAATTACCAGGCGGCCGCATGTCCATTGTCCACTCATCTCACTGTGTTATTCTAGAGCATGCATGCGGTATCCTCAGGTGTCCAACCATGTGTGACAAAAGAGAACATAACCTCCATCCCCTACCTTAATATTGACAATGAACATCACAATAGGGCTGTTCTCCTAAAGCAAGGGATGCTGTACTGCCCACTGAGACAAAGCGTGTCATGGTCGCTAAGGAATTAGGAGAGGGAATTGAGGAAGAAGCAAGTAAAATGAGAATATCAGATTGGCTGGGAGCCAATGAGGAAGGGCTTCCTTGGTCTGCCTTTTTCATCCTTTTTGGACTTAATTGGAAACAAAAATAAGAATGCTGATTAGCACTCATGGGATGTTTTAGTTTACAAAATGCTTTCACATGCATTATCTCACTTGATCATGAATTTCAGTGGTCCCGTGACATAATGTAATTATCCTCCTTTTACAGATGTGGAAGCCTCAAGTCCGGCCCAGTATATGAGAGGCAGGAGAGAGGTTGAGAACATGGCTGCTCAGTTTAAGGCAGAGGAAAGGCAAGATGGGAATCGAGAAATGGTGTATCTGTATCAAGAGACAGTTTTTAAACTTAATTTCAGTAGCAGAAACTGGAGGAAGCATCGTATATACGTAAGCTGTGTGCCGCCGCTTTCCTGAGCTCATTTTCTACATTAGCTCCTTAAGTCCTTGCGCCGCTATCCGAGATAGCGGCTGTTGTTACCCCTGGTTTGCACAGGAGGAGACAGAGGTGCAGAGAGTTTAAGAGACTTGGCAGGGACTCTGAGCCAGCTGGCGGCAGAGCTGGCTTTCTATGTGTTGTCCCCAAGTCTCTGCCGTTACCCACTCCATCTGCAGACGAACAGGAGAGAAGGTTGGAGCTATGACAAATGTGTTCATTCCAATATGGTGGCCACCAGTCACATGTGGCTCTTCAAATTTAAATTAATTAATATTAAAGGAGATTTAATATTCAGCTCCTCAGTCACAGCAGCCCCATGTCAAGTGCTTGATAACCATAGGTGGCTAGTGGCTACAATATTGGACAGCACAGATAGGGAACGTCTATATTTACATCACTAGAGAAGTTCTATTGGATAGCTCTCGCCTGAATCGAGTTATTCTTTCTCTCTGAACCATTTTTTTCTGCTTACCTCTTATTAGGTCTTATAAAACTAAAACTAAAGAGAGAGGGGAGTATAGTTTTTAGAAAGGAACACTGACATCTGGAGTTCAGATGTTTGAGAAAACTCAAGGGGATTCTGGCTGCCCTGAAAAAGAGCATAGAGCTAAAATTAAAATAAGTAGAGAAAAGCAGCAGAGGACTTAGCTATTAGTACTCCCGGAGTGGTGGTTCCTGCCTTGAGTAGGATTCAGTTTTCAGTTTGACTGTAACATTAGCAAGTCTACCACCATAATAACACCAAGTATCAGACACAACCTGTCCTGAGTGTGAACCGTGAACTCATTTAACCTCTTAGGGAGGCACTGTGAATACCTCCACTTTGCATATGAGGAAGCTGAGGGTTAGAGGGATCAGGTGTCTTGCTCAAGATCACTAGTAAGTGACAGAGCCTGATGCCAATCAAGGATGCCTAGAATCCCCCCTTGTATCTGCTCTAGTTTCTGGACACCACAGCACTGGATGGTGGATGTTGTTGTTATTATCCTGCCTGAGGGCATCAGCATGCAGTGTGAACATTCAGGAGAGGTGACATTTTCAAGAAGAGCCATTGGCAGTGTTCCTGAGGGCATGCCACGCCCCATCCTCCCCATTGTAATGGTGGTTGGGAAAGAGGCAGCTTAAAAACTGGGGCAAGGAAATTGGGCAGGGATGGCAAAGCCCCCTCAGAGCAGGGCCAGGTGCCTTGAAATCTGCTGTCACTCAGCCAGGAAGCCCATTTGCTCTCCCTGCTCACACTCGAGTCTGTCTGGTCCCCTGTAAGTGCCCCAGTGCTGTCTGCCTCCGCGGCACAAATGGCTTCTGGCAAAATCGCCGGTAAGTAAAAGCTCTCTAGAACACCAGGCTGGACTTTCAGGATTTCTCTGGGATTCCATCCAAGCTAACTTTTTAATAAACCAAAGCTTTTAGGCTTGTTCTAACCTGAGTTCTACCTGAAACATTTATTTCCTCCCATTGTCTCTTGGTAACATCTAAGACTGGACGGAGAGCATTATCACCAATTGATATTTAGGAATCCTGTATATCTCAAGAGTGGTTCTCTCAAGCTACCTTGACAGGTATTAGGCTGTAAAACAAATATTGCTTCGTGCCCAGTCTTTGCTCATATAAAGCTTGATACAGATGAGGTATTGCAGTAGGCATCAGAGCCCTCAAGGCACATGTTTACTCAGAGGGTGGGCCTGGGAGAAAAGCCAGCCAGGTGTTGCAAGGAAGAAGTCAGAGGATGTAGAAAAGGCCATTACTGTGCTTCTGGGAAGTCATCGGCTAGGTGAGCCAAGGCAGACATTGGATTTCCTTCACTTCGGTGACTTGGTGGGTTGGCTCTTCGTTCTGTATTTGATCTTCCCTTGATGAAGCCATCTGCTCGCTGGAATCATTAGCCAGCAGTCTGTGATATTTGTGTCACTGTCAAAGACAGCTATACAGCCATCACCTTTTCCCTAATTCTTGCTGATCCTTCCTCCCTCCTCCTTTGCCCTGTCTTTCTTTAGAGACAAAGCACTAGGTAAAAACCACCGAATAAATGCAACACACTTTCCAGCCCCTGTCTTGCACCTGCTTTGGGGTGGAGTGATGCCTGTGGATCCAAGTTAACTTCCCAATGACCTAAACAAGCGCACAAGAAGGTGTGTTTGGCTCAAGTATAAAAGCTGGCATTTTTTCCAGAGAGGACTAGAACGTTCCAATTCTGTCGTGGTTTTGATCGCAGAACACTACCATCAGGGCAGAGAATTCGTCACGGATTGGTTTTAAAATATATCCTTACATGAAGGCAGTTGCTCAGGAATTTCTTAGCATGAGCTTGTTCTAATGAAACCGTTATGAGAAAAATGATAATAGGGAACGTCAGAAACTCTGGCATCTGGCTGGCACATTTCCAAGCTCACATGTGCCGCCACAGCCCTGCCTCCCCGTTACACCTCACCTGTTCCTGATGTCAGGTCAGAGGCTGTGAGCTTCCTCAGATGCGTTTTTGCATGGATGTCCAGTGGCATTTAGCTCTTATGTTTCCTCTGACAAAATCCTTGGTTTTGAGAAAGTGCCACTCTGACTCCTTTCAGTGAATAAGGGGATGAAAATATTGGGAGCTGGCTTTCCTCTTTGAGAAAATTAGTGTCATCATCCAGAGCAAATGTGCTTCTGACGTTTGCCTGCTTAAAGGATGAAACTCCATTACCCTTGCAGTGTCTTAATGTGGTCTGTAGTCATATCAAGAGTGAGCGCTCATTACATGATTCCATCCAGGGTGAGAATTGCCCCCAAGCTTAAAAGCTTTTAATGAAAACTGTGGGGTTAAAGCGTCATTTCCAGCTTCGCATGACTTCATCCTGGAGAAGAGATTCGCAGACATGGTGCTCATGCTGGAGAAGCAAGAATACAAAATTGGTTTTGTTCATTCTTTTTTTTTTTAATTTTTAATGTTTCTTTCTATTTTTGAGAGAGAGAGAAAGCGAGCAGGGGAGGGGCAGAGAGAGAGGGAGACACAGAATCTGAAGCAGGCTCCAAGCTCTGAGCTGTCAGCACAGAGCCCGATGCGGGGCTCGAACCCACAAACTGCGAGATCATGACCTGAGCCAAAGTCAGACGCTGAACCCACTGAGCCACCCAGGCACCCTGATTTTGTTCATTCTTTCATTTGAGTCCTTTGATTGTGTGTGTGCTGCCCTAATTGCATTAAGTGTCTGAATGCCCCTGCCTGTAGGTGCTGCAAAAGGCATGTGGAGATGTGCTCTGTGTTCATGCTTGAGGCACAGAACACATCCGCATGAGCTTAGGAAAACCCAGAACTGATACTACCTGCGCTAGTTTTGTTTTGTTTGTCTGTGGGAAAGCATTTATCTGAATATACTCAGCCATGTGTTCACACAGTGCCTTCCAAGGTGTCTGTGCAGTGTTTCCAGGCGCAGAGCTTTTTGAAAATAGTATTTTGCAAAGTATTCCCTTGAGGGGCCATCATTCCTGTGAGCCTGTCTTAGTCAAGTCAGGTTGCCATAAAAAAAAAAAAAAGAAAAGAAAAAAGAAAACACAAAGATTGGCTTAAACAATAGAAATTCATTTCTCACAGTTCTAGAGGCTTGGAAAGTCAAGATCAAGGTATTGGCCGATTGGGTTCTTGGTGAAAGCTTTCTTCCTGGTATTCAGATGGTTTCCTTCTCACTGTGTCCTCACATGGCAGAGAAGGGGGGGGAGGAAGAGAGAGAGAGAGAGAGAGAGAGGAAGGGAGGGAGGGAGAGTGCATGCCCTAGGGTCTCTTATAAGGGAATCCCATCATGGGGGCCACACCATCATGACGTCTAAAGCTAATCGTGTCTCAAAGGCCACACCTCCAAATACTGTCACACTGCGGGTAGGGCTTCAGCATCTGAATCTGGGTGGTGGCTGAGGACACAGTTCAGTCCACAGCACAGCCTAAGAGGGGACTTCATGAAGACCCTCCACTCTTCCCTTCAACCGATGTCTGCTGGGAGCCTGCTCTACAGGGCTGAGGGATAAATGCAGCATCCACCCCGTCCCTACCCTCACACAGCTCAGGTCTTGATTTTTTTTCAATTCCAGACATATTTACAGTGTTTTATTTTTTTTAATGTTTATTTCATTTGAGGGGGGGAGGGGCAGAGAGAGAGGGAAAGAGACAGAGAATCCCAAGCAGGCGCCACCATGTCAGGACAGAGCCGCACGCGGGGCTCCGACCCAAGACTGTGAGCTCATGACTTGAGTCAAAATCAAGAGTCGGACACTTGGGGCGCCTGGGTGGCTTAGTCGGACTTTCGCTTGGGTCATGATCTCGCGGTTCATGGGTTCGAGCCCCGCGTCGGGCTCTGTGCTGACAGCTAGCTCAGAGCCTGGAGCCTGTTTCGGAGTCTGTGATTCCCTCTCTCTCTGACCCTTCCCTGCTCACTCTGTCTCTCTCTCTCTCCGAGAAATAAATAAATAAATAAAAACATTTTAAAAAAATTAAAAAAAAAAAAAAGGAGTCGGACACTTAACCAACTGAACTACCCAGGCGCCCCCGAATTCCAGAAATATTTAAATAGAAGTGGTTATGTGAGACATGAAGGAAAATACACACCCAGGGCCAGGGTAGGTTTCCCAGAGGAACTGACTAGAGAGCCGACAGCTGGGGGTGCGGGGCCCGGAACTGTGGGGAGGGGGAGGCGGAGGGGGAGGGGGAGGGGGAGAGAGCTTTCTAAGAAACAGCAGGAGAGCAAGAGCAGAGGCCCCCAAGTGTGAGGAGAAATCGAAACTGGGTCTCCCATCTAGGTGAAAAAAATATGTGCAGAGAACTTCCCCCAAGTGAAGCTTTTTACCCAAATCGGGGGCTTTCTGCTGGGTGTAGTTATCAGCTAGCAGAGTAGCACGTATTTGGTTTTTGTGAGCAGGGTTGGCGGCCCACTTCTGGGTGTGGGTGCCGGTGCGGGTGGAGGGAAGCTGGGCCGCCTGGGTGACCCGAGTCTGGAGAGTGATCTTTGCATTTTTGTATCTCAGTACAGCCCTCTTTCCAACTTAGTGCCTTCCAAACAACCATGCTTGTGATTCATGAAATGTTTATTTTTGTCAAGTGAAGAAAAAAAAATCCTCAAGATGGAACATCTCATTAGCAATCCCAGGAAGGTGGAAGTAAATACTGTAAAATAAAATTGAAATCCTTTAACAAGCTCTGCTTCACGCCAAATGATCTGTTTCTGACAGATAGCGGTACCTTAAAGGAAACTTTTTGTTCATCTACTTGCTTAAATGCTTTCTGAGGAAGTCCGTACCCCTCTCCTGTGCTACTTTAGTTTTAGAACATAAACTGCCTTCTCTAAGGGCTTACAATTTGCAACTTTGTGTCCTGCAAACACTCTAGAATATGGTTAGATACTGAAATCTCTTGCCTGTGAAGATGCATAATACAGTTAGATCCCGTGACCCCCTATTTAATGACATGGATTGTTATGTCACTGTTCCCTTCAGTGCTTTTTTTTTTTTTCGATTTTATTCCTGTCCTCTTTTTAAATGGTGGGCACACTTTTGCCCTCCAAATTCTGTTCCATTACATTCTCTGAGTTCATAATGCATAGTTGGGACTCAGAAAAGAAATGTCACACAAAGGATAGTGACACCTGGCATCTTCTGGTGGGCTGGTTCTGTGGTCGAATTCTTCCCTGCAAGGTTGGTGTCCATTGTGGGTGACCTGGTGGGAACCGGATTCTCCATGAGCCCCTGAGATCCTTCTAAGAAGGAACTGGATCTTCCTTTCCTATTTGTCCTTGGCTCCTGGTTCACAATAGATGCTCAATAAATGTTTAAGTGACCAACATCGAGGTCCCACTCAAGCTGCTGTATGAAAACATCCATTCCTAGAAAAACAACATTTCTAGTGAGAATTATTCCAAAGGCATGGGGATGGGAAGCAGGGCAGCCCTCAGCAAAGTTCTTTACTGAGTAGAGTGGATCCTTGTGGTCCTCAGCTCTCAGCCACACCCCCTCCCTGCTCTCTCCTTCAGCCATCGGGTCTTTATCTCTGGCTTCTCCCTGTCTGGCATGAGGAAGCACCCATGCTCCTGATTGTTCCATCAAAACGAGTATCTCCCATCTCCCCTCCCCTCAAGGCCCTGCCTAGGCTTTCCAAGACGGCAGCAAGCTAAGGAGAAGCCATGGACCACGCATGGTCTGCCCCAACGTGCCTTTCCAGCCCCAGATTTCTCTCTCTGCCCAACCCAGGTTCCAGGTAAGGAAGCAAAGCCTTCCCTCTGCCTGATGTTTGCTCCTCCCTCCAGCCCTCCCCTGCTCGGTGACTTCCAGCTCATTCTTCAAGGTGTAAATCAAAATGCCTTCTGCTGAACGCCGGTTGTCACACTTTGCTCCCTGTGCACTGTGACGCTCTTCCATTGAGCACAGTTCCTGCATGACATTGCACGTATCCATTCATGGGCTCAGTTCCGTGTGAGACAGCGAGTCCTGTCTTTCAGCATCAATTTCCCTAAAGTCTCGCACGTCCCCAACGGGGACCGCAGATGATTCCTTGAAAGATGGGAGGAAGGGGGAGGAGATTAGGGCAGGGGCAAGCCTCATTCCTTGTTTGTTCTAACACTGGCTGAGGTGCGTGTGGCGGCTGAGATTAAAAGAAGAAGAAAGAGCAGGGAAATAGAGGGGTTTGGGTGTAGAAGGGGTTAAGATGTAGGCCTAGTGGGCCTCAGGGCTTCCCCCACATCATTTAGTGAGGTGTGTCTTCCCGGGCTTGGGGCACACAGTGCTGTGGGACTCCCCAACACTCCCCCTGCTCTCTGCTCCCGACTGCACTGGAATTGGGGTGAAATGTTTCAACTCAGTCCCATTTCGAGCATGAGGCAGATCAGTCAGAGTCCAGCCACCCGAGTACTACAAGAGCCTAAGCGGAATGGTGAGGTTGAAAACACCCAAGGGCTATGTGGGCTGTGTGATGTCACTTTCCAAAGCAGCGCTCACAGTTGTCATGAGCAGCCCCAGGCCTGCCTGGTCCTCCCCCGCCTACCCCTGACATGGCCAGGATTCCCTCCACACAGTGATGACATTCAGTTAAGCCACAGTTTCCTTGACCTGGGAGGAAACCCGTGTGGCTTGGGGGTGGGGGCGTGGACGAGCAAGTGTGGATTTTTTTTCTCCTCGCCCGTGGCTTTAAATTGCAGCTTCTCTTTTAATTTTCCATTATGCAGCGAATGCATGTGTGCCAGAAGCGGACACATGTATTCCGTCTGGGACAATAATCCCAGACAGCAATAAATTAGAGTCTGTGTGCAGACATGCCAAAAATGTGGCCGCGTGGTAGGGTGTCCCTGGGACCAGCCACCTCCTCCAGTCTGCTTGGTGACTGCGGGCCTTGGCCTGCCGCCTCTGTCAATAGATTTTGCTTTGTATTTGGAAACTGTCTTTCCATCTAGTCTCCGCAGAGGCAAGATGGGGGAGGGCTGCCTGTGAGGCTTGGCTGGACATGTCTGTCCCAGGCAGCCTCAGGGAGCTTCGAGGACAGCGTCCTCCCCAGGGCATCATTCTCTTTCCTGCACCAGAACAGCAGTGACCTCCAAGCTGCTTCCCTCCCAAACTAAAGCACGGCCCAAGAAGAGCCTCCCCGCTCCTTCTGGATTGAGCTGATAGACTGCCATATAATGCTTTTTAAAAAAACAACATTTTTAAACTTACAAGAGGAATATGTGTTTAGTGCACAGAATTTAGAGGGTAGAGTGAAAAAAAAAAAAGCCACCTGTAATCCCACCTTCAAAGATACTCTGAATGTTTTAGCATGACTTCTTCCAACGTTTTTCCGTGCCGTGCTACCCTTTTAAACATGCAAAAAGCCGGCGGACTCCAGCTCCTTGAGCTGTCCCTCACATTATCCAATTAGTGCTTTCCCCTACGTACTGGAAACTTTTACTTATTCCGCATGAGAGAGTCCAGCTGGGAGAGCCGCTGACTCCCCCTGCGCTTCTGGAAAAGCTGGCCACAGAGGGAAGCAGCCGGGAGAGGACAAGGGAAAGACAAAGTCCTTACAGAAGTCCAGCCAGACAGCCCCAGAGGGTAGCACCGGGTCCTTTACCAGCAGCCCTGCGGATAGAGGGACGCTGTATACAAAGGGCTCTGGTCTGACCCTGACTTTGATACCCTTTAGCCTTGGGAAACCTCTACTGCTCTGACCGCATCCCATCCTGTTGCACGCGTGTGTGCTCTTCGCTGTGGGGGCAGGAGCAGCCTCTGAACTGTTACCTGGGTGACAGGCTAGCCCCCCTTCCCCAACTAGAGGGCTGGGCTGACCCAGGAGGCGATCTTGACACGTGCTTGCTTCCCCGCTTGCTTCCCCATGTGCCTCTAGCCCAGGAGGTACGCAGCGAGCATTTGTTGTGATTGACCGATAGGACACAATTCGAGATGGGTGTCTGTGACTAGCAGGCCGTGTGACAGTCCTGCGAAGATGCCCAGCCTCACAGACCCCCTCAGGGGCCAGGAGGAAGCAGGCGATGACTCTACCAGCCGCCAGCCTGCCACACGGCCTCTCCGGGAGCCGCACGGCACACAGACCGTGCTTTTTCAGAAAATTATTTTTTCCTTTCTCACTTTCCATGGAAACTCAAAATAGCAACCAAAAAAAAAAAAAAAAACCCAAAACAAAACAAAAAAAAAACCCGGCCAAGCTCCCTCTCAGCCTGCAAAACCGTCCCCAGGAATAGTACTGAGATCCTAGAGGCCCTGGGGGAGAAAGGGTTCTAGATCTCTCTAAAATCGCTTTCTCACTGGGCACTGTGTGCCCATGAGCTGGAGGCGGGTTCTGAGGTGGTGTGTTTTCTCAAGTTTAGAAAAATGAGTTTCTTCCAGAGCTTAGAGGTCAGCTTGCTGTGGTGACAGTCCCCTCTCACCGTGCTGTTGGTGAGGAGGTCCCGAGTGCCCAGCGAGGGACGGCGCGGCAGCGGACAGATGCCTTCCATGGAGACTGTTATTGGAACATCCTTTTTGAGACTTCTCCGGGCTGTGCTGTGTATGCCTGGTCCCCACCGAGCAGCCTGGCAGAATGGGGGGAACTCCGGGCTTGGAATCAGGAACCCCCGGTTCTGAGATCACATCAGGGACCCGAGAGGCTTTGAGCACATTGTTTCACCTTCCCTAGGTCACCAGAAGGGCAGACAAGCTGATTTCTAAGGAGACACCCTCATCCAGCCTCAGGACCCTGTGCCCCCAGCCCGCCCCCTGGTTATGTTAACGCCAGCCCTTTCCATTCACTGAAAAACCAGTGTTCTTTCCCTTCAGCTGGCAGGGTCCGCTGTCATTGGTTTTGGACTATGGTTTCGGTTTGGGGGCACCATGAAGGACTTCTCATCGGAGGACAAGTCCCCGGAGTATTTCTACGTGGGTGAGTGACTCCAGCCTTACCAGAGTCCCCTCTACCCCCGAGCCTTGGGGCAGAACCTGCATCTGAACTTCTGGGGGGGAGGGGGAGAGGCGCAGGACAGGGTAGTGAGGAGGCAAAACCTGACCCCTGCAGACTCCACCTGGCCCTGGGGGTACAGGGCCATGTGATCATGGCAGGCGCACCCCCGCACCCCTTCCCTGCCCGCTCCTCCCGCGGTTCATCAAAACCCAGAAAGAGCCGTGTGGGAGGACCGGCGCGCTGTGCTTCTCTCAGCGGCGGCTCATTTCCAAAGAATTAGAAAACTCCCTCTTGCCCGCGGAATGAAGCGGACACACCCCAAAGTCCGTCACCCCCGCGTCCACCAGGGCGGACGGGGTCCCTGACAAGTCCGGGTTTTAGGTGTGATCTGTTATTTTAAATTGTCTGTAAGAGAGACTGGGTTCCGAATGAGGAGACATCTCAAGGTTTGGAGGCGCTCCGTCCCTCCCTAACTAGGGCCTGTAGAGGGCGGGGCTCCCCCCACCCCCCACCCCAGGGAGGAGGCCGCCTCCCTCCCGTGGAGGGAACGGATGAGGGCTGGGAGGGCAGACGGCAGCCAAATGCAGCCAAATCGGGAGGTTACTTCTCGGAGCAAGATGGGTAAGGGCGAGGATGCCCCACGTTTCACCAAACCCCAGATGCAGCCTCTTCTGTAAAACACGCAATTAAGTTCCACTTCAGAGAAGAAGAAATGCTGCCGACTCAGCCGTGACATCCCATAAACTATGCACGCTAATTTTAGAAACATTAGTGTAAATATGTAGAATGTGTATCGGAATGGCTCCACACGGGGAGAGGCGAGGGGCGATGGGGCGTCCCCAGAGCTAGTTCGGGGTCCCACCACGTCATCGGGGAGCCAGGCTCTCCGCGGGCCGTCCTGGGATCGCCCCGAACCCTCCCCCCAGGTGTGAAAGAATGCGCTGTGGCTCCACGTGTCAGAGCCTCGTCCGGCAGCCTCCAAAAGAGAAAAAAAGGAAGTTCCACGTAAAGCGCATGGCCCTTAAAGAGGCCCCCAGCCGACCTCCCCTGCGGCTCCTGGCCAGGACAGTACCGCGCGGGCCCCGGAGGGCCTCGGACACGCGACAGAGCAGAGTTTTGTTGCAATGATGAAGGGAGGAATCAGCCACCGTGCTTAGCGCTGAAACGCTCTTTGCCCCTCCCGTGGTTTCCAGGTGGTGGCACACAGGCTTCCCGCCAAAGCCCATGTGCACATTTAACATATTTCTCCTTGAGGAACTCCTGGCTCCGAAAACCCCCTCGGAATCGTTCTCCATCCCGGAGCAGGCCCCCCGTGCCCCAGGACAAGGCTCAGCCTGTGCTTGTCCTGTGCCACGCTCCCCCCCACCCCAGGGATGGGCGGGCGTGGCCCCAACGTAAGAATTAAGAAGTGAGAAGGGGCGCCTGGCTGGCTCCGTCGGTGGAGCAGGCAGCTCTTGATCTCGGGGTCATGAGTTCGAGCCCCGTATTGGGCATAGAGCCTACTGAAAAACAAACAGAAAAGATTCTGCGTGCGAGCAGTGGTGGCGTATGTGCACAGTCACATTAAACCAGCATCACAGATTTAGGAGAAACTTCTAACAGCCGCCTGGAGGACTGGGTCAGAAGAACATGCTACTGTTGATCTCAGGCTCGTGACTTTGAGCTCCACTTCAAAAGGAGAAGAAGGAGTGAGAGAAAGCACTGGGGGCTGGCAGGACAGCCACAAGGTAGAGGGGTGCTTGAAGGAGGCCTTGGAAGCCTGGTTTCAGACACACTGAAGTGGGGAGAGCCTTACTCATGACCCTGAATTGGCACTGGCAAACACAAGGCGGTTACCCATCGCTCCCTGGCCTGGGGAAGGGAGGGCTAATTGTTCAGGATACTCCCTTCCTGGAGTCTTCCTAACCTAGATCGTCCAACCAACTATTGCTGATGCCCAGCGTGAACAATGTTTTCTCTCCCTGCTCTGAATTCAGTAGTTACCTGACGTGCTGACGTGACATCCATCCCAGTAAAACAGTGGAGATCTTTTGCTCCTGAAATCGAGGCACACGGAGGTTCAGGGTATTAGCATTCGGTCTGTCTTCATGTGCTCTTGGCTTTGCGCTGGAGACCCCTATTTATCTCCTCTTCGCCGGGGGGCAGGGGGGACTCTAAATACTTCCCATTGGAAGCTGCATTTGTGCCCTCAGGTGGATGGGGAGGAGCCCGCCCTTTGCTAGAACCAAATCATGGGGAAACTTCTACTAGTTCACCTGCAGACATTCTCCTTCGAGGTATTTCACCATAAGTAACTGCCTGAGACCCGGCAACCTCCCACCTCATCGCCAAGGTTGAGGTTGACAGATGCAAGTCTCTGTAATGCAGTTTCAGAGCTTGAACTGGAAATCTTTAGCAACCATGAAGAAAAGCCATTTTAAGAGACTGTGACAGGCTGGGTTATAGGAAACACGTGTAGCAAAAGCCGTCTCCCTTTCAGTGATGATAAGCATCTGGTCTAGTGATCCCTTCATGGCTGTTTTAATTTGGGGATTTCATCAAATATTTGGGCTGATACAAACACAGTTATGCATTCAAGTTATGCACTCTCTTCCTTCCATGTTTTTAGAGGTTTCTCCTTTTGGGAAAAAAAAAAATACATATATATAACCCGTTTGCGGATATATCAATCCGCGTCTTTAGTCCTGGGCTCTGAAGTCACACAAAAAAGGATGAGAACGTTGTACTTGCTCCCATGTATCTTTGTAATCTATTTGAAAAGACTCACAGAGTTAACAGCTTAAATTCTAATAGAAATTAGGGCGTAAATGCCAGCCAAGTGGTATTTGCTGTGGCTGCATCAGGAGTCGTTCTAAAATGGTGAGGCAAGGATCTGATTTAGGTTTGAGAGACCAGACTGTAATTGTAAATGGAAGCAAACTGAGGACAGCGAAGGCTGTAGTGCAAGGCGTGCACAAGGTGCGTCCACAGGACAGTGATCAGAGAGCCCAGGCTGGACAGAGGGCTCTCGTCAGAGTCTGTAACAAATTGGGGCAAGGTGGGTGGTAGGATTCGAAGTGCCAGGGGGGGGCGCCCGGGTGGCTCAGTCGGTTAAGCGTCTGACTCTTGATTTCAGCTCAGGTCATGATCTCATGGTCCATGAGATCGAGCCCCACGATGGACTCTGCACTGACCGTGCGGAGCCTTCTTGGGATTCTCTCTCTGCCCCTCCCCTGCTCATGCACTCGCTCACTCTCTTTCTCTCCCTCAAATAAATAAATAAACATTAAACAAACAAAAAAGAGAAGTGCCAGGGAGGGAGGAGGACAATCACAGAGGACCCTGAGTGTCAACACTTATTAATTTGGTAAGCACTAGAGAAATAATTCAGGGTTTGGGAGAGAGATGACCGGCACTGCATTTTTTTTTTAAGTTTACTTATCCTTTTTAAAAAAATTTTAGTGTTTATTCATTTTTTTAAAATTTTTTTATTTCTGAGAGAGAGAGGGAGACAGCATGAGCAGGGGAGGGTCAGAGAGAGAGGGAAACACAGAATCTGAAGCAGGCTCCAGGCTCTGAGCTAGCTGTCAGCACAGAGCCCGACGCGGGATTCGAACCCATGAACTGTGAGATCATGACCTGAGCCAAAGATGGACACTTAACCGACTGAGCCACCCAGGCGCCCCTAAGTTTATTTACCTTGAAAGAGAGAGAGAGAGAGAGAGAGAGAGCACAGGCAGGGGAGGGGCAGAAACAGAGGGAGAGAATCCTAAGCAGGCTCCATGCTGTCGGCGCAAAGCCCAACGCAGGGCTCAAAGCCATGAACTGTGAGATCATGACCTAAGTGAAAGTCGGACACTTAACCGACTAAGCCGCCCAGGCGCCCCGAATTCAGGAGATTTCTATGCTGAGTAAGAGGGTGAAGTAGCACCATACAGACATTTCTGATCCTGTTTTCTTTTTTTCCTTTATTTTTGAGAGACAAGTGGGGGAGGGGCAGAGAGAGGGAGACACAGAATCCGAAGCAGGCTCCAGGTTCCGAGCTGTCAGCACAGAGCCCGACGCAGGGCTCAAACTCACAAACTGAGGTCATTACCTGAGCCGAAGTTGGACACTTCACCGACTGAGCCACCCAGGTGCCCCCACGATCCTGTTTTCAAAACAAAAGCAATATGAACTGCTCAAGATGCAAGAAAACGTCCTATCTTTACTGACATCTCTGTCAGGACTCCTTTGAAATCCAGTCACAGATTTGACTCCAACTGTCTTGAACAAAACAGAAATTTCTCCACTCACAAAACTGAAAAGCCCAGGATTAGTACTCCTCTCGGGGGTGCAGGTGAGGCGATCAGAGTCCAGCCCGTACCCGTCTCTTAGCCCTGCTCCCCTTTGGCTCCATTCCTGGGCGGGTTTCCAGTTGACATGACAACATGGCTGCTCACAGCCGCAGGTGCCATCTTCTGAGTGACACTGGCAGTGGGGGTACATATTTCTTTCCTTCCAGCAGCTCCAACCAGAGTCCCGAGCCTTGCTCTCATTGGGAATCTTGGGGCCCATGCTTGCTCCCATACCAGTTCCTGGGACGGGCTTTTTGGTTGAGGCCTGGGCTTCATGTCTGCCTTAGAGGCTGAGGCGAGGCAGCCCTCTCAGACCCCAGGGACCGAGCGGAGAAGGTTTGGGTCTCTCACAGGGATGAGGAGGAAATGAATTCAGGCTAGGGAAAACAACAGCCTATAAGCGGGGCCTGAGGTCTGTCTTGTGTGCTCTTGGTGGCCTGGGACATGGATGGGGGTCTGCCCACCCTTAGTCCTTCCTCAGAAGAACTCCTTTCCTGTGTCTGCCCTTGCGTGGCTGAAATGCTCGTGGTCAGTGTTTGAAGTGCAGAGGAATGTGCTATCAAGAAACTAGAAGCCAGTGGGTAAAGCAACAGGGTTGACAGTCCCCAGTGGTGTCCCAGCTCTTGGTGACGGGGCCCAGCCCGCACCCAAGTCTGCCTGTGTGTTTCCCCAAGCTGCCTCTCTGGTCAGTGGCATCAGTAAAAAGCCTTGAGAAGTCAGACGCCTTTTCTTCACTTCAGATATTTCTCATAAGTGGAGCAATATAATCCATGTTTATAGAAGGCGATACTTCTTTCCTCCACAAATAACTTTCCAGATCAGAAAGATACCTGCTCGGTTGGAATAAAACGAGGAGAAAAATACACCCAGACCCCATTAATGGACTTGCGTAGCAAACAGTGTGAGGTGATAGGACTTTAAAAAAGCAGCAGGACCAGCTTTTGGGAAATCCCGCTTCATGTCACAGGGTACCAGTCACTAATCTGTGTGCTCTCTTTTCAGAGTAAGTTCTAGAGCCATCAGCCCACCAAACTCTTATTGCCCCTTTTTTAAAGAGCCTTGGTGAACGGGCTTGGCCCATTCAAGTGGTTCTTAAAGAAACAGGGCCTCATGGCCCAGAGGCCGTCCCCTCCGAGAGGGACCAGGGAAGGACACGCGGGCTAGCTCCCTGCTTCTGGGCCGATGACTGCCACACTTTGTTAGGAGAACCTCCTCCATCTTGGTGGGGGGGTGCTTTCCTGTCTGGCATCTCTGGTTCTTCCTCCTTGTGATGGAGAGAAGTTCCCTTCCTGTGACAAAGATCCATCCTGCTGGGAGGCGGGGACAGGGTGCAGAGGACCCAGCTGCGAGCCCTGGAGGGAGCTGGCGCTGCGGGCAAAGCGTCAGGGCGGTCACACAGCCACCTGCTGCCCCTTCTCTGGATCCTCTGAGTCCAGGCCGAGGTCTGGAGGCTGACGCGGGAAGTCTGTGTGTCCCCTGACCGCTAACATGGACGGAGGGGAGCCTGGCAAGAGAGGAACTGCCGCAAAAAAGGCTTGGGTGGCCTGGGGCTTCCTGCTCTCTCTCCACCGACCCCCTCCCCAGGGGGAAGCTCTCCCACCCCGTGCCTTCCAAACTCCGCCAACCTGCCCCTCTGACTGCCTGTCACAGTGTGTCTAGGGCTGCCTCTCAGAGGGGCGGACACTGCAGGGGGCTTCTTTCCAGGAGTGCTGAGCCTGGGTGGGGGGCTTCCCCGAAGCCCTTGGAAGCCTGGACGGATGGCATGAGCCACAGCGCCTGGAGTCATGTCTGTGAGCAGAGGGTTTTCTCCACGAAGGGGCTGCCCACGCAGACAGCAGCCCCTTAGCCCTCCAGGCTCACAGGCTGGCTGACGACAGCTGGGTCTCCCTGTGGAAGTCAGAGTCCGGGAGCCTGGCTCTGACTGCAGGCTGGACACAATGTGTAAGGAGAAGGTTCCAGTGCTGAACGCTGAGGAGCCGGCCTGCCTCTTTTCAAAACTCTGACTCACCCTGCCGATATTTTTTTTTTTTACTTCTTGGTTTTCAGTGGTCTGTGACAGTGTAGTAGCTGCAAAAGAGATGCACTGTGGCTTACAGCGTTGAGACAATTTCTCTGAAGCTTGTTCACAACAAGCTAGATCATTATTCCCATACTGCAGATGACAAAACTGAGGACGGAGAGGAGGTACCTAAGGCTCATTGACAGGCCTGGATTTCTGGCTCCCGGCCCTGTATTTTCCAGGAAAACCCAGACATCAGTCACTAGAGACTCCTCAGGCCCTTTTCTCAAGGAAGGAGAACGAACTCTCCTGACATTTATGAATTAAACAGCAGACTTCCCGCTGCGAGTCCCCGTTCTTCTTTGTTCCTTCTGGAATTGCCCCCGTAGGAGTTGGGGGGAGGTGCACTTTGGAGGAGACCCCGTAGTTCAGTTCCAGTTTTGCCCCTCTCAAGCTGTGCAGGCCCAGGGAAATGACTTAAATGCTCTGTATCTGATTCCCCAGCTGGGACAGAGGAGGGCCAGCACCACATCCCTCACGGTGCCAGGCGATTTAGCACGTGAGCGTGCTTACGCACAGTACCTGTCGTGCGGGCTTGTTGCTTTGTGTGGGCAGGGTATCGTGTTCCTCAATGAAGGAAGGAGCCTCCGGAGCCATAATTACATGGGCCAATATGAGAAGGAAGGAGAGAGAAAGGAATGGTGTAGGTGCCCTGTAGTCAGAATGAGACGAGAGTTGATGGCACTGAGGCTCGTCAGCGTCTGATTCCTGAGATGGTGCCTGTCAAGTTCACAGTGCAGACGCCACACAGAGCAGGCTGAGGCACCAGGAAGTGGCACTTGTTCCTCTAGTGCTGAGTGACCCCATGACTAATACGTGTTAAGCTACTTAGAACTGTATGCGATAACCGATAGCTGTTGTTATTTAGCTAGAACCCAAGGCTTTCCCTTCCATAAGCTGAGTCCCATCCAATAGTCTAGTTGATAAATGGTCATTAGCCGGGTGTGTAAAACCATCTGCTGCCAAAAAGCCTCTGAAATGGATGACCGCACCACTCTACAGTCCCTGAAAGGGAGAGCCGTTTTAAAATGACTTGAGGTGGACAAAGCTTTTTGGAGGTTACTGTCTCCTCTCCATGTTAACTAAAGGGCGCTTCTGGTTTAAAAAGAAGATGTGAAATGTAAGAAACGAGCAATGGGGTTGTCTGGGATTTGGTGGCAGCGTGTCACTGGAAGAGCACTTGTATCACATGTCCCGGCTATTAATGAAAAAAATGCTGTTTCAAGGTGTCTTCTCTCTCTTTTTTCAAATCAAGGGAAATAGGACTTGGAAAGCACGGGGGATTTAAGAAATAGGTAATGGACTTGTCACGCCAGGCGCCATGAGAGGGAAAGGGCTCTACAGAAACCATCTTGGAATTCAAATGTGACTGCCAATTAGTGTATTCATTCAACAGCTTTTTTTTTTAATGTTTGTTTATGTTTTGAGAGAGAGACAGAGCATGAGCCGGGGAGGGGCAGAGAGAGAGGGAGACACAGAATCTGAAGCAGGCTCCAGGCTCTGAGCTGCCAACAGAGAGCCCGACACAGGGCTCGAACTTATGAACCATGAGATCATGACCTGAGCCCTAAGATGGACGCTTAACCAACTGAGCCACCCAGGTGCCCCTCAACAGCTATTTTTTGAGGGATTGATCAGAAAAAGGATAAAGGGGTCTCTGGAAGCCATGGATGGCCTCATGATATGCAGTTTTACAACCAGCCTGGGAACTGCTTTCTGGAGGCCTACAGAATTCTGATTTTCCCCTAAGCTCCAACAAGCACTGCTCATTTGGCACTGGGCCGAGTCACGTGGGCCATGCATACCCAAACTGAGGTTTGCTGGGGAGAGGCCTTTGCACTTGGAGCTGCTGGGTCAGTTTCAAGGTGTTTTTACTGAGCTCTAGACTCTGATAGCCTAAGGATGGACTCCCATACAAATCAGATTTTCTTGGGGAGCTCACATCATTTCAGAAGGGAGAGGATTGTTGCCCGAGAAACCAAGGGAGCCTGTTGGCAGTGGAGAACAGCTGTGGCCTCCTCAGGCCCCTGTGCCTCTGTCCACTATGCCCCAGCTTCCTCAGGGGCACCCCTCTTTCCTACATTCCAGCCTCTTGGGAACCCTTTCTCAGGGTATACAGATGTGCACTCATCTGCCTGACCTTGAGAGAGCCCGCCCTGTGGCGGCTTCATGGACGTTGGTTGAGATGTATTCCTCACATGTATCTCTAAGCCAGGATGGGCAGTGGCAGCCAGCCAGCCCAGAACTTCAGATTTGATTTGTTCTTTCTTTATCCACTCATCCAACAAACACTGATCAGGAATTCTGCCTTGTGTCTGGTATAGTCTAGATAGGGTGATTAAAGGTTGCTTGTGGACTTAAAATCTACAGAAGAAAGACAAATAGGAGACCCTGCAGAAGCACAAAGTAGAAAAGAGCCGGCCGGGCCAGATCACGGTGAGTTCCTCTGTGCCCGGAGCATGGGCTAGGTAAGGATCCAGGTAGGCCCGGTCCCTAGGCTGTTACTCTAAGCAGAATCTGTAGACTATATCTTGTAGCAGTGGGGAGACCATGACCATTAAAAAAATTTTTTTAATGTTTATTTTTGGAGAGAGAGGGAGAGTACAAGAGGGGCAGGGGGACAGAGGATCCAGAGCGGGCTCTGCGCTGACAGCAGTGAGCCCATTGTGGGGCTCGAACCCACGAACTTCGAGATTGTGACCTGAGCCCAAGTAGTATGCTCAGCCAACAGAGCCACCAGGTGCCCCAACAGTGAACATTTTAAATGGGAAATCAATATATAAGGCAGTCCACCCACGAGACCATCTGGGAGGGAACGGAGCACAGTGTGGCCGCATCACCGTGGTCTGTTTCAGGAGGTTGTGTCCGGCCCGGAGCCATCATGCCTCTCCGACCCCTGTCGGCAAAACAGAAATAGAACACTTGCCTTACCTTATGGGCTTGAGAAGCCAGTAAGATGATGGAAGTGAAAGAGCTTTGAAAAATAAAAATTTTAAAATAGTAAGGTTTGTGGGCAGTGGACCAACAACAGTATTGTCTTTAACATGGTATCATTTCTCATTCCCATGTCCATTCCACACGGAATCATTGTTTTAGTGGAAAGGAAACGGGAGGAAGTGGCAGAGCTGGGGTAGCAGGACATAAGTAAACACCTGCCCCAGGACCATGGATCGGCAGGAGTTCCCCGGCCCAAGAGCCCCAAGAAGAGCCGGGGTGCTACAGGAAGTGGAATTTCCTGGGTGTCACCCTGTCTGTGTCAGGGACCAGACAGATTTGCCCACAAACCACCGAAAGCACGGAGAGGGGCCCCCGGAGGCATCCGGCTCAGGCTTTCCCCGCAGAGGTGGGGCACCGGCTGGCTCCCACCCTTTTGGCCACTGGGAGTGGCTTCTAGGTGACTCAGATGAATAAAATGCAAAAAAATAAAATCGGGGCAATTAGCATCACTCTAAGCAAGTCAAGTACCAGGCCCCTACATTGTGTTCTGACTTATCTCCGGATCAGAAAAGGAAATAAGAAAGGGCTTGGCTTTATTTCTCTCCGAACAAGAACGTTTCTGTCCTTTTCTGTCTCTTGTGAGAACAACGGCTCCCGTGGCTTGACTTCAGGAGCAAGTGGAATCAGTGCCAGGAACGAGGCTGCTGTTATTACCAGCGAGGCAGGGCAGCGTAGGCTAGCGGTGACGAGCTAGCTTTAGAGGCAGATGGGTATTTTTATCCCAGCTCTCTCTCCTTGAGCAAATCGCTTAACCTTTCGGGGACTAGTTTCTCCAGAAAATGGATATGACAATGGTACCTGCCTCAGGAAGATGAAATTAGTAAGTCTGTGCCAGGTGCTGAGAACAGTGCCTGGAAAAAACAAGCCCTTAACAACTGTAACTACTATGGTGTTAGTAATAGCATTTGGTGTGTGTTAGCCGGTGTCCCCTCCTCTCTCGGCTACTTCTTGGAACGTGTGGCCTCCCGTGTGTCCAGTGTACATGGTGATGCCCTCTACAGTTGGTGATTCTCACAAAACTTGACTGCCTTATTCTGTGTCTTCCTCTCGGTGACTGAAGAGCCCCCTCTCTGTCCCACCCTGTCCCTGCTTCCTCATCTGTGCCTGGGCAGACCGTCAGCCTCAGCCTCTCCTGTGATGGAGACAGCCGTTAATTCCAGAGTGCCATGCAGGCCCAAGGGTCTCCTAGACAGGCATGGGTTTGTGTCCCAGCTCGGCACTGACTCCAGACCGCCCTGGACTCACTGCATCACTTTCCCGCAAATGAGAGGAACACCCAGGGGAGGTAGAAACCCGAACGGTAAAGTGCCTGGCAGGTAGGAGGCATGTGGAGGTGATTAAGAGCATGAGTCGTGGAACTCGGACCAACTTTCTAGCCTTTGTCCCCCAAGTGACAGTGAGTAGGTCACTTTACCTCTGTAAATATCACTTCGTTCACAGGGGATAACCGTAGCCCCTCCCTCTCAGGACCTCGGTGCAGGTTCCGTCAAGTGCGCACTCAGCCAGCGCTCACCGAGTGCTCCTCATTACACTGTCAGCAGCTGATGCTACTCTGCCCAAGCACTCACCGAGTGCTCCCTGTTAAATTGTCAGCAGCCTAGGCTCTGCCTGACGGGGACCTGGCGCAGCAGGGGTGCGAGCTGCTGGGTGCTCAGTACCCCCTCCGACCTCTTCCCCGCAGGGCTGTACGTGCTGGTTGGAGCAGGGGCCCTGATGATGGCCGTGGGCTTCTTCGGGTGCTGTGGAGCCATGCGGGAGTCACAGTGTGTGCTCGGATCTGTAAGTGGGGCACCGCGGGGGGGAAACGGGTGCGAGGGGCACCGGAGATGGGCCTCCAGCGCCGGCTCCTCTGGCCCACTGCGACCTTAGCACCCACTTCCTCTCCCTGAGTCTCCGTTTCTCCATCTCTTGCTTAAGAATAATATTATCTTTGTCCCGGCCTCATATGGGAAGTATGAAAAAAAAATGAGGTCATTAGTGTGAAGATGTTTTGGAAGGAAAGGTGCCCAATAATCGTAAGGGGATAATTATGATTGTTCTTTCAAGATTACTTCACAGGGAGGCAGCTAAGAGTCCTCTAGCCAGGGAGGTGCTGCTGCCTACAAGACAGGAATTGCTGTTTGAGATCAGTAACTTAGCCAGACCTCCCTCTTGTGGTTTAACAAGCAGCCTGAGTCTTTTTTTTTTTCTTTTTTTTTTTAAAGAACGAATTTCAGTTACTGCTGTATACACCCAATGCCAGAGTGATCTGAGAGAAACAGGGAGAAGGAGGAGGGGTCAGAAGAGAGAAAGATTTCATATTTCTCCATCATAAGGGGTCCGAAACAGCCATTTCAGGGGGCAGTCTCTCCTTACCCATTGCAATCTTTGATTTTTTTAACCGTTCCTGCTGCTTCTGATCTCTTGCTGCATAAGATCTCTTAACTCCTTTCCTCAGTCCTGCTTTCTGCCTGCCTTTCCCTGATCTCTGAACATAGAGCCAACCCTAGAGACTGGAACAGAGATCTGTGTGGGAGGATACCCCTCACCACCACCCCCCCCAGAGAAACCTCAAAGCCCACAGGCCCCAGGCCCCACCAGTCGCTCCCTACCTCTTGCCTTGTTTTATATCTTTATAGGATCTCTTTTGTTCAAGAATTCATTGAGCACGTAGATGCCAGGCACTGTTCTAAGTGGTGACATTTCTTTATCACTGTCTAAAGGATCTAACTCCCTTCTTGTAGTGCTTTACTCATTTATCATATTTCTGATTTATCATTTATATTTATATCATTTATCATTTATTTCTGATTTATCATTTTCTGATATGAGGCCCATGATCGCAGAGACGTTGGGATCTTACCTTACTCACCGTTGAATACCCAGTACCAAGGACAGTGCTTGGTCTAGAGTAGATGCTCAGTAAATAATCACCGAATGAATTAATGAGCAAATGAATGCATAAACACGCTACAGGGGAGTATGGGAGTAATGGTTCCTACTAGATCAATTCAGACTTGCCTCATGTTTTCCAAACGGAACTAGAATTAAAGACGCCAAATAAATTGACAAGGTATTGAGTTAATGAAGTGAGTGTTTTCTCTCCTCTACAGTTCTTTACCTGCCTCCTGGTGATCTTTGCTGCCGAAGTAACCACTGGAGTGTTTGCTTTTATAGGCAAGGGGGTAGTAAGTAGAAATTACTTACAATTTCTTTTTACGATGGTTAAAGTGTTTCTTTATGGCAAAGGATATGAGACTATTATACTACCCACAATGGTATTACGAAACTAAATAACCCCTGCATTTATCGTTGATGCAGAAGGTCTTAACCTGGAAATACTGCGCAGACCTGTGCGTATGTTTGTGTGCGTGTGCATACATGTAACATGCACACATTTTTCTGGGGAGACAGTTCATAGCTTTCATTAGATTTATGAAGGGGTCTATGATTTTTTGAAGGATACTTAGTTTAAGATTACCCTATTCATAATGGGGGAATGGGGGTAAATTGCATTCATGAGAAAGAGGGATGGAGAGGAACATGCATTTTCTTCCCGTGTTAGACTGCTATTTGTCCGTAGGGCTTGGCCTGGAAAGAGGCCACATTATCCTCAAAGACTGAAGTCTGACCTGCTGTGTGCTGGTGAAGCCAGTCTCTTTAGACTTGTGCTCAAACTGTAGGTGTCCAAAGTAAGTTATCAGTAGAATCTGGAGAGGAAATGGCCTTTTTAGAAGGTTAAAACACACCGTGGGAAAGAGGGGAGTGAAAAGGAGGAAGAATGGAATCTTAAGTTTACTGTATTTCATGGAAATTCATATGCTATCAATATTGTGTTTATGAACTTATTTTAGATGTAAAAAATGGTAAACATGTAGAATAAGTAAATTTCACCTCCTTTGGAATGTTTCTAAAGTAGCTGCTTATATTTGTAGGTTGGAGGAATCGGATCTAATGAGATCTCTGTGGATGTCAGGTCACATGCCTTTATGTCAGAAGAAGCATTCTCTAAGCTTTCTATGATATTTATATGCAGAAATAGCTTTCCTTGGTCATGAGCATCTTTCAAACCATGTCATGAATAGACTTGAGTACTTTTAACCCATAGAGTACCAAGAATGCGAAAGTCCCCACTCACTGTATGTCAGATCTCCTGGGTGGGCCCCCGAGTCTGGCGCCCAATGGATGCTGATGGCCATTCAGGTGTGAGAACCTCCACTTAAAGAAATCCTTCTAGTCTATGAAAGGTATTCTTGGTTAGTCTATCCTCCCATCTCCAGAAGTATCCAAGAAACTCCAGACTCTATAATCTCTTCCATAAATGCAGAATTGACTTAAAACACAGGTAGACACAGGGACAGGCTGTGTTTTCCAACGGTAAGGAAGAGGGGGCTTTCCTGGATGAAAGAAGAGTGTTTGAAACTTCCCAGTCACGGTCCCCTTAGTTTTACTGGTATTTTTTCAGGCTATACGGCATGTCCAGACCATGTATGAAGAAGCTTATAATGATTATCTGAAAGACAGGGAAAAGGGAAATGGGACGCTCATTACCTTCCACTCCACAGTAAGTAACTTTACTTCTTTAAAATTATATCTTCTGAAGACCATGCATTAGCCAGGCTCTCTCTCATCACTTGGATTAAAGATCAGAATAACTTTGGTGAGGTCATGCTGTAGCACTGTATTTTGGCCCTCATGGGAGCTGCTGTTGGCATAATGTGTAGAACTTAGAAGAGAAAGAGACCCGCCTAGCACACAGAGTTCCCAAGAGGAAGTCAGGACATGTGCCCCAGAGTGACAAAAGAGCTCAAACAAGAGCACCCAGAAAGCAGCCCAAGTCAATACCAAGCTGTCTGAGAAGGTGGCATGGTGGTGTAATAGAAGCAACCATGACCTTCAAGTCAGAAAAGGTCTTCCCAGCAGCAGCTCTGCTACTGAGCAGCTTTGTGACCTTGAGCAAGTTCCTTGTCTCCCTGATAATCCCTCAGCTCCCCTACGGGTAAAATGAAAGGGCATGGAGACAGCTATGCTCCCTTTATTCTAGAACATTCTGTGGGACTGTGCTGTCAGTGCAGTGCTGAGGGCTCCACACAGCTAACCGACGAGGGCTTATGGATGAGATGAACCAGGTCAGAGTCCTCCTGATTTATTAAACCACTGCAATATGGAGAAGTACCTATGACCTCCTGGGCCAATTGCTTCCAGGTAGCCCGGTTCTTGTTTGTCACAGGAATGTCCTGGAAGGTGCCAACCATTTATCCTGTTCAGCCTCAGCCGCCCCAGGGACATTAAGCAACACACAGTCTCCTTTGTGTTTGAAGGGCCAGCCCCCTAAGGCAGGACACCTATTTGCTGGCCTTTCTTCATGCCCTGGCCTTTCAGCCCCTGGGGTTTATTTATGGCGGTCAGTTCTCCTCTCTGTCCCACACTGTCCCCAGTTAATGAGCCCTTCCTGAAGCTCATAAAACTTTAGCTACTCAGGAGGTTAAAATTACTCCTGGGCTGAAATAAAGAATCTAATGGCCCAGTTCCTGTCTAAAAAATAGCAGTTCACACAGACCCCATCATTGGCTTCTTGTTTTGTTTGAATTGCCTTGAGTCACTTCCCATCGTAAAACTTGGACAACTTGACCGAAGTTCTTTTCTTGTTTTGCTAGCACGGTTATGCAACTCCACTATCTTTCTAGAAATGGCAGTTTGCATTGCTTTGCTTGGTCCCGTAGCTGCTTTACTGCCTCAGTGCCCCAGTGTTCGGCCATGATGCCCAGACTTAGAGCTCGTACTCCTCCTCCCTGGACCCTAAAAGCTCTTCTCTGACTCTCTAGTTTCAGTGCTGTGGAAAAGAAAGCTCTGAACAGGTCCAACCCACATGCCCAAAGGAACTTCTGGGGCACAAGGTAAGCTTCTCTACCAGGGTTCCTATCCTGTCTATAGGGTAAGATGCCTCTTGCCCGTGGGTGTAATTCCAGAAGGCCATCTCCCAGTGGCTTCTGTGCCTCAGCTTTATTCTATGGAAAATACATGAAGCAATGCTGAGTCCCGGTCTCCCGGTCCCCTGGGAAGCTGACTTGCCCCTCATGGTGCAAATGTTCTGGCATTAATTACTCACCAGGGCCAGCGGTGTGCACCCTGAGAATGTCGCCCCACACCTCTCCATGGAAGTCCCTGATGAATGCTTTATTAAGCAAGTGCTGTGCATCAGGCACTGGGCCAGGTTCCAAAAACTCTGAGATGAAAACCACATGGCTCCTGCCTCAGTGACTTCACAGCCTAGCCAAGGGAGACGGTGTGTGTCCGGAGTCCATATAGAGTACAGTGGAGACACAGAAAGCTTCACAGAAGTTGGGATCCTTGAGCTTCATTTTGACAAAGGGAGGCCACTCCAGGTCCTTAAGGCAGCAGGAACCGAGGCATGGCAGTATGGACCTCCAGGACTGCAGGACAGTATGGGGTCTGGAGGGGATGGTGAGGGACATTCCTGGGGAGGCACACAAAGGTGTGATTTTTACACCTGGAAGTTTGGGAAAGGTGTTGCTTTTAGCAGAGGATTGACCCAGTCAGTTTCGCATTGTAGAGAGTGCTCAGGCTGCTGGGTGTGCCAGGTGGAATAGAAGTTTGGAGAGCACGGGAGGGAGGCCACTTAGGCGGCACTTGTGGTCACCCTGGAAGGAGAGGATGAGGAGCTAATGGAAGTCACAGGCAGTAGGGATGGAGAGGAAGTAGCAGATTCAGAGATGTTCAGAGGGTGGAATCAACAGGCCTGGCCAACCTCGTGTGTGTGAGTGGGGAGGGGGTGGAGGAAGCTAAGACCTCAGACTTCTGCTTGAGCAGAATGGGTGGGTGGAGACTCTGCTCCCCAAGAGGGGTGCCTGGAGGGAAAAGAGCACACTCTGGGGCAGTTTTGGTCAAGTTTGCGCTTCAGGTGCCCACGGGACTTACATGGAATCTGAGCTAAAAGCCGGCGTAGGAATCCCGTCTTAGCCGTGGTCGCCGAAGCCGTAGGAGTGGCCTCACCCAGGGAGAGTGTGTGGAATAAGGCAGAAGTGGGCTGACAACCCTGACATTTAAGGAGTAAGCAAAGGACAAGAAGGCAGAAACAAGAAGACTGTGAAGGAGGAGTCGAATTGGGGAGAGCCCAAAAGACAGTGGGAAGCGAGGGAGGAGATAGTTTGTCTGTAAAGTTCAATGCTGGGAAGAAGACCAGGCAATGAAGGCTGGAAATAATGTGTGGGATTTGGTCTAACTCGTTAATGATGTTGGCTCTGCACTTTCAGTGAAGGGGGTGGGGGAAGCACAGATGCATTATGGGAAATGAGGGGAGAAATATGAGAACATGGGGACAATGACACGGAGGCTTCTAAGCACACAGCAGTGAAGGGAAGGGCCTGATGAGATCTTCGCTCCATCTTGTGTCATGAGGCCTGCGTTGGGCACTTACTGACCCCCTTTGAGTTGGAGGACAGGAATTAGGCACAGCCACTGCCTGGGAGCCAGCACCACCACACAGTAGTACAGGAGTAAGACTGCGCAAGAGGGGCATGCAATTTGAAGGGTTGCAGGAGGCCCTCCTGATGGGATTCTTTTTTGTTAGTGTTCAAGTATCATTGACATAACAGTCTTCACTTAGGTTCAAGTATATAATATAATGATTCAACAATTCTGTGCATTATTGAGTCCTCATCACAAGTGTACCTCTTGGGGTGCCTGGGTGGCTGTCAGTTAAGCATCTGACTTCAGCTCAGGTCATGATCTTGTGGTTCATGGGTTCAAGCCCCTTGTTGGGCTCTGTGCTGACATCTTGGAACCTAGAACCTGCTTCGGATTCTGTGTCTCCCTCTTTATCTCTGCCCTTTCCCTGCCCATGTTTGCTCGCTCTCACTCTCTCTCAAAAATAAATTTAAAACATTAAAAAAAATTTTTAGGGGCACCTGGGTGGCTGAGTCGGTTAAGCGTCTGACTCTTGGTTTCAGCTCAGGTCATGATCTCATGGTTTCGTGAGTTGGAGCCCCAGGTCTGGCTCTGTGCTCTGTGCTGCCAGTGTGTAGCCTGCTGGGGATTCTCTCTCTTCCTCTCTCTCTGCCCCTCCCCTACCTGTGCTGTCTCTCTCTCTTAAAATAAAGAAATAAACTTAAAAATTTTTATTTTTTAAAAATTTTAACAAGTATACCTCTTAATCCCCGTTATCTATTGCATCCATCTCCTCACCCACCTCCCCATCTCCTCACCAGTTTGTTCCCTGTATTTAAGTCTGTTTTTTGTCTTTTCTTTGTTTATCTGCCCTGTTTCTTAAATTCCAGATATGAGTAAAAGCATATGGGATTTGTCTTTCTCTGTGTTTCTCTGACTTTTTCACTTAGCATTATACCTCTCTAGGTCCATCCCTGCTGTTGCAAATGGCAGATTTCATTCTTTTTCATGGCTGAGTAACAGTCCATTGTGTATATATACCACATCTTTTTTTTCTTTATAGTTTATTGTCAAGTTGGTTTCTATATAACACCCAGTGCTCATCCCAACAATGGGCCCTCCTCCATGCCCATCACTCTTTTTCCCTTCTTCCCCAACCCATCAACCCTCAGTATATACACCACCTCTTTGTTATCCATTCATTTATCAGTGGACAGTCAGACTGCTTCCATATCTTGGTTAGTGTAGCTAATACTGCAATAACCATAGATGTGCATATATCTTCTTGAATTAGTTTTCCTTGGGGAAATACCCAGTACTGGAATTACTGGATTATAGGGTAATACTCCATATTGTTTTCCACAGTGCCTGGACCAGCTTACATTCCCACCAACAGTACATGAAATGAGATGTTGAAGAGATGTCTTTTTCCTATTTTATATCCTGGCCTCCTTTGTCATAGATTAGTTGGCCATAAAAGCATGGGTTTATTTTTGGCTTCTATTCTGTTTCATTGATCTGTGTGCCTATTATTTTGCCAGTACCATATTGTTTTGATTCCTACAGCTTTGTACTAGATCTTAAAATCTGAGACTGGTTTTCTCCAGCTTTGTTCTGGCTTCTCAAGACTGCTTTGGCTGTTTAGGGTCTTTTGTGGTTACATACAAATTTTAGGATTATTTGTTTTAGTTCTGTGAAAAATATTGGTGGTATTTTGATAGGGATTGTATTAAATCCGTAGATTACTTTGGGTAGTATAGACATTTTAACAATATTTGTGCTTCCAATCCATGAGTGTGGAGTATCTTTTCATTTGTTTATGTCACCTTCAATTTATTTCATCAGTGTTATATAGTTTTTGGAATATAGATCTTTCACCTCCTTGGTTAAGTTTATTCTCAAGTATTTTATTATGGGTGCAATCATAAATGGGATTGTTTTCTTCATTTATCTTTCTGTTACTACATTATTAATGTGTAGAAATGCAGTAGATTTCTGTATATTGACTTTGTATCCTGCAACCTTACTGAATTCATTTATCCATTTTGGTAGTTTTCTAGGGCAGCTTTTAGGGTTTTCTGTGTATAGTATCATGTCATCTGCAAATAGCGAAAGTTTTACTACTTCCTGACAAATTTGGATGCCTTTATTTCTTTTTGTTGTCTAATTCCAGTACTATGTTGAATAAAAGTGGTGAGAGTGGGGAAAAAGGAAAAAAATGGTAAGAGTGGATATACTTATCTTGTTCCTAATCTTAGAGGAAAAGCTCTCAGTTTTTCACCATTGAGTGTGAGGCTAGCTGTGGAGTTTTCATATATGGGCTTTATTATCTTGAGGTATGTTCCCTCTAAACCTACTTTGTTGAGTGTTTTTATCATGAACGGATGAGGTACCTTGTCAAATGCTTTTTCCGCATCTATTGATATGGTCATATAGTTTTTATCCTTCCTCTTATTGATGTGATGTATCACACTGATTAATTTGAAAATATTGAATCACTCTTGCATAATAAGAGCCAACATTCTCTAGATCATAGTGAATTATTTTTTTTAATGTACTGTTGAATTTGGTTTGCTAGAATTTTGTTGAGGATTTTTGCCTCTTTGTTCAACAGAGATATTGACCTGTAGTTCTTTTATTTTGTAATGTCTTTGTCTGGTTTTGGTATCAGGATAATGCTAGCCTTTGAGAATGAATTTGGAAGCTTTTTCTTTCTTTCCTATTTTTTGGAATAGCTTGGGAAGAATAGATGTTAACTCTTCTTTAAACAGTTGATAGAATTCACCTGTGAAGCCATCTGGTCCCATATGGTTGTTTATTGGGGATTTTAAATTACTGATTCAATTTCATTTTTAGTATTCAGTCTATTCAAATTTTTTATTTCTTCCTCATTCAGTTGTGGGAGGCTATATGTTTCTAGTTTATCCATTTCTTCAAGGTTGTCCAATTTGTTGGCATATAATTTTTCTTAATATTCTCCTGTAATTGTGTTTCTGTTTTATCAGTTTTTTCTCCTCCTTTGTTTCTGATTTTATGTATTTGAGTTCTGCTCTTCCGTTTTTGATGAGTCTCAAGATTTACTAAAACTTTTACGGATTCCTTTTTTTTAGTCTCTTTTGTTTATTTCTGCTCTGATGTTTGTTAATTCCTTCCTTCCACTGGCTTTGGGCTTGGTTTGTTTTTCTTTTTCTAGCTGCTTTCAATGTAGGTTTAGGTTGTTTGAGATTTTTCTTGCTTCTTGAGGTAGGCTTGTATTAATATAATCTTCACTCATAGAATAGCTTTTGCTGCATCGCAAAGATTTTGAAACCTAGTTTCATAGTGTTCTGGTCAGAAAGTATGCACAATATGATTTCAATCATTTTGAATTTGAGATATATTTTGTGATCTAATATGTGATGTATTCTAGAGAATGTTCCATGTGCACTTGAAAAGAACATGTATTCCACACTTATTGGATGGAATGTTCTGAATATATCAGTTAAATCCATCTGGTCCAATGTATCATTCAAACCCACTGTTTCCTTGTTGATTTTCTGCCTGGATGATCTATCCATTGATGTACGAGGGGTGTTAAAGTCCCCTACTATTATTGTATGACTATCAATTTCTTCTTTTATGTGTGCTAATATTTACTATATGTATTTAGGTGCTTTCTTGTTGGATGCATAAATATTTACAATTGTTATATCTTCTTGATGGATTGTTCCCTTTATCATTATGTCACGATCTTCGTCTGTTATTATAGTCTGTGTTTTAAAGTCTATTTGTTCAATATAAGTATTGTTACTGCTGCTTTCCTTTTGCTTCCATTTGCATGGTAAAGGTTTGTTCCCCCCTTCACTTTCTTTTCTTTTTTCTATACAATGCATTTATTTAGAATAGGCTAACGGGGGGGGAGGGAGGGGGGAAGGGGGGGAATCTACAGCTCTTTTTATAGGTAATATGCTTGTTAACAGGTTAGAAACAAAATTCTAAAGTAGCAAAAATGGTCTTGTGACTATACTACTTTGTTCTACAGATTATGTATCAGAAACACAGAAAGCTTAAAAAGCTTCCCAAACATACAATTAATAAGTAGGAGAATCATAACTCCTGGATTTCTTCCATTCTCACAGAAATTATCAATGATTTTGAGTTATTCAAAAAGAGGAACTTGTTGAGAAATATGC